>JASEVX010000003.1:58835189-59035966 GCA_031761405.1 Serripes groenlandicus
ATGGAGGCCAGTTCATATTCTCGCGTGTTTCCTGGCTATCCCCCACAGCATACTTTCCAAGCAACTGGCTGCATTTCCACATATACTAGGCCAACATCCGGGAAAGGGTTAAATTATTCCACTTTCATATTTGATAATCACAATGAGATATGCAAATGACCCAATCGTGTGTAGAGAACAAAAGTGTTCGTCGACAGAGTCTGTCATGTATGAGGCGCCGTTTTACTATTTATTCCTTATTTTTTGATATCAGGAATTCGATTTTTTGATATCAGAAAATGGATTTCTTGATATCAAGAAATAAAGAGTATTTTCTGATATCAAAAAATAGATTTTCTGATATCAAAAATTCATTTGGGGGGGGGGGGGGGGGGGGGGGGGAGGGGGGGGTCAAAAAAACTTCAATCACTTAGCCTATCCAATCTGCCTTTGGCAGGGATAAAACATGGTACATGAAGTTAATGGTTTTCCCTCCTTGGTGCTCAGGAATGCTTGGTTAGCTTTACAACTGAATCATTGTTGTCAGAATAAATGGGCCACTTATACTGGTCACTTACTGTGACATGTTTATGAAAGCTGCGTAAAACACACTGAAAGCTGTGCTAAAGACCACCTTAGAATAGATATTGCCTGTCTATAGCAACCACCCTTTTCGTTTCCCAACTACCGATACTCTGCATAAATGACCTTGCAATTAAAGACCACCTGTAAACAAATACCACTTTATTTTGTTCTCATGGGTGGTACTGCATCTGCGTACAGTGAATACCCATGTGAGCCTATCCATATGCAGTCTCACCAGTCTTCAGTGTCGGTAGACAACTGATAAATTTATAATTATAGCCAGTGCATGGGAAAACGTATAAGTTGGCATTTCTGAACAGTTCAGGTTCAGATCGTCTAGTCCCCTGCTCAAACTTATTAGAATCTAGACAAGTTGAAAGAATCTTCTATCAAGCTTGATTAAGGTAATATGTGAACAGTTTATAGATCTTGATCAAACTGTGCAGATTCCAACTTTCACATTTTCTCATGCATAGGCTCTTTTCTCAACATTGCAAGAAAACAAGAACTTTCCCTTTTGTTATGCCTGCTGCAAAAAATGCAATTTTAAATGGTAGTGATGGCTCTCTCTTCTATAATGGTGCCCAAAATTGTGAGGTTTGCATTACATCTAACTCGCTGGTGTCAGGATAAATGGACCAGTAGTACTTGTAACTTACCCAAGAATTGCCAAGATATAACTTTAAAAAGTTGGAAGCAGCTTAAAAAATAATAATAAGAGAGCCAAGATGGCCCTAAATTGATCAACTGAGAGATAGTAAATTAGTAGCAAATATTTAACTGCAAATATCTCTGAGAAAATTTAATTTTGATTGGGAGTGCAAATGAAACTGCAAGGAGTGGACAATATTAATGAAATAGCTTATCAGTAAAGGCCATTTGTAATAAGGCATTAAACCTTTGAACAATTTGAAAGAGTTTGGTTAATATTGGTCAAATGGTTTAGAAGGAGATGTCATTTGAAGCTTAAAGTTAATTTACCCCTTTTCTGATGCCACATGGCGGCTATCAAATCTAACTGAATAAATTATGTAAAGGGTCAGTAAATGAACATTTCTGCTAAATTATCTTGAAATCTGACAAGAACTTTAAGGAATTATAAAGTTTTGTCATTTTCACCCTTTTCTGATTCTGATGCCGCCTTGCTGCCCTGTATTTCTACGGATCAATGTGGCTTGAACAGTTTTTGTAGAGAGTCATTCAAAGATCGTTTTTACTAAATTATCTAGGAATCGAATCAGCAGATTTTAGAGGAGAAGAATTTTAAAATTTGAGCATTTTTCTAACTTTCTGATGCCGCAAAAACTAAAATTCTACACAGAATGTAAGTCTTTGAACCAACAAAGGAATATTCCTGTGAAGTTTAGTTGAAATTGGTCCAGTGAAATGGTAGGAGTTAAAATGTCATTTATAGCTTAAAGTTCAATTTATCCCCTTTTGTGATGATGCCTCATTTCTATGATTCTGTAACCAATCAATATGGCTTGAACAAATTAAGTGGAGGATCACTGAAGTAAAATTTCTATACAATTTTCTTAAAAACAGACAAGCACTTTGATAATAATGGAATTTTTAAATTTTGTAATTTTGCCCCTTTTCTGGTGCCACCTGTCTGCCATGTTTTCTAACCAATCAGTATGGCTTTAACAATTTTTGTAGAGGGTCAACCAAGAATCATTTTTAAATAATTATATTGAAATCGGACAAGCAGATTCAGAATAGAAGAATTTTAAAGATTGACCCTTTACCCCCTTTCTGATGCCGCAGCAACCAAAGTTCTTCATAGAATGAACAACTGTGAAAGAGGACCACCAAATGAACATTCCTGTGAAGTTAGATTGAAATTTGTCCCTTGGTTTAGGAGGAGATGTTGTTTAAAGCTTTAAATTTAACGACTACCACATTGACGGCAGACAGAGAGTAATCAGAATAAATCACCTTGAGCTTTCGGCTCAGGTGATCTAAAAAGAGAGTCAGATGGAGCAGTTTATAGGAACACCACCATTGAGTGGGCGGCTTATTGGGCTTCTACAAAAGGTGGTTGCTTTCCAACTAATGCAATCCTTATCTAATCTTCACCCAACCTGGTCTAAATGTTTACTATCAAGTACCATTTCCAGCCATCTGTCCTAGACACCCCAGAGCTGTGGCCACTTAACCCTTTCCCTCAAATAGACGCTTTCTGACGCCTCTGCAGCAGACAGCTTTTTGAAAACATAGTCACAAAGGAAGAAATTGCTCAAAACTAGCAATTTCTCCTTTTGTGACAATGTTTTCCACTTTAAGTCATAGGTTATACATTCAATAATAGAGGTTTTTTTTTTTTTTGACAATATATGTTCAAAGTCGTCTGCTGCAGAATTGTCGTATGAGGGAAAGGGTTAATATGTGTAATTGTGCTAAATTAGCTTTGTTGGCTAATATTATAAGTATAATTTCTAACCAGATGACATTTGTAATCAGTGTGGCAAAATATGAAATAGCTTATATAATGAGCAATTTATCCTTTTGCCACACTGTTTTCAACTCTGTTCAATAACTAAAGGGTTTTTTTTAAGAGATTTTCCATATTCTTGCCCACAAATTTTCAAAGTCATCTGCTACATTTTGTATGTATGTTGGAAAGGGTCAAGAGTTATGGCCCTTTTTGCTGGCAAACATTGTGACAGTTTTGCACTCCGACTTTTGTCCTACAATGTTATCAATATTCGTTTCCTGCAAAAGTGGTCAGTGTCAGGGAAATAGTAATGAAACTCTTCTAATCTGATGCTTGCAGTACCACAAAAATCAACGATTTCCTTAGGCTAATTAGTGTGAGTTGGCCCATGGCGAGCATGTTTTTTCAGTTTTGGTTGATTCAGTTGAATTGTCAAAGGTCGATCACCGAAACTGGAAATAAACAATGTCTTTTGCCCAATAAATGTGAGTTGGCATTAGGCGATCATGTGTTTTCAGTTTCGTATGATTCCTTTTATGTCATATTTCGGCAGTCAATCAGCACTTTCTGTCCCTAGTCAGCAGTCACCAGTCCAGAACTTAAAAGATTTCTAAAGATTTTCTCAGAGTAGAAAAAGAATTCTTCGTGAATCATTATCGATTGACGATGTTGTCCATTTTCCACATATGACAAAGCTGCAGCAGACAACTTTGAAAACGTCAATGCAAGAATATGGAAAATCTCTTAAATTGAAAGTATGATTAATAAAAAAAGTTGAAAACATTCTGGTATAATGTTTTTAAGAATTGTATGCAGCAGATGTGTCAAAATGTGTCATTATTGATGTACAAATGTAGTTGATAATGTTCACAAGAGTTCATTTCAACAAGAGATGCTTAAACACTGTGCTCCCTTCAGCATCACATTGTCAGGAACTTGTCCAAGGCTACTCTGACCTTGCCCTTTGATGGAATACCTCAAAACCAATAGGTATCATCTACTGGTCATGCCCAACCTCCCTTCCGAATTTGACCAGATAACCTAAAAATCAAAGGTGGTCATCTGCTGGTCATACCAAACCTACCTACTGAGTTTGAGAACATTAGGCTTAGGCATTCTGCAGTTATAAATCGGACAAGCTTTTTTGTGTTCAAATCCCTGTGACCTTGACCTTTGAATGGAGGACCTCAAAATCAATGTAGGTCAGGTACTGGTGATGCCTAAACTCCCTGGTAAAGTTTGAGGACTGTATGTCTAAGCATTATCCAGTTATCAATTGTACAAGCTTTGGTCTACCGATTGACTGACGGATATACCTACATGTGCAAAGCCATATAGTAAAGTAAAGAGTGTAAAGTCATAGTTTAGGATTGAGTACTTTTAAAAGATCTAGAAATGACATTATAACCAGGCATATAGTAAAGGAAATATTTTACTTTGCTAAACCCAGTACATTATCTTTATTTATAATTGTGATTTTATTAACCCTTTACCTCATGTAGATGCATTCTTAGGTATCTGCAGCAGAGGACTTTTGCAAACATTGTGGCAAATGGACAAATTGCTCATTATGAGCATTTTCTCCATTTGCCACAACGTTCATAACTCTATTCAATAATTGAATTTTCAATTATTAAAGATGTCCACATTTTTGTCCAGAATTCCACAAGGTCCCTCTGCTACAAACTTGTAGTTAATGGATAAGGATTAAAACTAAAAATGTAAACAGCTGTTGCAAAAACCAAGGCTACAATAACAGTGGTAGACATCTTCAATATGAACATGATTTATTGATATCTTTAGTTTCAAAGCATGCCCTTGAACATTCACCGACATATAAATTTAATCTGTTTCCAAGTACAGATGCATTTCGACACATCTGCAGCTGACAAATTTTGAAATAATTGTGGCAAAAGTTCACAAATATGTTTAGTTTAAATTTATTTATTTTACATTGATTGTGAAACAGATTTCAGTTTATATTAATCACACTTGATGTCTGCTTCCAGGAGACTGAACCAGTATTGTGCTGTTTTTGTGGAAAAATCACAAAGGCAGAACCCGCTATGTTTCTAATTGAATATATAAACTTGGAATCATTTTATATCACCACACAGCTAAAATTGTGATTACTAATATGAAATGTTTCCTACAACAAAATAAAAAAAAATCATTCTGACAAATACATCTTTGCAATATAATAGTCATAATTGTTCATGATTAAAAACTGTTTGAGTGACAAATGGCACTGTTGATAAATTACAAGTCTTAAGTGATTCTTTCTTTGACTGTAATAAAGGCCATGCATCAAGTCCATCTATTTAGGACTGTATCTGCCACATCCAAGCCAGGGACCCTCCTTTGGCTTCCTGTTACCCATTTTCCGTGTCCTTTTGTCATACTTGAAGTAACTGAAATACAGGTAATTATTTCAAGCACAGATGTATGTGCAGAGGACCAGATAAGGAGGGAGTAAACTGTTTTTTCCCCGACAATATCTCTCTTAATCCTCAATTAAGCCTTATGTTGTGGGTAATCAAAAGTATTCACAACTTAGGGTTTGAGTGTCAAAAAAGGTTTTAAGTATGTGAAATGCTTCTTATATAGAGCTTGAAGTAACTGAAAGAATATTTTGTTCCAAGTACAGATATATGTGAGACAGCTCTATGAAAATCAACCACATAGCATATTATGACCAGTGTAGATCAAGACCAACATGTGCATCTCAACAATGTAATCTGACTTTCCACTGTTATTGTATGCTTGGACAAGTTGCTTAGTTTATCTACACTTGTAATTAAGTCTCTAAGATCGCTTTATTCTGAAACTCTGTTCATGTGTTCTTGCACACCATATTGCCTCGGTAGTGTCGTGGTAGAGCGTCTGCCTCAGGTTCTCAGGATCGCGGGTTCGATACATGGCTGGGTCATACCAAAGACTTTAAAAATGGTGGTAATGGCTGACCTCCTTGGCACTCTGGGTTGTGGGGTTAGCATTATGACTGACTGGCTGGTGTCAGGATAAATGGACCAGTAGTACTGGTACCTTACCCAGGAAGTGCTGTGATATAACTGAAAAACTGTCGAAAGCAGCGTAAAATGCCAGACAATGAATGAAGGATTCTTGTACCCCTTTCCAAATTGTAGACGCTTTCTGAAGCAACTGCAGCAGAAATGTTAAGAAATGCCAACTTGGACATTTTTCCCACAGATGGGCTCATATTATATATTTTCCATTTACTTTGCTCCTTTGAAGAAATACTCCCTAGACAGGCCTATCGTATTATATATTTATGGTTTACTTTGCTCCTTTGAAGAAATACTCCCCAGACGGGCTCATATTATATATTTTCCACTTACTTTGCTCCTTTGAAGAAATACGCCTCACTATTATAGTTCACTGCCGCCTCTAGATTCGAGCGTAAACCATTCCAGATTCTATTTAAGGCGACTGGGTAGCCTCGAGGTGGTTGTACGAAATCCTCCCGCCATACACTTGCCTTGTCACCCTGTAAAATTATGAAACCAATGTCTCAAAAGAAGATATAAATGGGCCACGTCTATCAATAAGGGGTCTTATTGAATATCCAATTTGGTATCATTTAACCCTTTCCCACATACAACAAATCTGCAGAGACTTTGAAAACATTTGATGCATTATATAAAGAAATTGCTTGTTTTGAGCAATTTCTTCTTTTGTCGCCATGTTTTCAAAAAGCTGTCTGCTGCAGAGGTGTCAGAAAGCGTCTATATCAGGGTAAGGGTTAAAGTTGCATTAGCACGCATCTAGTAGGCTTACAATTCTAGGTGGGTTTTTTTTTCAGAAGATGCATTTAAGTCTTTGTAACATATAGCTTGAGAGTGAAGATTCTGGTGAAACTGTGCATATGCATAAACTCACCATTTTCTTCATTGTAACCTATACAATAAGATCCCAAATCGCTAGAAGCAGCATAGTACTTTCCTACATACAACAAAACTGCAGCAGATGACTTTGAAAACTCCCCATCAAAAATATGAAAAATGTCATCAAATGAAAGGAATTATTGAAACATTTTGGCAAAAGGAAAATTTGCTTGTTTTTTGCAATTTTTCCTTTTGTCACACTATTTTCAAAAGTCGTCTGCTGCAGAGACATTAGAAAGCATCTGTACATGACTATATGGGCAGGTTTACACATTGGGCACTCTTGCTTGTGCTATTTAAACTTTTCTTTCATATAGTTTTCATATTTTTGACTTTATATTTCAAAGTTGTCTGCTGCAGAATTGTTGAATGGAGTAAAAGTTTAATACTTTCCCACATACAGAAAATTTGCAGCAGACGACTTTGAAAACATTGTAACAAAAACCTGAAAAATCTCCATAAAAGATAGCTTGATTTTTAAATAAAGACATGAGCAATTTCACCTTTGGCCACAATGTTTTCAAAAGACATCTGCTACTATTGCGTCATAATGCTTCTGCAGGTTGAAAAGGGTTAAAAGCTTTATGATTGGTGGATTTGGATAGCACTAGGCAATAGGCATGCACTCAGTGTGTTAGGACAACCTGAAATATCCCAATTCCATGGAACATATTTCCTGCTAGGAAATATGAAGGTCCACATACATTTCTATAAATCTTCAAGATCTTAACCCTTTCCCTCATATGACAATTCTGCGGCAGACGACTTTGAACATATTTTGTCAAAACGAGCAATTTCTCCTTTTGTCAAAACGAGCAATTTCTCCTTTTGTCAAAATGTTTTCAACTCTTTTAAAGTATCAAAGTTCCCTTATGAAGATTTTCCATTTGCATCAAAATATGATCGAAAGATTCAATAAATACAGTCAAACCTGTGCAAAAGACCACCTTTGTATAGCAAGTCCCTGTCTATAGCAACCAAACTTTTAATTTCCCAATTAATCATTTTCTGCGTAAATGACACTGCAATTAAAGACCACCTGTGAACAAAGAACAGCTTGTTCTCTTCCCATTGGTGGTCTTTAAACACAGGTTGGACTGTTTTTTCAAATTACCTTCAGTAAAATTATTTCTCCCCTATCGTTTTGAATGGCTGCCTCAGAATATCTATAAAAACCTTTCTTTAGCCGTTTGGGAAATCCTTGATCCAGTCTGAAGTTGGTGTAGCGCCATACTTTGGAAGCTTTGGAAAGAAGGATGTACATTGTATATTAACCCTTTCCCACATACAAATAAAATCTTCATTGTAGTAGTTTATTTTCTAAACAAATACACACAATTAACCCTTTCCCACTTGTAGATGCATTCAGAGACACATACTGCAGCAGATGACTTTTGAAAACATTTTTTCAAAACGAGCAATTTCTCCTTTTGTCAAAATGTTTTCAACTCTTTTAAAGTATCAAAGTTCCCTTATGAAGATTTTCCATAACTATGCCTGGATGTTTTCAAAGCTGTCTGCTGCATATTTGTTGTATGTGGTAAATAATTAAACATGTTTCATGAATTAAAACAAACTGACATGTCTATCTATATTTTTCACTTTGCAAATAATGTAATTTTGCCATTTACATGGATAAAAAAGGTTTAAATTTTAAAAATATAGGCAAAAATTTAGAAATCTATGTAAATGAAAGTTAAATCATTGAAAAGAGTTCAATTTCTCTTTTGCAACTATGTTTTCTAATGATGTCTGCGGCAGAAAGTGTCTGGATGAGGATGATTTCTCTATGTTGATAAATTTTGCTTTTTTAAGTGTGCATGAATTACCATATCACGATGGCCAGTTCATCTACCCATGTGTTTCCTGGATTTCTCACACCGGAACTCCACACAACAGTCTTTACAAGCAACTGGCACTACATCTAAGAGAACAACCCTTCTAAACCTAAATGCATCTATTAATAAGAAACTAGAAATGCCCCAATGTTACTTACAAGGATGCAGAAATATCCCAAGATTGTGGCAAATGTAATTAACAAGGATGCAGTAATACCCACGATTGTTACTTACAAGGATTAAGCCCAATATATTTTGGCCAATGTTAATGACAAGGGTGCAGAAATACCCTGATAGATTTTCAATGCTAATTATGTACAAGGGTGCAGAAAAAACCCAATAGATTTTGACCAATGTTACATACAATGATACAGAAATACCTTGATAGATTTCGACCATTGTTACTTACAAGGATTCAGAAATACCCCTATAGAATTTGGCCAATGTTATTTACAAGAATTCAGATATAGCCCAATATATTTCGGCCAATTTAATTACAAGGGTGCAGAAATACCCTAATAGATTTTGGCCAATGCTAATTATGTACAAGGGTGCAGAAAAAAACCAATAGATTTTGACCAATGTTACATACAATGATACAGAAATACCTTGATAGATTTCGACCATTGTTACTTCCAAGGATTCATAAATACCCCAATAGAATTTGGCCAATGTTACTTACAAGGATTCAGAAATAGCCTGATATATTTCGGCCAATGTTAATTACAAGGATGCAGAAACACCCTGATAGATTTTGATCGATGTTACTTACAAGGATTCAGAAATACCCTGATTGATTTCGGCCAATGTTAATTTCAAGGGTGCAGAAATACCCTGATAGATTTCGACCAATATTGCTTAAAAGGATTCAAAAATACCCCTGAAAGATTCGGTCGAAATCTTAAAGATGCAAAACAAAAGATGTAATGAGACCCCAAATTGCCAGAAACTACTCATATACATCCAGAGGACTAGATAAGGAGGAGTAAACTGGTCTTTTTCAAACAACATCAATAATATGATTCAACTAAACCCTAATCACAGAGCACTCTCAACATAGGGTTCAAGGGTCAATCAAATAAGGATTTGGGGATGCAAATTATTTTTCTTACATAGAGCATTTACATGTGCATTCAAATGTGTGCTAAAGACCACCCTTGTTTAGCATTTCCCTGTCTATAGTAATCAAAGATTTAATTTCCCAATTACTCATAATCTGCAAACATGACTCTGTAACAAAGACCAGATTGTTCTCTTCCCATGGGTGGCCTTTAAACACTGGTTGGACTGTATATAAAACACAAAACTCCTACTTTTGAAAATGTAAAAGTGGCCTCTCCTCTTGTCAAAGACCGCTGAGCCAATGCCCTTGGGTGCTTTAGGGAACACATTCCTGGTGTTTTTGGGAAATCCCCTCTCTATCCCTACCCCATTTGAGTTGAATCTGTACACTTTTCTGCCTCTGAAAGCATACAGTCGACCATCTGGACCTTGAAATAAAGAAATTGTTAAATTGTGTTTATATTGCAGAGTACTGCGCAATTCAGAAGACAATCATTAGTATTTGAACTTATCTAGGCAAAAATAGTGAAAATCTTTATAAAGCCAAGTATATTTATTGAATGATATTGCTCCTTTTGCCACATTGTCTCCTGCTGTAGATTTGTTAAATGTTGTCTGTATGTGGGAAAGGATTAACACTTTCCCTCATATAGACGCTTTCTGACGCCTCTGCAGCAGACAGCTTTTTGAAAACATAGTGACAAAAGAAGAAATTGCACAAAACGTGCAATTTCTCCTTTTGCCACAATGTTTTCCACTTTTTGTCATAGGTTATCCATTCAATTATGGAGATTTTCTACTTTTTGACAAAATACGTTCAAAATCGTCTGCTGCAGAATTGCCGTATGAGGGAAAGGGTTAAAGTACTTTTGTCAACCTTAGATATTGCTGTACATGTTATTTTCAGTTCATGAACATTATTATGTGTTTGTTTGTGATAAAAGAATATAATACAGAAAAGGACTTCACCCTTTCTAACATTACAACAAGTCTGGAGCAGAGGACATTGAAAGCATCAATGCAAAAACTTCTCCTTTTGCTACAATGTTTTCAAATGTCACCTGTTATTGATGTGTCAAAGAAATTCTCCTTTTGCTACAATGCTTTAAAAAATTGTCTGCTGTAGAAGTATCAGAAACATCTGCATGTGGAAATAACTTAAAAAATCTTTTTTTCTATATCAATTTTAAAAAAACACCTTTAACCTACCATTTGCAATATCATCAAACTTAATGCTACATTTATCCTCTTTAGGAACTCTAGGAGTTGGGTTTGGTCTTGGGTTGGGCCTTGGGTTTGGTCTTTGGGTTGGCCTGGGTTGAGGTTTCCTTGTTGTTCTTGGAGCTGGTGTGTTGGGTCGTCTTTGCCTTGCACCTACAAATAAAGTATAACCTCTTAAAACTGACACCCCTTAGGAGGCAACATCCTATTTATAATAACACTTAACCCTTTCCCATAAACAACAAATCTGCAAAAGATAACTTTGAATGAAAGCTGTATTATGCCCCCTTCGAAGAAGAGGGGTATATTGCTTTGCAAATGTCTGTCGGTCGGTCCGTCCGTCCGTCCGTCCGTCCGTCTGTAGACCAAAGCTTGTCCGAGTGATAACTCAACAATGCCAGGACCTATGGTCCTCAAACTTGACTTGGGGGTTGGGCCTGACCAGTAGATGAACCCTATTATTTATTTTGAGGTCATTGGGTCAAAGGTCAAGGTCACAGTGACCTTGAACACAAAACCCGTTTTTAAGCTTGTCCAAGTGATAACTCAACAATGCCTGGACCTATGGTCCTCAAACTTGACTTGAAGGTTGGGCCTGACTAGTAGATGAACCCTATTTATTTTAAGGTCATTTGGTCTAAGGTCAAGGTCACAGTGACCTTGAACACAAAAACCCTTTTTAAGCTTGTCCGAGTGATAACTCAACAATGCCTGGACCTATGGTTCTCAAACTTGAATTGGAGGTTGGGCTTGACCAGTAGATGAACCCTATTTATTTTGAGGTCATTGGGTCAAAGGTCAAGGTCACAGTGATCTTTAACACAAAAACCCTTTTTAAGCTTGTCAGAGTGATAACTCAACAATGCCTGGACCTATGGTCCTCAAACTTGACTTGGAGGTTTGGCCTGACCAGTAGATGAACCCTATTTATTTTGAGAGCATTGGGTCAAAGGTCAAGGTCACAGTGACCTTGAACACAAAAACCTTTTTTTAGCTTGTCCGAGTGATAACTCAACAATGCCTGGACCTATGGTCCTCAAACTTGACTTGGAGGTTGGGCCTGACCAGTAGATGAACCTTATTTATTTTGAGGTCATTGGGTCAAAGGTCAAGGTCACAGCGACCTTGAACACAAAAACCTTTTTTAAGCTTGTCTGAGTGATGACTCGACAATGCCTGGACCTGGAGGATACATAAAATCTGCAAATATCAGTCATCATCACAATGGGATTAAGAACTGTACCTACCATCCTCAAACTTTGAATGAACATTGTTCATAATCTTAAAACTGACTCATAGACATCCAATGTGAAATGACAAATCAACTGGCATTTCGGTCCATCCAAATTCACTCAATTGTCCTAATATTCCTGACAACATGGCGCTTAGGGGGGCATAATGTTTGACAAACATCTCTTGTTATCAAATAAAGTTGAAAAAGATTGTGGCAAAAAACCCATCTGCTGCAGAGGCCTCAATGACACATAAAACAAATCTGAAGCCGATGTCATTTAAAATATCTAGACAAAAGTATAGTAAACCTATAAACATCAAAGTGATCATTATGAGCAATTGGTTATTTTGCCACAATGTTTTCAAAAATGTTTGTTGAAGAAGCATTAGAAAGCTTCTTGAAAATCTCAATAGATGAAAGTGTATTCATTGAATATAATTGAAAACATTGTGGGAAAATGATGACTTGCTCATCATGAGCAATTTTTCCTTTTGCAACAATGTTTTCAAAAGTCTTCTACTGCAGATGCGTCAGAAAGCGTCTGTATGTTGGAAATAGGGGTTAAACATACCGTATAAAGACTGGATTCCCCGAATATCATCAGAATGAAGCTGATAATTTGGGTCATACCCTGTGTAGAATGGTTGCATCAATGCCCCCCTCGTTGAGGAGTGACCCAATCCCAGGGCATGTCCAAACTCATGTGCTGCAACAATTTCCAGGTTGGTTCCCTTTTCAGTGTTCTCTGTCCACATTTCTTCCTCGTCAAAATGAGTGTCACCACTGATTGGGGAGGTACCAGGGAAAAAGGCATGGGCTAATGTTCCTCCTGAAAAAGTATAAATTGTTTAACTCGTTACTACTCAATAAAGATGGTCTGAACCCTTTCCCATATGCAGACACATTTTCCCGCAGCTTCAACTGACAAATTTTGAAAATATTGTGGCAAATGGAGAAATTAATCATCTTTAGCAATTTCTTCCTTTGTTAGAATGTTTTCAACTCTATTCATTGTACAACCCAGTTTTGTTAACAATTTGCTTCTATTTTTATTTGTTTATATCCATTGTGTATGTATAACATTGTGTATATAAGGTATTGCTTACTCTGAGGACCACATGGAAGATTGGGACAGCCTAAATGTGTAGCGTCTTAAAACAAAGTTATTAATCAAGCTTGTCTATGGGAGAAGGTACAAGTTGGCATATCATAATGGTGTAGGATCAGATCAACCCCCCTCCATCAGTCAAAACGGATTCTACACAGGTTAATACAATATTCTAGCATGCTAATGTAAGTCATATGTGAACAGTGTAGGTATTTATCAGACTTGATGGGTGCACAGGCAGGTATGGATCTACACTGAGTGTTCACAAGAGACCAGCTTGTACCTTATCCCTTCGATGGACTCTGTAATAAATACACATAAACGGTTTTTAAACAGAAACTCTTAAAAGTCTTATTCTGTTCAAGTTCAATTGTTAACCCTATCCCTCATACAACAATTCTGCAGCAGACAACTTTGAACATATTTTTGAACATATTTTGCCAAAAAATAGAAAATCTTTATAATTGAATGGATAACCAAGACTAAAAAAGGAATACATTGTGGCAAAAGGAGAAATTGCTTGATTTGAGCAATTTCTTCTTTTGTCACTATGTTTTCAAAAAGCTGTTTGCTGCAGAGGTGTCAGAAAGCGTCTATATCAGAGAAAGGGTTAAGAAATAAACTTAAATCTAATTTTTTTCTTTTCAACATATATTCAATTTGTAAATTTGTACTAAAAAAAGGATAGATTAGTTACCTCCCCTTTTAACATGCTATCGTATATTGGAAATAATGTACAAAGAGGAGCCAGTCTAAGAAAGGGCTTACCTCTGCCATCGAATGGAGAACCATCCCTATGGTCCCTCCAAGTCCAGTTGATCAATATCTCCGCATTTCCTGAAGTAGTTTCCCGGAATGTGAGTGGACTGACCTCAGACCATTTAGCTAAGGCACTTCTTATTGCTCTCCTAAGTGAAAAAATCCAACATTTGCCTATAAGATGTCTGCTGCAATGGCTAAATAAAAACTCATGCTTTCACTCAAAGTAATCTGTTGTATTTTCGGAAAGGGTTAATGACTAATTCAGAGAAATAATGTCTGACAAAACCAGTTTACACCTCCCTCAAGGTATCTGAAGGTGTTTTTTTTTATTTGTTTTAATGCAGTAATGTTTTACATTGTTTTCAACATTACTGCTGAGTTACTTTATCACTTATCCATGATCCCTGAGTTACTAACCAGTACTAAGGCTAGGAAATGTACCTTGCTCAAGGTCACTCCATCAGGACAGTTGTGTGAGGGATCAACTGAATACTCTTTGAATGTCATCAAGACCTCCCAGCTTGTCCAGGGATAAAATAAGGATCAAAGTACTTGATTGTACTTCAGATTGGCTGAGTTAACCAACTTTGAAATTATCTAGGAAAAACATGGAAAATCTCTATAAATGTAGGGATAATTACTGAGAAAAGTTGAAAAATTGTGGAAAAGGAGAAATTGTTCTTTTTGAGCAATTTCTCCTTTTGTCACAATGTTTTCAAAAGTCAGCTGCTGCAGAGGCATCCCAATGCTTCTTTAGGTGGAAAAAAGAGATAAATTACAATTTGATGTAGTTGTAGAGAGCAATTGCTCTTATTGAGCATTATCTTTTTGGCTTATTTATTTTGATATGAAATATTAAAGGTAGAAATTTCAGCATTTTTCATTTTGTCACAATGTTTTCAAAAGTCATCTACTGTACAGATGTCAGAAAGCATCTGAATGTGGGCAAGCGTAAATTAAATAGAATTGTTGAAATTTGTCATTTGTTCTAATTAATACCTCCCTTGATAACTGGTGTTTGCTTGAATCACAATGTTTTTTCCACTTCCCCTTGGCTAGAACAATACTAATAGCTGTATTGGCAGATAGCCAGTCTGCTAACAAATACTTACTTCTGACTTGACTGTGAAAGCTGTCTGCTAAAACCAACAAACTTGTAGGTAAGGGCAGTCTTGTCCCACTTGTAGCCTGAAAATGTTAATCCTTTAATCATTTAACCTTTTCCCACTTGTAGCAGTATCATGATGCAACTGCATCAGACAACTTTGAAAAATGTCTTAGCAAACATAGGGAAAATATCTACTAATGAAAGAGTTATTATTGAATTAGCTGAACACATTATGGCAAATGTGAAATTGCTCATGATGAGAAATTGTTCCTTTTGTTTTCAGAAGAAGTCTGCTGCAGAGGCATCAGAAAGCGTTTGTATGTAGGAATGGGTTACCCATTCCTACATACAGAGTTGTTTGTTATGAAAGTGTACTAGTAAATTAAGATCAAACCTGGAAAATTAGTAAAAGATGTGAAACATTGTAGAAAAAGTTGTCCATTATAATCCATTATAAGATCCCTTTGCGTAAATAATTGACCTCAGACATTGTTCATGAATATACTGGTACCTAAAATATGGAAAGTGAACACTGTCTTGAATAATTAACCCTTTCACACATATAGACGCTTTCTGACGCCGCTGCAGCAGACAACTTTTGAAAACACTGTGACAAAAGGAGAAATTGCTAAAAATGAGCAATTCCTCCTTTTGTCACCATGTTTTCAACTCTGTTCAATTATTGTTCTTTCATTTAAAGGGTTGTGTAGACATTTTCAAAGGTGTCTGCTGCAGGTTTGTTGTATATGGGAAAGGGTTGAACATATATTTATAGACATTTCCATATATTTGCCTTCATGTATTCAAAGTCTTCTGCTGCAGATTTGGTTGTATGTGGAACTGACTTTGTGATGCCTGTGTCTCCAGTATGCAGCCAGACCAGCTGTCAGATTTGCATCTGATATGCCTTAAATTGGCTATGGACTCTTCCGAATGCAAAACTGGACCAGTCCATTTAAAAAATTCAGCAGGTTTAACCCTTTCCCACATACAACACATCTGTAGCAGACGAATTTAGAAACATCTAGACAAACATATGAGAAATCTCCATAAATGAAAATATGATTATGAGTTGAAATCATTGAGGCAAAAGGAAAATTTTCTTTTCTTTTGCCATGATGTTTCTAAAAGTTGTAACTATAAATGTGTCTAAAGGTGCCTAAACTTGGAAAAGGATTAACCCTTTCCCTTATATAGACGCTTTCTGATGCCTCTGCAGCAGACGGTTTTTTGAAAACATAGTGACAAATAATGTTAAAAGTCTCTCTGCTGCAGAAATGTCATATGAGGGAAAGGGTTAACTCACAACTCCTATGTAAGGTAAATCTGAATATTATTCAAGATTGATTGGTTGACCTTCAAAAAATTTGTCACGCCGTTTCCTAGGTAAGTTACCAGTATTACTTATCCATTTATCCTGACATCAAGCCAGTCAGTCCCTGCAACACCCTGAGCACCAAGAACGGCAGCCATTACTACTATTTTAAAAGTTATTCCAGGAGTATGACTTCATGCAGATACCTACCAGGTGCATTAAACTGTAATGGCTGGTTCCTATTTTGTGGTCTCTGTGGAGCTATTCTATCACCAGGTTTGATGACATCTGGTAACCCACAACGGGGCGCCAACATCTTAGCTATGGTGGCTTGATTTAACTCCCCTGTCGCTTTCAGACCAGCCATTTTCTGGAACTCACTAATTAATAAAACAATGACAATGACAATGACAAATATTTAATGAAAGTATTTAGGCAACTGGCCCATAGGAAAAGGTATTTGATTAAAAATGTTCTTATTAATTTTTCATGAACATATAGATAAAATATGATAGTTTCTTTATATTATTAGGATTGTCATTTTGAAGCTATGAATAAAGTTAGCAATGTTTGTATCGTCTGTTTACTACCGTAGTTGGAAACAATTTCATTTCTTATTTCATCATATACTATACATTTCATCAGGCAGGAATATTGTGATTTGGAAATAGATTTTACTTTGTTATGATATGCTTAGAATAATATGCTAGGGTGTATTTCAGCCAGGTGCTTAATCCTTTCCCACTTGCAGACACATTTTGATTCACCTGCAGCAGACAACTTATGAAAACATTGTGGCAAAAGGAGAAATTGCTCATGATAAGCAAATTACCCATTTGCCAGCGTTTTCAATTCTATCAAATAAATACTCTTTAATTTAAAGGGATTTTCCAAATTTTCGGCAAGATGTTGTCAAAGTAGTCTGCTGATGTGTTGTATGTGGAAAAGGGGCTGAGAAATCTAATTTGAAATGTTTTCTAAGCATCTGTACTCCAAACCATGATTATATTGACTAGCACATCACCACAGAGTAAAAATCAATTCCAACCTAACACAACATCAGTGTAAAGTGGAACAAAATATAACGTTTTACTCTGGCTTATTTTTTGTTCACATTCCGCCTTAATATCATAGCCTCAATGCTGACTGAATAGGCTCAGGAAAAACTATGTATTTACACAGTTTTTTCCAAGTTTTCACTTGATGCACAGCCAACAACACATCTTTTCACCTTACATGAGTCAATGTTATGTATCTGTATTGTTCTACAGAAATATAATGAACAAGACATATATTAAAAGAGCTCTAAACAAGAGGGCCATGATGGCCCTGGATTACTCACTTGATTATTTTTTTTTCTCTTGAGCCATATAAGCTCCGCCCCGTGGCGGCCATAGTTTTTGACCAATCAACATGGCTTGAAGGACACCCTAGGAATATTTCTACAAAATTATTTGAAAATCGGCCAAACACTTTTGGAGGAGAAGATTTTTTAAGTTTTCACTCAAGCCATATAAGGCCCCCTGGCGGCCATGTATAATAATGTGTCAATATTGCCAATGTAAAGGACATGTGACAACTAAAATGAAGTTTTCGAAAGGAACCGAGCTCTCATGTATATCTAGCTACTGAATAAGTTTGGTACACATCGGATAATAAATGATGACTTTATCTTGTTCACAAGGTCAATTCTAGCAATTTTGCCAATTTCAAAGGGCCATAATCCCATCATGCATGGACGAATCTGGCTGGTTTTCAAAGGAATTGAGCTCTCATGGTTATCTAGCTACTGAATTTGGAATTTTTATCGTGTTCACAAGGAATCCACTGTGGTTGAGTGATTAGCGTCGGGGTGTCCCGGGTTCGATCCCCTGTCACGGCACTACGGTCATGGTGGAGTGCCCTTGGGCAAGGCACATTTTCTAGCCTAGTACTGGTTTGTTTACCCAGGTATCATGAATAAGTGAACTGTCGCCGTGATATAACTGAAATATTGTTGAAAGCGGCATAAAACCCCAATAAATAAATATCGTGTTCACAAGGTCAATTAAAGCAATTTTGCCAATTTTAAAGGGCCATAATGGATTTTCGAAAGGAACAAAGCTCTCATGTATATCTATGTAACGGAATAAGTTTGGTAAATATCGGATAATAAATGATGACTTTAACATGTTCACAAGAAATTGTGGACAGACGACGGACGAAGGGCGATCACAAAAGCTCACCTTGTCACTAGGTGACACAGGTGAGCTAAAAAAGGGAGTATTTAAAATGCCCAAAACCATATTTGACACTCAAACCTATGTTGCGTCTCACTAAATCGTCATTCTTTTGAGTAAATGTACCCACAGCATACGGTTTGGTTGAGTCAGAAGAGAAATATAGGTGGGAAATTAGACTCCTCCTTATTTAGATCTGAAAATTGGTCACACGAATTGTTAATTGGTCACGGAATATTTTATTTACCTTATAGCGTTTTTAAGAGATTGTTCATCATGTTGCTGTCCTTCTTTCTTTGTGTCTAAATAACCAAATTGCTCAAAGTAGTCCTGTAAAGAAATATAGATCATTAAAAATTATTTTTATCATGTAAAATAGTTATGGCATGAATAAATGCCCTTTTTCAGTCCTAACTCATTCTTGGTATTTTATACATGACATACTAGTCCTTCGGCCCTCGGTCCAGACTGAGTGGCATATTTCCCTGACCAAGACATAAATAACCAAATTGCTAAAAAACGTCCTGTAAATATATGAATATAAATAATTTCTTGGATAAATTGTTCATAAAAAGTTTTGAATATATACTTCCTATGTCCATTATTTGCCATTTTATCATCTTTGTGTGTATATGTGGAGAAGAGGTGGCGGAGGGTTGGTTTGGGGTGTTCAAATTTTAACTGTTTCTACATACAATGTACAAATACCAAAATCTTCAACAGACAACTTTGAAAACAACTAGATGAAAATATAAAGAATTTCTTTAAAATAAAAGTATAGCTATTGAATAGAATTGCAAGAAATGTGTTAGAAGAAGATATTGTTCATAATGAATTTAACCCTTTCCCACAGGTGGCAAAAGTAGAAGTTCCCAATAACGAGCACATTCTCTATTTGCAGCAAGTTTCAACTGTATTCAATAAAAAGACTTTCATTTCAATACTTTTGCCTGGATATTTTCAGAATAATCTGCTACAGATTTATTGTCCTAAGGAAAGAGTTAAGAATGAATGTATATTGTTTTATGGCGCATCGACAGCTAAGGTCATTTAGCGCGCATTTAAATTTTATTATTCATGTTCCCTGGGTGAACAAACCAGTACTAGGCTAGAAAATGTGCCTTGCCCAAGGGCACTCCACCATGACTGAATTGCCGCGAGAAAGAGTTAAGACAAGACAGTGTTAACAGTTAACTCTTTAACATATGCAAATGATGTCCAATGCCTCTTTAGCGCAGACAGATTGTAAAAATATTATGAGCACTTGCTCCTTTTCCAATAATGTTTTCAGCTTTTCATCAAAATTTTAACTTCAATTTTTCGTACATTACACAGATATTTTCAAAGCACATTCAATTCATGCTTTTAACCCTTTCCAACAAACAGACCTTTCTGACAAAAGGAGAAATTGCTCAGTATTCTTTAAATAATGATACCTTATTTATTGAGATTTTCCATTTGTTTGACTAGATTTGTTCAAAGTCAGCTGTAGGATTGATTAATTGTTTGGTGTTTAATGTCGCTGTCAACAATTTTCGTTATAGAAAACATTGTGGCAAAAGGAGAAATTGCATGTTTTGTGCAATTTCTTCTTTTGTCACTATGTTTTCAAAAATATCACGACATTTCCTGGTTAAGTTACCAGTACTACTGATCCAATTAGCCTGATGACAGTCAGTCAGTCGTAATGCTAGATCCACAACCCTGAGCTCAAAGGAGGGCAGTCATTAATATCACTTTAAAAGTCTTTGGTAACCTGGTCGGGTATTGAACCCACGACTTCCCGCACCAGAGGGGGACGCTCTACCACTACACCACCGGGGCGGTCCGTTTTATGTAGGATTAAGGGCTAATATCAGAAAGAAATAATATAAGAGGAAGAGATTATTAAATTGCTACCTTATCAATTGACAATACAAATATTTGGGTAAAATCATACTGATAAAGTCAGTGATAAGTGAAACATTTTATCCAAATAAACATTATGGTGATATATAAACTAATTTTACCCTTTCCCACAAACAGATTCTTACTGTTGCTCCTGCTGCAGACGAATTGTGAACTAATTGTGGCAAAAGGAGAAATTGCTTGTAATGAGCAATTTATACTTTTACCACAATGTTTTCAATTCTATTAAATAATTCTCATTTCTGGAGATTTTTCATGTTGTTTGCCAATATGTTTTCAAGGCTGAAGATTTGTTGTATGTGGGATAGGATTAACTCATTCAATTAAACTGTTCATTTTTGGAAACTGATTGTAAAGATCAATTGACCATGGACGGGTGCAGTACATCAATCGATCCACTGAACTCGAAAAATAGGTACACACTTTCATGAATACTCTCGAATAAACTTAGACTCTTTGTCATACAAAGTAACAAACATTGCAAGACTACTGAATGATTGCTCTTGAACGAGTCCATTTATTTCCACATTACATATAAATCTGCAGCAGATGATCAGAACAAATCTAGTCAAAAATATGAAAAGTCTCTATAAATCTAAGTTTGATTATTGAATAGAAAAGAAAACATTGTTGCAAAAGGAGAAATAGATCAAAATGAACAGTTTCTTTTTTAGCATTTTATCCCCGAAAAGTCATTGGATACAAAATTGGTCAAAATGGTTGGCAAGTTGGAAAGGGATTGTATTGCAGGAAATGAAAATATTCTTCTTTTCTTTTGCACATGATTTCCAAATTCATCTGTCGAGGCATCAAAAAAGATATCATGGAAAAGATTAACCTTTTCCTACATACAAGAGCAGCAGACGACTTTGAGAAAACATCTGGACAGAAATACGGAAACACTTTAAACATGAAATTGTGATCATTGAAAAGTGTTCTTTGGCTTTGAGAAAACATCTGGACAGATATATGGAAAAACTCTAAACATGAAAATGTAATTACTGAAAAGGGTTGAAAACACTTAGGCAAAAGGAGAAATTGCTCATTATGACCAATTTCTTCTTTTGCCACAATGTTATCAAAAGTTGTCTGCTTCAGAGGCACAGAAAGCATCAAAATGAGGGAAATGATTGAATAAAGGTATCAGCTGCTTGCCAAATGGCTGTTTAGACAAGTGCGAGCATAAAGAGCAATTTCTTCTTTTGTCACAATGTTTTCAAATCTATTAAATAATTATACATTCTTTTACAGAGAAATCCCCTATTTCTACCTAGATATTTTCAAAGTCGCCTGCTGCTAATTTGCTGTATGTGGAAAAGGGTTAAAGATATAAGTCAACACGCTATGAAACAACAGAAATATGACTGTGCGATATTAATCCTAGTAGATGTGAAAACACTGTGTCAAAATGAGAATTTGCTTGTAAAGTGCAATTTCTTTTTTTTTGTCACAATGCTTTCAACCCTGGTGTTGAAGTGGTAGAGCATTTGCCTCTGTGCAGGTTTGATTCCAAAGCCAGGTCAAACCAAAAACTTTAAAAGTGGTAGTAATGGCTGCCCTCCTTGATGCTCAGGGTGGCGGAATTCGTAACACTGGTATCAGGATAAATGGACAAGAGGTACTGGTAACTAACCCAGCAAACACTGTGACATAACTGAATAATTGTTGAAAGCAGCGTTAAAGGTGCTGAACTCCAGATGGAAATCAAAATTTTGAAATGTTAAAACTTCTGTAAACATTGCTTATAGTGACAACAAAGTAAGTAATAAGTAGTTCAAAACTATTTTGGAAGTAAATGTTAAAAAACTGTCAAATGAAAGTCATGAAAATGTACAAAATTTAGCTTACTGGGTATGTCTACCCAGTAACAATGAGGCATAAACAATTAATATTTAGATGTTTATGGTACTGGAAAGTGAAATTATTACGTACTCTAATTTAATCCAAGAAGTATGATTTTAATATTTCAAGAAAACGTTTGAACAGTTTTAAAACTTTGACTATACTATTTATTTTCTGGAGTTCAGCTCCTTTAAACACAATTAAAACAATCAATCAAAATTTCATCTCTGTTGCTAATATGTTTTAAAGAGTCGTCTGCTTCAAATGCATTTAAATGCTATTTAATTTAAGTTGATCCTTTCATACATGCAAATGCATTTAGCATCTGCATGTCAGAAAGGGTCAACTTAAATTAACCCTTTCCCTCATATAGACGCTTTCTGACGCCTCTGCAGCAGACAGCCTTTTGAAAACATAGTAACAAAAGAAGAAATTGCTCAAAACGAGCAATTTCTTCTTTTGCCACAATGTTTTCCACTTTTTGTGATAGGTTATCCATTCAATTAGAGAGATTTTCTATCTTTTGACAAAATACGTTCAAAGTCGTCTGCTGCAGAATTGTGGTATGAGGGAAAGGGTTAAAGCAGACAGCGTTTTGAAAACATAGTGACAAAAGAAGAAATTGCACAAAACGTGCAATTTCTCCTTTTGTCACAATGTTTTCCACTTTTAGTCATAGATTATCCATCTGACAAAATATGTTCAAAGTCGTCTGCTGCAGAATTGTCGTATGAGGGAAAGGGTTAAACGTTGCAGACATGCAGCTGGTTTATGTATGGTGGCTAAAGTCAAACATTATGCTTTTTTAGAAAATTATACTTACTACTGGCACTATATCTGGCTTCTTTTCCCGCTTTAATCTGTGTTTAAGCAGCCCTGATTCTTGACCTCCATCCACATCAGTGGCATTTCCATCTTGAAAAACACACAACAATATTAAAAAAGAAGAAATAACTAATGTCTTCATTATTATGCCAAGGCTTTACAGTACCGTATATACTCGGTTATAAGTCGCACTTTTTTACCTTCAAAATCGAAAGTGAAGTGGGGGGAGCGACTTATAAGAGGGTCAAGCAAAAATTCAGAAAAAATTACCCTCCAATTCACCGATCGTCAAAAACTGTGCAGGCCGGTCATTGATAAAAAGGGCGACTTAAATGATGATTTAACAGAATAAATCAAGTTTGATTGAAAGAAACATATCTTATAGAATTGATTTGTTTATAAAAACAAACACTAGAAAAAATATATAACTTATGAATGTACATTTAAAAAGTCATTTGTTCCAAGTTATTGTTTCGATTTTAGCTCGATTGGAAGCCATTTTGAATTTTGTGAAAATATAAATTGCGGAGCTCAAGTCCAGATGCGTAAATATACAGACCATAATACTGTTACTAGGTCGTATGTCACTTTATATGTGATTGAAAAAATAATGTAATAAACTTTAATTTATATTTCAGGATAAAGTGTTGTTTTTATTTTAAACAAAAAGTAATTGATTTGTAACCCTTATTAACCCTTATTACCATATATTGAGGCTTCCCATCCGAATTTTGAAATGTTAATGCTAACTCAAAATTGCTTGCAATAAGCAATTTCTCCTTTATCCACGATGTTTCTTGCCTTGATGTTTTCAACGTAGCCTTGTACATAATTGTTGCATGCGGGAAAGTGATAATTTGTCATTGTGTAGACACGTACACACGTAGCTGTCAAACTATCTTAATTAGAAAGTCCATGTTTGCAGAAGGTGATAAAAAGAAGCCATAATAATGGCCACGACAAGACCCATTTCACCGTGATTTTGGCCTGCATGGGTGATGGTACCAAATTAAACCATTAGAAAGCAAAAAACAAACACAGATCCAATTAAAGAGATAAAAAAGTCGGACCAAAATTGTCATAATTAATCCACAAACAATCCCAAGACTACACACGGGGTGATTTAACACGGTCAATAATTGACGTTAAAGTGTATTAAGTAAAAACTGATAAACATGCAATTATCGGCTTTTACCACTGTGATACATCTGCAGTATTTGAGAGTCGTAACAAAGACAATAACTGTAGCTAAAGTGTATTAAATACAAACTGCTAACAATGCAATTATCGGTTTTTACCCACTCTAATACGTACACGTCTGCAGAATTTGACCTCGGGTAATTTTACATGTAACACCTTTAGCTTGATGATAATTTAAACCTGTGTGGTTTACACGCGACAGTTGTGTTAGAATTATTTGACTGTTAGAATTGAGGTCGCTGTACCGTGGATTTTTATTAAAAAGGGTGAACAAACTCCATAAACGAAAGCTATATTATCAAACAAAGGGGACATTAGCAATGTTTTCAAAAGTTTTCAGCTGCCTCAGAAACATCATGGGAAAAGGAAGAATTTAATCTGAGTTAGCAGATTATCACTGTATGCGAATTAATTTCAGTTATGCAACGCCGATTTTTCCCTCCATCTACCCTCTACCCCTTCAGTTAACCCTTTCCCGCATACAACAAATCTACAGCAAACGACCTTGGAAACAAATTGACAATATCGGGAATAAACTCCATAAATGAGAGCTATATTACCATAGATAAAACAAAGGGTTAATCAAGACGAGTGTGTTTTTCACATAACCTGGGGCCTTTTGTGACCGGACAAAACCGGTTTATGTATTCCCCAGTAAATCTCTTTAGATAAAACAAATTAAAACTAGTTGGACATCATTGTATGTTCAAATAATGTAAACAAAAAGCTGATGCTCGATCTTGATGACTTAAGGTTATATATCTCGCTTCTTATGATAGTAAAATCTATTTAGACTATAAATCAATGCTTACATAAAACTAATTGGACATTATATGAATGTTTTAAACAAAAAATCTGATGCTCGATCATGATGACTTGGGTTATATCTCGCTGCTTGTCATAGGGTTTTGACGTGAAAAAAATCAAAAATCTAACTGCGACTTATAAGAGGGTCAATCATCAAACCATAGACTTTAGGCCTCGAAGTAGGGGGTGCGACTTATAGACGAGGGCGACTTATAACTGAGTATATACGGTACTTTTTTTTTATGAATTATGCATAAACATTTGTTTTTATTTATATATATGCCAATAGCCATCAGAAAAAAATGTTATCCGGTATCTCAGGACCCATATCAAGTGGGCTCCCACTTAACCTATAATCCTATAACCCTTTCCCACATATAGTCGCCTTCTGAATCCTCTGAAGCAGGTGACTTTGATAACATTGCTGCAAAAGGTGAAATAGCTCTAAATGATCAATATGTCCTTTTGCTGCAATGTTTTCAACTCTATTCAATGATTTTTTGTCACCTATAGAGATTTACCAAATTTTTTGCCTAAATGTACTAAAAAGTTGTCTGCTGCAGATTTGTGGTATGTGGAAAAGGGCTAAGACGTAACTTGTTGATGCCCATTTGATGTCAACCCTTTCCATGTAACCCTTACACCCAATACAGACGACTTTTGACTCCTTAGCACCAGGTGACCTTTGGAAATTTGCGGGAAAAGGTGAAATTGATGAAAAAAGCAGTTTCTCATTTACCCACAAGCGTTTTAACTGTTTCAAAATTTTATTTCTAAGTTGCACATGTTATAGATGTTAACAAAGCAGTCTTCTATGATTATAATGCTTCCATCAAAGATTTGTAATGACCTTGCAAATACTTTTTGATTGTTGCAGAGCAGAACTGTTGACCATTTTCCCAGTACAGACAAGCTTCAAAGCCTCTGCAGCAGATGACATTGAAGACAAGCTTCGCAGCCTCTGCAGCAGATGACATTGAAAACAGTAGGCCAAGGGGAACTTGCCCAAAAATATCAATTTCTCCTCTCCAACAATGGTTCCCACATCAAAATTAAACTTCCAATTTTCAAAACATTTTGTGTGTTTCATCAGATGATTCTGAAAATGGCAAACCAAGTTTATCCTTTCGTTTACTGCCGCTTCCTGAAGCCTCTGCAGCAAACAACATTTCAAAAGGAGCATGTCTGCTCTTGCAACAATGTTTTCAGATGTATTCAATATTTTTACTTTCATAGATAGAAATTGGAGCATTTTTTTCTTGTAACAATGTTTTTCATCTGTATTCAATATTCATACTTTCATAGATAGAAATTTTCTATTTTTTGCAGATTTGTTACGGAAAGGATTAACCCTTTCCCTCATACGACAATTCTGCAGCAGACTACTTTGAACGAATTTTGTAAAAACATAGAAAATCTCCATAATTGAATGGATAACCTATGACAAAAAGTGGAAAACATTGTGGCAAAAGGAGAAATTGCACGTTTTGTGCAATTTCTTCTTTTGTCACTATGTTTTCAAAAAGCTGTCTGCTGCAGAGGTGTCAGAAAGCGTCTATATGAGGGAAAGGGTTAAATAGCATTTCCAAAGGGAAAAGGTTAACACTTTCCCTCATACGACAATTCTGACTCAAAGTGGAAAACATTGTGGCAAAAGAAGAAATTACTCATTTTTAGCAATTTCTTCTTTTGTCACTATGTTTTCAAAAAGCTGTCTGCTGCAGAGGTGTCAGAAAGCATCTATATGAGGGAAAGGATTGAGACAAAACAGACTGAAGCCCTAAATTTAGGTCATAAGAAAATTGAGATAAGGTTTGAGGTTATAGTACTTAATAGGTCCTTGATCTGTAGTGGGCTTCACAAACACATTGACTGTCTTTGATTTGCCTATATTTGAAATGCATACATGGACAGAGATTAAATAGGCTGTGGTGATATCGAGACTGTGTGAATACTAAGACTCACCCGAGTCTATGTTCTTACATGAGCAATGCATTTATTCTAACCTTTTCCTACAAGCAGCCAACCTGCAGCAGACAACTTTCAAAATGTCCTGGCAAAAAAGATGAGAGTTAAATTATTAAGTAGATTCTAAAACATTGTGGCAAAAGGATAAATTGCTCATCTTGAGCAATTTCTCCTTATTTCACAATGTTTTCTAAAATGGTCTACTGCAGAGGAATAGAAAGTGTCTCTATGTGGGAAAGGTTTAAGATCCCATTTAAATTTAAATGGCTTCACTGTTATTATAATTTTATAGATACATATAATATGAAATTGTCTTGTCTGAGGATCTTTGGATTTAAATCATTCCCACATGCCAACAAATCTGCAAAAGAGGATTTCGAAAACATATAGACAAAAGTATTTAAACTCTCTATAAATGTCAGAACAATTATTGCATAGAGTTGGAAACATTTTGGCAAAAGGCGAAATTGCTTGTTTTGACCATTTGTCATTTTCACACTATGTTTTCAAAAAGCTGTCCTATGCAGAGTCCTTAGAAAGCGTCTGTATGTGGGAAAGGGTTAATGATCAATTTAAATTTCAAGTCAATCAGTGCTAGTTGATAAGAAACATACACTTAGTAAATATTACTATAATTAGTTGGTTTGTATCATTATTAAGTATCTATTGTTTTCACCTCATGTATTGCAAAACAAGCAAACCAATCACAACTCTAGCTCCATTTTGCACTCTTACCCTTTCCCACATACAACAAACCTGAGCACACAACTTTGAAATAATTTTGGAAAAAATCTAAAAAAAAATCTAAAAATGAAACATAATTATTGAATAAAATTGAAAACATTGTGACAAAATGTGAATTTGCTTGGCTGCTGAAGATGGGAAAGGGTTAACCCTTTCCCACATATGACAAATCTGCAGCAGAAGACTGAAAACATGGTGACAAAAATCTGAAAAATCTCCATAAAAGATAATTTAATTGTTAAATAAAGTTTAAAACATTGTGGCCAAAGGAGAAATTGCTCATCATGAGCAATTTCACCTTTGGCCACAATGTTTTCAAAATTCGTCTGTTGCTATCTCGTCAAAATGCGTCTGCAGATGGGAAAGGGTTAAAAAGTGTCCTGATTACTGAATAAAGGACATAGTCAATGGAGTTGTTTACTTTTTTACAATGCTTGACGTCATTTTGTATCATTTTGAACTCACGAAACCTTTTAACTTCTTAACCATTTCCCTCGTAGATAATAATGATGTAAGAACTCTTCCATTTAACTCTTTCACTGCCAAATTTTACAAAGTAGACTCATCCATGTTGAAAATTGGACCATTCAATTTTTCATCCAACAGGAAATTTGGTAAAATTTAATATCAAAATGGCAAACAATGCAGATTAAAGAAGAGACAGCTCGTTATGAGCTATCTCACATGAATTTGTTTTGTTTGCAAACGCCTTTAATTTTCTCGCCCATGAATGTGCAGTGAGACATAGCAGCCACTTTTTCGGCGGCTGCCACTTTTTCAATTCTCTATTACTTTTCTGAAATTTTGACAGGTGTATTGTTTGGTCATGGGACATCATTCAACAGGAAAATTACCAAGGTCAAGGTGATCATTGGCCAGAACTTAGCCTTGGTTGGGTAACTTAAACTTGAATAGGTAACATAACCTTGGTTTAACGTTGACTCTAGAGGCCACATTTTTCATCCAATCTTCATTTATAACATTGTAACATTTGTCTCCATCAAATCTCGGTCAAATTCAAAATGGGTCATGGGGGGGTCAAAAACAAGGTCACAAGGTTATGTTATTATAACTTTATTTACACTCTAGAGGCCATTTATCTTCCGCAGAGCCCCAGTAGATCAGTCGGTAGTGACGCGGGCTGTCAATCCAGGGGTTGTGATTGTCGTTTGACAAAAGTCATTCGTCTTCCACCAATGGGCTAACATGAGTAGGTGAACTGGCCGGTCTCAATCAATCAAAATCATTTTTCTTCCAATCTTTATGACTAATCATCAGAACTTTTGTCTTCATCAAATCTTATTCTAGTTCTAAACTTGGTCATAAACTAGATCACTAGGTCAAATTTAAGAATAATTTTCTGAACACTGTAGAGGCCATACTTTTCATCCAATCTTTATTGCAAATCATCAGAACTATGGTCTCCATTAAATCTCTGTCAAGTAAAAATGAGGTCACTAGGTCAAATTTAATTTTAACTTTATTAACACTGTAGAGGTCACATTTTTCATTCAATCTTTATGAAAGATTCATCCGAACATTTGTCTCCATCAAATCTCAAATTCGAAACTGGGTCATGGGGGTCAAAGTTAAGGTCACAAGGTCAAAATTTATGGTAACTTTTTTAGCCCTGTAGGGGCCGTTTATCTTTCAATCTTTATGACAAATCATCAGAATGTTTGTCTCCATCAAATCTCAGTCTAGTCTCTAAACTGGGTCATTTGGGTCATAAACTAGGTCACTAGGTCAAATTTTAGAATAACTTTCTGAACACTCTTGAGGCCACATTTTTCATCCAATCTTAATTGCAAATCATCAGAACTTTTGTCTTTTTATCATGGGGGTCTATAACTAGGTCACTAGGTGAATTTTATTTTAACTTTATTAACACTGTAGAGGCCACATTTTTCTTCTGATCTTTATGAAAATTCATCCAAACATTTGTCTCCATCAAATCTCAAATTAGAAACTGGTTCATGGGGGTCAAAAACTTGGTCACTTGGTCAAATTTTATAATAACTTCATTAACATTGTAGAAGCAACATTTTTCTTCCGATCTTCATGAAAATTCATCATTTTTCTCCATCAAATCTCAGTTGTCAAATACAAAACTAGGTCACTAGGTCAAATTTAAGAATAACCGTGTTAATATATAAAAATATAATATTATACTTGTAGTGAGGTTAGCATTTGGCATGACATGTTGAATACAATGCGATGATCTTCATTTACTTTTAAAGTTTCATCCATTATATTTAATTTTTTTGCATATTGATACCATTTTCTATATATATGGTTTTCCATGAAGGGCGAGACACCCTCAGCTCGAAGTCTTGTTGACTTTGGCAGCGAAAGGGTTAAGGAGAACTTGTCAACATTTTCCTTCGCATGTACAGACACATACTGATGCATATGCATCAGACGACCTCCGAAAATATTAAGGCAAAAGTAGAAAATTATCCTTTAATCGCAATGTTTTCAATTCAATAGTTTTTAGAATTTTTATGAATCAATGTCATATGTCTACATAAAAACCAACTGTCACAATAAGCGCTAAAATTTATATTTTCTGTCTTGTTAATAATCTGATTTGAGTTAGCAATGCAGATATAAGAGGTCTCACGAGAAAACCAACCTTGTGAACTCAGTGCAAAGCATCGACCCAGATCAGGCTAATCATGCCGTGCAGGCTAACCTGGACAGACAATTTTCGCCTCCTGTGGTTTTTCTATTTCAGGAATCATTACTCTATACCTCTATCCCCTAAAGACGGAATGTGTCGGCCCGGATAAGCCTGCGCAGGCTGATCTGAGTCAATACATTACGCAGATACCATAATGTTGGTTTTCTTGTGGAGAACGGCTCATATGTTTTTTCTTTTCTACTCTGTTTACTCAAATAAATTTATTTATTTAGGAGGCGTGGATGTTTGCACACTTGTTTGTCTCATTTCCTCAGACAGATGCCTTCTGTTGCATTAAAAAGAAGCTGAAAAGTTATGAAAATAATTGTGGCAAAATCAGAAAAGCTATCAACTCTATTCAGCGTTTATATAATCATTAATAAAGATTTTTGAAATAATTACCGAAATATTTCAAAAGGTAATTTCTGCAGATATAAAGTGGTTAATTAATTATACCTTTATCTCATATAGATGCTTTCATATGACTCTAAAGCAGACGTCTTTTGACACAATATTTTCAACTTTTTTAATAATTAAACTCTCATTTATATAGATTTTTCACGTTTTTGTACATAGGTTTTCAAAGTCATCTGCTGCAGATTTCTTGTATGTGGGAAAAGGTTAAAGATCTCCCAGAATAATACATGACTGTAGAATCTATCAATTCCTTTGAACGACCTTCAATCTTTCCAGCACTTTGATTTTTCCTGTCAATTCAGACACACTAATAGTCCAGTCAGGACATACTTGAACATCAAACTAATTGCAACAGAAATGGTTTATTAAATAAAATGAAGTTTATAGAATATATAACAACATATTAAAAATCTACAAAAATCTACTTAGCCATAACTGAAATAAATGACTTTGAAGAAATAAGAATATGTGCTCATGTTGGGTACTCACCGTACTTTGATCTATACACCATGCTCTTACCTGATTTTTAATGGATCAAATTCATGAGAATTGCAAAACGAGTTTTGAACACATTGTTACAAAAGAATAAATGCAACATTACATGTACTTAGAAATGTATCAAGTTAATTTTTAAATTCTCCACATATAGATGCTTTCTGACACCTAGCTCTGCAACAGACGACATTTGAAAACACTGTCACAATAGAATAAATTGCTCAAAACAAGTAATTTCTCCTTTTGCCACTTTGTTTTCAACTCTGTTAGATAACTATACTTTCATTTATAGAACGTTTCCATACTTTTGCGAAGATGTTTTCAATGTCGTCTTGCAGATTTGCTGTTAGTGGGAAAGGGTTAACATGTTTCGTGCATTGTCCTTTCTTTGATTGATAAGTTTATTGGTTATTTATATGTTAACCTTGCATAACTTTTTTTTCCATATATATATACAGGCGCATCGACTTTTTGAATTCTTTTCGGGGCTTTCGTTAGATTATAATGAATTCCTCTCTAATTTAGGTCCCGCTATATTTTTTCACTCCCTACAATGTCACGTATACAAATCAGTTAAAAGGACGCTACTCGATAACACGCTAGGTGTCCTTTCCCAAAGGCTGGAACACCTACTCATAAAGGCAAAAATATGGTACATCTCTATTAATAAAAGTACAGTTATTGAATATATAATTTTGAAAACATCAAGGCAAAAACATCGTTTTGCAACAATGTTTTCAAAAGTCAAAAGGACATGCAATCTTGGTCTTTACCAACTAATCATGCATGTCTGAGCCAATATTGGTTGCCAAAATGTTTAACCTTTTCCAACATGAAGATGTATTTGAGAAATTTACATCACACAAAATGTGAAAACCCTCTGGCAAAAGAAGGAATTGCACATAGTGAGCAATTTCTCATTATGCCACAATGTTTTCATTTCCATTGAATAGTTGTCTTTCATTTATAGCTAACATTTTCCTCAGATGTTTTCAAAATCGTTTGCTGCAAATTTATTGTATATAGGAAAAGGTTAGGAATAATTGAGCAAAGGATAGGAAAAAATTGACAAAACAGATATTTCAATTCAATTATTTTAAGTATTAACGTGTAATTTTCTACCAATTATAGTTTAAAACATGTTTGTTTGATATCAAAAATGCAATCTTTACAAACACGTTGCTTTCTATACAAATGTTGATCTTTGAGAAGGTCTTCTTTTGTCAGTCAAGAAAACATTGTATACAATATAGGAGTAATTGTCAGTCCATTTTGTAAATAATGAGTTACAGTAAATAAAGAAGAGTCGAGTCTGTTGTGATAGGGCTCTCAATCTTGCATCTGTGAAATCCAAGACTCGGGACAGAGAGCTAGATATTAACCCTTTCTATCTTGACATCTAGACAACAGTACGGAATATCTCTATAAATGATTGTATGATTCCTGAAAGAAGTTTTGAGCAATTTCTTCTTTTGCCACAATGTTTTTAAAAGTCGTCTTCTGCTGCAGAGGCGTCAGAGTGTGTATACATGTAGGAAAAGGTTAAGAAGGAGTAAACAGGTATTTTTGCAAGAATATCATTGTTTTGGCTTAACATACATAATGTACTCAAAATAATTATCTTAGTGAGACGATTTTTTTAATACCCACAACATAGGGTTTAAGGATATTCAAAGGAGGTTGGAGAGTGAAATGCATTGTACAAGCGTTATCTAGAGCTCTGATAGGATGGATAATACATTTTTACAGTTTCATCCGAGTCCTACCTGTTCTGCTACATCAAGATGAGCAATTGTAAGCTCACCAAAGTAGTCTCTCAAAATGTCACCTCTCTGGAGCAAATAGCAATCTTTACAACCACATTCGCCATATTCTTACAAAAAGCAAACAGTAAATATTAAAAAAAGTCAGGTTATTTTGGGGGAATACAGTGGAAAACATTGCACGAAAAGAAGACATTTGGTCTCCCTTAGCAATTTCTCCATTTCCCATAATGTTTTCCTAAATTGTCAGCATTCAGATGACTCGAAAAGTGATTCTATTCGAAGAATGTTTAAATCTCTTAAGAGCAACACCTCTTTAGAACGGCTGTACATCTTTAACCCTTTCCCACATAAAAACGCTTTCTGACGCCTCTGCAGCAGATGACTTTTGAAAACATTATGACAAAAGGTGAAATTGCTCAAAACGAGCAATTTCCCCTTTTGCCAGTGATCTCAATCTTTTTCAGTAATTATACCTACATTTATAGAGCTTTCCTTAGAATTTTCCAAGATACTTTCAAAGTTGTCTTCTACAGATTTGTTGTATGTGGGAAAGGGTTAACTTACCTCTGTACGGTGTTGATCTCAGGAGGGTGAACTGTATGTTTCTATTACAAATATGAGATGCTGCCCAGCACTTTTACCTCGATGTGATACCACCATACAATACAATACAGAAGCAACAAGACCCCTTTTGCCATGATAGGGCTAAAACATAATGAACTTCACCTCAAAAAGAAATGAATGCCTTTCATACTTAAATATAGATAATGCTATCTTCTTTAAATCCCCATTGTAGTGCACAAACAAAATTCATATTTAGACTTAATGGCACAAGTTTTAACCATTTCCCACATATCTATCATTGTGGAAGACAGTGGTGCAGAGGAAGAGCGTCGGCCTCTCGTATCCTTACTTTGGGATTTTTCCATACAAACGGCGCGAGTACTGGTTAAGTCTCCAGGAAGCAGACATCGAGAGTGATAAATCTAAGCCAAAGGCTTGTTTCGCAATCGATATAGAATAAATAAGTTTAAACTAAACTATCATTGTAGTTATATTAGAGATTAGTCTGTAGGTTCTTATAGTAATAAGTATAACTCCCTGTATCCTTAATCTTGCATTATACTGTCTTTCCCCGATATGCTAATTTAAATTCATTATCTTTGATTACATTATGAAGCAAAATGTAATATTTGGAAATTTTGAAGAACTATTTATATATAGTGTTGAAAACTTTGTAGGAAAAGGGGAGATTGCTCCAATTTTTTTTATTTTTTTTCATTACGGGTTTCAAAACATATACATTTCAGAGACATTTAAACCATCCTTTAATAGCTATTGAGTAAGCAAAATAATTAAAATCCGGAACAAATTGTTAAACAGTGTTGAAAAGGTATGCTTTGTAAGAGCAATGCCCTCTTTTTTTTTACAATGTTTTTGATATTTGTCTTCAGGTGTGCATGAGTCAGCCTGTTTGTCGAAGAAGTCTTCTTGCACAAGCCTTTGCTCAAATTGATTGATTGCTTGTTTATCTAAGTTACTTTATGGCACTGTTTAGTGTTATGTGTATGCCTGTTTGCGCAAGTGGTGGGGTAAGATATACCTCGAAGTAGTGCTCACAAATGTCTATAAATTGATCATTTTGATAAGTACATTTTTTATTCAGATTACATTTGTGTTAGATAATTATATTAAAAACTAAGGAACAATGTCCGCTTGAATTTGTTCCTTGCATAGATACTTAGAAACAATGTTGAAAACAGTTGGTGTTTTCAGAGACATATTCATAAACACATTATGTGTTTATATGTCTCTGGTGTTTTCTACCTTTTGGGTTATACTATAAATAAGGTAAATATACCAATTTCCCCTTTGTAGATTTTTGTAGATTTTTTACCAGTGATGTTATAGGTAACAAACTATCAAAAAACAATAATATCATTTCTGTTGCAATTAGTTTGATGTTGAGCCCATTTTCTCCACTTACTGACTGGACTATAAGTTTATATGCACATGTACATTGTATGTGTATTATTCAAATAAACATTCTGATGTTAATTTAAATATGTTATCTGTCCAAACTTACCCATGTGTAGATGAGTATCAGGTTTCAAGGTATTTTTCGTTTATGATAAACGCTGTGAAATTATTGTTTTTGCTTGAAATGCAATTAGGGAAAGTTTCTCCTTTTTCTTTGAGTAGACTAGAAACAGTCATTCTATTTTAATTTCAATAGTAAACAATATTTTCTATTAACTACGTTGTTCATTATGTATGTAAATTATTTAAAAAAGATTCCATAAAAAGATTTAGAGAATAATGGACACGATTTGTGTGCCAAAGAAAATGTTGGCAAATTCTTAACCTTTCCTACATACGCCAATTCTGCAGCAGACGACTTACGACTTTGAAAAAATATTGGCAAAAACGTGAAATATCACCATTAATGAGAGTTTAATCATTAAATAGAGTTGAAAACATTGTGACAACAGGGGATATTGCTAATCATGAGCAATTTCTCCTTTTGCCACAATGTTTTTAAAAGTCGTCAAAAGTCTGCTGCATTTGCATCGGAATGCGTCTGCAAGTGGGAAAGGGGTGCAGTTATAGACATTAGCTATAGACATAAGTTCAGGGAATGATTCCAGTCTATCTATTAAGAGCTATGAACATTGAAGGCTTTTTTCTTTCTTGTGTGTTTCTTGGAACTCTTCATGTACTTTTTTAGCTTTACTATTCAAAGTATATGAGGAATCCGCTGTGTTCAAGTGGTTAGCGTCGGGGATTTCGAAACCGGGTGTCCCGGGTTCGATCTCCAGTCGCGGCACTACGGTCATGGTGGAGTGCCCGCCCTTGGGCAAGGCACATTTTCTAGCCTAGTACTGGTTTGTTTACCCAGGGATCATGAATAATTAAATTTAATTGCGCACTAAATGACCTTAGCTGTCGATGCGCCATAAAACAATATACATTGATTCATTCATTCAAAGTACAAGGAGAGGTATTACTGTCACTTGCGCGTCGGCATCGGCGTCTGTGACGGCATTGGCGTAGGCGTCAAAGTTGCAACTTTGGTTAAAGTTGTGGATGCAAGGCGGATTAGGTTTTGTGTGCAACTACATTAAGATTCCATATCTTAGTAACTACTTGATGCATTGCATTGAAACTTTATACAACCCTTCCTAACCATCACACCTATGTAAACAATTAGGTATGCAAACTCTATTCAGCATATGATGCAAATTATGGCGCTTTTTTTAATTAGAAATTCTGGTTAAAGTTTTGCACTAATAATATTAACTTGAAACTTCATTCATATCTTCAGGGGTGCCCTTGTTAGACTTTGAAAATGTGTTAAAAGTTGTGCATGCATGGTACTATCATGCACATATCTCAGTAATCACTAAGGGATTGATTTCAAACTTCAATATAGTCTTTAAAGGTATCAAATATGTTAGGTAACTCCTGACTGAATTTATTATAAATTATGGCCCTTGTTGAAGTTAGAAATTTGGGTTAAAGTATTTTGCATGCAAGACCTTTTCTCACAAACAGCAGCTATAAGTGGGAAAGGGTTAAATTAATGCTTTTATAAGTCGTTTGATGCACATGGGTTATTATGCACCTGTAATTCGGGAAATCAGGGTTAACAAGGGCTCTCATAATGTGACTCAAAGACTGGTTATAACCCTACCCACATATAATCACTTTCTGACACCTCTACAGTCTACAAAAGTTGCCTGCTGCAGATGTGTCAAAATATGACTTCAAATGGGTTAGGGGGGTTACACTTATAATAAATAATTGACAAATCAATGTCATGTAGAAGCAGCATGTATTTATATTATAGTTATACTTTCATATCACAGAGATATATTTGACATTATTATCTTTTAGAATGATTATTGTATATGGCAAAGACTGGTTTGTTTACCCAGGGATCATGAATAAGTGAACTGTCGCCGTGATATAACTGAAATAATGTTGAAAGTGGCGTAAAACCCCAATAAATAAATAAATAAGTACAGTATATGGGAAAGAGTTTACTCAAAGATAACAGAATGACAATTGAAGACAAAGGAAGTATACTCAGAACTTTTTGTGTGAAATATTGTCATTTAACCCCTTTCCCACATACGGTACAACAAATCTGCAGCAGACAATTTTGAAAAAAAAATAGTAAACAAATACAAAAAATCTATGTAAATGTAAGAACAATTATTGAATAAAGTTGAAGACATTTGTTGTGGCAAAAGGAGAAATTGCCCATTATGAGTAATTTCTCCCTTTGCCACAATGTTTTCACAATTTCGTTTGCTGTAGAGGCGTCAGAAAGCATCTGTTGGACTGGATTTTCTATATTACAAGTCGATTCTGGACAAACTTTATATATAGACCATTAGGGTTCTACATATAGTCAAACTTTTGTTAGATGCAGTTACCTCTGTTTAGCAGCCAACTTGTATTAGGCAGCCACTTGAGAATAAACCATTTTCGTCTTGATTTGTCTTGTACATGTATTAAGCAGCCATATTTCGACTCTCCCCTGGGTGGCTGCCTAAGAGAAGTTTGACTTTATATCTATTAGTACTTTTTTTAACATTTTTAGCTCGACTATTTGAAGAATAAAGGGAGCTATTGTAGTCACGTCGGCGTTGCCGTCGCCGTCAGCCTTGGTTAAAGTTTTTGTGCAAGCTAGCAATTACCCTTATAACTTACATACACCTAGGTCAATGATCTTCAAACTTGGTATGGACATACTTCATAGCAAGTTGGTGATGTCTACACAGTTTGGAGTCAGTAGGTCAAAGGTCAAGGTCACTGTAACTTTCTATATAGAAACAGTTCATGGTTAAAGCTTTTTTGCAAGCTAGCATTTACCCTTATAACTAACATACACCTAGGCCTATGGTCTTTAAACTTTGTATGGACATTTTTCATAGCAAGTTGGTGATGTCTATAAACTTTGAAGTCAGTTGGTTAAAGGTCAAGGTCACTGTGACCTTTCTGTAAAGAAACAGTTAATGGTTAAAGTCTTTGTGAAAGCTAGCATTTACCCGTATAACTTACATACCTAGGCCTATGATCTTCAAACTTGGTATGGACTTTTTTTTTAGACTTTTTTTTTACATAAAAGTACAGTCATGGACTGTATAGATAGTGAATAGTTTTACAAAGCATTTGGCCAAATGTAGAAATTGATCACCATGAGCAATTTCTCCATTTTCCATAATGCTTTCACAACTCATCTGCATGTGGAAAAGGGATAAATCTTATGCGAACTCTAGATAAGGGTGTTTTGCATGTTCTGAAATCCTTTTTGACCTTAAAACCCTATGTTGTGGGTACTCAAAAGAATTGTCTGGAAGATCTGCAGGTAAATAATAAATAAAAACATACTGTTGTAACATATTCATCATGTGGTCAAAACTCATCTGCATGTGGGAAAGGGATGAATCTAATGCGAACTCTAGATAAGGGTGTTTTGCATGTTCTGAAATCCTTTTTGACCTTAAAACCCTATGTTGTGGGTACTCAAAAGAATTGTCTCATTGAGATGATTCTTTTGAGTACCCACATCATTGGGTTTGGTTGGATAAGAGAAATATTGTGGGGGAAAGAGCTGTATACGCCTCCTTATCTGGATCTCTGCAAACCTGATATATATCTAGATTATTGTAAGACGTGCACATGCACATTTTTTTTACCCTTTCCCTCATATAGACGCTTTCTGATGCCTCTGCAGCAGACGGCTTTTTGAAAACATAGTGACAAATCGTGCAATTTCTCCTTTTGCCACAATGTTGTCCACTTTTTGTCATAGGTTATCTATTCAATTATGGAGATTTTCTATTTTTTTGACAAAATACGTTCAAAGTCGTCTGCTGCAGAATTGCCGTATGAGGGAAAGGGTTAAACATGACAGGAAATGAAATGAGAGGACACACTTTGTTTGTATCAATGCAGAGGTTATTCACATTTTATACTTACAGGTGCTAGATCTTAAATGTTCCTTCTCCCAGATACAGAACCCCAGTAGCTCAGTCGGTAGCGACACATGCTGTGAATCCAGGGGTTGTGAGTTCGAACCCCTCCAGCTCGGCCAACATTCTTTCCTATGTTTGACAAAAGTCACTGTGACAGGCAGGGGTTTTTTTCTGAAAAAGGGGAAGGGGCCTGGGGCCTTTGAGAAGGGGAAAATTTCGCGGCGTTTTAGGAAAAAGGGGAAAAATTGTAAACTAGTATAATGCGCATGTTTAACTTTTATCATTACAAGGCCATCTGTCTATTTTTTATGTTCTTGAACTCCTCCACTAGATTATCATTATCCAGTTCACTTAAACTATACCACTGTCAAGGGTCGAAATTAGCAAGATTTTCTACTTGCATTTTTTTGCAAGTGCTATTTTTTGTTACTTGCTAAATGAGAAAACTTATTAGAACTTTAACTTTAAGCAACACAATGTGAACTACAATAGTGCAATACACTGTTATGGTCAATCATGAATGTAATGTAAACAAGGTCCAAAACATGCTGGGAAAAGAAGCTGCTGAGACTGTCAGATATACAACATAGTCTAGAAACTGTGTTTCAATTTCTGGCTCCATATGGCAAAGTATGGGGTCTTTTCTGAATTAGTCAAGACAACATCCATCTTGTCACAGCAGTTTTTTGGTCATATTCTCTAAGGGCAACATCAGCAACTTTAATTCTCATCAAAATATCAAGTATTTCAGCACCAAGCCTACACCTCGAGTCAAATTGTATTCTGTTCATTGTGGAAAGATAAATGAGATTTAATTTTTTTTTTTTTTTTTTCTTTATCCGAGGGGAATTTATATTTTTAGGGGAAAAACTATGCTTATTTACCGAGGGGAAGGGGCCGTTAAACGGCCCCTTTTATATAAGGTAAAAAACAGGCATCATTCGTCTTCCACCCATGGGCTAACAGTCTTGTGGAAAAAGAAGCCAGTTGCTTGGAATGTATGTTGTGTGGAGTACTGGTGTGAGAAATCCAGGAAACACATGAGTATAGGTGAACTGGCCGCCGTGATATGACTGAATCATTGTTGAAAACAGTGTTAAACCCCAATTAATCAATCATTCTCCCTGGTATAGACAAAATGCAACAAGACAAACAATCTCGACTTTTAAAATATCTACTAACTCAAAAATGTGGAAAATCTCCATAATTGTAGGTATAATTACTGAAAAAAAGTTGAAAACATTGTGGCTAAAGAAGAAATTGCTCGTTTTGAGCAATTTCTCCTTTTGTCACGATGTTTTCAAAAGTCGTCTGCTGTAGATGCGTCAAAATGCGTCTATAGGTGGAAAAGGGTAAGCCCAATATCCGGGTAGGTGGAAAGTTGAGATTGTTAATGAAAATAGTGACATTATGGGATGGTTCAGAAGTTGTATTTATTAGTATGTAAACCTTGTGTACAGAAAATGGTTTTACTTTTCTACATTTAACCCTTTTCCACATACAACAAATATCAAGCAGACGACTTTGTAAACATCTATGTAAAATATTAAATATTTCTATAAATGAACGGATAATTACTGATTAAAAGTTGAAAACATTGTAGCAAAAGGAATTCAAGCAATTTCTCCTTTTTCCAAACTGAAATCAAATGTCGTCTGCTGCAGAGGTTTCAGAAAGTGTCTTAAAGTGGGAAAGGGTTAAAACATCTGACAGAAAGCATGGGAAATCTGCGCAAGAGTGATTTGAATCGACCAACGAAAAATTAAATTTCAGTAGACAGTTCTGTGAGGAAAGTAGCAATAGGAGCTTAATATTATTCTACATTTATAATATTTGTATGCATTTATATTTTGTGTTATATGATATTTACTTTGGGTAGAGCTATCTACAAGGGGCGTTTTTGCATGCTTTGAAATCCTTATTAAACCTCCAGAATCTATGTTGTGGGTACTTAGAAACGTCTCATCCCACATCATAGGGTTTGGTTGGATAATAAAAGAGAGATTGTGAGGAAAAGAGATTTATACGCCTCCTTATCTGGACCTCTGCATTGAAATAATATTTCTTCTTTCAGGATAAGGAGTAAATAAAAGGGACACCAGTGCAATCTTATAACAGGAACAGTCAAAATTAAACAGTTTCGATGTAAAATAATTTAGTTGTGGGGATTTACATATAGCTTGAAGTTGGTTTATTAAGGCAAGTTATCTTGATTTCTGTTTCCATTGCTTTTACCAATATCTTGATCCTTTCCTACATACAGATGCTTTCTGATGCCTCTGCAACAACGACTTTTGAAAACATTGTGGCAAAAGGAGCAATTTCTCCATTTGCCAAAATATTTCCCCCCTTTTTTTTTGCGTTATGATACTTTCGAGAGATTTACCATATTTTTGCTACTAACGGTTTTCGTCTGCTGCAGATTTGTTGTATTTGGGAAAGGGATTAATGAAGTCTGTTGGAAAATATCTGAGAAAAATGTAACGCAGAAGTATAATTTTCAATAAGAATTGGACCGCCTTGTTGGTGTAGTTGGTGTAGTGGCAGAGTGTCCACCTTGAGTACGGGAGGTTGTGGGATCGATCCCTGGCCGGGTCATACCAAAGACTTTAAAAACTGTAGTAATGGCTGCACTCTTAGGCGCTCAGGATTGCAGTGTTAGCATTAAATGGACCCAGGAAATGCTGTGGTATAACTGGTTTTTGTGTCACCTGCGTAGCATGGTAGGCACATAGGGATTACTTTTTTTTTTGTCTGGCGTCTGTCAGTCTGTCTGTCTGTCTGTCTGTCCGCCGTCTGTCTGTCTGGCGTCACACTTTTTCGTCACGTTTTCAAATTACTTTTTTTCTACTCAAAGGATTGGATTGAAACTTCTGACAAATGTTTATATCAATCTTTGTGATGGGTTCACAAAAGGGGGATAATCCAAATATTTTTTATATCAGAGTTATTGCCCCTTTTCTGTCAAAAATTAAAATTTTCTGACAAGGCCCCGGCAGGTGACACACGCCATTCTAGTTTTTTTAAAGCGGCATAAAACACCAAACAGTCAATCATTTAGAGTTGTTTTTTTGAGAACAGTGGCATTAGTCAAACAGAGCTTTTCATCCTTTCCCCATATAATTTGGAAACTTTTTAGGAGTTGTTTTATTTGTTTTTTTATAAGAACCATAAGACACTATCAGGCAAAATCACTTCAGATTATTAGAAATTTCCCAAATATTTAATTCAGAATAGTTGACTCAACTTAGGAAGTAAACTATGTTCAGCATTCACTCAACACATTTCCTGATTTATTGTAAGAAACAAAGTAAACACTGATGGAGATAAAAATATCAACGCTTTTCCTAATATATAGACGCTTTCTGATGCCTCTGCAGCAGACGGCTTTTTGAAAACATAGTGACAAAAGAAGAAATTGCTAAAAACAAGCAATTTCTCCTTTTGTCACGATGTTTCCCACTTTTAGTCATATGTTATCCATTCAACTAACAAGATTTTCTATTTTTTGCAGAATTGTCGTATGAGAGAAAGGGTTAACCCTTTCCATCTTCCAAACTAATTCTGACGTCTATGAAGAAGGCGACTTTGAAATCATTGTGGCAAAAGAAGATCTTATTACACTGCTCATTAGATGCATTTCATGCTTTTAACACATTTATTTCATCTCTATTTTTAAAATAAAACTTTTAATCAAGTAGAATTTACAAAGTTGTCTGCTGCAGATATGTTGTAAGTGGGAAAGGGTTTATCAATGCCTCTTGTTTATATTATAGATCTACATATAAATTCAAGATGGTATCTAGCCTCGTTTCCTGTGAATGGCTGAATGATAAAATCAAGGACAGTAACCTAGGAGATATAGTCATTTTGGATGTATCCTGGTCCAGCACTGGGGATGCCTATGAAGAATATAAAAAGTAGGTACAAGTTTGTCTAATTTCCTTGGAACCAAGGCCTATAAGATCATCAGCAGTTTTAATCCTTAACTGCATACAGACAAAATATTGTTGCAAAATGAGAAAGTGCTCTAAATGAGCAATCTTGACTTCATTTATTTGATTTGGGTTTTACGCAGATTTCAACCTTATTTCAATTATATCATGTCTCCATGCAGTTCACTTATTCATGATCCCTGGGTAAACAAACCAGTACTAGGCTAGGAAATTTGCCTTGCCCAAGGGCACTTAACCATGACCGCCTTGCAGTGACTATAGGGATCAAACCCAGGATGCACGTTTCCAAATTTCCGATTCCTAACCACTTGACTACAGCAGATTCCTAATTTGTTCTTAATCCTTTCTCATGTTTTGCAGAGATATTTTGATACATCGGCAGGGGACAACTATTTAAACATTCAATTGTATTCAATTATTTAATTTACAGAAGATTGCCATCTTAATGCTTAGATATTTCAAAGCGGTCTGCTACAGGTTTGTTATTTTGTAATAATTCCAAAACATATCGACCAATGAAATGATGATTTTTAGACAAGAGCTGAAAAAACATTCTGGGAAAAAGAACAAATTTAATTTCCTTAAAACATTGAAATGGCAAGAAATGATGACATTTTTGAAAAAATAATAATGGTTTCCCATTTTCATCACTAGGAAACATATAACTGGGGCCCGATACATCAATGTCCTAGACGCACAACACACAGAAATGCTCATACGGAATCTTCCAACTGCGGAACATTTTACAGAACTTGCCCGCAATGCTGGTGTAAACAAATCATCCCACGTTGTAGTGTACAGCAGCTCTGACCGAGCTGGCTTTTTCCTGGCTGGTCGAGGCTGGTGGAGTTTTAAGGTAGGTCAATTGTAGGTCACTTTGACATATCAGCAGCAATCTCTTCCAACATACAACAAATCTGCAGCGGACTACTTGAAATATCTAAGCAAAAATATAAAATTATCTCTATAAAAGAAATTTGATTATTTAATAGATTCATTATGAGCAATTTCTAAGTTTGCCAGTGTTTACAAAAGTCTTCCTTTGCAAATGCGGCAAAATGTGTCTTCAAGTGGGAAAAAGTTAAAAGGCACGGTTTATGATATATCGTTGCCATTTTAAAACACTCAAAACAACATTCATTAAATGATTTTAATAACCTTTTACCTTTTGACAACATTTGGTGCCTCTGCAACAGTAAACTTTTTAAACATTGAGAAAATGAGAAATTGCTCTTGACTATGTTTTTCAACCAATTGCCCAAGGCTTGAATAAACTATGTAGAGGGTCACTAAAAGGAAAATTCCTGTGAAGTTTGGTTTAATTTGGTTCAGTCGTGTAGGGGGTGATGTCTGTTGAAGTTGAAAGTTAACGAGAGTTGGAGGGACAGTCCACAGACAGAACGTGATCAGAAGAGATCTCCTGAACCCTTTCCCACATGCAGACGTATAAACGCATTTGCAGCGGATGACTTTTGAAAACATTGTGGCTAAAGGAAAAATTGCTCATGCTAAGCAACCACAATGTTTTTTAAACTCTATTTAATGATTAAACTCTCATTTGTGGAGGTATTTCAAATTTGTGTCAATATATTTTCAAAGTCATCTGCTGCAGATTTGTTGTTTGTGGGAAAGGGTTGTAAAGTTTTAAGCCTTTAAATTTTCAGGTATTTGGTTTTGAAAACGTTTCGATACTGGATGGTGGTTTAACTAAATGGCAACAACTCGGATTTCCGGTTACAACAGAACTACCCACTATTAAGGTAAGTAATTCAACAGCTTACAGAGGACTAGATAAGAGGAAGCGAATAGGTCTTTTACCCACAATATTTCTCATATTACTCATTAAAATACTATGCTGTGGGTACTCAAAAGAACTCAAGACGATTCTTTTAAGTACCCACAACATTGGTTTGAATGTCAAATAAGGATTTTAGGACATGAAAAATGCCCCTTCTCTAGAGGTCTGAGCTTCATACAAAAGTTGTTAACCCACTCCCATAAATAGAGCTATCTGATGCATCTGCAGCAGACAGGCTTTTGAAAACATTGTGATCTCCAACCTTTTATAATAGTTCACCTTCATTTATAAAGACTTTCCTATTCTTATCTAGATGTTTTCAAAGTCATCTGCTGTAGAATAGTTGTATGAGGAAAAGGGTTAAACAAGCAATTTATAATTATTCCTGTAATGTTTTTATTTCTGTATTAGATTTATACATGTATTTTTTAGTTTTTCTAGTTTTTCACTTCCGTCTGTTTTGAATAATAATTTCACCACTGTTGATACCTGTTTATTAACCCTTTTCCACATACAACAAATCTGTAGCAGACAACTTTTTAAACGTCTATGCAAAAGCATAGCAAATCCGTTTAAATGAAAGAACAATAATTGAATAGAGTTTAAAACATGGTGACAATATGAAAAATTGCGTGTGTTGAGAAATTTCTTCTTTTGTCACAATGTTTTCAAAAAGCCGTCTGCTGAGGCATCAGAAAGCGTCTATATGAGGGAAAGGGTTAAAATGATGATGACATTATTTATGATGGAGGGTTTGTGGGTGGCCCAGCATGCATCTAACATTTGTTTCAACGCAATAACTAAAAAATAAATTTCTTTTGATTTGGCAGATTTTTAAGAATATTTCATAGGAAGGTAGCTTAGATAGAAAGTAAGCCTTGAATTGTTGTTGGTCAAGGGTAAGGCTACTTAACCCATTCCAAAATATAACAAAGATTCAGCAGACGACTATGAAAACAAACCAATTATTGAATTAAGTTTAAACCATTATGGCAAAAGGAGAAATTGCTCATCGTGAGCAATTTCTTCTTTTGCCACAATGTTTTCAAAAGACGTCTACTGTAAAATCATCAAAAGGTGTCTGTATGTGGGAAGGTTAAAAATTTATCATAATTCAATCAATTTTGGGGTTTTGCTGCATGCCATGGATTTCCCCCCATAGAAGATGACTTTTGAAATGAGTAATTCCCGCTTTTGCCACAATTTACTTAAACCTACTTAATAGTAATACATTCTTTTACAGATTATTTTCACATTTTCGCCTATATGTTTTAAAAGGCTGTAGATATGTCCTATGTGGCAGAGAACTAAATAATATATTTTATCAAGTTTTTTTTTTTTTTTTTTATGAACCATTTCAGGCAAAGATATGGAAATTTTCTATCAATTTATTGAAAATGGTTGATTACATTGAGGCAAAAGTAGTAATTGTGGAATATCTTGAAAATGTTCTGTTCTCTATTTAAGCTTGGTGATTTTGAAGCAAAGAGTTCCAAAAGAATGTACAAAGGGTATGATGATGTCGTTGAGAACATAGAGAAAGCTAACTTCCAGTTGGTTGACACAAGGGCCAGTGGAATGTACACAGGTATATTGATACCCTCTCGGTGGTGTAGTGGTAGAACATCCGCCTCGAATGCAGGTTCAATCCCTGTATGGGTCATGTACCAAATACTTTAAAAATGGTAGTTAGGGCATTCCCTCCTTAGTGCTCAGGGTTGTTGGGTTAGCATTACAACTGACTTAATGGTGTCAGGATAAATGGACCAGAAGTACTTACCCAGGAAGAGTGGAGTAAAACACCATACACTCAAACAAACAAACAGGTTAATTGGCACAAATCTGCAGTGGACGGCTTTGAAAATGTCCAAGAAAAAGGAGAGCATTCCATAAAACTCATCATGAAATGTGTCATAAGTCTTGCAACTTTGGGGTGAATCTGCCAAACAGAAAAGCAAGTCAATGGCCATACTTAAACATTCAAATCATTCTTCTGATCACATACAACAAATCTGCTGCAGATGACTTTGAAATAATTTGGCAAAATAAAGGATAGTCTATATATAATTAAACTTAAAATTATAAGACAGAGTTGAAAACATTGTGGCATTATGAGCAATTTCTCCTCTTGCAACAATGTTTTCAAAAGTTGCCTGCTGCAGACATGTTCAAATGCGTCAACAAGTGGGAAAAGATTAAATACAACCAATTATTTGGACAACATTCTACATTTCAGCCGATCATATTCCTAATGCGAAGAATCTTATGATGGCTAACCTCATAGATGAAGGTAACATGACCATGAAAACAAAAGAAGAGCTTCAGTCAGGTAACACCTTTCCCACATACGACAACTCTGCAGCAGACGACTTTGAAAACATTTTAGAAATTCACTTTAAATGAAGGTAAGATAATTGAATACAATTGCAAACATGGTGACATTGTCGCCATGTTTTCAAAAAGCCGTCTGCTGCAAAAGTCGTCAGAAAGCATCAATATGAGGGAAAGTGGTAATAAAACTTCAACTTACCGGAAACCTTTTCAGTGCTGCATTTTTAAAATGGACTTTGTCCAAGTTTTGTATTGGAAAAGTCAATATTCAATTCCAGGAATATCAATATAAAAAGGTGTGGAGTTGAGTAGCCAATAGCATAGAGCCCCACAGTGTAGTTTGAGTCGGTTGGCCTGGCTCGAGCCACACAGTTTAGTTGTGTCGGTTGGCCTGGCTAGAGCCACAAAGTTTAGTTTTGTCAGTTGGCCTGGCTTGAGCCACACAGTTTAGTTGTGTCAGTTGGCCTGGCTAGAGCCACACAGTTTAGTTGTGTCAGTTGGCCTGGCTTGAGACACTCAGTTTAGTTGAGTCAGTTCGCCTGGCTCAAGCCATACTGTTTAGTTGTGTCATGTGGCCTGGCTCAAGCCACACAGTTTAGTTGTGTCAGTTGGCCTGGATAGAGCCACACAGTTTAGTTGTGTCAGTTGGCCTGGATAGAGCCACACAGTTTAGTTGTGTCAGTTGGCCTGGCTTCAGCCACACAGTTCAGTTGAGGCAGTTGACCTGGTTCGAGCCACACAGTTTAGTTGTGTCAGTTGGCCTGGCTCGAGCCACACAGTGTAGTTGTGTCAGTTGGCCTGGCTCGAGCCACACAGTGTAGTTTAAGTCAGTTGGCCTGCCTCGAGCCACACAGTTTAGTTATGTCAGTTGGCCTGGCTTGAGACATACAGTTTAGTTGTGTCATGTGGCCTGGCTCAAGCCACACAGTTTAGTTGTGTCAGTTGGCCTGGCTAGAGGCACACAGTTAAGTTGTGTCAGTTGGCCTGGCTAGAGCCACACAGTTTAGTTGAGGCAGTTGACCTGGTTCGAGCCACACAGTTTAGTTGTGTCAGTTGGCCTGGCTCGAGCCACACAGTTTAATTATGTCATTTGGCCTGGCTTGAGACACAGAGTTTAGTTGTGTCATGTGGCCTGGCTCAAGCCACACAGTTTAGTTGTGTCAGTTGGCCTGGCTAGAGCCACACAGTTAAGTTGTGTCAGTTGGCCTGGATCGAGCCACACAGTTTAGTTGTGTCAGTTGGCCTGGCTAGAGCCACACACTTTAGTTGTATCAGTTGGCCTTGCTAGAGCCATACAGTTTAGTTGTGTCAGTTGGCCTTGCTAGAGCCACACAGTTTAGTTGTGTCAGTTGGCTTGGCTAGAGCCACACAGTTTAGTTGTGTCAGTTAGCCTGGCTAGAGCCACACAGTTTAGTTGTGTCAGTTGGCCTTGCTAAAGCCACACAGTTTAGTTGTGTCAGTTGGCCTGGCTAGAGCCACACCGTGTAGTTTGAGTCAGTTCGCCTGGCTAGAGCCACACAGTTTAGTTGTGTCAGTTGGCCTGGCTCGAGCCATAAAGTTTACTTGCGTCAGTTGGCCTGGCTTCAGCCAAACAGTTTAGTTGTATCAGTTGGCCTGGTTCGAGCCACACAGTTTAGTTGTGTCAGTTGGCCTGGCTCGAGCCATACAGTTTACTTGTGTCAGTTGGCCTGGCTTGAGCCACACAGTTTAGTTGTGTCAGTAGGCCTGGCTCGAGCCACACAGTTTAGCTATGTTAGTTGGCCTGGCTCGAGCCACACAGTTTATTTGTGTCAGTTGGCCTGGTTCGAGCCACACAGTTTACTTGTGTCTGTTGGCCTGGCTCGAGCTACACAGTTTACTTGTGCCAGTTGGCCTGGCTCTATACTTGTGGTAATGACAAAATACTGGAAACGCTGACATAGTTTTTTGTTTGTTTGATTGTTGTGTTTTACTCCGCTTTCAACAATGTATCAGTTGTATCACAGCGTTTCCTTGGTAGGTTACCTGTCACCAGCCAGTCAGTCTTTATGCTAACCCTGCAACCCCGAGGCCCAAGGAGGACAGCCATTACTTCAATTTTAAAAGCCTTTGGTATGACCTGGTTGGGTATCAAACCCGCACCTGAGGCAGACCTTATACCACTACACCAACGAGGCAAACGACGACAGGTGATTTGCTGTTTCGTCACTTAAAATTTTACGGCAGCATAGCAGCACTTTGTCTAAATTTACAAAGTTACCAATAAGGAACAGCAGTTTCAGACAGTTGACAGTCTTAGATAATATGCAAGATATTAACTATTTCCCACATACAATAAATCTGCAGCAGACGACTTGTAAAACATCAAATCCAAAATAGTGAAACTTTCTATAAATAAAAAAACATTTAATGAATAACAAAATTTTCCTTTTGTCACAATACTTTCAAAAGTTGTCTGCTGCAGAGGTTTTTAGAACGCTTCAACATGTGAGAAAGGGTTAATCATCGGTCAATTAAGTAGAAGAGGAGACATTTCATGATGCATCTTCAGCAGACAGCTTTTGCCACAATGTTTCCAACTCTTTTCATTACTTACACTTTCATTTATAGAGATTTTATTTTATTTTGCAGATATTTTCAAAGTCGTCTGCTGCAGATTTGTTGTATGTGGGAAAGAGTTTATATGAAGGTCTCCCTCACTGTCTCAAAGCATACCTAGCAGCTGAACTTCCAGTGCCTATCAGCAAGTAAATTGGTTGTTCTTTCCATTACAGTGAGCCCCTTGTAGCTCAGTTGGTAGCAGCCCAGGCTGTCAATCAAGGGGGTTGCGAGATCAAACCCCAGTTTGGCTGACATTCTTTTAGACCTTTGACAAAAGTCAATGCGACAAGCATCATTTGTCATTCACCAATGGGCTAACAGTCATTCTGGAAAAGCAGCCAGTTGCTAGGAAAGACTGGTGTGGGGAACTGAGGAGAAACATAGATAGATAAATTGGACGATGTGATATGACTGAAAATTAACCCTAATCCATGAGAATTTTTCCATTGCAGAATTTACAAAAGCAGGTGTAGATTTAAAGCAGCCAGTTGCTGTACACTGTAATGGCGGAATGTCATCATGTACGGTAGCTTTCGTGGCAGGACTTCTCGGTCAGGATGATATAGGTGTTTTCCATGCAAGTACAATTTGTATGCTTTTAACGTAACCCTCCTCCCAGATACAGTCAGTCTACCACAGACAACTTTGAAAACATCTTTGCCAGCAAAATTATGGAAAATCTGTTTAAAATTCTGAAAGTATGATTATTCAGATGAGTAGAAATGAGCAATTTCTCCTTTTGCCGTTTTGTTTTAAAAGTTGTCTGCTGGACATGCATCTGGAGGTGTTGAAGGATGAATTCAAATTGTATTGAACCCCTTTAATTGACATCAAATTCAGTGGACAACTTTTGAAAATGATGTTGAATGAGGAGAGAATTACCCATAACAACCAATTTGTCTATTTTTAACCTTTTCAACTCTGTGTAAGAATTAAACTACCATCATTTTCATCAGATGTTTTCTATGTCAAAACTTGTCTGAAAGTTGAAAAGGGTTAACCATTTCCAAAATACAATTCTTTAGCAGACGTCTTTGAACACATCTAGACAAATACATGTTTATAGAAAATCTGATATGAAAAAAATGAAAACTATTGTACAGAGTTGGCAAGAAGGATCATTATGAACAATTTCTACTCAGACAATATGTTTTCAAAAGGAACCAATCTATCATGCTAGTATGATAAAAACGGCAAACATAAAAGATCCTGATTATACTGCAAGTCAAAACTCATTCATATCAGGGGATTGAGGGTAAAGTTTTCTTCTTTTATATTTTCAGGGAGGATTCACAGAATGGACGAAACGACAAGCTTCACAAACTCAAAAATAACAATTTCTTGACAGACGACATCAGGCGACTCTTGAATACATTGTGGCAAAAGAAGAAATTTGTCACCATGATCAATTTCTCCTTTTGCTACAATGTTTTCAACTCTATTAAATAATTCTACTTTCATTTATAGATACCTTCCCTATCTTTGTCAAGATGTACGACAAAAAACATGTTTTAATATGTTTGAGCAATGTCAGGTTGTAGGTTTTATACCTATACTCCTTTTAGAGCCAAAATAAAAATACACTAAATCCTTAACCCTTTTGCATCTGCAAAAGATTTTGGAAAGATTGTGGCTAAAGGAGCATAAAAAACCATGTATATTCATTTCAAAATGGATACATCTGAATCCTTTTCTACCTGAAGATGATGTTGGAAAACATTTTCGACAAAATGAGCATTGACAAAATGAGCATAAAAAACATATACATAGAGTCCCTTTCCACCTGTTATCACATTTTGACGCATCTGCAGCAGATGACTTAGATAACATTGTGGCAATAGAAGAAATTGATAACCATAACAAATTCTTCTTTTGCCTCAATGTTTTCAACTCTATTTAATAATAATATTTTCTTTTATAGAAATTTTCTAATTTTTTACCTAGATGTTTTCCAAGTCATCTGCTGCAAATGTTTTGAGAGCATTTTGAGCAATTTCTCCTTGTGCCATAACAAAATTCAGAATCCTTCAAGCCATGTTGATAAGTCCAAAAACATGGCCGCCATAGGGCAGAGATGTTGTGCCTTATATGGCTATAGTGAAAACCTTTAAAAATCTTATTCTCCTAAAGAATCTGGCCACTTTCCAAATCATTTTCTAAAAATGTTCCTTGGGTGATAACTGATTCCTTCAAGCCATGTTGATTGGTGGAAAAGTGTGATCGCCAGGGATTGAGCTGTTTTGTCTTATTTGGTTATATCGAAATCTTTAAAAAACTTCTTCTCCAAAAGTATCTGGCCAATTTCCAAATAATTGTGTAGAAATGTTCCCTGGGTGACCCTCTACAAAGTTATTTCAAGGCATGTTGGTTTGTAAAAGAAAAAAGTAATTATGGTAGGCATGACAAATCATATTGCATAATTCAGGTGAGCAATCCAAGGCCATCATGGCCCTCTGGTTAAAAAACAAAGTCGAGGTTAAAATGTATATGAAAATGTTAATATTAAAATGTTTTTGTTTACATTCTATTCATATTATTTTCACTGAATAAAAACCGGTAAACAATATGAGTTGAATTTATTTTTGTTCTCTTAAAAATCTTTGTGACAAACATGCAGCAATTTTCTTTTTTAAAAGACTTGAAAACATTGAAACAAAACGATAAATTTGACCATTAAAAGCATCTGCTGCATATGTATTTGATTGATGGTAAAGAATAAATGTCCTTGAACTCTGACCAAAATGTTTAATTTGGCCTTTAACCCCTTTCCTACATATAACAAATCTGCAGCAGACGACATGGAAATAATCTGGTAAAAAATATGGTAAACCTCTATAAATAAAAGTTTAAACAATGAATAGAGTTGTCACAATGTCCAAAAGAGTCAGGCTGATTTTCGAAGAATTTTGTAGAAATGTTCCTAGGGTGACCCTTTATCAGATTCCTTCAAGCCATGTTGATTGGTCAAAAACTATGGCCGCCAGGTGGGCGGGGCTTCTATGGCTTAAGTGGAAAAAAAAAATCAGGTGCGCGATTCCAGGGCCATCATGGCCCTCTTGTTTGACAAAATATGTTCAAAGTCGTCTGTTGCAGAATTTGCATATGAGAGATAGGGTTATAACCCTTTGTTGTGGTACTCAAACAGATCTCCTCAGTGATGATTGAAGGTCGAAATCCAATAAGATTTTCTGAACATGAAATACACCCCTTTCCTAGAGCTCTGAACATTAAAACCAGAACTAAACCTTTCTAGATCATATACAGATCTGATGACTGCCTCATACAAATCGGCTCAGATTAACCTTTGTGTCAGCCAATCAAATTGCTGCCTTCAAAGTTGTTAGGTAAAATACAGAGGAGATAACCCATATAAATAAACTACTTTTAAGGAAAATATTGTAAACACTCTGGAAGCCAAATTTTTGGCTTGAGCATATTTGTCAGAAAGTTTGTCTAAGTAATATCTAGGCCAAGTTCGAATATAAGTCATGTCGGGTCAAAAACTAGGTCACTAGGTTAAATTTTAGGAAAATCTTGGTAACACTCTGGAAGCCACATTTTAAACTTGAGCATGTTGAAACTTTGTCGGAATGTATGTTTTAGCAATATCTAGGTCAAGTTTGAATATAGGTCATGTCAGGTCGAAAACTAGGTCACTAGGCCAAATTTAAGGAAAATCTTGTTAACACTCTCGAAGCCACATTTTAAACTTGAGCATGTTGTAACTTTATCAGATAGTTTGTCCTGATGATATCTAGGCCAAGTTTGAATGTGGGTCATGTCCGGTCAAAAACTGGGTCACTAGGGCAAATTTAAGGAAAATCTTGTTAACACTGGAAGCCACATTTTTGGCTTGAGCATGTTGAAATGTTGTCAGAAAGTTAGTCTTGATGATATCTAGGCCAGGTTTGAATATGGGTCATATAAGGTCAACAATTAGGTCCCTAGGCCAAATTGAAGAACAATCTTGTTATCACTCTGGAAGCTGCATTTTTGACTTGAGTATGTTGAAACTTTGTTAGAATATTTGTACTGATGATATCTAGGCTAAGTTTGAATATGGGTCACGTCAGGTCAACAACTAGGTCACTAGGCCAAATTGCAGAACAATCTAGTTAACACTATCACATTTTTGACCTGAGCAGCTTGAAATTTTGTCAGAAAGTTTGTCTTGATGATATTGCCATTGAAAGAGTTGTCTTAAATAGCCCATTCTCAGGTGAGCGATTCCAGGGCCTCATGGCCCTCTTGTGTTACTTAGAATTTGGTTAAGTTTTTTGTACCAATTTACTTTTTTTCAAAACCATTACAGATATGGCTTTGAAACTGACAACACTTATTCACCATCATTAACTCCATCAACAGACAAGAGTACTCTGTCAAGATTTTGTAAGAATTATGGCCCTTTTTCGACTTAGAATTTTGGTAAGTTTTTTGTACCAATTTACTTTTTTTTCAAAACCATTACAGATATTTCTTTGAAACTTACAACACTTTTTCACCATCATAACCTCCATCAACAGACAAGAGTTCATAAATCTGTCAAGGTTTTTGTAAGAATTATTACCCTTTTTTTACTTAGAATTTGGTTAAGTTTTTTGTACCAATTTACTTTTTAGCTCACCAGAGCACAAAGTGTTCAAGGCGAGTTATTGCGATCGCCTTTTGTCCGGCGTCCAAAGTGCGTCGTGCGTCGTGCGTCAATATCTTCTTCTCTGTAACCAGTGGGTCAATTGTGATGAAACTTCACAGAAAGCATCCATGCATAATTCTGGTTTCCATGGCAAACAAATGGATAAAAACTTAAAACATTTTCTTCTCCTACACTGGTTGGCCGGTTTCAAATAATTTTGTAGAAATTTTCCTTGGGTGACCCTCTATCAGATTCCTTCAAGCCATGTTGATGGGTAAAAAAACATGGCTATTTTGCCTTATATGGCTATAGTGAAAACTTAAAAAATCTTCTCCTCCGAAAGTGTCAAGCCGTTTTGTTGTAGAAATGTTCATAGGGGGACCCTCTATCAGATTCCTTCAAGCCATGTTGATTGGTCGAAAACTATATATATGGCCGCCAAGGGGCGGGGCTTATATGGCTAAAGTGAAACAAAATAAAAATCAGTTGAGCGATCCATTACAGATTTTGCTTTGAAACTGGCAACACCATCATTACCTCCATCAACAGACAATCGTTCATAAATCTGTCAAGGTTTTTGTAAGAATTATGGCCATTTTTCGCCTTAGAATTTTGGTTAAGTTTTTTGTACCACCCTACTTTTTTTCAAAACCATTAGTGATTTAGCATATACACTTACAATACTACCTCCATGAACAGACAAGGGTACATAACTCTGTCAAGTTTTGTTTAAGAATTATGGCCCTTTTTCGATTTATAATTTTGGTTAAGTTATTCATACCAAATCAAAACAAATTTAAAACAATTAGAGATATAGCTTAAACACTTACAACAATCTTTTTACCATCAATTACTCCACCAACAGCCAAGAGTGCATAATTCAGTAAAGGTTTTTGTAAGAATTATGACACTTTTTCGACTTATAAAGTACTTTGCTTATAAATAATATGATAAAGTACTTGGATATGTTTTCACTATCACCAAAAAAAAGTTTTGTTTTATTGGCAAGCACAAAAAAGTCAAGCGCACTGTCCTCCGAAAGCTCTTGTTCCATAATGTTTTCAAAAGTTTTGTGTTGCAGATGCATCAAAATGACGTGATGCTGCATGTAGGCAAGGGTTGATATAGCAGAGACATATCAGTTAACCCTTTCCCTCATACGGCAATTCTGCAGCAGACGACTTTGAACGTATTTTGTCAAAACATAGAAAATCTCCATAATTGAACGGATAACCTATGACAAAAAGTGGAAAACATTGTGGCAAAAGGAGAAATTGCACGTTTTGTGCAATTTCTTCTGTTGTCACTATGTTTTCAAAAAGCCGTCTGCTATAGAGGCGTCAGAAAGCGTCTATATGAGGGAAAGGGTTAACATTAATATTTCACCCTTTCCTTGATGCAAATAGATTTTGACACCTGTGCAGCAAGTAACAACTTTTGCTGGCATAATTAGATAAGAAAAAACCCAATTTCTCCTTTCTCCATAATATTTGTGACACTGTTACAAAATTAAATATTCAATATCTTAGATGTTACAATTTTTTGTCTTCAGACTTTACCAATGGAAGAAACTTTATTTTAAAAATGTAATATCCAGTTTGTATCTGTCAGCTGTATATGTCTCTATTCCAAGTGAGACTACTCAAGTTATTTGTTTACCTGTGTTTCATTGGTGTCTAAGAAACTTAAAGCAAAAAGTGAAACTGTTTTGGTAAAGTTTCTTGTCACATGTTAATGCTTCCCATATGCAGACACATTTGCTGCTGAGGACATTTGAAATAATTATGGTAAAAGCAGAAATTGCTCATCATGAACAATTTCTCCTTTTGCCATAATGTTTTGAATTCTGGTCAATAAATAAATATTTATAAAGATTTCCAATATTTTTGCCTGGATGTTTTCAATTTAGTCTGATGTAGATTTGTGGTATGTGGGTTGACCCTTTCCCTCATATAAACGCTTTCGGACGCCTCTGCAGCAGACGGCTTTTTGAAAACATAGTGACAAAAGAAGAAATTGCACTAAACGTGCAATTTCTCCTTTTGCCACAATGTTTTCCACTTTTCGTCATAGTTTATCCATTCAATTATGGAGATTTTCTATGTTTCGACCAAATACTTTCAAAGTCGTCTGTTGCAGAATTGTCGTATGAGGGAAAGGGTTAAGATCTTTATATTTTGCCTATCTTTTAGGCAAGATGTCACTCAGGGAACACTATACCATTGTCTGTCTTTGTCTGTTTGTTTGTTACATTTTGACTTACTTGGTTTTTGGCAGGTCTTTTAATTGTTCCTATGACTTGTAACAGGAGATTTTACCAGATGTTGCTAAATTCAAACAACCGTATGAGGGAACAAACAAACTGCAAACTTTAGGTAGATTCTCAAAAGCAAGTCACTGTTTACTCAGTACAATTTTAGAGTTGTCTGCTTTGAAAGAAGCACAGGATGACGTTGTAACAAAAAGAAAATTGTTGTAGTGATTTAACCTGTACCCACATACAACAAATTTGCAGCAGATGACTTTGGGAACATTCTAGGTGAAAATACGAAAAATATCTTTTAAATGAAAGTTTGATTTTTTAATCTATAGAGCAATTTCTCCTTTTTTTACAATGTTTACAAACGTCGTCTACTGCAAGGGCATTAGAAAGCATCAATATGTCGGAAAGGGTTTTAATTAAGTTGGATAGGTTGAGGGAAGAAGGGTAATTTTCAATATTAATCTTTATTTTTTGTCTTGCTACATATGTTTTCAAAATTCTTCTGCTGCAAAATCATCTGAAATTGTTCAATAAAATTATTTCTCACACTTTTTGATGCAACATTTTTATATATGTTGTAATATTTTAAAGAGTGAACTTTTGTGATCGTCCGTCGTCTGTCGCGTCCGTCGTCTGTCCACAATTTCTTGTGAACATGATCAAGTCTTCATTTATTATCCCATGTTTACCAAACTTATTATGCCCCCTTCGAAGAAGAGGGGTGTATTGCTTTACACATGTCTGTTGGTCGGTTGGTCGGTCCGTCTGTAGACCAAAGCTTGTCCGAGTGATAATTCAACAATGCCTGGACCTATGGTCCTCAAACTTAACTTGGAGGTTGGGCCTGACCAGTAGATGAACCCTATTTATTTTGAGGTCATTGGGTCAAAGTGAACATTAAAACCTTTTTTAAGCTTGTCCGAGTGATAACTCAACAATGCCTGGACCTAGGGTCCTCGAACTTGACTTGGAGGTTGGGCCTGACCAGTAGATGAACCCTATTTATTTTGAGGTCATTGGGTCAAAGGTCAAGGTCACAGTGACCAATAACACAAAGATATGTTTTAAGCTTGTCCGAGTGATAACTTAACAATGCCTGGACCTAGGGTCCTCAAACTTGACTTGGAGGTTAAACCTGACCAGTAGATGAACCCTATTTATTTTGAGGTCATTGGGTCAAAGGTCAAGGTCACAGTGACCTTGAACACAAAAACCTTTTTTAAGCTTGTCCGAGTGATAACTCAACAATGCCTGGACCTAGGGTCCTTAAACTTGACTTGGAGGTTGGGCCTGACCAGTAGATGAACCCTATTTATTTTGAGGTCATTGGGTCAAAGGTCAAGGTCACAATGACCATGAACACAAACCTTTTTTAAGCTTGTCCGAGTGATAACTCAACAATGCCTGGACCTGGAGGATACATGTTTATCTGCAAATATCAGTCATCATCACAATGTGATTAAGAACTGTACCTACCATCCTCAAACTTTGAATGAACATTGTTCACAATCTTAAAACTGACTCATCGACATCCAATGTGAAATGACAAATCTGCTGGCATTTCGGTCCATGCAAATTGTATTCAATTGTCCAAATATTCTTGACAACATGGCGCTCAGGGGGGCATAATGTTTGACAAACATCTCTTGTTAAACTTTCCTTTATATAGTTTTTTTCATATGTTTGCCTAGATGTTGATAAAACTTACTTTTTATGCCTTAGTTAAAGAGGCAACTTTAAATGGAAATATGAAAATGGAGTAATTGCTCAAAAGAATCATTTATTATCCCCCGCTTTTTTTGAAGAAAAAAAGGGGGGTTATTAATTTCGGTTTGTCTGTTTTCGAAAGGAAAACCGTCTGTCTGTCACACTTCGTTTCCGGACAATAACTGCCACAAATAATAACCAGTTTTTTTCAAACTTGGTAACAAAGTTAAATGCCTTAAGGACTAGGCCAAGTTCGATCGTCACTTTCGGCGGACTTTATTCGATGGAGTTAAAGCTCCTTATTTAACAAAAAATGTCGTTTGTTGCTGTTTCCGTGTAATAACTGCCACAAATGTGAACCGTTTTTTTTTCAAACTTGGTAACAAGGTTAAATGCCTTAAGGGCTAGGCCAAGTTCGATCGTCACTTTAGGCGGACTTTTTTCGGTGGAGTTATGGCCCCTTATTTAACAAAAAATGTTGTTTGTTGCTGTTTCCATGCAATAACTGCCACAAATGTGAACCGTTTTTTTTTATCAAACTTGGTAACAAGGTTAAATGCCTTAAGGGCTAGGCCAAGTTCGATCGTCACTTTTGGCGGACTTAATTTGGTGGAGTTATGGCCCCTTAATTAACAAAAAAGGTCGTCTGTTGCTGTTTCCGTGCAATAACTGCCACAAATGTGAACTTTTTTTTTTTAAACTTGGTAACAACCTAGGCCAAGTTCGATCATCACTTTCAGTGAAGTTATGGCCCCTTAATTAACAAAAAATTTCACAATTACTGCCACAAATGTGAACCGGTTTTTTTCAAACTTGGTAACAAGGTTAAATGTCTTAACAGCTAGGCCAAGTTCGATTGTCACTTTCGGCGGACTTTATCCCTACAATATTTCCTGCAAGCGGGGGCTATAAATTTCATGAAATTGCTTGTTCAGTAGCTATATATCCATTAGAGCTCGGTTCCTTTAAAAAAAACCAGCCAGATCCATCCATGCATGACTGATTAAGGCCCTTTAAAATTGGCAAAATTGTTATATTGACCTTGTGAACACGATAAAAACTTCATTTATTAACCGATGTTTACCAAATTTATTCAGTAGCTAGATATCCTGAGAGCTTGGTTCCTTTCGAAAACCAGCCAGATCCGTCCATACATGACGGGATTATGGCCCTTTAAAATTGGCTAAATTGCTATAATTGACTTTGTGAACAAGATAAAGTCGCATTTACCAAACTTATACAGAAGCTACATATACATGAGAGCTCAGTTCCTTTCGAAGACCAGGCAGATCCATCCATGCATGACTGGATTATGGCCCTTTAACATTTGCAAAATTGTTATAATTGACTTTGTGAACACGATAAAAACTTCATTTATTATCCGATGTTTACCAAACTTATTCAGTAGCTAGATTTCCTGAGAGCTCGGTTCCTTTTGAAAACCATGCATGACGGGATTATGGCCCTTTAAAATTGGCAAAATTGCTATAATTGACCTTGTGAACAACATAAAGTCATCATTTATTATCCGATGTTTACCAAACATGTAACGTAGCTAGATATACATGAGAGCTCGGTTCCTAAAACACTTACTCAGGTGAGCGATATAGGGCCATCATGGCCCTCTTGTTTGAAATATTATTTTTCTGATTTTTTCAGAATAACAAAAATTTAACAGTGAAATATTTACCTGACCACACACAGAAAGTAATAGAAATACCAGGTTTGTGTTTATATCTCACATACACTATAAATCTGCTGCAGAAACCAGGCAAAAATATCGAAAATCTCTTAAAGGAAATATAATTTTAGAATGGAGTAGAAAAGATTGAGAGAAGGGAAATTTGGCTTATTATGATTGCACAATACATGTATAGTCACAGTTGCCTGAATTTTCATTTGAGAACATTTGGAAAAAACAGAAGAGACTGTGTTACTATAAATAGCCTCTCTATATGGTATTATATATATATTATTTAAAGTAACACCGTCTTGTGGCTTTTGGCATGGGGCTTAAGCCCCTGGTCATAGTAGTAATACCATTTTTTTTCGGAGTTGGCAGCCTGCCAATTGCTGTAAACACCAAACAATGAATTTTATGGTGAGACTGCTCTAGAAAAATAGTTCAACATTCAGCATTTAAAAATGTTAAGATCTTCCAAAAAAAGATCAAGATAATATTGTTTGAACATCAGTGAATAACTTAAGGCGTGAGCACTCCAATTTAGTTTAACAAATGTTTTCGAAATTAATGCTCCGAGAGATCAAATATGGAAGCTTATTAACTATTAACATTAGCGAAGCAGAACGGAAAAGTACAAAGGGTCGCGTGACAAATGCAGTGGCGGATTTACCGGGTTCTGCAAATATTGGCCTCGTGAAGTCCGACTGAAGATCACCAATGGCGAAGAAAATGCTTACAGGAATGTGCCTTATGTCTGCACATAGAGATAGGGATACCAACCTTTATGTTTTCAATAGTCTTCTGTAGCAGATTTATATCGTTATCAAAAGCATATTTATGAATTAAAAATATAGCCTACCTAGTATCACTCAAACCCCAGTCACAATTACCTTGCGATAGGTTTGCGAGTAATTTACTGCGAATTCTAGCTATTTTGGGCCGGAATACTTCGGGACTCCTCGCGGGCATCAAGTTACTTTTAACTCGGACTTAAAACCTCATTGCACATTAATCAGCTGATGCCTGGCCGATGTCCGGCCGAGCATCACACATATCGGGCGAGACACTGGGCCAAATTTTGGACTACCCAGACAATCCAGATGCCGCTCAGAGCCCTGCCGATAACCGAGCATTGCCGACTCATCGCATTTTTCATCAGATCATCCAGTCGCACTCTTCACAGAAGGTTTATCCGCAGTTTATCACAAAAGTGTCAGAATAACAGTACTACAAGATGCCCTAGAAAAGATGGGATGACTGAAGGAGAAGGAGAGTGCAGAACCCACAAGAGAGTGAGAGTGGCAGTGAAGTGAATGCGGCCATGCCTCTCCGCTTCAGCCACCAATGCATCATTTAACTAAGTTTAAGCAGTAGAGTGCAAACAAGGAAAATCTTGATAACAATCTGGAGGTTTCATTTTGAATCTTTGTCAGAATAATTGTCTTGATGAGTTTTGAATTGACCAAACACTTTATCCCGGTCTAGTACATGGTTTAGAGAACTATTTCTACTTGATGGAAGTTGATTTAACTTTGACCTATTTCCTTTGATTCTTCATGTCTTAAATGTGTACGTATACTTGTGAGCTCTTGCACTCAGGCGAGCGATATCGTGCCAGCAAGGTCCTCCTGTTTTCAAATTAGCAGTTTCATAATATTTACTATTCTTGATATGATCTTTCAACTTCTTAACAATAGATACACAAACATAAGCTGCAATTGTTATTTCCTTTCACATTTTCCCTACTTCTCCAACCTTCCTGCAGCCCCCAGGCCGTCAGCACTTTCAGTGCTTTGATAATGTATGTATACATATGACCTTGATTCATAAAAATTCTGTCACTATAATATTATTATTTATTGGGGTTTTACGCCGCTTTCAACATTATTTCAGTTATTTCACGGCGACAGTTCACTTATTCATGATCCCTGGGTAAACAAACCAGTACTAGGCTAGAAAATGTGCCTTGCCCAAGGGCACTCCACCATGACCGTAGTGCCGCGACTGGGGATTGAACCCGGGACACCCGGTTTCGAAATCCCCGACGCTAACCACTCGACCACAGCGGATTCCTCTCTGTCACTATAAGCTCTAGAATTGATATTTTCTGTCTTGTTTAATAATCTGACGTGAATTAGCAATGCAGATATGAGCCGTTCCACAAGAAAACCAACATTGTGAACTATGCGCAAAGCATCAACCCAGATCAGCCTAATCATGTCATGCAGGCTAACCCGGACAGACACTTTTCGCCTCCTGTGGTTTTTCTATTTCTGGAATCATTACTCTATACCTCTATCCCCTAAAGACGGAATATGTCGGCCCGGATAAGCCTGCGCAGGCTGATCTGGGTCAATACATTACGCAGATACCATAATGGTGGTTTTCTTGTGGAACGGCTCATATGTTTTTTTCTTTTCTACTCTGTTTACTCTAATAAATTTATTTATTTAGGAGGTGTGGATGTTTGCACTCTTGTTTGTCTCATTTCCTCAGACAGACGCCTTCTGTTGCATTAAAAACAAGCTGAAAAGTTATTAAAATATTGTGGTAAAATCAGAAATTGATTAGAGCTATTAACTCTATTCAGCATTTATATAATCATTAATAAAGATTTTGAAAAAAATTACCAGAAAGATTTCAAAAGGGAATTCCTGCAGATGTAAAGTGGTTAATTAATTAACCATTTCCCTCATATAGACGCTTTCTGACGACTCTGAAGCAGACGTCTTTTAAAAACATTGTGGAAAAGAAGAAATTGCTCAAAACTAGCTATCAACTCTATTCAGCGTTTATATTATCATTAATAAAGATTTTTGAAAAAATTACTGAAATATTTCAAAAGGGAATTTCTGCAGATGTAAAGTGGTTAATTAATTAACCCTTTATCTCATACAGATGCTTTCTTAGGCCTCTATTTAAAAGCAGACGTCTTTTGAAAGCATTTTGGAAAAAGAAGAAATTGCTCAAAACAAGCAATTTCTCCTTTAGCCACAATGTTTTCTACTTTTTTAATAATTTAACTCTCATTTATGAAGATTTTTCACTTTTTGTACATAGGTTTTCAAAGTCGTCTGCTGCAGATTTCTTGTATGTGGGAAAAGGTTAAAGATCTCCCAGAATAATACATGACTGTAGAATCTATCAATTCCTTTGAAGGACCTTTGATCTCCAAAAGGATACCACTTCAATCATTCCAGCACTTTGATTTTTCCTGTCAAGTCAGACAAACTAAGTTTATATGCACATGTACATTGTATGTGTATTATTCAAATCAACATTCTGATGTTCATTTAAATATGTTATCTCCAAACTTACCCATGTGTAGATTTTTCGTTTATGATTTTTAAAACACTGCAAATTTTTTGTTTTTGCTTTAAATGTAATTAGGGAAAGTTTTAGTAGACTAGAAACAGTCAATCTATTTTAATTTCAATAGTAAAAAATATTTTCTTTTAACTACGTTGTACATTATGTATGTGAATTATTTAAAAAGGATTCCATAAAAATATTTAGAGAATAATGGACATAATTTGCGTGCCAGAGAAAATGTTGGCACATTCTTAACCTTTCCTACATACGCCAATTCTGCATCATACGACTTTGAAAACATATTCGCAAAAACGTGAAATATCTCCATTAATGATAGTTTAATCATTAAATAGAGTTGAAAACATTGTGACAAAAGGGGATATTGCTAATCATGAGCAATTTCTCCTTTTGCCACAATGTTTTCAAAAGTCGTCAAAAGTCTGCTGCATTTGCATCGGAATGTGTCTGCAAGTGGGAAAGGGGTGCAGTTATAGAAATTAGCTATATACATTATCTTCAGGGAATGATTCCAGTCTATCTATTGAGAGCTATGAACATTGAAGGCTTTATTTTTCTTGTGTGTTTCTTGGAATTCTTCATGTACTTTTTTAGCTTGACTATTCAAAGTATATGGAGAGCTATAACTGTCACTTGTGCGTCGGCATCGGCATCTTTGACGGCATTGGCGTTGGCGTAGACGTCAGCGTTGCAACTTTGGTTAAAGTTGTGCATGCAAGGCGAATTAAGTTTTGTATGCAACTACATTAAGAGTCCATATCTTAGTAACTACTTGATGCATTGCATTGAAACTTTATACAACCCTTCCCAACCATTATAAACAATTAAGTATGATAACTCTATTCAGCATATAATGCAAATTATGGACCTTTTTATACCCCCGTAAATGTAGTTTGAAGGGGGTATACTGGAATCAGCCTGTCGGTCGGTCATGCGGTCGGTCGGTCTGTCCGCAAAATCTGTTCCGTTATACTTCTCCTTCAGTTTCTACCTGATTTACTTGATACTTGGCATAAATGTTAATCAGGAGTAGTAGATGTACAAGATGCAAATTTCATGTCCCTGTGACCTTCACCTTGACCTCTGACCTTGAAATAGGGTTTTTTTGTTGTTAAAATCTTATCTAATCTGTTCCGTTGTACTTCTCCTTCAGTTTCTACCTGATTTACTTGATACTTGGCATAAATGTTAATCAGGAGTAGTAGATGTGCAAGACGCAAATTTCATGTCCCTGTGACCTTCACCTTGACCTCTGACCTTGAAATAGGATTTTTTTTTGTTAAAATCTAATCTGTTGTACTCCTCCTTCAGTTTCAACCTGATTTACTACATACTTGGCATAAATGTCAATCAGGAGTAGTAGATGTGCAACACACAAATTTCATGTCCCTGTGACCTTGACCTCTGACCTTGAAATAGGATTTTTTTTTGTTAAAATATAATCTGTTGTACTTCTTCAGTTTCAACCTGGTTTACTTCATACTTGGCATAAATGTTAATCAGGAGTAGTAGATGTGCAACACGCAAATTTCATGTCCCTGTGACCTTCACCTCTGACCTTGAAATAGGATTTTTTTTTTGTTAAAATCTAATCTGTTGTACTCCTCCTTCGGTTTCAACCTGATTTACTTGATACTTGGCATAAATGTTAATCAGGAGTAGTAGATGTGCAAGACGCAAATGTCATGTCCCTGTGACCTTCATCTTGACCTCTGACCTTGAAATAGGATTTTTTTTGTTAAAATCTAATCTGTTGTACTCCTCCTTCAGTTTCAACCTGATTTACTACATACTTGGCATAAATGTTAATCAGGAGTAGTAGATGTGCAACACGCAAATTTCATGTCCTTGTGACCTTGACCTCTGACCTTGAAATAGGATTTTTTTTTTGTTAAAATCTAAACTGTTGTACTCCTCCTTTAGTTTCAACCTGATTTACTAGATACTTGGCGTAAATGTTAATCAGGAGTAGTAGATGTACAAGACGCGAATTTCATGTCCCTGTGACCTTGACCTTGACCTCTGACCTCTGACCTTGAAATAGGATTTTTTTTTGTTAAAATCTAATCTGTTGTACTTCTTCAGTTTCAACCTGATTTACTTCATACTTGGCATAAATGTTAATCAGGAGTAGTAGATGTGCAACACCCAAATTTCATGTCCCTGTGACCTTCACCTCTGACCTTGAAATAGGATTTTTTTTTTGTTAAAATCTAATCTGTTGTACTCCTCCTTCAGTTTCAACCTGATTTACTTCATACTTGGCATAAATGTTAATCAGGAGTAGTAGATGTGCAAGACGCAAATTTCATGTCCCTGTGACCTTCACCTCTGACCTTGAAAAAGGATTTTTTTTCTTAAAATCTAATCTGGTGCGACATACTCCTCCTTCAATTTCAACCGGATTTACTTGAAACATGGCAAAATGTCAAGAGGTAGAACATGATATTATATTACATTATAGCTACTGTAAACTACCTAAATTACGTAAGGATTTTATATTTCCTAATATTCGCAAGCTGATCTCCTCGCGAAATTAATACCTTTCATATATCGATCAGAAGTGAAATTTAAACTTCTGCTACTTATTCTCAAAATTAAAATATCAAATCAAAATCATGAAAAATATTGAAAATAGGTCCTCGCGAATATTCAGTAGTTTACAGTAAAAACCTTGAATAAAGAATGTGGTTTATTTTCTTCTTGTTTGTTTGTTTTCTGAAACTAGAAAACTAAATAAAAACTTATTTCATGAGGAAATAGTACTTTATGCGGATTGTATTTTATGCATTAGAAAATGTTCTTGACAAAATTTCTTTAAAATTAGATTTGTATATTGCTTTTTGATATCATCTTAGTATTGCTTTTTGATACTGATATTCAAATTGTCTGAGTCAAAGATAATACTGTGAGATATAATATGTGTCAGGGATTGGGGCGGGGGTATTTATCATCTTTAGTGATAGTTCTAGTTTTAATTAGAAATTCTGGTTAAAGTTTTGCATGCAAGGTACTATCGGTCTGTTCCCGGAACGTCGACTCGTTCCGCTTAACACCTTTCACTAATCCGGGATTAGGGGGTACCTAAAGGGGCATAGAACTACACATACCATAAATCAATTTATTTGTTTTTAAGGATGCAAGCAATAAATGCATTTTAATAAAGAATAACTTTTTAACATCATTAATTCAGTTCATACTGTAAATTTATCTGAAGGATAAACGGTAATTGATCAGAATAATTTAAATGCATGTTACACTTAAGTTGTTTTCTTTTAATCGTTAAGGTATTGTTTTCTAGTCGTAAGTAATTAAGTTCAAGCTGTCAAGGTCTCTGTTGAACAAATGAAATAAAAACAGTGCCCTTTTGATCTGTTCTGTTACTTAATTGATGTTAATTTAGTTCAAACCGTTAGAAACATACGAATAACTTCAATCAAACACTCACTTAGTCATATTCAATCATGGCAAACGTACAGCTGAACGTTCAGTACATCATCAACAGAAAAGTGGATCATAACTTGACATTTGACGAATACATTTATCGCGTAAACCGTAGAAGAGAAGACAAGGTGTTCTGGAGATGTGTCGAACGAAGCTGCCAAGCTTTCCTGTCTACATTCAACGACATACCGACAGAATTCGGGAGACAAATCCATAACCACCCAGCAGACCACTCCAACGTCGTTGCCAAACAGATCATGAGCAAGATATCTCAGCGCTGCCTTGAAGAAATTAGACGAATTCCCACAATTTTTACAGAAGAGCCGACAAAACCAAACTCTGAGACAACAAATGGGATGGCACCTGCCGCGTGTTTGTTGAAAAGATACCTACTTTCAACTCCACAATGACCATGCTGTACCGAGATCTAAGACAGTTATATTCTTAGACGGCAAATGGACAGAAACAGCCACTGGTGACAGATTTCTACTGTTCGACGACGATGACCAGAACAACCGTATGCTTGCCTTCGCCACAACCGAGAACCTCGACCACTTAGCCGCATCCAACACGTTTTACTGCGACGGAACATTCTACACATGCCCCAGCATCTTCCACCGAATCTATTCGATCCATGTACAGATTGCCGGTAAAATGATGCCAGTTGTCTACTCCTTCTTGCCAGGAAAGAGCCAAGCGACAGACGATTCTTTAGCCTCCTCCAAGAAAAGATGAACGACCTCGGTGAGAGATTCCACCCAACTTCTGCCGTACTTGACTCCGAGACAGCTGCCCACGGTGCCATACTACAGACGTTTCCCGGTATTTACACAAAGGGGTGTTTCTTCCATTTTACCCAGTGTATTTAGCGAAGAGCACAAGCAACCGGTCTTCAGAATCCGTATAAAGAAAACGAAGATGTAAAGTCACTCGTCCGACATTCAGCAATCCTGCCTCTGCTTCCCTTAAACAAAATAGAAGGCTTCTGGTTCCGGACTCTCGGAACCATTCACAGACTACGTTACCGAACAATGGATAGAAGGCGATAGACCGATGTGGAACCACTTTGGCACACAGAGCCCGCGCACTACGAACAACATCGAAGGCTGTCACAGCAAACTTAAGAAAATGACACAACACTCATACCCAGACTTATTTACAGCCAACCAGATGTTCGTGTGATTGTAATTGATATGCTGTTTTCTAATATTACTTAATAGTGCTGACAAAGATCAAAAATATAAAAGCGATAAGTGCAGGAAAACATCAACTTGTACATCTGTGCAGGCTAATCATAGGTTACACTTTTCTCAAATGTTTCAAATTTCGCATTCTTAGGAAATTCTGCATTATTAAATTTTAAAAAAAAATCAGTTTTCTCAAATGTTTTAAATTTCGCATGTATATATTTCTTGTTTATGCATCAATAAATTTAAAATCTGCATCAGTCTTATTTATATTTATAAAGCTATACCTGTCACATAATTACCCTCTAATGGTCCCCCCGATCCGCTCTACCGACCAGCTAGGGATTAAATTGAGTCGACGTTCCGGGAACACACCGTACTAGCATGCATATATCTCAGTAACCACTAATGATATTGACTTGAAAGTTCATTCATGTCTTTAGGGGTGTCAGACAGTCAAGTTTAATAACCGATGTATGAATTTAGTACAAATTATGGCCCTTGTTGGACTTTGAAAATGTGTTTAAAGTTGAGCATGCATAGTACTATCATGCACATATCTCAGTAATCACTCAGGGATTGATTTCAAACTTCAATATAGTCTTTAAAGGTATCAAACAATCAGGTTAGGTAACTACTGACTGAATTTATTATAAACTATGGCCCTTGTTGAAGTTAGAAATTTGGGTTAAAGTATGTTGCATGCAAGGCCTTTTCTCACAAACAGCAGCTATAAGTGGGAAAGGGTTAAATTAATGTTTTTATAAGTCGTTTGATGCACATGGGTTATTATGCACCTGTAATTCGGGAAATCAGGGTTAACAAGGGCTCTCATAATGTAACTCAAAGACTGGTTATAACCCTTACCCACATATAATCACTTTCTGACACCTCTACAGTCTACTGTAGATGACTAGTGAAAACAAAGTTACAAAAGGAGCAATTGATCAAAATGATCACTTTCTCCTTTTGCCACAATGTGTTCAAAAGTTGCTTGCTGCAGATGTGTCAAAATATGACTGCAAATGGGTTACACTTATAATAAATAATTGACAAATCAATGTTATGTAGAAGCAGCATGTATTCATATTATAGTTATACTTTCATATCACAGAGATTTATTTGACATTATTATCTTTTAGAATGATTATTGTATATGGCAAAGACTGGTTTGTTTACCCAGGGATCATGAATAAGTGAACTGTCGCCGTGATATAACTGAAATAATGTTGAAAGTGGCGTAAAACCCCAATAAATAAATAAATAAATAAGTACAGTATATGGGAAAGAGTTTACACAAACTTTTTGTGAAGAGAAGTTACCTGAAAATACACTATTTAATATTCCAGAAATTTCAGTTGATCAAGTATTGAAATTTCTTGTAAATATAGATGTTACTAAGTCTACCGGTTTGGATAATATTGGACCACGTTTACTTAAACTTTCAGCTTATTATATAGCAGATAGCATAACATTTATTTGCAATAAAAGCGTAAAAGAATCCATATTTTCAGATAAATGGAAAGAGGGCAAAGTTACACCCTTGCATAAAAATGGGGCCAAGGATGATATAAACAACTACCGACCCATTTCTGTGCTACCAGTTATATCAAAATTATTAGAAAAGCATGTCCATGATTCTTTAATGGATTATCTTTCTTTTTTCAAATTACTTCACAAAACTCAATCGGGCTTTCGACCAGCTCACTCCTGTGAAACTGCATTAGTGCGAATGATCAGCAAATGGCTAGAAGCTATTAATGAAGGTTCTTTAATAGGTGTAGTGATGGTTGATTTTCGAAAAGCATTCGATTTAGTTGACCATGAAATTCTTTTGGAAAAGTTAAAAGTCTATAAATTTTCGGACAACTCATTAGCATGGTTGTCCTCTTATTTACAAAATCGAAAACAAAAAGTGTCCCTCAACAATGTATTGTCCAATGATCAAATAGTGACTGATGGTGTACCTCAAGGTTCAATACTGGGCCCTCTTTTATTTCTTCTATTTATTAATGATTTACCACTTTACACAAATAATACTGAGACCGATTTGTATGCAGATGACACAACATTGTATCATATAAATAATACACTGTCATCTATTGAAAATAATTTGCAAACTGCACTTAGATCATTATCAGACTGGTGTAAGTCAAACGGAATGTTAATAAATACCTCAAAAACAAAAGTAATGCTTATTACTACACATCAGAAACGTGCTTCATTAAATATTACAGAAATAAACTTGCATCTTAATGGTGAAAATCTAAGCATGATCTCTAAAGATAAAGTACTTGGTATAGTTATTGACAACAACTTAACATGGAAAAATCACATAGAACATATATGTCGTAAAATTTCATCTAATATTTGGCTTTTGTCTAGAATAAAGCAATACCTAAGTCTTGAGCATAGAATTCAATTCTACAAAGCTTACATTCAGCCGCATATAGATTATTGCAATGTTATATGGGGTGGGACATGTCAATCAAATTTAAATAGACTATTTCGACTTCAAAAACGGACGGTCAAAATTATTCTAGATTACAATGTTGACAACTCATTTGAAAGTATGCAAGATTTAAAAATATTTACAATTTTTGACAGAATATATCTTAGAAAAGCAAAATTTATGTATAAAATATCAAAATCAAAGACTCCATCATATATTAATGAAATGTTTAACCTCCGACAAGTAAATGAAAATACAACTATAACACGGTCATGCTCTACAAACAGTTTTTTAATACCTAAACCCAACAAAGAAATATTCAAACAAAGTTTAACATACTCTGGACCAATAATTTGGAATAATTTACCTATTAATATTAAAGAAAAAAGTTCAACAATGGCATTTCAATGCAATCTAATTAAATTGATGAAAAATGTTTAAATTGTTTTTTAACTTAAAATGGGCTTTATTGTTTCTGTATATATGTATTGTTGTTGCTACATATCACTTTCAGTTGCAGTATAGTACTAGTGTATATGTGGGTAAAGTGAGGGATATATTTTAATTGATGTTGATGTTCTTGATTTACTATGTTATGTACATCTACAGTCATTTGACATTTTCATATGTATTTTTGTTGTATATAATGTAAATAATAGAGGGCCATGTGGAAGATTAGTTTTTAACTAAATATGTCACCCTCTTTAAATAAAGTCTCTTATCTTATCTTATCTTTTACAAAGATAACCGAATGACAATTGAAGACAAAGGAAGTATTGAAATAAAGTGAAATATTGTCATTTAACCCCTTTCCCACATACAACAAATCTGCAGCAGACAATTTTGAAAATAATAGTTAACAAATACAGAAAATCTATATAAATGAAAGAACAATTATTGAATAAAGTTGAAAACATTAATTTTGTAGTGGCAAAAGGAGAAATTGCCCATTATGAGTAATTTCACTATTTGCCACAATGTTTTCACAATTTCGTCTGCTGTAGAGGCGTCAGAAAGCATCTGTTGGAATGGATTTTCTATATTACAAGTCGATTCTGGACAAACTTTATATTTAGACCATAAGGGTTCTACATATAGTCAAACGTTTGTTAGCAGTTACCTCTGTTTAGCAACGTAGGCAGCCACTTGAGGATAAACCATTTTCTTCTTGATTTGTCTTGTACATGTATTAACCCTTTTCCTCGTATGACAATTCTGCAGCGGACGTCTTTGAACGTATTTTGTCAAAACATAGAAAATCTCCATAATTGAATGGATAACCTATGACAAAAAGTGGAAAACATTGTGGCAAAAGGTGAAATTGCACTTTTTTTGCAATTTCTTCTTTTGTCACTATGTTTTCAAAAAGCCGTCTGCTGCAGAGGCGTCAGAAAGCGTCTATATGAGGGAAAGGGTTAAGCAGCCGTATTTCGACTCTCCCCTGGGTGGCTGCCTAAGAGAGGTTTGACTTTATATCTGTTAGTACTTTTTTTAACATTATTTTAACATTTTTTTAACATTTTTTTAACATTTTTTTTACCTTTTCCCACTTGCAAACTCTTTTGCAAAACATGACAAAGGGAGAAATAAATCAATTCTAATCACTAAAAATACTTTTGATCTTTTAAAAAAAAAAAAAAATTTTTTTTGGAATTGATGTGTTCTCAATGTCATCTGCTGCAGATTAATTGTATATGGCGAGATATTGACCATAACTTCTCCATATCTAGGCCTATGAGGTACCATTGATATGATATGGTATTAACCCTTTTCCTCATACGACAATTCTGCGTCAGACAACTTTGAACATATTTTGTCCAAAAATAGAAAATCTCTATAATTGAATGGATAACCTATGACGAAAAGTGGAAAACATTGTGTCAAAAGGAGAAATTGCTCGTTTTCAAAACAAGCAATTTCTCCTTTATTATTAATTGTCACAATGTTTTCAACTATATTCAATAACTATACATGTACTATCATTTATACAAATTTTCTATATTTTAGGACTTGATTATTTCAAAGTCGTCTGTTGCAGATTTATTGTATGTGGGAAAGGGTTAAAAGATGTCTGCTACAAAGAGTGATAAAAGGGGAAATTGCTCAAAACGAGTAATTTCTCCTTTTGCCACAGTGTTTTCCACTTTTAGTCCTAGGTTATCCATTCAAATATAGATAAGTCATTTGCTGCAGAATTGTTGTATGAGGGAAAGGGTCAATTATTGAATAGAGTTGAAAACATTGTTTTAAAATGCCGTCTGTTGCAGAAGCCATTAATTGTGACACAAAGTGGGGTTAGAGTTTGGGTATAAGTTACTTTGAAACTTGTTTGATGTTTAAAGTCAATGTGATTCAGATGCAGGTATTGATGCAGTAAATCTCTTAACAATATGATCATGCATGTTCCCAATATACCTGTGCAAAATAAATAAAAACCCTGCAGCAGACGACTTTGAAAATATCAAGGCAAAATAATTATGGAAAATCTTTATGAATTAAGGTATAATTTATTGAATTGAGTGGAAAATTGCTAGTCATGAGCCATTTCTCCTTTTGCAACAATGTTTCACAAGTTGTCTGCTTCAGATGCGCCAACATGAATATGTATATAAGTAAAGGTTGATAATGTATTGCCTAAAATGAAGGTCATTTATCCTTTGCCACATACAACAAATCTGCAGCAGAAAACATCTAGACAGAAACATAGAAAAATCTTTATTAAGGTATGCATTATTGAAAAGAGATGAAAACATTGTGGAGAAATTGCTAATAATTAGCAATTTTTGCTTTTGCCACAATGTTTTCAAAAGTCAATTGCTGCAGATGCATCTAAATTACCTTTTCCCCTGATACATGTGTCTTAATTATTTCCCTCATATAGACGCTTAATCTGATGCCTCTGCAGCAGACGGCTTTTTGAAAACATAGTGACAAAAGAAGAAATTGCTCAAAACAAGCAATTTCTCCTTTTGCCACAATGTTTTCCACTTTTAGTTATAGGTTATCCATTCAAGTATTTCCATTTTTTGACAAAATATGTTCAAAGTCATCTGTTGCAGATTTGTCGTAAGAGGCAAAGGGTTAATTCTTTGACTGCTTGAACTGATTTTGTGAAGCCTGTGCCACTATAGCATATATCCAGGCCAGCCGTTTGACAAGGTTAACCCTTTCCCTCATACGACAATTCTGCAGCAGACGACTTTGAACGTATTTTGTCAAAACATAGAAAATCTCCATAATTGAAAGGATAACCTATGACAAAAAGTGGAAAACATTGTGGCAAAAGGAGAAATTGCATGTTTTGTGCAACTTCTTCTTTTGTCACTATGTTTTCAAAAAGCTGTCTGCTGCAGAGACATCAGAAAGCGTCTATATGAGGGAAAGGGTTAACCCTTTCCCATATAGTTACAACAATCTGCAGCGGACAAATATGTCATTATTTGTCTCTCAATCTATGATGCACACAGAATAATTTGAGGACTTGGCGTGAAACAGTTGTAACTAAAATAGGTATTATTTTACCAAGGTTATTCACCTCATCATAAAGTCTTTACAAGCGTTAAATCATTTTTCTTGGTAAACAATGGAAATTTAGGTGCCATTGCTTGTTCTGAGCAATGGCACCTAAATTTACATTGTTTTCAAAGGGGTCAAAATTGCCCCTAAACCAGGGTTTTCAAAATAGGTTTTTAGTTACAAACGTTTCACGCCAAGCCCTCGAGATATGCTATAGTTTATTTTCCTATATATAGTGAATCATACATGTATACAATTTCCTGTCGATATTAATTTATTGTGAGTATCAAATACAACTCTGTCGCATGATGAATAATTTGAAGCCAAGTACAAGATCAGTATACATAGAAATGTACTGTAAAATAACCTTGTTATGTATTATACTATTCAGCATTCGACCAACAGTTGAAATTATACAGACTATACTTGAAATTGCAATGCATTTAGCCTTCCTTTCCCACATACAACAAATCTACAGCAGACAAACTTTAAAGGCATTTAGGCAAAACTGTAGAAAAATATTCACAAATGAATGTATCATTATTGAAACGAGTTGGAAACATTTTAATTTAAGGAAAAATTGCTCATTAACGATTATGACCACTTTCTAATTTTGCTACAATGTTTCCAAAAATTGATGTTGATGGAGCAAAATTAGCCTGCAAGTTGGAAAGGGTTAAAGTAAACTTAGAATACTGTTGATTAATTTGGCAATATATTGAACACAAACAAAATCTCAAAATTTATGTTTTTAATTTCCTATAAAGATTGTGCAATATAAGTTTTAATATGCCCGTTTTGAAAAAACGGATCGTATTATAGTTTTACCTGCGGCGTATAGGCATGTGGGTGTGCGGGTGGGCAGGCGGACTGTGTATTGGCATAATATCTCGGACAAGTTTGATAACTAGCCATATCGCTTTATTCAATCAAGAGTTATCGCCCTTTAATTATAGAAAATTACCTAAAATTGGCCTTGTCAGCTCAATAACTTTAGAAGCCTTTGTCCAATCATCACTAATTTTAGTCAAAATGTGTATTGGCATAATATCTCGGACAAGTTTTATAACTAACCATATCGCTCTATTCAATCAAGAGTTATTTCCCTTTAATTATAGAAAATTACCTAAACTTGGTCTTGTCAGCTCAATAGCTTTAGAAGCCTTTGTCCAATCATCACCAAATTTAGTCAGAATGTGTATTGGCATAATATCTCAGATAAGTTTGATAACCAGCCATATCGTTTCAGTCAATCAAGAGTTATTGCTCTTTAATTATAGAAATTACCTAAAATTAGTCTTGTCAGCTCAATAACTTTAGAAACCTTTATCCAAACATCACCAAATTTTGTCAGAATGTGAACTGGCATAATATCTCAGACATGTTTGATAACTAGCCATATCGCTGTAATCAATCGAGAGTTATCCCTCTTTAATTATAGAAATTACCTAAAATTGGTCTTGTCAGCTCAATAACTTTAGGAGCCTTTGTCCAATCATCACCAAATTTGGTCAGAATGTGTATTGACGTAATATCTCGGACAAGTTCGATAACTAGCCATATTGCTCCAGTCGATAGAGAGTTTTTGCTCTTTAATTATAGAAATTACCTAAAATTGGTCTTGTCAGCTAAATAACTTGTGAAGCCTTTATCCGATCATCACCAAATTTAGACAATATGTTGATGGGCAGAATATCTTGGTCAGGTTTGATAACTTACCACGTTATCTTAGTCATTACAAAATCATGTCCCTCAAAATGGCCAAAACTGTACTAACAGTGTCCGCTCTCTAAGTTTGGCTGATGTACACCAATTATCACTATACTTGGTATCAAAAAAACAGGACGGGCGTATTTTGTGACAATTGGCACTCTTGTTTTTATTGCTTTAATGTTACATAGCATTACTTCAAAGAATTTCACTATACATAAGAAAACCTTCATGCAAATTGGCTGAAACTATATATAACTTTAACCCTTTCCCATATATAAACATTCACTGGCGCCGCTGCAACTGACGTGGGAAATGCTGCCCATATAAGGGAAAGTGCTGAATTACGCAGAAAATGCTGTGATATATGAGTATATGATATTAGAGGTGTATCATAGAACCCTTTCCCACATATAAAAAATCAGCAGCAGTTGACTTTGAATATATCTTAGGAGAAATAAGGAAAATCTATATAAATGAAAGAACAATCATTGAATAAAGTTGAAAACATTGTGTCAATACAAGCAATTTCTCCTATTGCCACAATGTTTTCAAAAGTCGTCTACTGCAGAGGCATCAGAAAGCGTCTACATCTTGGGCAATTTTGTTTGAATTTTTTTTTACAATGTATAAATAGTGAATAATTTTACAAAGCAATCGGCCAAATGTAGAAAATGATCATCATGAGCAATTTCTCCATTTTCCATAATGCTTTCACAACTCATCTGCATGTGGGAAAGGGATACATCTTATGCAATTCTCATAACCTCATAAATATCTAGATCATTGAGCTGGAAAATCTGCAGGTATATAATAAATAAAATATACTGTTGTAACATATTCATGATGTGATCAAAACTCATCTGCATGTGGGAAAGGGATGAATCTAATGCAAACCCAGAACTCTAGATAAGGGATGTTTTGCATGTTCTAAAATCCTTTTTGACATTATAACCCTATGTTGTGGGTACTCAAAAGAATCGACTCATTGCTAATCTGCAGCAGATGACTTTTAAAATATCTACTAACTCAAAAATATGGAAAATCTCTATAATTGTAGGAATAGTTATTGAAAAAAAGTTAAAAACATTGTGGCTAAAGAAGAAATTGCTCGTTTTGAGCAATTTCTCCTTTTGTCACAATGTTTTCAAAAGTCGTCTGCTGTAGATGCGTCAAAATGTGTCTATAGGTGGAAATAGGTAAGCCCACTATCCGGGTAGGTGGAAAGTTGAGATTGTTAATGAAAATAGTGACATTATGGGATGGTTCAGAAGTTGTATTTATTAGTATGTAAACCTTGTGTGCAGAAAATGGTTTTACTTTTCTACATTTAACCCTTTCCCACATACAACAAATATCAAGCAGATGACTTTGAAAATATTTATGTAAAATATTAAATATTTCTATAAATGAACGGATAGTTACAAATAAAACTTGAAAACATTGTAGCAAAAGAAAAATTGCTCGATTCGAGCAATTTATCCTTTTGCCAAAATGAAATCAAATATCATCTGCTGCAGAGGTGTCAGAAAGTGTCTTAAAGTGGGAAAGGGTTAAAACATCTGACAGAAAGCATGGGAAATCTGCACAAGACAGTTCTGTGAGGAAAGTATCAATAGGAGCTAAAAATTATTCTACATTTATAATATTTGTATGCATTTATATTTTGTGTTATATGATATTTACTTTGGGTAGAGCTATCTACAAGGGGCGTTTTTGCATGCTTTAAAATCCTTATTTAACTTCCAGAATCTATGTTGTAGGTACTCAAAAGAAATGTCTCATCCCACATCATAGGGTTTGGTTGGATAATAAAAGAGAGATTGTGAGGAAAAGAGATTTATACGCCTCCTTATCTGGACCTCTGCATTTAAATAATATTTCTTCTTTCAGGATAAGGAGTAAATAAAAAGGACACCAGTGCAGTCTGATCACAGTAACAGCTAGAGCAGAACAGTTTTGATGTAAAATATTTCAGTTGTGGGGATTTACATATAGCTTGAAGTTGGTTTATTAAGGCAAGTTATCTTGATTTCTGTTTCCATTGCTTTTACCAATATCTTGATCCTTTCCTACATACAGATGCTTTCTGATGCCTCTGCAACAACGACTTTTGATAATATTGGGGCAAAAGGAGCAATTTTTCTATTTGCCAAAATATTTTCATCTTTTTTTTTGCGTTATGAAACTTTCGAAAGATTAACCATATCTTTGCCTAACGGTTTTCATCTGCTGCAGATTTGTTGTATTTGGGAAAGGGATTATAATGAATTTACATAGTTTTGGCACAATGTTTTGCAATGTTGTCTGCTGCAACTCTTTTGGTATTTTAGAAAGGGTTAATATGCAAGAAGTTTGCAAAATGTTCAGCTAAGTACACACAGCAGACGACTCTTGAAAACAATGTGACAAAAGAAGAAATTGCTTAAAACAAGCAATTTCTCCTTTTGCCACAATGTTTTCTTTCAGTAATTATACCTTCATTTGTGGGGATTTTCCACGTTTTTGCCTAGATGTCTTCAAAGTTGTCTGCTGCAGAATTGCTGTATGCGGGAAAGGGTTTCTATTGGGAGTTTTTTGAAACTGCATCCAGATAATTTATTATTTATGTCTGTGTTGCAATTTCTTAACCATTCACATGATAATGATGAACACGTTCATGGGAAAAGGTACAAGTTGGTATTTCTGAACTTCCTCTGTGGTGTAGTGGTAGAGTGTCTGCCTTGGGTGTGGGAGGTCGCGGGTTCGATACCCAGTCAGGTCATACCAAAGACTTTAAAAAATGGTAGTAATGGCTGTGCCCTCTTTGTGCTCAGGGTTGCGGGGTTTGCATTACGACATATTTGCTGGTGTCGGGATAAATGGACATAACTTGAAAACTTGAAAACCGGGTGAAATGGAAAAATTGCTCATCTTGAGAAGTTTTATTTCAATTCATGATACAGATGCCTCTTTTAACCCTTTCCCTCATACAACAATTTTGCAGCATACGACTTTGAACATATTTTGTCAAAAAATAGAGATCTCTATAATTGAATGGATAACCTATGACTAAAAGTGGAAAACATTGTGGCAAAAGGAGAAATTGCTGGTTTTGAGCAATTTCTTCTTTTGTCACTATGTTTTCAAAAAGCTGTCTGCTGCAGAGGCATCAGAAAGCGTCTATATGAGGGAAAGGGTTAAATATTGTAGGAAGAGGAGTAATGCTCAAAATGAGCTAGTTATTTCAGCTCGTTATCAAATTTAACACTTTTCCACATACAGATGCAGACAAATTTTGAAAACATTGTGACAAAAAGGAAAAATTGCTCAAAATATTTAGGGCCATTAGGTGACCTTGTATGTCAAGTCCCATAACTCTGGAATGGATTTTTACTGAATTGTGCCCCTTTTTGGACTTAGATTGTTGGTCAAACCTTTGCGTGCAAGGCCTTTTTTCAGACACTGTGTATGCTGTTGCATTGAAACTTCACACACTTATTCAGGGTCATTAGATGACCTTGTATGTCAAGTCCCTTAAATCTGGAATGGACTTTGACTGAATTGTGCCCCTTTTTGGACTTAGAATTTTGGTCAAACCTTTGCATGCAAGGCCTTTTTTCAGACACTGTGTATGCTGTTGCTTTGAAACTTCACACACTTATTCAGGGTCATTAGATGACCTTGTATGTCAAGTCCCATAACTCTGGAATGGATTTTTACTGAATTGTGCCCCTTTTTGGACTTATAATTTTGGTCAAACCTTTGCATGCAAGGCCTTGTCTCAGACACTGTGTATGCTGTTGCTTCGAAACTTCACACACTTATTCAGGGTCATCATATGACCCTGTATGTCAAGTCCCTTAACTCTGGAATGGATTTTTACAGAATTGTGACCCTTTTTTGACTTAGAATTTTGGTCAAACCTTTGCGTGCAAGGCCTTTTCTCAGACTCTGTGTATGCTGTTGCTTTGAAACTTCACACACTTATTCAGGGTCATTAGATAACCTTGTAAGTCAAGTCCCATAACTCTGGAATGGATTTTGACTGAATTGTGCCACTTTTTGGTCAAATCTTTGTGTGCAAGACAGGGAATGTCGGGTTATAATTAGGCATTCAAAGCCTTTTCTCAGAAACTATATAATTTATGCTGTTGCTGTTCCATTTTTTGATTTTGGACTTTTTATCAATGCTATAACTGTTTTGAAGTAGGCCCTGATAGATGATGGCCCTGATAGGCGAGTTATATTGTCCTCCGACAACTCTTGTTGGACTTAGAATTTTGGTCAAACCTTTGCGTGCAAGGCATTTTCTCAGACACTGTGTATGCTGTTGCTTTGAAACCTGATAGGCGAGCTATATTGTCCTCTGATAACTCTTGTTTATAGAAATATTTTATATTTTTGCCTAGATCTTGTTAAAAAATTTTGTATGTGGGAAAGGGTTAAACTTTCACTTTTTAGATGTTACTATTATTTTCTGCATACATGTTAAAAGCAGGGGACTTTATATCTCATATCGGCTAAATAATGAACCTTTCCCATATTCATGAAATAAATTTGTTGCAGATGGCTTTTGAAACATCTAGGAAAAACTATAGAAAATTCCAAGACTCTCTTAATGAAACAATTGATAAGTGCTTAAAATATTGTGGCAAAAGGGAAAAATTGCTCATTATGAGGAATGACACCTTTTGAATCATTGATTTCAAAAGTCGCCTACTGTAAATGTGTCTACAAGAGGGAAAGTGATAATTATTGTGGACTGAACATCAAAGTTTAATGCATTTAGTTGATCATGGGTCCAGAAAGGGTGTATAGGTGCAGAGGTCCAGATAAGGAGGGGTATTCAGCTCTTTTTCCCACAATTTCTCTCTTATTATCAAAATAAACCCTATGTTATGGGTAGTCAAAAGAATAAGTTCAGTTATAAACCTTTCTCACATACAGACATTTTTTTATGCCTCTGCAGCAGACGCAATTTCTCCTTTTGTCTCAATTTTTTAAACTTTATATTCAATAATTATTGTTCTTTCATTTATAGAGTTTTCTTTTTTTTTTTACTTAATATTTTCTAAGTCGTTTGCTACAGATACATATCCGACCTCCAAAAACAATGACTTATAAGTTATAAGTGAGATATTGCTTGACAAAAGACCCATTTACCTCTCCCACTTATAGATGCATTCTGACACATCTGCAGCAGATGACTTTTGAAAACATTGTAACAAAAGAGAAATAAGTAATACCCCCTTTTGTCACAATGTTTTTTAACTCTATTTAATAAATATACTCTCATTTATGGAGAATTTTTACATTTTTGTCTATATGTTTTGAAAAGCGTCTGCTGCAAATATGTTGTTAGTGGGAAAGGGTTTATCATTGCCTCTTGTTTATATTATAGATCTACATATAAATTAAAGATGGCACCTAGCCTCGTTTCCTGTGAATGGCTGAATGATAAAATCAAGTCCGGTAACCTAGGAAACATAGTCATTTTGGATGTATCCTGGTACCTCGCTGGGGATGCCTATGACAATTATAAAAAGTAGGTACAAGTTTGTGTAAGTTCCTTGGAACCAAGGCCTATTAGATCATCAGCAGTTTTATTATCCTTAACTGCATACAGACAAAATATTGTCGCAAAAGGAGAAATTATTGCTCTAAATGAGCAATCTTGACCTCGTTTATTTTATTTGGATTTTTACACAGATTTCAACTTTATTTGAATTATATCATGGCGCCAGTTCACTTATTCATGATCCCTGGGTAAACAAACCAGTACTAGGCTAGTAAATTTGCCTCGCCCAAGGGCACTTCCCCAAGGGCACTTCCCCAAAGGCTCTTCCCCATGACCGCTGTGCAAAGACTGGGGATCCAACCCAGGATGCATGTTTCCAAATTCCTGACCCTAACCACTGACTACAGCAGATTCCTAATTTTTTCTTAATCCTTTGCAGAGGTATTTTGACGCATTAGCAGGGGACAACTATTGAAAGATTCAATTGTATTCAATTGTTATGATTTCATTTACAGAAGATTGCCATATTAATGCTTAGATATTTTAAAGCGGTCTGCTATGGGTTTATAATATTTCCAAAACATATTGACCAAAAGAACAAATTTAATTTCCTTAAAAATCTGAAATGGCAAGAAATTTTTACATTGTATAATAATGGTTTCCCATTTTTATCACTAGGAAACATATAACTGGGGCCGGATATATCAATGTCCTAGATGCACAACACACGAAAATGCTCATACGGAATCTTCCAACTGCAGAACATTTCACAGAACTTGCCCGCAATGCTGGTGTAAACAAATCATCCCACGTTGTAGTGTACAGCTGTTCTGACAAAGCTGACCAAAGCGGCTTTTACCTGGCTGGTCGAGGCTGGTGGAGTTTTAAGGTAGGTCAATTGTAGGTCACTTTGACACATCAGCAGCCAAACACTTTAATCTCTTCCATCATACAACAAATCTGCAGCAGACTACTTGAAAATATCTAAGCAAAAATATAAAATATCTCTATAAATGAAATTGAGTTTAAAACATTCATTATGAGCAATTTCTAAGTTTGCCAGTGTTTACAAAAGTCATCTTATTCAAATGCAGCAAAATGTGTCTGCAAGTGTCTGCAAGTGGGAACAAGTTAACCCTTTCCCCCATACGACAATTCTGCAGCAGACGACTTTGAATAATTTTTGTAAAAAAGTAGAAAATCTCTATAATTGAATGGATAACCTTTGACTAAAAGTGGAAAACATTGTGGCAAAAGGAGAAATTGCACGTTTTGTGCAATTTCTTCTTTTGTCACTATGTTTTCAAAAAGTCGTCTGCTGCAGAGGCATCAGAAATCGTCTATATGAGGGAAAGGGTTAAAAGACATGGGTTATGATATATTGTTGCCATTTTAAAACACTCTAAACAACATTTATTTAATGATTTTAATAACCTTTTACCTTTTAACAATGTTTGGTGCCTCTGCAACAGTAAACTTTTTAAACATTGAGAAAATGTGAAATTGCTCATGACTATGTTTTTCAACCAATTGCCCAAGGCTTGAATAAATGATGTAAAAGGAAAATTCCTGGTTTAATTTGGTTCAGTCGTGTATGGGGTGATGTGGCGTGAAGTTGAAAGTTAACGAGAGTTGAAGGGACAGTCCACAGACAGAAAGTGATCAGAATAGATCTCCTGAACCCTTTCCCACTTGCAGACGCATAAAAGCATTTGCAGCAGATGACTTTTGCCACAATGTTTTCAACTCTATTTAATGATTAAACTCTCATTAATGGACATTTTTCACATTTTTGATAAGATGTTTTCAAAGTCGTCTGCTGCAGATTTGTTGTATGTGGGAAAAGGCTAAAGCTTTTGACTCAGGTGATCTAAAAAGTAAAGTTGTAAGCCTTTAAAATTCAGGTATTTGGTTTTGAAAACGTTTCAATACTGGATGGTGGTTTAACTAAATGGCAGCAACTCGGACTTCCGGTTACAACAGAACTACCCACTATTAAGGTAAGTAATTCAACAGCTTCCAGAGGACTAGATAAGAGGAAGCGAACAGGTCTTTTACCCACAATATTTCTCTTATTACTCAACAAAATACTATGTTGTGGGTACTCAAAAGAACCGTCTCACCGAGACGATTCTTTTAAGTACCCACAGCATAGGTTTGAATGTCGAATAAGGATTGTAGGACATGAAAAATGCCCCTTATCTAGAGCTCTGAGCTTCATACAAAAGTTGTTAACCCACTCCCATAAATAGAGCTGTCTGATGCATCTGCAGCAGACAGGCTTTTGAAAACATTGTGATCTCAAACCTTTTATATTGTCGAGTCCCGGTAGCTCAGTCGGTAACGACGCGGGCTGTCAATCCCGGCTCGGCCAACTTTCTTTCCGAGGTTTGACAAACGTCATTGCGACATGCGTCATTCGTCTTCCACCAATGGGCTAAGTCTATGTGGAAAAGCAGCCAGTTGCTTGGGAAGATTGTTGTGTGGAGTACTGGTGTGCGAAAACCAGGAAACACATGAGTAGGTGAACTGGCCGCCGTGATATGACTGAGAAATTGTTAAAAACGGCGTTAAACCCCAATCAATCAATCAATCAAACCTTTTATAATAGTTTAACCTTCATCTATAAAGACTTTCCATATTTAGATATTTTCAAAAGTAGTTGTATGAGGAAAAGAGTTAAACAAGCAATTTATAATTATTGTATGTTTTTATTTCTGTACTAGATTTATATTTTTTAGTTTTTCTAGTTTTATGCTTCTGTCTGTTTTGAATAATGATTTCACCACTGTTGATACCTGTTTATTAACCCTTTCCCACATACAACAAATCTGCAACAGACAACTTTTTAAACGTCTAGGCAAAAGCATAGAAAATCCCTTTAAATGAAAGAACAATAATTGAATAGAGTTGAAAACATGGTGACTAGAGGAGAAATTGCTCATTTTGAGCATTTTCTTCTTTTGTCGCTATGTTTTCAAAAAGCCGTCTGCTGCAGAGGCATCAGAAAGCGTCTATATGATGAGAATGGGTTTAAAATGGTGATGACATTATTTGAGAGGGAGAGTTTGTGATTGTGCCAACCTGCAACTAACATTTGTTTCAATGCAATTAATTAAAAATAAATTTCTTTTGATTCTGCAGATTCTAAAAAATATTTCATACAAAGGTAGCTTAGATAGAAAGTAAGCCTTGAATTGTTTTTGGTCAAGGTCAAGGCTACCTCATCCTTTCCAAAATGTTACAAATATGCAGCAGACGACTATGACAATATTTAGTCAAATATTTGAAACTTTTCTATAAATGAAAAAAAATTAAATCCATTATGGCAAAAGGAAAAATGGATCATCATGAGCAATGTTTTCAAAAAGTCGTCTGCTGCAGAATCATCAGAAAGCGTCTGTGTGTGGGAAAGGTTAAAAATCGATCACAATACAATCAAATTTGTGGCTTTGCTGCAATCCATGGATTTCCCCCGTAGCAGATGACTTTTGAAATAATTTTGGCAAAAGGTGAAATTGCTCATAATGAGTAATTCCCCCTAACCACAATTTACTAAACCTACTTAATAGTTTTACAATTTTTTACAGATGATTTTCACATTTTTGCCTATATGTTTTAAAACGCTCTAGATATGTCCTATGTGGGAAAGATTTAAAGCAGAGAACTAAATATATATTTTATCAGTTTTTTTGTTTTTTTTGTTATGAAACATTTCAGGCAAAGATATGGAAATATGATAATGGTTGATTACATTGAGGCAAAAGTAGTAATTGTGGAATATCTTGGAAATGTTCTGTTCTGTATTTAAGCGTGGTGATTTTGAAGCAAAGAGTATCAAAAGAATGTACAAAGGGTATGATGATGTCGTTAAGAACATAAAGAAAGCTAACTTCCAGTTGGTTGACACAAGGGCCAGCGGAATGTACACAGGTATATTGGTACCCTCTCAATGGTGTAGTGATAGAACGTCCGCCTCGGATGCAGGTTCAATCCCTGTATGGGTCATGTACCAAAGACTTACTAATGGTAGTAATGGCATATCCTCCTTAGCGCTCAGGGTTGTTGGGTTAGCATTACGACTGACTTGCTGGTGTCAGGATAAATGGACCAGAAGTACTGGTAACTTACCCAGGAAACACCATAATATAACTGAAAATTGTTGAAAGTGGAGTAAAACACCATACACTCAAACTAACAAACAGGTTAATTGGCACAAATCTGCAGTGGACGATTTTGAAAATGTCCAGGAAAAAGGAGAGCATTCCATAAAACACAGCAGCTTGCAGCTTTGGGGTGAATCTGGCAAACAGAAAAGCAAGTTAATGGCCATACTTAAAAATTCAAATAATTCTTCTGATCACATACAACAAATCTGCTGCAGATGACTTTGAAATAATTTGGCAAAATAAGGATAGTCTATATATAATTAAACTTACAATTATAAGACGGAGTTGAAAACATTGTGGCATTATGAGCAATTTCTCCTCTTGCAACAATGTTTTCAAAAGTTGCCTGCTGCAGACATGTTCAAATGCGTCAACAAGTGGGAAAAGATTAAATACAACCAATTATTTGGACAACATTCTACATTTCAGCCGATCATATTCCTAATGCGAAGAATCTTCCGATGGCTAACGTCATAGATGAAGGTAACATGACCATGAAAACAAAAAAAGAGCTTCAGTCAGGTAACACCTTTCCCACATACGACAACTCTGCAGCAGACGACTTTGAAAACATACCCGAATTCTTTTTGAAATTCCCTTTAAATGAACGTACAAAAATTGAATAGAATTGAAAACATCATCATCAGACTCAGAATCAGACCAGGGAACAAAAGGTGAAATTGCATGTTTAGGGGATTTCTTCTTTTGTTGCCATGTTTTAAAAATGCCGTCTGCTGAAGTCATCAGAAAGCGTCTATATGAGGGAAAGTGGTAATAAAACTTCAACTTACCGGAAACCCTTTCAGTGCTGCATTTTTAGAATGGACTTGGTCCAAGTTTTGTATAGAACAGTCAATATTCAATTCCAGGTATATATAAAAATGTGTGGAGTTGAGTAGCCAACAGCATAGATTTACACAGTGTAGTTTGAGTCAGTTGGCCTGGCTCAAGCCATACAGTTTAGTTGTGTCAGTTGGCCTGGCTAGAGCCACACAGTTTAGTTATGTCAGTTGGCCTGGCTCGAGCCACATAGTTTAGTTGTGTCAGTTGGCCTGGCTAGAGCCACACAGTTTAATTGTGTCAGTTGGCCTGGCTCGAGCCACACAGTTAAGTTGTGTCAGTTGGCCTAGCTCGAGCCACACAGTTTAGTTGTGTCAGTTGGCCTGGCTCGATCCAGTCTAGTTGTGTCAGTTGGCCTGACTAGAGCCACACAGTTCAGTTGTGTCAGTTGGCCTGGCTCGAGCCACACAGTTTAGTTGTGTCAGTTGACCTGGCTCAAGCCACACAGTTTAGTTATGTCAGTTGGCCTGGCTAGAGCCACACCGTGTAGTTGTTTCAGTTGGCCTGGCTCGAGCCACACAGTTTAGTTATGTCAGTTGGCCTGGCTCGAGCCACACAGTTTAGTTGGCCTGGCTAGAGCCACAAAGTTTAGTTATGTCAGTTGGCCTGGCTCGAGCCACACAGTTTAGTTATGTCAGTTGGCCTGGCTAGAGCCACACAGTTTAGTTGTGTCAGTTGGCCTGGCTAGAGCCACACAGTTTAGTTGTGTCAGTTGGCCTGGCTAGAGTCACAGTTTAGTTGTGTCAGTTGGCCAGGCTAGAGCCACACAGTTTAGTTGTGCCAGTTGGCCTGGCTGAAGCCACACAGTTTAGTTGTGTCAGTTGGCCTGGCTCTATACTTGTGGTAATGACAAAATATTGGAAAAGCTGACATGTTTTTTGTTTGTTTGATTGTTGTTTTACTCCGCCTTCAACAATGTATCACAGCGTTTCCTTGGTAAGTTACCAGTAAACTGAACCATTTAACCTGTCACCAGTCAGTCGTAATGCTAACCCTGCAACCCTGACACCAAAGGAGGGCAGCCATTACTTCAATTTTTAAAGCCTTTGGTATGACCTGGCTAGGTATCAAACCGGCACCCAAGGCAGACCCTCTACCACTGCACCAACGAGGCAAACACCGACAGGCGATTTGCTGTTTCGTCACTTAAAATTTTACGGCAGCATAGCAGCACTCTGTCTTAATTTACAAAGTTACCAATTAAGGAACAGCAGTTTCAGACAGTTGAAATTTAAGCAGTCTTAGATAAAATGCAAGGTATTAACCATTTCACACTTACAATAAATCTGCAGCAGACGACTTGGAAAACATCAAATCCAAAATAAATGAAAGAACATTCAATGAATCAATTTGAAATCAAAATTCTCCTTTTGCCACAACTTTCAAAAGTTGTCTGCTGCAGAGGTTTTTAGAAAGCTTCAACATGTGGGAAAGGTTTGATCGTTAGCCAATTAAGTGAGAAGAGCTCGATAGTTATTAAAGTTTATAATTTTCATATGGAGATTTCATGATGCATCTTTAGCAAACAGCTTTTGCCACAATGTTTTCAACTCTTTTCATTATTTACACTTTCAATTATAGAGATTTTATTTTATTTTTGCCTAGATATTTTCAGTCGTCTGCTGCAGATTTGTTGTATGTGGGAAAGGGTTTATATGAAGGTTCTCCCTCACTGTCTCAAAGCATACCCAACAGCTGAACTTCCAGTGCCTATCAGCGAATAAATTGGTTGTTCTTACCATAACAGTGAGCCCTGGAAGCTCATTTGGTAGCGGCCCAGGCTGTCAATCCGGGGCTTGCGAGTTTAAACCCCAGCTCGGCTGACAATCTTTCAGACCCTTGACAAAAGTCAATGAGACAAGCATCATTTGTCTTCCACCAATGGGATAACATTTTGGACAAGCAGCCAGTTGCTTTGAAAGACTGGTGTGGGGAACCGAGGAGAAAGATGGATAGATGAATTGGACGCTGCAGTATGATTTGAAAAATTGTTGAAAATGGCGCTTAACCCTAATCCATGATAATTTTTCCATTGCAGAATTTACAAAAGCAGGTGTTGATTTAAAGCAGCCAATTGCTGTACACTGTACCGGCGGAATGTCATCTTGTACAATAGCTTTTGTGGCAGAACTTCTCGGTCAGGATGATATAGGTGTTTTCCCTGCAAGTACAATTTGTATGCTTTTAACTTAACCCTCCTCCCAGATAAATTTAATCTACCACAGACAACTTTGAAAACATCTTTGCCAGCAAAATTATGGAAAATCTGTTTAACCCTTTCCCTCATATAGATGCTTTCTGACGCCTCTGCAGCAGACAGCTTTTTGAAAACAGTGACAAAAGAAGATTTCTCCTTTTGCCACAATGTTTCCCACTTTTTGTCATAGGTTATCCATTCAATTATAGAGATTTTCTATCTTTTGACAAAATATGTTCAAAGTCATCTGCCGCAGAATTGTCGTATGAGGGGAAAGGGTTTAAAAGTCTGAAAGTATGATTATTCAGATAATTAGAAATGAGCAATTTCTCCTTTTGTCTTTATGTTTTAAAAGTTGTCTGCTGGAGATTGTATTGAACCCCTTTAATTGACATCAAATTCAGTGGACAACTTTTGAAAATTATGTTGAATGAGGAGAGAATTACTCATAACAACCAATTTGTCTATTTTTCACCTTTTCAACTCTGTGTAAGAATTAAACTACCATCATTTTCATCAGATGTTTTCGATGTCAAAACTTGTCCGAAAGTTGGAAAGGGTTTACCATTTCCCAAATAGAACATTTCTTTAGCAGATGTTTTTGAAAACATCTAGACAAAAATATGGAAAATCTGATATGAAAAAAATGAAAAACTATTGTATAGTGTTGGAAACATTGTGGCAAAAGGAGAAATTGCTCATTATAGAGAATCTCTACTTGGCCAATATGTTTTCAAAAGTCGCCTGCTGCAGAGGTGTCAGAAAGCGTTTCGTTTGTTGGAAATGGATAAAAAGGGAACCAATCAATCATGCTTGTATGATCAAAACGGCAAACAGAAAAGATCCTGATCATACTGCAAGTCAAAACTCATTCATTTCAGGGGATTGTGGGTAAATATTTCTTCTTTTATATTTTCAGGGAGGATTTACAGAATGGTTAATACGACAAGCTTCACAAACTCAGAAATAACAATTTCTTGACAGTCTGCAGTGGCCGACTCTTGAAAACATTGTGGCGAAAGAAGATATTGCTCACAATAGCAATTTCTCCTTTTGCCACAATGTTTTCAACTCTATTAACCCTTTCCCTCATATAGATGCTTTCTGACGCCTCTGCAGCTGATGGCCTTTTGAAAACATAATGATAAAAGAAGAAATTGCTCAAAACAAGCAATTTCACCTTTTGCCACAATGTTTTCCACTTTTAGTCATAGGTTATCGATTCAATTATAGAGATTTTCCACTTTTAGTCATAGGTTTTCGATTCAATTATAGAGATTTTCCAATTTTTTGTCGTCTGCTGCAGAGTTGTCGTATGAGGGAAAGGGTTAAATAATTCTACTTTCATTCATAGATACCTTCCCTATCTTAGTTAAGACGAACAATAAAAAACATATTTTAATATGTTTGAGCAATGTCAGGTTGTAGGTTTTATGCCTATACTACTTTTAGAGACAAAATAACAAGAGCTGTCGGAGGACAGCGCGCTCGACTATATGCTGCTTATTCACATAAAGCACTATTTCATTATATTGCACTTAAATACTATTAAATCATATTATATACTCTATATGTAAAAGCAACTGAATAGATACATTTAAATATATATAATTTAAAAATCAAATTTCCTAAGTCAATCAAGGGCCATTATTCCATATTTAGGATATAATGGAGTTAACTTACCTAATTGTACGATGGTCCTTAACAAATGTGTGAAGTATGAAGTGATTTGAATGATGAAACTTTAACCTTGAGCTAAACAAACGCAAATGTTAAAACTGACCAATCCAAAAATAGCAAAATCTTAAAAAAAGATTTTCCAAATGTTTGACACATGATGCAAACAAAACCTGTTTGATATGTTGAAGAATTATATTTGATAAATGAATGATCACAATTAGAAAGGCATGTAACCCAAAATTATGAATTTATCTAAAATTATCAAATTCAAACAAAAAACATGTTTTTTTCACCCCCAAAATGTCACACTCAGCATCTTCAACATACAATGTGAAGAAAGGTATTATATGTAATTATATTCCAAATATGAAAGCCCTAACACAAGTACTTATTGAGAAAAATTAAAAAAATAGATTGAAAATGCCAACTTTCCCTCAAACTTTAACCACCCAAAATCATGTACTTTACTGCAAAAAGAAAGTCACACTCACCATCTTCAGCATACCATATGAAAATGTATTAGATAGAATTATATTCCAAATATGAAAGCCCTAGCACAAGTACTTATTGAGAAAAAGTTAAAAAAAAATAATCCTACTTGCCCTAAAACTTTAACCAAAATCATGTTTTTTACCGCGAAAAGAAGGTCACACTCAGCATCTTCAGCATTCAATGTGAAGAAAGGTATAGGATGTAACTAGATTCTAAATATTAAAGCCATATCACAAATACTTTTGAGAAAAATGAAAAAATTAAATGAAAAATCCTACTTGCCCTAAAACTTTAACCACCCAAAATCATGTTTGTTACCCCGAAAAGAAGGTCACACTCAGCAACTTCAGCATTTAATGTGAAGAAAGGCATAAGATGTAACTATATTCCAAATATTAAAGCCCTAGCACAAATACTTATTGAGAAAAATTTAAAAGAAATGAAAATGCCAACTTGCCCTAAAACTTTAACCACCCCAAATCATGTTTTTTACCCCAAAAAGAAGGTCACACTCAGCATCTTCAGCAATCAATGTGAAAAAAGGTATAAGATGTAACTATAATCCAAATATTAAAGCTCTAGCACAAATACTTATTGAGGAAAATTAAAAAATTAAATTGAAAATGCCAACTTGCCTTAAAACTTTAACCACCCAAAATCATGTTTTTAACCCCAAAAAGAAGGTCACACTCAGAATCTTCAGCATACAATATGAAGAAAGGTATTAGATGTAATTATATTCCAAATATGAAAGCCCTAGCACAAGTACTTATTGAGAGAAAAAAAAAATTCCAACTTGCCTTAAAACTTCAATGTGAAGAAAGGTATAAGATGTAGTAAATATATTCCAAATATAAAAGCCCTAGCACAAATACTTATGAATTAAAATGCCAACTTGCCCTAAAACTTTAACCGGACGCCGACGCCGGGGCGAGTAGTAAAGCTCTCATATTCATCGAATAGTCGAGCTAAAAATACACTAGATGCTTAACCCTTTTCCATCTGCAAAAGATTTTGGAAAGATTGTGGCTATTAAAAGGAGCATAACAAACTATGTATAGTCATTTTAAAATGGATACATCTGAACCCTTTTCTACCTGCAGATGACGTTGGAAAACATTTTCGACAAAATGAGCATAAAAAACATGTACATAGAGTCCCTTTCCATCTGCTAGCACATTTTGACGCATCTGCAGCAGATGACTTAGATAACATTGTGGCAATAGAAGAAATTGCTAACCATGATAAATTCTTCTTTGGCCTCAATGTTTTCAACTCTATTCAATAATAATATTTTCTTTTATAGAAATTTTCTAATTTTTTACCTAGATGTTTTTCTGCTGCAGATGTTTTGAGAGCATTTTGATAAATTTCTCCTTTTGCCATAAAAAATAATCAGATTCCTTCAAGCCATGTTGATCACTCCAAAAACATGGTCGCCAGAGGGCAGAGATGTTGTGCATTATATGGCTATAGTGAACACTTTCAAAATCTTCTTCTCCTAAAGAATCTGGCCGCTTTCCAAATCATTTTGTAGAAATGTTCCTTGGGTGACATTTTAACTGATTCCTTCAAGCCATGTCGCTTGGTGGAAAATTGTGGTCGCCAGGGGTGGGGCTGTTTTGCCTTATTTAGTTATATTGAAATGTTTAAAAAACTTCTTCTCTGAAAGTATCTGGCCAATTTCCAAATAATTTTGTAGAAATGTTCCCTGGGTGACCCTCTACAAATTTATTTCAAGGCATGTTGGTTGGTTAAAGAAAAAAAGTAATTATGATAGTCATGACAAATCACATTGCATAATTGAGGTAAGACATCCAGGGTCATCATGGCCTTCTTGTTAAAAAACAAAGTTGAGGTTAAAATGTATAGGAAAATGTTAATGTTAAAGTGTTTTTGTTTATATTCTATTTATATTATTTTCACTGAATAAAAACCAGTTAACAATATGAGTTGAATTCTTATTTTTTTCTCTTAAAAATATTTATGACAAACCTGCAGCACATGACCTTAAACACATTGAGGCAAAAACCTATATCTATTTTAAACAAGAGCACCGCATACGGCACAGACACTCGACTGATAGAAAACAGAAAAAAAGCTGAGCTGAACAAAATACCTATACCGCCGCCGCCGCCGCCGCCGCCGCCGCCGCCGACAATAGCTCTTGTTTTTTCAAAAGTCGAGCTAAAAAAAGAAGAAATTTGACCATTAACCGTTTCCGTCATATAGACGCTTTCTGACGCCTCTGCAGCAGACGGCTTTTTGAAAACATAGTGACAAAAGAAGAAATTGCTCAAAACAAGCAATTTCTTTTTTTGCCATAATGCTTTCCACTTTTAGTGATAGGTTATTCATTCATTATCCGGTATGGAGATTTCCTATTTTTGACAAAATATGTTCTAAGTCGTCTGCTGCAGAATTGTCGTATGAGGGAAAGGGTTAAAAGCACCTGCTGCATATGTATTCGATTGTTGGCAAAGAATAAATGTCCTTGAACTCTGACAAGAATGTTTGATTTGACCTTTAACCCCCCTTTCCTACATATAACAAATCTGCAGCAGACGGCTTGGCAATAATCTGGTAAGAAATATGGTTAACCTCTATAAATAAACGTTTATTGAATCAAGTTGTCACAATGTTTTCAAAAGTCATCTGCTACAAATGCGTCAAAAAGCATCTGTATGTGGGAAAGGGTTAATTGTTTACCTGCTATGATATTTTAAGAGTCGTCCCCCTTTAAAAACATCAGGGGAAGGAATATTAATCAGAACAAAAGAATGTAATTTTGATAACAGAGATTAAAGATAAGGAGAAATTCCAATTACTTCTTTTCCTGCAATGTTTTCAAAAAATCTTCTGCTACTATTTTAGGGAAAGGGTTATAGCTTGATATGTGGTTGATTGATTGATTGATTAGGGTTAAATGCCGTTTTCAACAATTGTTTAGTCATATCACGGCGACCGGTTCACCTACTCATGCGTTTCCTGGTTTTCCCACACCAGTACACTACACAACATACTTTTCAAGCAACTATCTGCTTTTCCACATAGACTACAGAAAGAATGTTGACCGAGCCCGGATTCAAACGCACAACCCCTGGATTGACAGGCCACATCGCTACCGACTGAGCTACGGGGGCTCGGCTCTTGATATGTTGACTTGCCAGCATAAACTGACATGCAGTTAACCCTTTTCCACATGCCGACACATTTTGATCACATTATGAGCTCCCCTTTTGCCACAATCATTTTCTACTCCATTCAATAATTTCACTTTCAATTATAGTGATCTTCTGTATTTTTGTCTTAAAACAAAGTCGCCTCTTGCAAATTTGATTTTGTTTGTGAGAAAGGATAAATGCAAGATACAACAAGCAGTGGATGTCTCATAAATAAAGAAATTGATAATTTAAGAATGATTCATAACTTGAATTTATTACATCTATCACTCCAAGCTACAATAGTAGCATGGTCAAGAACAGCCATGAGGTTAAAACCAGGCTAGGTCAAAATTCTTTGCAATGACTGACACAATATTAACCTCCCATGGAAGCCACTTTGACAGGCAAATTTACTATAATATTATGATGTATACTGAAATTTCAAATATAATCAAATTAAACAATTGCATGTGCAAAATTAATTAAATCAAGAAGTCGATATTATCAGATCATACAAAGGCATCAAGCATCAACGAAACTTGGTTGTCAAACAAAAATTCCTTGGTGTTTTCCTACTTATCACATTTTGTTTTTAAATATTCTCTATTTATGCCATATTTGCCTATCAAAATGGCTGACAAGGGAGATATTTATTGTAGTTCTGGGAACTATGTATTAACTGAAAGTTGATTTGGCAAAGCTGGGAAATTTTCCCTCATACAACAATTCTGCAGCAGACGACTTTGAATATATCTACTTAAAACATGAAGTCTCTAAAAATGAAAGTATAATTACTAAATACATGTACAGTTGAAAACGTAGTGGCAAAAGGAGAAATTGCTTGTTATGTGCAATATCTTTTTTTTCTACAATGTTTTCATAAGTCATCTGCTGCAAAGGCATCAAAAAGCATCTATATGTGGGAAAAGGCTAACCTTGTATATTTGCATAATCTAGTCAACTAAGAATTCGTCTGAACCAAACAGATGTTTAGCTCTAAATTATGTATGATATTGTGGCTTCTTGTATGTATTTATATTAATGACAGTAAGGCTATTTTTACCTAATTTGATATATCAGTTGGAAACAGGGCATTTTGGCGTAACACAATATGTAACATAATTATATGGCAAATATCCTTGACGCCACTGCCTTTGTTATCGTTTTGTAAAGACACACAGTTTGAAATAGACATTGATCAATCTAGATTGTGATTGAATCTTTATTTTTGGCGATTTCTCTAAGCTTTCAGCTGTCAATCAATAAATCATGTCTAGATTTAGAGAAAATGGGTCTTTATCCCACAATACTTTGAAAAACGTTGTGACAAAAGGAGAAATTTCTTACAATGAGTAACTTCTCTTTTGGCCACAATGTTTCCATCTCTCTTAAATCTTCATTGATAGATATTTTCCATCATTTTACCTATATACATAGGGTTAAAACAAAGTCGCCTCCTGCAGATTTGTTGTATGTGGGATTTTTTTTTTAAACTGTATTATGTGTAAACACAAAAATCGTCTTGGTGAAGATGATTATTGAGAGAACCCACAACATAGGGCTCAGATTTAAGAATATGACACACGCCACCTCATCTAGAACTGAAACACTACATCACTTTCCCTGTCACTATTTATCACAGATCACATTATTATGTATTATTAGGTGAATCTGAATCTTCTATGACATCATCTTCTCCTTTCAGCTGAAACTTTGGGATCTTGCATTCAAACTTTGATCCATTTTCACGCTCCATGATAAACTTTCCCCTAAAAATAAATGAAATCAAATATATATTTTTTTATTTCTATAATATTAAAATTATAACTTTTAAAATGACAGATTTGAATTCAAACCTGTGTTTAAAGACCACTAATGGGAAGAAAACTAAGTGGTCTTTGTTCACAGGTGCTCTGTAATTGCAGGGTCATTTATGCAGAAGTAATTGGGAAATTAAAAGTGTGGTTGCTATAGACAGGAAATTGCTATACAAAGGTGGTCTTTAGCACAAATTTGAATATATGCACTTAGTCTTGTAATTTAGGGGTCTCACTTCACCTCCGATTCTGCATTACAGATAGGTGGATAAGCATTTATGCCTTCCAACATACAAACGATTCCTCACACCTCTGCAGCAGACTACTTATGAAAACTAGAATGGAGTGCTCCCCGGAGCACGTGTGTCACCTGCCGGGGCCTTGTCAGAAAATTAAATTTTTGACAGAAAAGGGGCAATAACTCTGATGTAAAAAATATTTGGATTATCCCCCTTTTGTGAACCAATCGCACACATTGATCTAAACATTTGTCAGAAGTTTCAATGTAATCCTTTGAGTAGAAAAAAAGTTATTTGAAAACGTGATGAAAAAGTGTGACGGACAGACAGACAGACGCCGGACAAAAAAAAAAGTAATCCCTAAGTGCCTACCATGTTACGCAGTTGACACAACAAAGTGGCAAAATCAGAAATTTCTCATAATGAGCAATTTGTCCTTCCTTCCACAAAGTTTTCAAGACGTTTTTAAAGCCATCTGCTGTGGATTGGCTGTATGTGGGAAATAGTAAAATACTACATGCAAGCATACAGAGAGCAGGGCCTGTATTTATGTAAACATCTCTGCAGAAGACAAATTTCTAATTGTCAACATCATGCGAAATTGCTTATTGTTCCTTTTCCAACAAGGTTTCTTAACCCTTTCCCTCATACGACAATTCTGCAGCAGGCGACTTTGAACAAATGTTATCAAAAAATGGAAAATCTCTATAATTGAATGGATAACCTATGACTAAAAGTGGAAAACATTGTGGCAAAAGGAGAAATTGCACGTTTTGTGCAATTTCTTCTTTTGTCACTATGTTTTCAAAAAGCCGTCTGCTGCGTCTATATGAGGGAAAGGGTTAATCCAAATTTGTTGTATCAGGGGAAAGGATAACATGCAGACACATTTTGAAGCATCTGCAGACGACTTCAGCAATTTCCCCTCTTTCCACAATGTTTCCAACTCTATTAAATAATTATAATGTAATTTATATATCCATATTCACAATTTTGCTTAGATGTTTTCAAAGTCAACTGGTTTAGATTTGTCATATGTGGGAAAGTGTAAAGAAAGTTTGAAAGAAGTTAGAATACATGTGTCATCTGACAATATGTCGGAAATCAAGAAGTGATCCCTGTGCGTCATTATGTCGAAAAATGTGACAGACAGACAACGGAGAAGTGATCCATATGCGACAATATGTCAAATAAAGTGACAGACAGACAACAGAGCAGTGATTCCCTATGCCACAATATGTTGGAAAATATGACAGACAGAATGAAAAGGGAGATGCCACATACTGTCAAGACAGGCAAAATAAAGTGCTGGCTAGCAATACATACCACATCCAACCGGAGGATGATTCTAATGTGCAAAAACTGGAGTATTGAAATGCTGGAGAAGATCTGCTTAAAACTGGTTCCTACAATTTAAAGCATTTTATAAATAGAAAGATCTTTAATTGACAAGCACATATGTACATAGTCATATATACATATTTATAATACAGATGTAATACAAACGGATCAAGAATAAAAAAAATTATTTTTTATTTTTAACAGAATACAAATACCATATTTATATTTATTTTAGTTAGAAAAAAGATGTTCTTCCTTTAAATTGTGAGCTGGATAAATAGTAATTTGTTTTTCCAAAGTATTTTGAATATTAATCAATAGTGCACATGAGCAAACATCATTCGGTACATTGCACTTGAAAATAAGTTCATGATCCCTGGTTAAACAAATAAATCTTTAAATGGTATGTACAAAGTGGTCAGTAGAGGCATCTATATACAAGTACTAGACTAGGAAATTCACGCTGTCAATGAGCGCAATGAGTGGGTATGGAATCCCAGATACCCAGTTTCAAATCCCTTACATTAATCCCTTAGACACGGGGGATACCTGCCAAGGTACTAGACACAATAAGCTATTAGTATGTGGTAATAGGTTCCCCAATACACACGCCATACCTCTGGCATGTCTCAGGCAATCTGGCAAGTTGAACTTAGCCACGATATTATCCACAGAAGACTTGCGATCAAATTTTGGAAAGATTTCTTAATTAAGAGTCTGGGTTGATCTGGCTAATATTGGACCTTGCAATGAACAATTTGACCACATTTGATGAGAGTTGGATAAGGATTGCTTCAGTTAGAAAGAGAACAAAGGATTGCTTGCAATAACAAGAGGCCAAAGAGGGCCAGTATCGCTCCACTGCCATTAGGCAAAACTTAAATCTCCAAACAGCCCCGCCCCCTGGTGGCCATGTTTTTTTATCAATCACCATGGCTTGAAGGAATGTCGTAGAGTGTCACCCAAGGAACATTTCTGCAAAATTATTTAAAAATCGGCCAGACACTTTCGGAGAGGAGAAGATTTTTAAAGTTTTCCCTTAAGCCAATATAAGGCTAATAACCCCGCTACCTGGCAGCCATATTTTAAGACCAATCAACATGGCTTGGTGGAATCTGATAGAGTCACCCAAACAACATTTCTACAAAATTATTTAAAAATCGGCTGGATACTTTCGTCGGAGAAGATTTTTTAAGTTTTCACTATAGCCATATAAGGCAAAATAGCCCCACCCCCTGGCGGCCATAGTTTTTGATCAATCGATATGGCTTAAAGGAATCTGATAGAGGGTCACCCTAGGAACATTTCAACAAAATTATTTGAAAATCTGCCTGACACTTTCGGAGAAGTTTTCACTATAGCCCGACCCCTGCAGGCCATGATTTTCTACCAATCAACATGGCTTGAAGGAACCTGATAGAGGGTCACCCAAGGAACATTTCTACAAAATTATTTGAAAATCGGCCTGACACTTTTGGAGTTTTGTTTTATTTGGATTTTACGCCACTTTCAACATAATTTCGGTTATATCACGGCGACAGTTCACTTATTAATGATCCCTGGAAAAACAAACCAGTACTAGGCTAGAAAACGTGCCTTGACCAAGGGCACTCAACCATGACCGTCATGCCGCGACTGGGGATCTCCGGTTACAAATCCCCGATGCTAACCACTCAACAATGGCGGATTCCCACTTTTGGAGAAGATTTTTTAAGTTTTCACTATACCCATATAAGGCAAAGTTGCCCCCTGGTGGCCATGTTTTTTGATTAATCAAAATGGCTTGAAGGAATCTGATAGAGGGTCATCCAAGGAACATTTCTACAAAAAATATTGAAATTCGGCCTAACAGTTTTCACGAGTTTTCTCTTTCGGTTGCCATGAAAACCAGAATTTTGCATGGAGCAAAATAATTGAAGGAATTTAGGAGAAGACATTGAGAGTTTGCTTCCTATGAAGTTTGATCCCAATTGGACAAGAAGAGAAGTTGTTTAAAGCAAAAATTTGACGCACGCACACCGGAAAATTTGCCATGACATTAGCTTGACTGGCTTTCAGCCAGTGGAGCTAAAAGTGAAAGGATATCTCATGACAAGTCTTTTAAGGCAAACAACTGTAAACATGCCATATCAGGTGAACAGTTACATTACCTTTCCAACAACTCCTTTCCCTTTGACAGTGACCAAAACATTTTCTTTATCCGCTATTTTCCATACTCTTTCCCTTAGAGTTACAGGGGTAGTGCCTAGATTCTGTAGGCGTATATAATATTGCCACTGAAATTTAAAGTCAAGGACATACCATAAATATCAAAATTAACCGTTTCCCACATACAACAAATCTGCAGAAGATGACTTTGAACTGATCTACAACTTCCATTATATATAAGTTTAGTTTTAGAATACAGTTGAAAACATCGTCGAAAATAGAGAAATGGCTCATTATCGTCTGCTGCAAAGGTGTCAGAAAGTGTCTGTATGTTGGAAAGGGTTACATATAGGTGAATTTTCATGCATTTGCAACAGATGACTTTTGCCATAATGTTTTAAAAAGTCGTCTGCTGCAGAGGCGTCAGAAAGCGTCTGAATGTTGGAAAGGGTAAATACTCTCCAATATATAGGCTCATTTTGATGCGTCTGCAATGGATGACTTTTACCACAATGCTTTCAACTCTACCTAATAACCATACTCTCAGTTATTGCGAGTTTCTATACTTTTGCCATGATATTTTCTATGTCATTGTGTTAAATCACATTTAGAAAATGATTGGGATAGTTGTCAAAAATATTTTCTTTTTTCTTCTTAGGCAACTGCAACATTTTCTCTAAGGCTCTCAGTTCAATGGATGAAGTAGAATGATGCTTGGCACACAAAATATTTGTGAAGAATGTTCGCAGAGCAGGGAATTGCAAGCCCCGGATAAACCCTTTCCAACAAAATCTGCAGCCAAACAACTTGAAAACAAAAAGAACAACCTTTTCAACATACAACAAATGAAGCAGACAAATTTGAAAAAATTCTTGGCCAAAGTTTAGAAATTAAAAGAAATTAAAAACATTGTAGCAAAAAGAGAAATTGTTCATTATGAACAATTTCTCATCTTGCCACAATGTTTCCAAAAGTAGTCTGCTTCAGAGGCATAAAAATGCATCTATTTGAGGGAAAGGGATAAACTACTAAGTCTCAAAGGTGGTTTTTTCACGTTATGTGACCTATAAATTGAGCATCGATGGAACTATCACAAAAACTGTTAATCAACCCTTTCCCACATATAAACGCTTTCTGCATCTCTGCAGCAGATGACTTTTGAAAACATTGTGGCAAAAGGAGAAATTGCTCAAAACAAGCAATTTCTCCTCCTGCCACAATGTTTTCAACTCTCTTTCATAGTACTAGAATGGAGTGCTCCCCGGAGCATGTGTGTCACATGCTGGGGCCTTGTCAGAAAATTTTAAATTTTTGACAGAAAAGGGGCAATAACTTTGATATAAAAAATATTTGGATTATCCCCCTTTTGTGAACCCATCACAAAGATTGATATAAACATTTGTCAGAAGTTTCAATCTAATCCTTTGAGCAGAAAAAAAGTAATTTAAATATTTGACAGAAAAGGGGCAATAACTCTGATATAAAAAATATTTGGATTATCCCCCTTTTGTGAACCCATCATACACATTCATATAAACATTTGTCAGAAGTTTCAATCCAATCCTTTGAGTAGAAAAAAAGTAATTTGAAAATTTAAATTTTTGACAGAAAACGGGCAACCCATCACAAAGATTAATATAAACATTTGTCAGAAGTTTCAATCCAATCCTTTGAGCAGAAAAAAAGTAATTTGAATATTTGACAGAAAAGGGGCAATAACTCTGATATTAAAATATTTGGATTATCCCCCTTTTGTGAACCAATCACACACATTGATATAAACATTTGTCAGAAGTTTCAATGTTATCCTTTGCGTAGAACAAAAGTTATTTGACAACGAGACGAAAAAGTGTGATGGACAGACAGACAGACAGACAGACGCCAGACAAAAAAAAAAGTAATCCCTAAGTGCCTACTATGCTATGCAGGTGACACAAAAACTCTCATTTATTGAGATTTTTCATGTTTTTGTCAATAAGTTTTGAAAGTCGTCTGCTGCAGAATTGTTGAATGTGGGAAAGGGTTAAAGCTTACCATGTGTTGTTTGGTTATCTGTTGAAATTTCCACTTAAGCTTGATCGGAGTGACTGTCACTCTGATCTTTTCTGTTGTTTCTCTGTACACGTCTGTGGGGAGGAGGGCCGTATTTAATGCATCTACATTGTCTCTCAATAAATAATTCATGACTGAAACATATGAATTCAATTCACAAGGCTGTTCAAAGGACCACATGACATTGTGTTGCCTGCCAATACATAGTTCCCCGAACTTCAATAATTATCTGCCTTGTCGGCCATTTTGATAGGCAAATTTACGATATGTTGAATAGAGAAATATCAAATATAATTAAATTAAACAATTGCAAGTGCCAATATAGTTAAATCAAGAAGTCGATATAATCAGATCATACAAAGGTATCAACGATATATGGTTGTCAAACTCAAATTCCTTGGTGTTTTCCTAATTATCATATAATATTTAAATATTCTCTATTAATGCTCATCATAAGTATTGGCAAAAGCGTCTATTTCCATTAAAATGTTCTAAACATTTCATGGTGGATTAAATGCGATAACAATATGCCAAACCATTTACATTTCCCTATATATCACTTTCCCACATACAACAAATAATGAGCAATTTCTCCCTTTGCACAATGCTTTCAGCTCTATACAACAATTCGAGGGCTTGGCGTGAAATGGTTGTAACTAAAATTGGTATTTTTTTACCAAGGTTAATCACCTCCCCATAAAGTCTTTATAAGCATTAGATCATTATTTTTGGTAAACAATGTAAATTTAGGTGCCATTGCTCGTTCTGAGCAATGGCACCTAAATTTTCATTGTTTACAAAGGCGTCAAAATTGCCCCTAAATCGGGGTTTTCAAAATAGGTTTTTAGTTACAACCGTTTCACGCCAAGGCCTCGAATTTTCAATATTTTTGACTAAATGTCTTTGAGGACGTCTGCTGCCGCTTTGTTGTATGTGGAAAGGGGTCACTGACATGTTAGAGGCCACACAACTTTTTAACAATATCTTCCTACTTCAATGCCAATGTTTCCAGGTTCAAAAAGTTGAAAACTATTTTTGAAACGATTGTGACAAATGCAGAAATTGTCAACTGTCTTCGATAATTTAACTTTTCTTTATGGGGGCGTTTTCATATTTTGGCATAGATGTTTTAAAAGTGGTCTGCTGCAAATTTGTTGAATGTGGGAAAGGGTTATACAAAGTGAATTACAAACCAACCATTTGTAGGATCTTGCGAAAACAATGTGTTAAACGCAGGATGTTGTACTGGTTTCGTCGATTCAGAGCAAGCATATGGAAGAATGTCTTCATGTAGTACATAGTCTCCTGAAAAACAAATAAAACACATAACAAACATTTAACACATTCTCACAACAAATCTGCAGAAGACGACTTTGAAAATATCCAGGTAAAAATAAAGAAACTCTATAAAAATGAAAGCAAAACAATATCAATAGTTGTTAAAAATATTATGGAAAAAATAGAAATTGCTCATAATAATTTCTTCTTTTGCCACAATGTTTTTAAAAATCATCTGCTACAGAGGTATCAAAATGTGTCTTTAAGTAGGAAAGGGTTAATACATTCCCACATGCAGATGCATTTTATTAGGCGTCTACAGACAACATTTTAAAGCATTGTACCGAAAGGAGAAACTGCTTAAAATGAGCAATTTCTCATTTTGCCACATTGTTTTCAACTCTTTTTGGGATTTTATTTATTTCAAAGTCGTCTGCTGTGCAGATATGTTGTTGGAATGTTTCAAGGACTTTTTACAACTTCTGTTTATCTCTGCATAAAAAGTACAATTCTTCTTGTCTCAATTTTTTTTTTTTAAAGCAAACAATAAATATTTCCAATCTTTAAAAGTTTCTTTTTTTTTTCCTTATGATCAAGAAAATAATTCAATGAGTTTATGTTTTTCCCATGTTATAATGCGTATTTGAAATCTACGACCATATTACAAGCTAATAATACAAGTGTTTTTAAAGGAACACATGTGTCTCCTGCCAATAAGTTGGTTAGTGAAAGCTGGACGGTCAGACAGAAAGATGATGGAAGAGCGATTCTATGTGTCACCCTTGAAAGGTTGGAAGCACAATTAAGTAATTTTTTCTGAAGGGAAGGAGAAACCAAATACTTTGTTAACCCTCCTTTCCCACATACGACAAATCTTCACCAGACGACTTTGTAAACATCCAGAAAAAAGAATTGAAAATCTCCATTAGTGAAAGAACTTAATAAAGTTAGAATCATTGGGATAAAAAGATAAATTGATCATTATGAGCAATTTCTCATTTTGCCACAATGTTTTCAGAAGTCTTCTGCTTCTGATGTGTCAGAATGCGTATGCATGTGGGAAAGGGTTAATCAAAATGACACAGAGTTACTCTTACCTTGAACAAATAAAGTTTCTATTTTCTGAAATGAAATCAAAGACAGAATTTTTCGAACATTCCAGACAATGTTTTTCATTTCAAGTGTAAATGGGGAAAATCTATAGTCACTATTTTAGTCTACTAACCTTGCGTAATGAACAATGCAAAAGAACAACGTGCAAGAATTGTTTTTAACACTTTCCCACATATGCCAATCTACAGCAGATGACTTCAAAAAATCTAAACAAAAATATAGAAAATTTAAAAAAAATGAAAGTATAATTATTGAATTGAATTGTGGCAAATGGAGAAATTGCTTGTTTTGAGCAATTTCTCCTTTTGTGACGATGTTTCAAAAGTCGTCTGCTGCAGATGCGTCAAAATGCATCTATAGGTGGGTAAGGTTAACAAGAGGGCCAAGATGGCCCTAAATCGATCACCTAATTGATAGTAAATTAGTAGCAAATACTTAACTGCAAATATCTGGAAAATTTTATCAGGGAGTGCAAATGAAACTGAAAGGAGTGGACACTTCTCAAGAAACAGCTTATCAGTAAAGGCCATTTATATCTTGAAATCTAACAAGAACTTTAATAAGAATGGAATTATAAAGTTTTTGTCATTTTGCACCTTTCCTGATGCCGCCTTGCTGCCCTGTTTTTCAACGAAATCAATATGGCTTCAACAGTTTATTTAGAGGGTCACTTAAGAAACATTTCTACCAAATTATCTTGCAATCGCACAAGTAGATTATGGAGGAAAAGATTTTAAAATTTGGGTATTTTTCTCACTTTCTGATGCCGCAGCAACCAAAGTTCTCAATGGAATTTAAATCTTTGAACAATTTTGAAAGAGGACCACCAAAGGAACATTCTTGTGATGTTTTGTGGAAATTGGTCTATTAGAATGGTAGGAGATGGTTGTCATTTGTAGCTAAAAGTTCAATTTACCCTTTTTGTGATGACGCCTGGTTTATATGATTGTGTAACCAATCAAAACGGCTTAAACAAATTAAATAGAGGATCATTAGAGTAAGATTCGTATTATATTTTCTTAAAATCAGACAAACACTTTCATAAAAATGGAATTTTCAAATTTTGTCATTTTGCCCCTTTTCTGATGCCGCCTGACTGCCATGTTTTTCGACCAATCAGTATGGCTTGAACAATATTTATAGAGGGTCACCCAAGGAACATTTCTACCAAATTATATTTGAATCTGACAGGCAGATTCGGAGGAGAAGGTTTTTAAACTTTGGACATTTTGTCCCTTTCTGATGCCGCAGCAACCAAAGTTCTCATTGGAATTTTAAGAAAGAGGACCACCAAAGGAACATTCCTGTGATGTTTTGTGGTAATTGGTCTATTGGAATGGTAGGAGATGGTTGTCATTTGTAGCTAAAAGTTCAATCTACCCCTTTTGTGATGACGCCTGGTTGCTATGATTGTGTAACCAATCAAAACGGCTTAAACAAATTAAATAGAGGACCATTACAGTAAGATTCGTATTATATTTTCTTAAAATCAGACAAGCATTTGCATAAAAATGGAATTTTCAAATTTTGTCATTTTGCCCCTTTTTTGATGCTGCCTGACTGCCATGTTTTTCGACCAATCAGTATGGCTTGAACAATTTTTATAGAGGGTCACCCAATGAACATTTCTACCAAATTATATTTGAATCTGACAGGCAGATTCGGAGGAGAAGATTTTTAAAGTTTGGACCTTTTGCCCCCTTTCTGATGCCGCAGCAACCAAAGTTCTCAATGGAATTTAAATCTTTGAACAACTTTGAAAGAGGCCAACCAGAGGAACAGTCCTGTGATGTTTCACGGAAATTGTCCTTGGAGTTTGGGAGGAGATGATGTTTAAAGCTAAAAGTTAACGCCGGACGGACGACGGACAAAAAGTGATCAGAATAGCTCACCTTGAGCCTTCGGCTCAGGTGATCTAAAAAGGACCAGGGACTTTACTATCAGTGACTGAAAGTTTATCAACCCCTTCCTACATGCAGACTTATTTTGACACATTTGCAGCAGACACTTTTGAAAAACGTTGTGACAAATGGAGAAATTGCACATGATGAGCAATTTCTTTTTCGGCCGCAATGATTTCAAATCAATTCAATAATAACAATTTCTGTTAAAGTTTCATATATTTGACCGTTGTTTTAAAGTCGTCTGCTGCAGATTTGTTACAAGTGGGGAAAATGTGATCTTTATGAACACAATTATAGGTGAATCTATTCCTAAGCTATCTGCAAACAGAATAATGAATATCAGATTCTGATACTGTTTATTTAAACAGTGTTTTACACCACTTACAACAATGTTTCAGGTTATATCATTGTATTTCCGAGGTATATTACCAGCAATACCTGTAAATTAATTTTAACACTAGTGCATCAGTTGTACAGGGCTACAGATATGTAGCGTATTTCCTTAAAAAAAAAAAAAAAAAAAAAGCAATTTTTTATATTTGTGTTGGGTAAATAATGTACATGGACTCAAACAAGATTTAAATGGAAGAAAATGCTATGGGAAAAGGAGAAATTACTCCCCCACCTTTTCCAAAAATTTAATTGAAAGTCGCCTGATGCATAAGACATCTGAATGAGTCAATTATTTTGAATAACCACAACATAGGGTTTGAAGGAAAAATATAATGTTTTTTAGTATTCTTAATATTTGTCTTTTCTAGAGCTTTGTTTAACTAAATGGTCCATCAATTGATTTTCCAATAGGTTAACCCTTTCCCACATATAGACGCTTTCTGACACCTCTGTAGCAGACGACTTTTGAAAAATGTGTGACAAAAGAAGAAATTGATCAAAATGAGCAATTACTCCTTTGGACACAATGTTTTAAACTCTATGAAATAAGTATGTCTTCATTTATGGAGATTTTCCATATTATTTTTGAGATATTTTCAAAGTAGTCTGCTGCAAATTTGTTGTATGTGGGAAAACGTTTGAATCACTATTCACTCCCTTCCTCTCTTTGCAACTTTGTCTGCGACAAAACAAAAGGTGAACCATGTCTGGTTCCACTTACAATATGGGGCACATCTCTCATATCGGGAAGAACCATGTAGTAAAATTGTTGTCTCGTTCTGGTAGTTTGAGTGTTGGTGTCATCGTTGTCTTTACTCGTCACTGGATTACTGTCCTTACTTAGCAAGGTCTTCACCAGTTTACTCGTAATTTTCATCTCACTGTAATTACATCAAATGTACTGTTGAGCAAAAACAAAGATAACTTTGTTTGATAGATTTATCTTGACCTTCAACTTCTTGAAATCAACCCTTTCCCACATACAACAAATCTGCAGCAGAGGACTTTGAAATCGTTTAGGTAAAAACATGGAAACTCTAAAGAAATGAAAGAACAATTATTGAAAGAAATTGTAGCAAAAGGATAAATTGCTCATTAAGAGCAATTTCTAGCACAACATTTTCAACTCTTTTCAATAATTATACTTTCGAATTTTGCTACAGATTTGTTGCATGTGGGAAAGCATCATACAAATATTAACATATTTATCCATAATCGCAGAAGATAATAATAATTATAAGAAGTTTTCAGATTTGTCTGCTTTCAAAACATTGAAGGAAAAGGGCAATAGCTGGACAAATTTGAAGTATAAATATGATGGAGAGTTACAAGAAGATAAATTTCTCATTCTGATTTACCCTTTCCGTCATATAGACGCTTTCTGACGCCTCTGCAGCAGACAGCTTTTTGAAAACGAGCAATTTCTCCTTTTGCCACAATGTTTTCCACTTTTAGTCATAGGTTATCCATTCAATTATAGAGATTTTCCATTTATTGACAAAATATGTTCAGTCGTCTGCTGCAGAATTGTCGTATGAGGGAAAGGGTTAAATACTGCTTTTCCAACAATGTTTTCAAAAGTTTTTAACTGCAAAGGCATTTAAGATTATCTTCATCAAAGAAAGGGTAAAGTTCAAGATCAAACAGTTCTCAGATACAGAGGACTAGATAAGGGGAAGTAAACAGCTCTTTTCCCCACAATACCTCTCTTATCACTCAAATAAACTCTATGTTGTGGGTACTCCAAAAGAATCCTCTCACTGAGACGATTCTTTCGAGTACCCACAACATAGGGTTTCAGTGTCAGATAAGGATTTTAGGACATGAAGAACGCCCCTTATATATAATATAAAGCTCTGCAAATAGAATAAACCCTTACTGTACATCAGCTTCCCATGAGTGCACTATAACACCTCTGTATGGAAATATCTTGTGTAGAAACAGCTGAAAGTAGAGCAACACTTAGGGTCAGACCAAAAGACAATTCTCTCCAACATGCAGTCCATTTTGATGTACATTTTATTTGCAGCAAGCAATTATATCTGAAAACAATATGGCAAAAGAAGAAGTTTGCCTTTTGCCAATGTTTTCAACTACATAATTTCAGTTTCACTGATTACATATTTTTGCCTAAATACAGTTTTCAAAGACAACAGCTGCAGATTTGATGTATGCAGGAAATGGATTAGTCGAGTATTACAAGTTTAAAAATTCCTATTTCCTTATCAAATCCTCTATTGTAGGTAATAAACCTCTCAATTAGACAACATTTTGAGAAAACAGTAGAAAAGAAAGAAATCAATTTAGGATTTTTCCTATTCCAAACTTGTATGTTTTTAACCCTTGCCTCATATACAATACATCTACAGCAGATGACTTTGAAAACACAAGATATACAAGAGGGCAATGATGGCCCTGGATCACACTTATGAAATGTGATTTGTCATGCCAACCACACAGTCAACCACATTAACTCATTTTGTGGACAGGTAAGCTAATACCAGAGGCCCAAGAGGGCCAGTATCGCTCCACTGCCATTAGGAAAAAATCGCCAAACAGCCCTGCACCCTGGTGGCTATGTTTTTTGATTAATCTACATGGCTTGAAGGAATCTCGTAGAGTGTCACCTTAGGAGCATTTCTGCAATTTCTTTTGAAAATCGTCCAAATGGTTTGGGAGAAGATTTTTGAAGTTACACTAAAGCCAATATAAGGCAAAACAGCCCTGCCCCCTGGTGGCCATGTTTTTCAACCAATCAACATGGCTTGAAGGAATCTGATAAAGGGTCAATTATTTGAAAATCAGCCTGACACTTTTGGAGGAGAATATTTTTTAAGTTTTCACTATAGCCATATAAGGCAAAATAGCCCCGCCCTCTGGTGAACATGTTTTTCAACCAATCAACAAGGCTTGAAGGAATCTGATAGAGGGTCACACTTGGAACATTTCTACAAAATTATTTGAAAATTGGCCTGACACATCTTCGGAGAAGAAGATTTTTTAAGTTTTCACTATAGCCATATAAGGCAAAATAGCCCTGCCCCCTGGCGGCCATGTTTTTCGACCAATCAACATGGCTTGAAGGAATCTGATAGAGGGTCATCTACAGGAACATTTCTACAAAGTTATTTGAAAATCAGCCAACCAGTTTGGGAGAAGAAGAATTTTAAAGTTTTTTTCCGTTTGGTTGCCATGGAAACCAGAATTCTGCATGAATCTCAAAAAATTGAAGAAATTCTGATGAGGTCATTGAGAGGATGCTTTCTGTGAAGTTTCATCCAAATTGACCCACTGGTTACTGAGGAGAAGATGTTGACGGACGCCGCACGCCGCACAACGGATTCAGGTGAGTTAAAAAGAAAGCAAGGAAGTTGAACACTATCTTTGCAAAAGTTATCTGTTGCAGATGCATCAAAATGCATCTGAAAGTTGGAATAAGGTTAATGAGACAATTCTTTTGAATGCTCACCACATTGAATTTTGTTTGGTGATAATGGAGATATTGTGAGGTAAAGACCAGTTTACTCTCGATTATCGCGCCTTTTGCAGTAATAATCAAAGGAGCAGGTAACTAGAAAGTAAACTGGCATTTTCCCACAATATTAATCTCAGTCATTCAATATTTATAATTTCATTTATAGAGATTTTCCATATTTCCTCAGTTACTATGTTGTTTTAAAAAGTCATCTGTTGCAGAGGCATCAGGAAGCGTCTGTATGTGGGAAAGGGTAAAAAGGGCCTTTTTGCATGTTCTAAAATTCTTATTTGAACCTCTAAACCTATGTTGTGGGAACTCAATGAGACGATTCATTTCAGCACCCACATTAAAGGGTTCAGTTGAATATTAAGAAAGATATTGTGGGGAAAAGAGCTGTATACCCCTCTTTATCTGGACCTCTCAGTTAAAGACAAGTGTCATGATACTTAGTAACTTACAGTTCCAGGTGGATATGGCTCTTCTCCAATATTAGGCTCCTCTATTGTACCAATCTTATGTAATCTGAAAAGAACCATCAATGTTGACGAAAGATATCTACATTACAGCAGTAGACTGTATATTGAGAAAACAATTATTTGGATGACAAACCAGTACAGGGCTAGGATATGTGCCTTGCCAAAGGGCACACTACCATGACTACAGCAAGTGAGGAACAACCTGGGATGCCCAGTTCCAAATCCCCAACGCTTATTGCCATTCCTTATCTCTCTTCTTACTCAATTAAATCCTATCTTGTGGATATATATCCAATATTTGTTAGTACATTAGAGATAAAACATATTTTTTAAAGATTCCTTATCGCTAATACAGATTTACCATACAATCAGTGTTTTTTTGTCTAATCCCACAACTAGATCCGAAATAAATCAAATAATGATCATACCCACTTGATGTTTTCAAAGTCATCAGCTTTGTTCATGTAGTGAACACTCTGATCTTAGCTTTGCACATAACATCTGCTACAATTTCAGAGAGATTGTTCATTTACATTTTAATTCTTTACTTAGAGAAAGAGATTAAATGTGCTGAGTGAGTGAGTGAGAGAGAGAGAGAGAGAGAGAGAGAGAGAGAGAGAGAGAGAGAGAGACGAGAGAGAGGAGAGAGAGAGAAGAGAGAAGAGAGAGAGAGAGAGAGAGAGAGAGAGAGAGAGAAACAGAGAGAGAGAGAACTGAGAGAGAGAGAAGAGTCTCTTCTCTTGTGCATGTGTTTACACTAGGGAAAGTTTTGAGAGACAGACAGACAGAGAAAAAGAGAGAGGATGTGCATGCGTCTACAATTGGGAAAGGGTTACGTATGGGTACAATTAATCATTGACACCATGCTGTTTTAAATTGTTGTTGATACTAACCTCGTTAATAAATAGAACATTAACTAGTTGAACACAAGAGAATGCATACTTGAAAGAGACCTTCTTAATGTGATCTTAGTGATGTTCGTAAATACATATGTCATCAGTCTGTCAGTTTAATTAGTCACAAGTGAATAGACAATTGAGAGAGTCCTTATAAATGTGCTGTTAGATTATATGGATATCTCCAAGGTTCAACGATGCCAGGGCGAGTATCATAGATCTCATATTCTCCGATTAATCTAGCTAAAACTAGCTCTTATCACTGCATGAAAAAAATGATAAATCATCTTCATCATCTAACATCAGCAGTAGCAGTAATTACTTTGAAACATATAGGCAAAATTGTTGGAAAAGTTTCATTCACTTATTAAACCCTTCCCCTCATAGTTATACATCAAATATACTACAGATGACTTTGAACACATCTATGTAAAATATTAAAAATCTCTATCGTATGATAGTACTGATAGTACGTACCATTATTGAATAAAAATGAAATCGTCATTCACACTTGCCCATAATACTTTCAAAAACTGTTTGCAACTTCATAATTAAATGTTGTATGAAGAGGCGTCTTAAATTGTCTCAATGTGGGAAAAGGTTAAAACATAATGAAAAGAGAAATTGTTAATTCACCCTTTTCTCTCTAAAGAATGGTACTTATTGTATGTTATTATACCTCAAGTGACTTTGTAACGTTAAATTCTCATATACTCATCATGGGTTATTTCTTAAATGTCTCATGCTAACAGTACGTTTTCGACTGGTTAACAGTATACTGTTACATGGCATGTGCGTCAAAATGTTAATTATACACGTGCATGACGTCATTTCAAACAATAACGTCACCTTTTAGACGCGCGTCACATGTAACAGTATACTGTTAACCGGTATATTCATATGTGTGTGATACATTGTAGTAGATCTTCCCATGTTCACCTCCCCTACAAACAAAGGTACAGAATAAATGTAATTTTGTTCGGTATAATCAAATAAATATTGCATATGCTTCCAGTGTGACAAAACATATTGTCAACATTCGGGTAAATACTGTTCACCTCGGGTTCGCCTCAAGTAACAGTATGTTCCTCATGTTGACAATATGTACTGTCACACTGGAAGCCATGCAATATTTATATATTATTTTCCATCCAATTCCAATTAATATTTTTGTGCACGGTTAGCCATGATTACCCCGCGTATCCATGGATGACTGAGTACAAAAAAAAGAAATATGAGATAACGTGATAGTATATAAATAGATTTCTTGTAATTATACTCATGTAGTAATATATATATAATGTACCGAGATATGTATTAAAGTTCTGCTCTGTTCTGTTTTCATAATGCTTTCAAAAACCGTCTCCTTCATCATAAATAAATAAATATGGCATGAAGAATTATCACAAATCTCGTAACACTATCAGTTAAAAATACGCGTACATGACACACATAGTACATTCAATGCGTTAATCTCGCAGTCAATAATCAAGCAAGATGGCGGTAGAAAGGTTATTTATGTAATGATTGCAGCACAACATAGGTCTTTTAAAGCAATACCGAGTGCTTCATGACACAATATAATAGGTGTATAAATAAAAACCAGCTTCAGATTACGTCACTGAAATTACTTTTCTGAAATATAAACGAAAACAAGTCAATAATAGACCGGGTACCTAGGCAATTCAATTAATCACATACAGTATGCGGATGAATGGATAATTATAGCTGAAAACACCTTTATATGCTGTGTTTTAGTAAAATATTACTTTTAAATGTTAATTACATGTAGTGTTGGGTAGTGTGTGGTAGTGTTGGGTAGTGTGTGGTAGTATTTGGTAGTGTGGGGTAAATCGTGCTGCCGTGTATACCCATAAACATATCAATAATTATATATAAGAGCATAAAATATGCCCAACAAAGAGCTCTGAATTTGGAAACAGTATTTGAATCTTATTTTGAAAATAAACAGAAAGACTCAGGGTCAAGAAAGTCAGAGAATAACAAAAATATAGATATATAGGTAAACTGCTAAAGATAATTAAAAATTAACATAATGTCAGTAGAATTAAAGTGAAACTTACTTCACTCTATAGTTTTTCTTGTTTGCATGATGTAACTGTCTCAAACTTCCACAAGGAACTCTCGCAGGTCGCGTGAAACGACAAATACAAGTTGCAAGCATCATTCCGAAATAGCACTTGCGCGAATTCACATGTCAAAACAATGAATCAAAGTCTTTAAGGTAGCGAAAGCGCCAATACGAAACTTTCCATCTAATATGAACTTTTTCTTTTTTACACGTTTGCCTTAGAAACGTTCAACTTTATGTTAAAGTATGTATAAGGCTTACTTCTTAAGTTCTAGGAATGCGAATATGCAAAACAATAATGTTTATTCCCTTGATACTACAAGTACTTTGATTCCAAATCAGCGGAACAACAACAACAGTACAGAGAGCTGACAGAAAGGTTATCTGACAGAAATGTCAAAAGTCAAATTGGTTTTAAACTTATATGGAATTAAAGCTTTTGTAAATAATCAAGTAAAATGCGTGCGACACTACAGAAGCGTCAGGTAAGGAACTACTAACGTAAAATGATTATAAGAAAAGAAATTTGGTGGCACCAAAGACTATTTACGTCTTGACTTTAAATAGCACTGGATTCTGGATTAGTTCAATGTGCTTAATATCTTAGTTTGATCATAGAAGACCAATTATCTATTGAAAATGTTTTAAGCTAATTTTTGATGGAATTCAGAAAAGGATCCCCCCTATGAAGTAGATAAACAACACAGTTCAAAAACGCCGTATATAGTACATTGTATATAGTTAATACTATAGCTAGTGATGGATTCTGGAGATTTCGTCTAACTACCATTTCGTCTAACTGATACTATAGAGTAAACGGGGTAGAGATTTCGTCTAACTTATCGTATATAGTACAATGTAATCTATATCGATATGAAGGTGTTATAGTAAGGTGTTAATTGACCGATTATAGTAAATGACAACAAACAATTTCAATTAGTTTTAACATTTTATGGTTTTAATTCGTAATTGTAATATGTATTTGTTATAATTTCATTGATAATTTACAGTAAATTCAATACTTGTCCTAAATGTTTTCAATTATTTTCCCAAAATTTTATGGGAAATTCAAAGATTACAGGAATAGAATAATTATATCGATGGCTCCTTTCCTTACATGACTTATACCTTTTCCAAGCTTTCAACTCAATAAAAATTAGAATAGTTATATCACGTTCAGTCAATCGTCAATTCAAAGAAGAAAAATAGAAGTCGTTACAAATTAACGATGACTCCTTTTCTTACATGAATTATACCTCTTTCAAATTAATCAAAATATTACGGGAATAGATTAGTTATATCACGTTCAGTCACTCGTCAATTCAATGAAGAAAAATAGAAGTCGTTAAAAATTAACGATTGCTCCTTTTCGTACATGAATTATACCTCTTCTAAGCTTTCAACTCAATCAAAATTACGGGAATAGAATAGTTATATCAACATCGCGGGAAAAGAAGAACTACTGAGAATAATTTCCCAAGCATTCGGCTCAATCAAGATTACGGGAATAGAATAACTATATCACATTCAGTCAGTCATCTTGAATCATTATAGGAAAAAGGGAAGTCGTTAAAAATAATCGAGGGTTCTTACAATATTTCTAATATTAATATATATCGACATAACGGGTACAGGACAATAAGGTAGACGACTTTCGACTCTATACACATTAAGAGAGAGAGAGAGAAAATAATCAATCTTACCGTTTTCACAAGTTGTTTTTAATTAGCATTAAACATGTTTGATTAAAGCCGATTAGATCTATCCATTTAATAGAAAACCTTTATTTTTTAATAATTAATTACACCACAACACAATTAGAAATATGCCGTCAATCATTTACACAAAGTCGATAATAAACAGTTAATTGAAATAAAGTGCAATAAACTATATAATCTAAGTTAAGTGCAATAAACTATATAATCTAAGTTAAGTGCAATAAACTATATAATTGTAAATGTTATAACAAATAACATTAGAATAAATATAAACATCATATAGACATATGGGTTTTTTCATGTTTCGTACAGTACATCTGGACGGAGGTTACAAATCATATTCTATACTGTTCTGAAATGAATAACAACATTTTATTAATATAAGAACACATTGGAATATATTGGACATAAATGGTAAGTCAAATTTATTAACTGAGCTTATAAACAATTATAATATTTAACTTCTAACTATATACTACACATAAGACATAATAATCCTTCTTGTTTATAAGTTAGACGAAATCTCTACCCTGTTTACTCTATAGTATCAGTTAGACGAAATGGTAGTTAGACGAAATCTCCAACATCCGCTAGTGATATAGGTAGCCCATTCTTGAAGACTTCCAAGGTTGGGGCTGTAGCGTTGACCTCTTACAGCTGTTTCCAATGATGAATTTTGCTGGGAAAATCAGCAGGGATAAATGTCACTTTGCTGAACAGTAGTATGTATTGCATTGAGTGGCCGCTAATGGAAAGTGTTGCTAGGTGGAGAAATCTGTTGGCTTGGAATTGGATGTCAATGATTGGTTATCCAGTACATCATCAACAGTCGGTTATCTGAATGCCTCTGTAAGAGTCTGTTGTAGAGGGTCCCAGCCCAGGTTGGACATCATATGGCTGGTACTGCTTGTCCGTGGCGCTCAGGATCATTGGGTCAGCACAAGGACTGACTGGCTGACTAGTGTCAGGATAAATGGACCAGTATTAATAGTACTGATAACTTACCCATGAAATGCAGTGATATAACTGAAAAATTGTTGAAAGCAGCGTAAAACACCAAACAATCAATCCTTTTATATTATAACTATTGTATAGTTAAAAATTTAATTCCTAATACTAACTTAAAATAATACTGGTAGTTGCCAAGCTTTTCTTGTTGTATAACTATTGTTGTATCGTTGGACATTCCATTTTTGTGAGCCTCCCTTTTTCGTGACGTCACTATTTTCGGGCTTATATCACGTGACTTTGTCCTTGCAGCTGATTTGGAACTGTAAAATTATTTCCCAATGGCCAAAGTATTTGCTGACATATTTCAACAATAAAATGCATCTTATTAAACAGTTGTGTTACTTGTTGTCATGGGAGGAATAGCCAAAATACCCTTATTTTTTATATACCAAATTTAAAGAAAAGTTTAAACCCCTAAAAAGTGGAAAAATCGGACATGAAAATTTACCGTAAAAAGGGTCTTTTGTTGTTTACAAAATGGCGGCTAGGGTCATGTGATTTGTTTGACCTAGTTAGGTAAATGCAATTTTTCATTGGATTTCACATTCCTAAAGGTGCCTACGCATAGAGATGTAAAATAACTAAAATATTTTAAATAATATCCCATTAGAAATATGGCAATTTTGAAATCTGTATTGATCTTTGTGATGATATAAATATAGGATGCTTACAGGGTACCAAATATCCATGCAAACCCTTTAGGTTGACACAGTGGGATAAAAAATGAGAAAGGAAAATAAGCTTAACGAAGATTCAAAGTTGAGTAATTAAAAAAAAAAAAGTTCATATTTAAATCAAGGATAATTTCAAATTAATTGGTTTAAACTATATAAAATGTTTAATTGCTTCAGTTGTTTGGTTTTCAATATGTTACGACCTATTGCCCCTTTTAAAAAAAAAATTGTGTGTGTTGCCTTTATGGAAACTTCAAAGTGCCAAAATAATGACGTCACGAAAATGGGATAACAATTTCGGCTTCGGACTTGTTGAACACATGTGTATTCAAGGTTATATTTTGGGGGAATTATTAGTTTTCAAAGGAATTTTTGCCCGAAACTTAGAGGAAATAAATAAATCTTTCGGATAACACATGAAATTTCGTATCATTCACTAAGCCTTCTGCATATTTTGTCTTTGAGGCCTTACACTCACGAATTACGGATGCTCGAGGATATAACTATTGAATAATTTATAATACGATATAAATTGTTATTTTAAGGTTAGAAAAGATTGGAGAAGTAGAAGAATTAAAAGGAGCTACAGACGTCTATACCTCAGGACAGGTATGTTTCTTTTTGAAGCCTTTCCATTTGCAGACTGACCACTTGATACATCTGCAACTGTCGACTTTTAACAGCATTGTGGCAAAAGGAGCACTTGCTCATAATGAGCAATTCTCCTTATGCCACAATCTTTTCAAATCTATTTAATACTTAAGTAATATTTTAATTTATGAGGTTTTTTTTGCCTAGATATCTTCAAAGTCATCTGCAGCAGATTTGTTGTATGTTGGAAAGGGTCAACTTAACCCTGATAGACAATATTTGCACTCTTGATGCTTCAAAAACTGTTGAAAACATTGTGGGAAATGAAGAAAAAGTTCAGGATAATCAATTTCTTGTTTTCCCGCAACTCTGTATTGAAATAAGACTTTAATATTACCCTTTTCCCACATACAACAAATCTGCAGCGGACAACTTTGAAATAAAATTGACAAAAACATGAAAAATCTCCACAAATGAGAGTTATAACATTGAATAGAGTTGTAAACATTGTGGCAAAAGGAGAGATGCTCATCATGGGAACTTTTCATGAATAATATGCTTCTATGGTACCTGGATTTTAAACCTGGAATGTATGTCTCTATGAATGGACGCTTGCATGTAAAGTAAATAACAGTTTTGTTTATATTTTCTTCTGTGTTTCCTTTCTTTAGATTACCTGAGCCGAAGGCTCAAGGTGATCTATTCTGATCGCTCTCTGTCCGTCGTCGTCCATCGTTAACTTTAAGCTTTAAACATCATCTCCTCCTTAACCATATGACCAATTTCAACAAAACTCAACAGGAATGTTCCTTTGGTGGCCCTCTTTCAAAATTGTTCAAAGATTTAAATTCCATTGACCATCATTAATTTACCTCGACCAACAGCCAAGATTGCATAATTCAGTGAAGGTTTTTGTAAGAATTAACGACTTATAAAGTACTTTGCTTATGAATAGTATGATAAAGTACTTGGTACGTTTTTTGTACCACACAAAAAAGTTTTGTTTTATTGGCAAGCTTGAAAAAGTCGAGCACGCTGTCCTCTGACAGCTCTTGTCTTCAAAGTGCTTGTCTGATTTTAAGAAAATTAAATAGGAATCTTACTTCAGTGATCCTCTACTTAATTTGTTCAAGCCGTATTGATTGGTTACAAAATCATAGCAACCAGGCGTCATCACAAAAGGGGTAAATTGAACTTTTAGCTACAAATGACAACTCCTACCATTCCACTTGAACAATTTCAACTTAAGTTAACTTCACGGGAATGTTCCTTTGTTGGTCCTCTTTCAAAATTGTTCAAAGATTTACATTCTGTGTAGAACTTTGGTTGTTGCGGCTTCAAAAAGTGAGAAAAATACCTAAACTTTAAAATCCTTTTCCTCCATAATCTGCTTGTCTGATTCCAAGATAATTTGGTAGAAATGTTCTTTGAGTGACCCTCTACAAAAACTGTTCAAGCCATATTGATGTCGTTGAAAAAAAGGGCAGCAAGGCGGCATCAGGAAAGGAGCAAAATGACAAAACTTTATCATTCCATTCTAATTAACCCTTTCCCTCATATAGACGATTTCTGACGCCTCTGCAGCAGATAGCTTTTTGAAAACATAGTAACAAAAGATGAAACTGCGTTTTGAGCAGCAATTTCTCCTTTTGCCACAATGTGTTTCACTTTTAGTCATAGGTTATCCATTTAATTAAAGAGATTTTCTATTTTTAGCTCACCTGAGCTTTGCTCAAGGTGAGTTATTGTGATCGCCTTTTGTCCGTCGTCCGGTGTGCGTCTTCCGTCATGCATCAACTTCTTCTCCTCAGAAACCAGTGGGTCAATTGGGATGAAACTTCACAGAAAGCATCCTCTCAATGACCCCTCCAGAATTCCTTCAAATTTTTGGGATCCATGCAGAATTCTGGTTTCCATGGCAATGAAATGAAAAAGACTTCAAAATTCTTCTTCTCCCAAACTAGTTGACAGATTTTCAAATAATTTTGTAGAAATGTTCATTTGATGACCCTCTATCAGATTCCTTCAAGCCATGTTGATTGGTCAAAAAACATGGCCGCCAGAGGGCGGGGCTATTTTGCCTATATGGCTAAAGAGAAAACTTTAAAAATCTTCTTCTCCGAAAGTGTTCAGCCGATTTTCAAATAATTTTGTAGAAATGTTTATTGGGTGACCCTCTATCAGATTCCTTCAAGCCATGTTGATTGGTAAAAAAACATGGCCACCAGATGGCAGGGCTATTTTGCCTAAATGGCTATAGTGAAAACTTAAAAAATCTTCTCCTCCGAAAGTATCCAGCCGATTTTCAAATAATTTTGTAGAAATGTTCCTTGGGTGACCCTTTATTAGATTCCTTCAAGAAATGTTGATTGGTTGAAAAACATGGCCGCTAGGGGGCGGGGCTATTTTGCCTTATAAATATAGCTATAGTGAAAACTTAAAAAATCTTCTTCTCCGAAAGTATTCAGCCGATTTTCAAATAATTTTGTAGAGATGTTCCTTGGATGACCCTCTATCAGATTCCTTCAAGCCATGTTGATTGGTAAAAAAACATGGCCGCAAAAGAGGGCGGGGCTATTTTGCCTTATATGGCTAAAGAGAAAACTTAAAAAATCATCTTCTCCGAAAGTGTCTGGCTGATATTCAAATAATTTTGTAGAAATGTTCCTAAGCTGACCCTCTAACAGATTCCTTCCTTCCCAAAAATTAGGCTACCAGGGGGTGGGGCTATTTTGCCTTATATGGCTTTAGTAAAAACTTAAAATATCCTCTCCTCCGAAAGTGTCGGGCCAATTTTCAAATAATTTTGAAGAAACATTCCTTGGGTGACATTCTACACGATTCCTTTAAGCCATGGTGGTTGGTAAAAAACATGGCCACCAGGGGGCAGGGCTGTTTGGAGATTTGATTTTTGCCTTATAAATGGCCGTGGAGCGATACTGGCCCTCTTGGGCCTCTTGTTGTTTGATCTTCTGATTGGGAATTTTTATTGAAAAATTGGGGAAAAAACCCATACTTTTTGCCATTAGGAACATGACGGATTACTGGATATAAAAATGATAAAAAAACCCACCTGAATCTGTATGAAAAATCTGGAGAGGTAGTGATATTTATAAACATTCGGTCACTCTCTCCTTGACCTTTGATTCCAGCAACCCCCAGTTATATATGGACTTGATTGTCTTAAATTACATTTTTTCTTTATTCTGCATTGTGTTCGATATCTAATTAATGTGAAATTTTAATTTGTTTAAATACTATTAAGCTTAATTCTTCTCCTGATCACTAATACTTATAGGATATTTGATGCTTTTGCAGTAGATGACTTTTGAAAACATTGCTGAAAAAGGAGTTATTGCTCAAATCAAGCATTTTAGTTTCCCCCAAAATCTTTTAAACTCAGAATCGTACATCTTATTTTTTATTTGCTGTTCTGTTCAACAACTATTAAAATATCGTATAATCATTTAAACCCTTTCCCAAATATGTAGCAACTCTGTACTAGATTGTAAACAATTCATAAGATATTTATAAATGAAAGTATAATTTTAGAAAACAATATGATAAAAGAAGAAATTACTTATTAAGTTATTTCACCTATATCCAAAATGTTTTCAAAATTTGTCTGTATCAAAATGAGTCTTTATTTGGGAAAGGGTTAAATGATTAATGTCCAGATAAAAATAGTTTTGTTCATTTCAGACATTTATTCATAAGGCATTTCCCTACAGAGGAATTGTGGTTTACAGCTGGCCTGTCAAAGTTCATGATTATGCTTTAGCAAATAAGTAAGTCAACTCGTTTAATATTTACCTTCATATTTTCAGGTTAAAATTATACAACACAACAGATTTAAATTCCGTTTTGATTTGGTCAAATACAGTACCATATATGGACATGGTATGTCACTGAAATATGATGCGTAGACATTAATATATGATTCATAAATGTGGTAGTTGGGCGTGATTCGCACGTCATTAAAAATGTGGTAGTGGGGCATATTCACACATCATTCAAAATGTGCTAGTGGGGCATGATTCACACGTCATTCAAAATGTGGTAGTGGGGCGTGATTCACATGTCATTCAAAATGTGGTAGTGGGGCATGATTCACACGTCATTCAAAATGTGGTAGTGGCGCGTGATTCACATGTCATTCAAAATGTGGTAGTGGGGCGTGATTCACACATCATTCAAAATGTGGTAGTGGGGCGTTTTAATTGGTCAAATACAGTACCATATACGGACATAGTATGTCACTGAAATATGATGCATAGTCATTAATATATGATTCACACGTCATTCAAAATGTGGTAGTGGGGCGTGATTCACACGTCATTCAAAATGTGGAAGTTGGGCGTGATTCACACGTCATTCAAAATGTTGTGTCGGGGCATGATTCACATGTCATTCAAAATGTGGTAGTGGGGCATGATTCACACGTCATTCAAAATGTGGTAGTGGGGCATGATTCACATGTCATTCAAAATGTGGTAGTGGGGCGTGATTCACACGTCATTAAAAATGTGGTAGTGGGGCATGATTCACACATCATTAAAAATGTGGTAGTTGGGCGTGATTCACACATCATTAAAAATGTGGTAGTGGGGCGTGATTCACATGTCGTTAAAATGTGGTAGTGGGGCGTGATTCACACGTCGTTAAAAATGTGGTAGTGGGGCATGATTCACACATTCAAAATGTGGCAGTTGGGCGTGATTTGCACATCATTAAAAATGTGGTAGTGGGGCATGATTCACACATCATTCAAAATGTGGTAGTTGGGCATGATTCACACGTCATTCAAAATGTGGTAGTGGGGCGTGATTCACATGTCATTCAAAATGTGGTAGTGGGGCGTGATTCACATGTCATTCAAAATGTGGTAGTGGGGCGTGATTCACATGTCATTCAAAATGTGGTAGTTGGGCGTGATTCACACATCATTCAAAATGTGATAGTGGGGCGTGATTCACATGTCATTCAAAATGTGGTAGTGGGGCGTGATTCACACGTCATTCAAAATGTGGTAGTGGGGCGTGATTCACACGTCATTCTGATTCATGAATTTTATTTTATGTGTAAATTGTGTTTTTTCTTCTTTATTTTGTATTAAAAGTTATACTAGTTATTCGATTTTAAAAAGCAAAATTATGTTGCATTAGTGGTACCTGGCTTTGTAATGTCTACTCAGAGCATGGACAATTTCAGATGACTTTGAAAAAAAATCTTGGCAAAAGTATGAAAAATCTCTAGAAATGATTATGTAGAATAATTGTTAAATTAAGTTATTAAGAATTATTTTGACAAAAGGAGAAATGGCTAATATGATCCAATAAAACCCTTTGTTGTGGTACTCAAACAGATCTTCTCAGATCTTCTGAACATGAAATACACCCTTTATCTAGAGCTCTGAACATTAAAACACAGACCTGATGACTGCCTCATACAGGTCAGCTCAGATTAACCTTTGCGTCAGCTAATCAAATTGCTGCCTTAGCCTAGAAAGTAGTTAGGTATAATACAGAGGAGATAACCCCTATAAATAAACTATAGATTAAGAAGCGGTGGTTGTCGAGTGTTCTGATTGTATAGTGTTCCTATTGTATAGAACCCAGGAAGAATGTATCATGCAATTATGTTGAACAAAGATATAAGCACCTGCTCATGAATCTCTTTGAGTATATAGGGTCATGTGGTTTGATTTGATTGATTGTTTGGTGTTTTACGCCGCCCTCTATAAGTTTTCAGTTATATCACACAGTTTTATGGCTAAATTACCAGTACTAGTCTACTGGTCCATTTGACCTGACACCAGCAAGTCAGTCGTAATACTAGCCCCGCAACCCTGAGCGCCAAGGAAGGAATCTATTATTTCTATTTTTAAAGTCTTTTGTATGACTTGGCTTGGGATCGAACTTGCAACCCTTCCGAACCCAAGGCGGACTTTCGATTACTACACCACAGAGGAGTCAATTGGAGACAACCTGTTAAACGGTGTTGCCAGATCCAATATACAGATAGCAAAGTATTTTGATCTGATTTTAATGATTGTTTTCTTTTTTCTAGGAAGGAGAAAGCATCTTTTGATCCGAATGAAATTTCTAAGGGAAAGTCAGATAAAATTACAAAAACATACTATCAAGTGCTGGTTGATTCAAGAGACAGTCATGGAAAATACTTTGTGAGTTATAACATATATATTAACCCTTTCCACCATACAACAAATCTGCAGCAGACGACTTTGAAAGCATTTAGTATAGACGATAGATTTTTAGCTATGCGAGTATGCGAGGTGAGCTATTGAGATCGCCTTTTTGTCCGTCGTCATCCGTCCGTCCATCCGTTCACTATTTGCTACAAACAACTTCTTCTCCTAAACCAATTGATTGATTTCATAATAATCTAATAGTAATGTTCCTGAGGTGGTCCTCTTTCAAATTTGTTAAAATAATTTAATTCCATGAAGAACTTTGGTTGCTGTGGGATCAGAAAAGTGGACAATTGCCAAAACTTCTTGTCCAAAAGTATTGGTCCGATTTATTAATTATTCGGCACAAATTGTCTTTGGAAACCTTTTACCAAGATTGTTTAAATTATTCCAATCCATTGAAAAATATGGCCAACTGGGGGTGGAGCTTGTTTTCGTTAATTGTGCATTGTAAAAACTTTGAAAATCTTCTTGTCCAAAAGTCTACCAATATTGTTCAAATTATTTGGATCCATTTCAAAACATGGTCTCTACGGGGATGGAGCTTCTTTTCCTTATATGTGCATTGTAACATTTTAAAAATCTTCTTGTCCGAAAGTACTAATCCGATTTAAAAATAACATGGCACAAATGTTTCTTGAGGAACCCTCTACCAAGATTGTTCAAATATTCGGATCTGATGAAAAACATGGCCTATACATGGGGTGGGGCGTGTTTTCCTTATATGTGCATTGTAAAAACTTTAAAAATTTGATTCCTTCAAGCCAAGTTGATTGGTCGAAACACATGGCCGCCAAGGCGCGGGGCTATTTTGCATTATATGGCTATAGTGAAAACTTAAAAAATCTTCTTCGAAAGTGTCAGGCCTTTTTTAAATAATTTTGTAAGAATGTTCCTTCTATGGCCGCCAGATGGCGGGGCTATTTTGCCTTTTATGGCTATAGTGAAAACTTAAAAAATCTTCTTCGAAAGTGTCAGGCCGATTTTAAAATAATTTGTAAGAATGTTCCTTCTATGGCCGCCAGATGGCGGGGCTATTTTGCCTTTTATGGCTATAGTGAAAACTTAAATAATCTTCTCCTCCGAAAGTGTCAAGCCGATATTCAAATTATTTGTAGAATGTTCCTAGGGTGACCCTCTATCAGATTCCTTCAAGCCATGTTGATTGGTCAAAAGACATGGCCATCAGGGGGCGGGCTGTTTGGAGATTTAATTTTTGCCTAATGGCTGTGGAGCGATACTGGCCCTCTTGGGCCTCTTGTTTTACAATGTTTACAAACGTTGTCTACTGCAAGGGCATTAGAAAGCATCAATATGTCGGAAAGGGTTTCAATTAAATGCAGTGTTGTATAGGTTGAGGGAAAAAGGGTAATTCTCAATTTTAATCTTTATTTTTTTTCTTGCTACATATGTTTTCAAAATTCGTCTGCTGCAAAATCCTCTGAAATTGTTCAATAAAATTATTTCTTACACTTTTTGGTGCAACATTTTTATATACATGTATGTTGTAATATTTTAAAGAATTGATTCTTTTTTTTTTAAATATTATTTTTTTATTCTTTCAGAATAACAAAAATTTAACAGTGAAATATTTTCCTGACCACAAACAGAAAGTAATAGAAATACCAGGTTTGTGTTTATTATCTCACATACACTGTAAATCTGCTGTAGCAACAAGGCAAAAATATGGAAAATCTCTAAAAGGAAATATAATTTTAGAATGGAGTAGAAAAGATTGAGGGAAGGGAAATTTGGCTTATTATGATTGCACAATACATGTATAGTCACAGTTGTCCGAGTTTTCATTTGAGAACATTTTGAAAAAATCCACAAGACTGTGTTACTATAAATAGCCTCTCTATGTGGTATTATATATATTATTTAAAGTAACGCCGTCTTGTGTTGTTTTTTTCTCCAAACATTGTCTGCTGCAGATATGTGAAATTGTGTTTCAAATTATGCATGTGGGAAAGAGTTAATAAAAGATCGCCCATATATCATACAAACTACAAGTTGAATATTCTTTCAATATCATCTCAAGTATATCATGTTTTCTGGATGATTTATTAGTGCTATAAATAAAGTTAATCCTTTCCAACATACAACAAATCTGCAGCAGACAACTTTGAAAACTTCTAGGGAAAATACAAAGAAACTCTGAAAATGAAGATATAATTATTATATAGAGTTGAAAACATTGTGGCTAATGGGGAAATTATGAGCATTTTTAACTTGCCACCAGGGCACAAAATGCTCAAGATGAGTTATTGTGATCGCTGGCTTGAATATGTTGAAACTTTGTCAGAAAGTTTGTCTTGATGATATCTAAGCCAAGTTCGAATATGGGTCATGTCTGAATCTAGGTCACTAGGCCGAATTTAAGGAAAATCTTGTTAACCCTTTCCCTCATAAAGACGCTTTCTGACGCCTCTTCAGCAGACAGCTTTTTGAAAACATAGTGACAAAAGGAGAAATTGCTCAAAACGAGCAATTTCTCCTTTTGACACAATGTTTTCCACTTTTAGTCATAGGTTATCCATTAAATTATAGAGATTTTCTATTTTTTGACAAAATATGTTCAAAGTCGTCTGCTGCAGAATTGTCGTATGGGGGTAAAGGGTTAACACTCTGTAAGCCACATTTTTGGCTTGAACATGTTGAAACTATTTATCAGAAAGTTTGTCATGATGATATCTAAGCCAAGTTTGAATATGGGTCATGTCCAATCTGAAATTAGGTCACTAGGCCAAATTTAAGGAAAATCTTGTTACACTCCGGAAGCCACATTTTTGGCTTGAACATGTTGAAACTTTGTCAAAATGTTTTTAATTAGTGATATCTAGGTCGAAGATAGGTCATGTTGGGTCAAAAACTAGGTCACAATTAAGGTCAAATTTAAGGAAAATCTTGTTAACACTCTGGAAGCCGCATTTTAAACTTGAGCATGTTGAAACTTTGTCTGAATGTTTGTCTTAGTGATATCTAGGCCAAATTCGAATATAGGTCATGTCAGGTCAAAAACTAGGTCACTAGGCCAAATTTAAGGAAAATCTGGTTAACACTCTCACAAATGAGCCACGTCACACACAAATCGCAATTCGGAGGTCATATTGTGAATTGCAAATAAGATCAAATTGCATATTTGTATGGTCGGTTTTTCGTCCGGATGCGTCTGCAGAGGCTTACTGTACCACTCAAAAGCAAAAACAATTTTCGGCCATGCCTATTAAGGCTTACTTACACCGGCACTCTACACAACACTACAATCTCTATGACAGCAAATACATGTATAAATAAAGTTGTAAACGTTGTGACAAAAGGCGTAACTCACAGATTAATCGAAAATTAAAAACATTGTACTGTTCTTTATTGAAAACCAATTAAAGGTCATAAAACCCAATCATATTTCCGGTAGCAATCAGACACTACTTATGATCTACCAACAAAGCACCGCCGAGGCTTTGATGCGCTGATCAGAAGCAGCAGCCGACTAGGGTTAATAAACAGCAAGTCAACTAATTAGTGATTGATGCCTTTTGACACATTGTTTCTTTCTTAATTTCTATATGATGCCATACAGGTTGTACTGTTGTAATAAAGACATTATACACATGGGAAGGTGAACACGGCCGCCGCGACATGATTGAAAATTGTTGAAATAGTGTCAAAATCTAATCAACTATAACAGTTTTGCCTAGATGGTTTGGTGCAGATTTGCCATATGTGGGAAAGGGTTAATTGTCCAAACTGTCCATTATGTTTTATTTGCACCCCATTCCGTTTAATTTAAATTATAAGTATCGGTATACCCACCAATTAATTTGAATTATCCACATTTATTTCACTTTGTCCCAAATTTGTTGTGTAAAGGATTTGTGCCACACCATACGAAAGAGGGGAAAAACTTTGTGAGGCAGAGATCAGACTGATCATGAATTGTTGTGTTTGCTTTTTAATTGTGAATCACACTGTAAGTTTCTTGGGAAGATTCATGACCAAAAAATTACCACACAAATATGCAATTTGATCTTATTATGAAATTAACACTGAAACTATCCAAATGCGGAATTTGTGCTGACGTGGTTCATTTGAGTAAAATCATCACACGCTATGACGTAAGCATTTCCCATAGGCTCTCCCAAAATTCGGTGTTAAAATCTGTGACCTTTTGTGTTTCTGAAATTGGACGATTTCATTTGGATTATAAGGGATTTTTATGCAGGTTTGTGAGAAATTATTTTACAATTCATTCTTTAACAAACAAATAAATCTTTTGAAAGTTTGGTCAAATATAAAAAAATGAATTTACCCTTTTATTGAACACGTCGACCATTTTCTTGTTGAAGACGCGTTTGTAGCAGACGACTTTTGAAAGACATTGTGTATAAAGGAGACATTGCTCAAAATTAGCAGTTTCTCCTTTAACCGTAATGTTTTCAACATTACCATTATGTTTTCAAATGTTTGCAATGATTATACTTTATAGAATTTCCTAATTTCTAATGTCTTTTACACATGCCAAGGTCGTGTTTTTGTTTACCTTCAATCGCCTTTAATACCTGATAAATTAAATTAACGGCAATTACGTTCTTAAACTTCTCTATTATCTTATTCAATAAATTAACGGCAATTACGTTCTTAAACTTCTCAAATTATCTAATTAAGGAAGTTAAAATAAACATTTAAAGCAAACTGTAATCAATTATAACACGGATAAATTTACCGCCCGCCCCACTATGATGAATTAATAATCTAAAACAAACATACATGTATACAATATTTACACCATTAAACTTCAAAAAGTGGTCCTTCCTCATAATCGGCCTTTTTGTACCAGACATTTTGGGAAATTGGCCTTTCTTTCTGGAACTATAATCGGCCTTTTTGGACTGGCCTTTTACGCATTCGGCCAATTTTGACCTAAGATAAGATAGCGATCTGAACATTCAGTAATCCATATGGTGCTAATCGGAACTGTGTAACTAACGTCACAGGAAGTTAATTATAAGCAAAGATGGCGGCGCCCATAGCCGATCGATACCGACGTGAAAACACAAACTTTGAAAGCATATATCTTGGTAGTGCAAGCATGTAAAAAAAAGTTAATTACATCAAAATGATACATTACTGTAGTGCTATTTAGTCATATAGTTTAAATTTCAGCCGAGCGTATTCCTTTAACACCTTTCCCTGATAGACACCTGAATCAGAAGACTTTGGTAATTATTACTGGGAAAAAAAAGGAAATTTCTCACAACATGTATATATTCTCTTTTTAGCTCACCTGAGCTTTACTCAAGGTGAGTTATTGTGATCGCCTTTTGTCCGTCGTGCGTCGTGCGTCGTGCGTCGTGCGTCAACTTCTTCTCCTCAGTAACCAGTGGGTCAATTGGGATGAAACTTCACAGAAAGCATCCTCTCAATGACCTCACCAGATTTCCTTCAAATTTTTGGGATCCATGCAGAATTCTGGTTTCCATGGCAACGAAATGAAAAAAACTTCAAAATTCTTCTTCTCCCAAACTGGTTGGCAGATTTTCAAATAATTTTGTAGAAATGTTCCTTGGATGACCCTCTATGAGATTCCTTCAAACCATGTTGATTGGTCGAAAAACATGGCCGCCAGGGGGGGGCGGGGCCATTTTGCCTTATATGGCTATAGTGAAAACTTAAAAAATCTTCTCCTCCGAAAGTGTCAGGCCTATTTTCAAATAATTTTGTGGAAATGTTCCTTGGGTGACCCTCTATCAGATTCCTTCAAGCCATGTTGATTGGTCGAAAAACATGGCCGCCAGGGGGGCGGGGCTATTTTGCCTTATATGGCTATAGTGAAAACTTAAAAAATCTTCTCCTCCGAAAGTGTCTGGCCGATTTTCAAATAATTTTGTAGAAATGTTCCTTAAGTGACCCACTATCAGATTCCTTGAAGCTATGTTGATTGGTCGAAAAATATGGCCGCCAGTGGGCGGGGCTATTTTGCCTTATATGGCTATAGTGAAAACTTAACGAAATTGGCAACGAAATGAAAAAAACTTCAAAATTCTTCTTCTCCCAAACTGGTTGGCAGATTTTCAAATAATTTTGTAGAAATGCTCCTTGGATGACCCTCTATTAGATTCCTTCAAGCCATGTTGATTGGTCAAAAAACATGGCTGTCAGGGGGGCGGGGCTATTTTGCCTTATATGGCTATAGTGAAAACTTAAAAAATCTTCTCCTCCGAAAGTGTCAGACCGATTTTCAAATAATTTTGTAGAAATGTTCCTTGGATGACCCTCTATCAGATTCCTTCAATCCAAGTTGATTGGTCGAAAAACATGGCCGCCAGGGGGTGCGGGGCTATTTTGCCTTATATGGCTATAGTGAAAACTTAAAAAATCTTCTTCTCCGAAAGTGTCCGGCAGATTTTCAAATAATTTTGTAGAAATGTTCTTTGGATGACCCACTTTCAGATTCCTTCAAGCCATGTTGATTGGTCAAAAAACATGGCCGCCAGTGGGCAGGGCTATTTTGCATTATATGGCTATAGTGAAAACTTAAAATATCTTCTCCTCCAAAAGTGTCTGGCCGATTTTCAAAAAAAATTGTAGAAATGTTCCTAGGCTGGCCCTCTATCAGATTCCTTCGAGCCAAGTTGATTGGTCGGAAACTATGGCTGCCAGGGGGCGGGGCTTATATAACTAAAGTGAGAAAAAAATAAAATCAGGTGAGCGATTCCAGGGCCATCATGGCCCTCTTGTTTCCATAATTCTTCAACTAGATTTGGGAAAGATTTAAAGAAATAGTTTCCAATCCATTCAATGAATAGAAATTGATTAATGTACTGGTATGTAGAATCATATACTGATATAACCTGTTTAGTTCTTTAGGTAATGCAGATAACCTTGTATGACTTATGAAGCTGAAGGCATTTGTAAACACTGTTTCAAATTGATAAAAAACTTAAATGAGCAATTTATCCTTTTCCCATGTATTGTCATAACTGTAGAGATTTCCGGACATTACAATTATTTCTTCAAGCATTTTGACATCAGACCTTTCCACATGCAGACACGTTTTGATGCCTCTGCAGCAGACGATATTTTGAAACATAGTGTCTCCTTTTGCCACATTGTTTTCAATGCTATTCAATAATTAAACTTTTGATTTTTAATATATTTACCTAGATTTTTGCTGCATATTTGTTGTATGTGGGAAAGGGTTAATACTAGGGATGGCAACGAATACAAAAATTAATATTTTTCGAATATTCAATCACAAAGTATTTGAATGTTCGACCTATCTGTGCATGCTGTGCCAACCAGAGTTTTTAAATTTGTTATTTGCTGTAAAGTTGTCTTATTTATTTGGTTCATCTCCCAGTACTCGCATTTACATTGCCGTTCAACCAATGAATTCGAATGAAAGGAATGTTCGTGAAAAAAAGTCAGTAAAGTGCCCAAATTTTAATTAATTGACCAATTGCTTATTGTATATTTTACGAAACATTTAATGACGTGAAATATTCCCAAATTCTCAAATCTTTTCAAAACATGACACATCAGACATGGACTGTCGTGAAGGGTGAAGGTCATTATTAGATTGGAAATATGGAATTGCCCATTGGGAGCAACGTAACCTTTCTCTTGCTATATATATATGTAACTGAAATATTGTTGAAAATGGGCATATTGCTAATCAACATATAATTACACAACCAAAACGACGGATTTGTCTGATTGATGTATCATTCTAAAAAGCCGTAACTACATGTTTTATAAGATGAAGTTACAGCGTTTTGGAACGGAACTATGATATCGGCATTGTATCGATCACTTTAATAGCCTAAAGCAAGGATTATCAGTTTGACATGTTATCTACAGTATTGACACCTTATATAACACGCATAAAAATAGACAGTTTCAAACAAAAAGGCGTGGGTCAAAATTTCAAGTATCTTCATTTTGATTTATATATATATATTTTAGAATACTTCTGATTTTCATCGAAAATTCGAATCATGATATAGCATTCGAATAATCAAATATTCGTTGCCATCCCTAGTTAATACCAAGATGACATTTTCAATGTTGTCTGCCTTGAAATTGTATGAGTAAATTAGTATAACACTTGGGAAATTGGAAATTGAGTTTTGATATAAAGAGCTGATTTGAGAAAAACTCCTTATTCCGAAATGCTTTCAAAATTTGTCTGCTACAAAGTCAGCAACAAATGCTGTTTTGTATCGTGTAAAGAGTGACATTTATTTTTTACAGATATGGACTACGTGTCCCATGATGATATTATTCCATACCAGAGTACAGAGCCAGTGGAGCCCATAGTACACCCAGCATTTTACACTTTCTTTGATCATCAACCAGACATGGTAAATGGTAAGCTGGAGACCAATCTCATCAAAACCTTGTGTCAGACCTGTCAAATTTCACTGTTAGTGTCTTGATTTAACCCTTTCCCTCATACGACAATTCTGCAGCAGACGACTTGGAAAGTATTTTGTCAAAACATAGAAAATCTCTTTAATTAAATGGATAACCTATGACAAAAAGTGGAAAACATTGTGGCAAAAGGAGAAATTGCACGTTTTGTGCAATTTCTTCTTTTGTCATTATGTTTTCAAAAAGCTGTCTGCTGCAGAGGCATCAGAAAGCGTCTATATGAGGGAAAGGGTTAAAGTCTGGTGTTTATAAATCGATCGATTGTGGATAACATTCTTGTGACCAGTGTTTAGGGTAGATATTTGGCTACATGCAGGCGTAAATACGGAATATTACGTTGCGGGAGCGATAAAAGGGTTTGTATTGCACGACAAGTAGCGTGGAAAAATCGATATCTTACGAGACCGAAGGTCGAGTAAGATATGGATTTTCCCACGCTACGAGTCGTGCAATACGTACCCATTTATCGCTCCCGCAACGTAATATTCCTTTTATTATATACCTACGATCTATGAAGAGCGAAAAAACTATTAAATATACAGATTCAATACATTGTTTATTGGGGATACCTCGCTGAAAGTATTCCGCGCACTGTCTGACGTCACAATCTTGTATTTACACCGCATGTAGATACGGAATTTTAATCTGTCGTGGTGTATTTGCGCATGTCAATCTGCATGTATTTCCACCGGAAAATGTACAGGCATATAATAAAGCACTTTATTTGATCATTCTTTTTTATTTTTTATTGGACCGAAATGAAAACATGGGTAAAATCCGGCTGACAAGGAAGTTAAAGCCCTTGTCTATATATATAATATAGTTTTGTTGTTTTCATCTTTTTCTAAAAAGCATTCCAGGCTTCATGAATTTTGCTGCAGTAACAAAGGAGATAGAGAAGCATTGATGACCGAGTGTTCCATTTTTATAAGAAACCATCTTGATGGTAATAACCAAGTGTTGGTTGTATCATGCGGGTTCATTGGGAAATAAAATGAGCGGGTCAAGTCAAGACTTTCTTTTATGCCATTTCGTCAGATCTAGGATGCACACATTTTATGATATTATAAAGATACATACAGTAAATCTTCCATAATTGAAAAAGTAGAATACTTGTATTTGATAAAAGTTGAAAATCTTGTTGCAAAATTAAAATTTCTTTTTCATTTTGACACCCTGTTCGAAAACCTGTCTGCAGCAGATGTATTAAAATGTGTCCTCATATAAGAAAGGAGTATATATAGACAGGGCCAGAGGCCTAGATAAGGAGAAGTAATAAGTCTTTGCTTCTCCCACAAATTCATCCCTGTTACTCCAATAAACCTATGCTGTGGGTACGAAAAAGAATTATCTTACTAAGACACTTCTTTGGAAATTGGAGATTTAATCCATCTCCACATACAACAAATCAGCAGCAAACGTCTTTGACAACTATTCAATAATTAATCTTTAAGTCGTACAGATTTTCCATGATATCTGGTTAGATTTCATGTATGTGGGAGAGGGTTTATAAAAAAGACTCTTTTAAACCTTTTCCATATGTAGGCGCTTTCTGACACCTCTGCAGCGAAGAACTTTTGAAAACATTGTGAAAAAAGGAGAAATTGCTAAAAAACGAGTAATTTCTTCTATTGCCACACTGTTTTCTACTCTTACTTATATAGATTTTCTGTGTTTTTGCCTAGATGTTTTCAAAGTCATCTGTTTGCTTATGTGGGAAAGGGTTAAAATAAAATGGTTTTCAGGTAGCATGTTTGTGATAAGGGATGAGGTAAAGAAAGCACAGACAACAGAAAACTCATGGATGTGCATGAGCGATGTATACAAAGACACAACAGACGACCTTCAAGTGACAGTCATACCCTTCTACATGGGCAGTCGATTTGGGGATACTCATACTGTAAGGCAATCATTTGTTTTTATTGGGGTTTTATGACATTTTTAACATTTTTTTCAGTTCTAACACAGCAACAGTTCACGTATTAATGATCCTTGGGTAAACGAAGCATTACAAGGCTAGGAAATATGCCTTGCCCAAGAGCATTGCACAATGACCGCTGCAAGTGGTTCCAAATCCCCGACGCTAGCCACTCCATCAGGTCAGATTCCTAAAGGAAATCAATACTCGGCTCATTATTAATCTGTCTGAATGGCATAATAATTGAACGTCGCTCTAGTAAAACCAGCCTTGGCGTATCTAGGAAAAGTGTAAATAAAGATATGTCAGTCGTTCAGTGTATCTGATACTAATATACATTGCTAGTCCGCATAACTTCTATGAATAGTTTGCTTCAATGAGGTTCAAGATTAGATTCCACAGCTCAATTGTACTTCATGTTCTGAAATCCAAATACTGAAAAGAATCTTCTCAGTGAGACAAAACGATTGTTTTTATTTTCCACAACATAGAATAAAATTGGGTACCAAGAGAGATACATACTGTTAAGTAAATTCGAGTTTATACCCCAATATCTATACCTCTGGTTATCAAATTGGGACTAAACTATCTTACTTAGCTTTGTAGCCTTTTCATTGCTGAATTTTTAAAATGACTTGTCCAATTTAGCATTTGACTCTCAACAGTCAGTTTTGGCAGATGGCGCAGATGCACCAGCTAATCTGGCTCTAAACTGATATTATATGCTCACCAAAATTTAATGTTATTCATTGTCTGGTAGGCCTTTTAACTTTTGTTGCCTCTTCAGTAAACAAAATTTAAAAAAAAAATAGTATCCCACATACACACAATTTACGGCAGACAACTTTGAAAACATATATGCGAAAAATGGTAAAATGGAAAAATCTCCAAATGATGTTGTTTTCATAGAGTTGAAAATATTGCGGCAAAAGAAGAAATTGCTCATTATATGCACTTTTTCCTGTTGCCACAATGTTTTAAGAAGTCTTCTGCTGCAGAGGCATCAGGAAGTGTCTGTATGTGGGAAATAGTTAGAAAGAAAATTGCTCAAAATGAATATATTTTTTGCACTTTTGAAAACATTATGTATAGAGAAGAAATCTACGATGTTAAGCAATTTCTTATTTTATCACATGATTTTAAAAGATAACTGCTGCAGAGTTGTAAAAACAAAATCTATATGAAAGATAGGTTTAAGTAACCAATAATCTGCACGGCGACGGTAAATAGAACCAAATAATGAATGCATGTGTTATTTAAGAGGTTTTGAGGTGTTTTTTTCCAGTGGCGATACAGCACAAGGATAGATTACCATGGAAGTGAGAAAATCTCAGTTTTGGATAAAATATTACACTTGACGATAGATAACAACTTAGTTACAAATGCTGGCATCATGATTGTAAGTGTTTGTAAGTTGACCCTTTACTCCCTACACCAGTATTATATTCTTCAAAGTTTTTTAACCCTTTCCCTCATATAGACGCTTTCTGACGCCTCTGCAGCAGACGGCTTTTTGAAAACATAGTGACAAAAGAAGAAATTGCACAAAACATGTAATTTCTCCTTTTGCCACAATGTTTTCCACTTTTAGTCATTGGTTATCAATTCAATTATTGAGATTTTCCATGTTTTGACAAAATACGTTCAAAGTCATCTGTTGCAGAATTGTCGTATGAGGGAAAGGGTTAAACCCTTTCCTACATGCAGGCACATGTTGATGCATTTGCAGCATATGACCTTTTCCATAATGTTTTCAACTCTATTTGGTGATCATACTTGAATTTATATAGATTTTTCATATGTTTGCATCAATGTTTTACAAGTTGTCTGCCTTAGGTCTTGTTGTTGTATCACATACGGACACATATGAAGTGGATAACTTTTGAAATCATTGTGGCAAAAGTAGAAAATACTTATACATGTAATGAGTGAATTCTCCTTTTGCCAAAAGGATTCCAACTCTATTCAATAATTATTTTTCCCAAAATCAACTGCTGCAGATTTGTTGTATGTTGGAAAGGGTTATATACTGTGACATTGGATATCTAATATGTACAACACCGTTTTATTGTGTCACCTGCGTAGCATGGTAGGCACTTAGGGATTACTTTTTTTTTGTCCGTCGTCTGTGTCCCTCGTCACACTTTTTCGTCACGTTTTCAAATAACTTTTTTTCTACTCAAAGGATTACATTGAAACTAATGACAAATGTTTATATCAATGCGTGTGATGGGTTCACAAAAGGGAGATTGCCCCTTTTCTGTCAAAACTTAAAATTTTCTGACAAGGCCCCGGCAGGTGACACACGTGCTCCGGGGAGCACTCCATTCTAGTTGATCAATATACTTATGTGTACATGTACTCTATTTGCAGGATTGCCATCTGAATGAAAAGTTGTCATCTTACCAGTTTTATGATAACATCTTGTTAGAATCTGATTCAGCACAAATGTGGTAAACATTTTATTTCTTGGCTCATCTGACTTTTAAGCTCACCTGAGCACGGAGTGGTAATGGTCAGGCTTTGTGATTATCCTTTGTCCTTCATGTATGATCAACAATTTCTTTTAATAATATCTCATAAACCATTGGCCAACACAACTGAATAGGAATATTCCTCTGATGGTCTTCTTTGAAAATGTTGCAAAGAATTAAATGTGTAGACCTCTAGCATCAGAAAGGGGTAACAATATATAAAGGATTTTCTGAAATACTGGTCCGTTTAAAGATAATTTCTCAGAAACATTCCGTAGGTGTCCCTTTACAAAATATGTTCTAGCCATAATGATTGGTTGGAAAATACGGCCACGAGACAGCATCAGAAAAGGGGTAAACTGCTGTCTCATTTCAAGATAATTTGGCATAAATGGTTAAAAGACATGACTGCTAGGTGACATCAGAAATGGATAAGATGGCAAAAATGATTAATCTTTTCCTGTGAAACTGATTGTTTAATTTCCAGATAGCTTGGCATTGGCAGAGTGTTCCTCTGCAAAAGAACTGTATTTCTTTTTGGAGAGTAATTCGCTTTGAAACATCTGAGGAAAATTTCCAACATTTTGAAAATTGAAAGGTTTTTTTTGTAAAAGAATTGAAGCATTTCTTCTTTTCCCAAAAGCTTTTTAAACATTTTCTGCTGCAAACATATCAAATATAGTTAGTATCAGAAAAGTGCTAAAATAAAATGACGAGCTCTTGTCAATGACTAGGCATTATTTTTAGTTTCCTGTTTAGGTTAACATTTTATCTCACCGGAAGAAGTGGGAGATGAGCTATTGTAATAACTCACCGTCCGGTGGCGCCGCCTGCTCACATTTTCCTACAAACAACTTCTCTTCCTTAACCAATAGAACAATTTCAAATACTTTCAAGGAATTGAATTCTATGCAGAACTTTGGTTGCTGCAGCGTAAGAAAGGGGAAAAAAATGCTAAAACTTTAAAAAATATTCTTGTCCAAATGTAATGGCCCTATTTAAAAAATCATTTGGCACAAGTGTTCATTAGTTGACCCATTTTCCTTACACATGTATATAAGAACATGGAAAACTGTTTAAGTTCTATTATATCAGGTGAGTGATAAAGGACCATCTTGGTCCTCTTGATTCACATAGGATACAAGCTATCGCTTTGAGACTTTGAGCACATTTGTATCAGCGTCGGGAACTAAATAACTCTACAATAACTTATATATTGTGAAAATGTGTATAAAAGAATGTGTAATTATTGAATAGAATTGAAAACTATGACGCAAAAGGAGAACTTGCTCATTTTGAGCAGTTTCTTCTTTTACCATAATGTTTTCAAAGTCGTCTGCTGCAGATGTGTCAAAATGCATTTGTATATCAGAAAATGTTAATTATTTTCCTTGATTGACTTATTCATAATTATTGAGTTTGAGCATTTCAGATAATTATTATATCTGGCATTTGATAGGCTTTTATTTTTCTGTCGCCTGTCTTGGCTGATGTCATGCTTTCCTTATTAGCAGATGAAACATGTGATCCTTCAAACACTTTTTATGAATCCTTAATAATTATAGGTCACAAAAGACATTTACCCTTTACCCCATACAGCAAATCTGCAGTAGACAAGTTTTTAAAAATATCTGGGCAAAAATGTGAAATATCTCTGATTAAGATATGTTGATTATTGAAAAGTGTTGAAACTATTGTGGCAAAAGGAGAAATTGCTTATTATGAGCAATTTCTTCTTTTGCCATTATGTTTTCCAATAGCGAAAGTGTTTGTATGAGGATAAGGGTTAAGATAATCAGAGTTTCACGCAAAATAGTTGTTAGTTCTTACTAATTCTTAGATACACCATCCTTCGGTGAAATCAGTAATATTTAAGTTGGTATGACTGCTTCATGACTGAAAGTAAAGTAAAAACAATAATACCCTTTCCCACATATAGACACTGTCTGAAGTATCTGCAGCGGATGACTTTTGAAAACATTGTGGCAAAAGAAGAAATTGCTCAGAACATGCAATTACTCCTTTTGCAACAATGTTTTCAACTCTTTTTAATAAGTAAACTTTTATTTATGGAGATTTTCTACATTTTTCCCTAGATGTTTTCAAAGTCGTCTGCTGCAATTTGTTGTATGTGGGAAAGGAATATATGATCCAAAATCAATCATTTTGTTTTTTAAGGGGCGAATTTACTGTTGAGAGAGCCGACGAAAGCAGAACGAGATGCACTATACCTGTCATAAAACTCAATGTATCGGACAACAAAAATTTGAGACTCAGCATTACAGACATAAAAAATCTTGGCTCCTGAGTTTGCTATTTATGCTAGTTGTGGAATAAGCTTCAGATGGCATTTACATTGGATGTGCAGGATGATCTTAATATCCTATTGACTGCAAAGACTTATAGAAATAGCTGGGGAATGAGATAAATTTGTTTCCTAGTGAGAAATAAATTGCATGAGCTGTTATCAGTCGCCTGGATGATATGAAATGACGTCGCATATCGAGGGCTTGGTGTGAAACGGTTGTAACTTAAAACCTATTTTGAAAACCCTTGTTTAGGGGCAATTTTGACCCTTTTGTAAACAATGCAAATTTAGGTGCCATTGCTCAGAACGAGCAATGGCACCTAAATTTACATTGTTTACCAAGAAAAGTTATTTAACGCTTATAAAGACTTTATGGCGAGGTGATTAACCTTGGTAAAAAATACCAATTTTAGATACAACCGTTTCACGCCAAGCCCTCGATATATTATGTCATCAACGGTTCAACCACATCAAGATAAAATGTTCGCGTCATGAAATCCCATAAACACAGCTACTTTTATCAAAATATGACATCAGTTATGTGAAATGACATAAATTTCCATCGATCGTACCGCAGCAGCCTTTGATTTTATTTACCCTCTGCATGCAGAATTCAACTATTTAGCGAGCATGATCGTACAGTTGAGTTTATAGGGTTTATATACCATTAAAAGTTTACGATAATAATTATGAGAATTATTATCCCTCACGATTTTACCAATAAAGAAAAGAAATCTTTCTTTGGGTAAACATCACTTGGCATACAATTACTGTATCAATGGCAAATAAACACTACATACTCTACTCTGGCTGCTAGAGGTGGGCTAAGCCTTTCCCACATGCAGAAACATTTTGCCACATTTGTAGCATAAAGACTTTTGAATATGAAAAACTTCATACAATGAGCAATTTCTCAGTTGCCACAATGTTTTTAAACGTCGTCTGCTGCAGAGGCATCAGAAAGCGTCTGTATGTTGGAAAGTGTTTAACCCTTTCTCTCATTTTCTTTAACCCTTTCTGACGCCTCTGCAGCAGACGCCTTTTTTCTAAACATGGCGACAAAAGAAGAAATTGCTCAAAACAAGCAATTTCTCATTTTGCCATCATGTTTTCAACTTTATTCAACTATTGTTCTTTCATTTAAAGGGATTTTCTGTGCTTTTGCCTAAACGGGTTCAAAGTCATCTGCAGCAGATTTGTTTTATGTTGGAAAGTAATCAAACACACTCATGACATATATTCCTGCCTGAATGGACAGATAGTACATCCATAATGTGATGAGTATGTTTCAATTTCAACACAAGAATAGAAAATATCCGGAGAATGTGATAGACTTTTTAAAGTGTGATCATAGTAATGTTTGGAACGAAATTCCGCGATATTTGTGAAAAACATAACAAACTGACCACCTTCATTTATTAAGGTTTCTCAAGCTAGAAAAAACATATGGTTTTCTTTGAACAATTTGCATATATTTTTTATCACATTTTTAGTGATATTGGTAGATATGGGGGTCCGGTATGGCCCCTTATCAAGCATTGTCCTAAGAAATTATTTTTGAAAAAAAAATGAGCTGAAAGCATTAATTTTAGAGGATAAATTGCTTGATTTTTTTGTAAATTGTCTTGTATTCTAAAAATATATGCTTTTTACCTGAGCTTTGCTCAAGGTGAGTTATTGTGATCGCCTTTTGTTTGCCGTGTGTCGTGCGTCAACTTCTACTCCTCAGTAACTAGTGGGTCAATTGGGATGAAACTTCACAGAAAGCATCCTCTCAATTAACTTACCATATTTCCTTAAAATTTTTGGGATCTATGCAGAATTCTGAAAAAAACTTCAAAATTCTTCTTCTCCCAAACTGGTTGGCCGATTTTCGAATAATTTCGCAGAAATGTTCCTTGGATGACCCTCTATCAGATTCTTTCAAACCAAGTTGATTGGTCAGAAACTGGCCGCCAGCGGGCGAGGCTTATATAGCTAAAGTGAAAACAAAAAAAATCAGGGACCCGGCCGGGTAGCTCAATTGGTAGCGTATCTGACTCGTGATATGGAGGTCACGTTTCGATACCCGGTTGCGGCGACATTTTTTCGGGCGATGTTTTCCATTGCCTCTCACCTCTGATCTATGTGAGAAAGTAGTCAGTGGCTTCGAAAGAATGTTGTGTAAGTACTGGTGTGGGAAAGCCAGGAAAACATGGGTAGGTGCACTGACCGCCGTGATATGACCAAAGCTGTTGAAAGCGGCGTTAAACTCTAAACAAACAAACCAAAAATCAGGTGAGCGATCCAGGGCCACCATGGCCCTCTTGTTTGGGGTAGTTTTTAACAATTCTTTCTATATTGTCTCAAAATGCCTGCATATATCTGTTCTAAGGGTTGCATTATTGGAAATTCATCATACTTGTTTGTTTGAACCTTTGGTGAAAACTTAGTTTATATGTGCAAATATGTGCTTTTTCGGGGAAAATTCTCATATTTCTTTCTAATCTGTCTCAGAATGACTGCATGTACCTATAACTTCTGTTCTAAAGGTTGCATTATTGGAAATTTATCATACTTGCTTGTTTAAACCTTTGTGAAAACTTAATTTGTAAGTGAGCTGGGCTGGCATTTTGGAGTCTTGTTGAATGTGTAAACAGACAAGACTCTGTTGAGCCTGTGCATCCACAGTCAGACCAGAATTTTCAATTGCTAACATACAACACATATGTAAAAAAAAACCTTAATGTCTGTTCCTTATAATCTTATGTCTACAAACATTAATACGACACCTTTGTCCAAAAAAAACTAAAGGTCTATATTCTTTATGATCTTATGCTTACAAACATTTATATGATGCAAACACAGATATGCAACAAAACAACACATGACCAAATATATGACAATTCTCTATGTGGGGTCTTGTGCAGACAATGTAGACCCAGGAAAGCCTGAGTATATACATGTTTTATAGTCGTCTTGACTGCAACTTTTAATAAAAAATAAATAGAAGTGTAGCCCCACTTGCTTTAAGCAAATTAAAATTTAATGTTTGCCAGACTTGGGTCTGAGCTGGACCCTAAATCGCAATGCATGGCTCAGATGTGTAGATTTTCCAAGAAGTGTGTGTTTAATAATTTTGACCCTATCCTACTGAATTCTTGTCCTCATCTTCCTTCATGTTTAGCTCACCTGAGCACAGCATGCTAATCATAATGTAAAAACTTTACAAATCTTCTGGTCGAAAAGTATAGGCCCAAATAAAAAAATGACCCAAATGTTCCTTGTGTGGCACTGTAACAAGATTGTTGAAATTATTCCAATCAGTTGATAAACATGGCCAACAGTCAGACTTGTTTTCCTTATATGTATAGATTTAGAGTTCTGAAAACTTTTAATGTTCTGTTAAATCGGGTGAGTGATATTAGACCATCATGGTCCTCTTGTTTATGTTTACACATCTGCTCTGTTATAACAAAATATCCTTAATTTTGTAAATGTTTTAGTTTTGTTTTACTCGTAAAACACTGTTTCACATTTTTCTTCCAATTTTATATGTCCATATTAATATGTGCCATATTATGGGAACACTTGCGGCGGGTGGCACCAAACCTGTTGAATATGTGTATGGGCATAATGTCTAGGCCTAGTTTGATAACCAGCTAAATTGCTTCTGGCACTTTTGAGTTATGGCTGTTGAATTATCAAATATTTGCCAAATTAGCCTTGTCTGCTCTATACATTGGACAATTTTTCATATGATCTTTAACAAACTTGTTGAAAATGATTGTGGGTAAAGTGTCTTGGCTCAGTAAGATAACAAGCCAAATCAGCACTGTTAAGTTATGGCCCTTAATTATCCAAAATTGGTCAAACAAGAAATATGTGAGCTACTGCTCACTAGTGATACCCCCGCTCATGTTTTGAAAGACATATGTGATGGTGGGCCGGGGTAAAGGGCCATAACTCCGTGAAAAATCATCCAACCGGAACGCAAACACGATATGCGCATCTACACTTGGTGGTGATCCTTCCTATGAAGTTTCATAAAATTCCAAAAAGCGGTTGCAGAGAAATAGCCCGGAAATGAATTTAGTAATACATAGCCTGATGGTGGAGTAAAGGGCCATAACTCCGTGAAAAATAATCCAACCGGAACGCAAACACGATATGCGCATCTACACTTGGTGGTGATCCTTCCTATGAAGTTTCATAAAATTCCAAAAAGCGGTTGCAGAGAACTAGCCCGGAAATGAATTTAGTCATACATAGCCTGATGGTGGGGTAAAGGGCCATAACTCCGTGAAAAATAATCCAACCGGAACGCAAACACGATATGCGCATCTACACTTGGTGGTGATCCTTCCTATGAAGTTTCATCAAATTCCAAAAAGCGGTTGCAGAGAAATAGCCCGGAAATGAATTTAGTCATACATAGGGGTAAAGGGCCATAACTCCGTGAAAAATAATCCAACCGGAACGCAAACACGATATGCGCATCTACACTTGGTGGTGATCCTTCCTATGAAGTTTCATCAAATTCCAAAAAGCGGTTGCAGAGAAATAGCCCGGAAATGAATTTAGTCATCATACATAGGGGTAAAGGGCCATAACTCCGTGAAAAATAATACAACCGGAACGCAAACACGATATGCGCATCTACACTTGGTGGTGATCCTTCCTATGAAGTTTCATCAAATTCCAAAAAGCGGTTGCAGAGAAATAGCCCGGAAATGAATTTAGTCATCATACATAGGGGTAAAGGGCCATAACTCCGTGAAAAATAATCCAACCGGAACGCAAACACGATATGCGCATCTACACTTGGTGGTGATCCTTCCTATGAAGTTTCATCAAATTCCAAAAAGTGGTTGCAGAGAAATAGCCCGGAAACGAAAGTGTTACGGACGGACGGAAGGACGGACATGGGTAAAACAGTATACCCCCCTTTCCTTCGGAACCGGGGGTATAATTAGCCTTGGTAAGTCAAACAGTTTTTATCAGATCTTAAAGGGGATTGTGATGGAATACCAGAAGTTCTTGATTCATCTAACAATGCATCCAGTAATGGACCACTCCCTAATGACTATGTCATAAGGTATAATTGGGATATGGGATATAGGGGATTTGGAAACGGATCTATCTATTGCATCGGCAATGATCGGGCTGGTAAGTTTGAATGCCTGAAAACCTGTAGTTCTGTTGAGACACTCGCAAATGGATATGTTGTAGGGAACCACACCTGTTACTTTTGCCTGTAACCCAGGTTACAGTGTTGATGGGACTGCCGTCTTACGATTTCGAGATAATCGTAATTGGAGGCCAATTAGTCCACCTGTCTGTAAACCAGTTGACTGTGGACCATTTGGATCTGTGGATAATGGAAACTTGAATACCTTGATGTAGTGTTGAATGACTATGGTAGTGAAATATATGTCACATGTAATACTGGCTATATACTTGGGGTACTTGGTAGTGAAATATATGTCACATGTAATACTGGCTATATACTTGGGGGGTACCCCTACTGTCACATGTGAATCTAATGGACGCTGGTCTACAAAACCAAGCTGTACATTCTCCTCATGCGGCCAACACCCCGGACTCGACTCAAAATGTATTGCGGAAATAGACAGTGATGAATCCATGATTACAATTTTATGCTACGATTCATCCGTGAATAGATCCGTTTCAGAGATAGGTGGGGATACCGACTATTGTATAAAAAGCCAGTGGGAAAAGTTAGATATGGGATGCTTCTGTTACTGTATGATAAACACAGAACACCAAGGGGTCATCTACAACTTGCATGCAAACAAATTTGTAAAGCATGGCATGGAGCTTAACTGGGATTGTCAATCGGGATACATGAAGAATTCTACCACTAACAGGATTTCCTGTAATGATGGAGATATGGAGCTGCCACAGTGCATTAAAATAACAAATGGGTCAAAATTGGACAATGTCAAATTTCCGACAATCCGGCCTTACCGTCTTCAGCGGCTTCTTGTCTATTAATTTAAACCAGTTTTATCTCAGTTTGTTCTTTTCTTCATTTACCCGTTTCGAACAAAGTAAACATCTTAAATCACCTATAATGAACTGTTAAGGGTGTGTATAATTGCATCTTTTGAAGTTTTCCCACGTGTGTCAATTTCTTCGTAGCCTTCATAGCGGTATTTGCTAGTCACGTGATCAACACTTTTAGCTTAGAAACAGTTCATATTTTAGATGGATAAACACTATTAAATGAATTCTTCACAAATCAATACATCTCTTTGAACATAAAAAAACATTCAGTAATTAAAAATTGCTATTAAATGGAAAATTCGACGTGATTTTTATCTCGATATTCACACATAACACAGTCTGCAGCAAGTCTGACAGGGACTCTTTTTATCTTCGTAAATAAGACAAAAAAGCATAAATGCGAGTCAAAATAAAGAAACTGCAAATATTCAAAACATTGGATTATTTATTTCATGTTAGATGTGTCATGACTTAATGTTTTTAAACAAAACACAATTGTAATATGTTCAAGACATTTATGTTTGTTTTTTCTAACTATAACTCGTCCTCCCATGTCATTTCCGAAAACCTATACAAATTATAAGTCGCGGGCTTTTGCCCGGCGACTAATGAAGTAGTAAGATCGTCCGCTTCAAGGGCAGGAGATCAGGTTATAAGTCGCGGGCTTTTGCCCGGCGACTAATGAAGTAGTAAGATCGTCCGCTTCAAGGGCAGGAGATCAGGGTTAGATCCCCTGTATGGTCATACCAAAGACTTTAAAGATGGTAGTAATGACTTGCCTCCTTGACGCTCAGGGTTGCGGGGATAGCATTATGACTGATGCATTGATATTTTTATCTCGATATTCACACATAACACAGTCTGCAGCAAGTCTGACAGGGAATCTTTTTATCTTCGTAAATAAGACAAAAAAAGCATAAATGCGAGTCAAAATAAAGAAACTGCAAATATTCAACCCCTATGAATTTAAGCACCTATGTTTTTAGATCACCTAAGAGCCAAAGGCTCAAGGTGAGCTATTCTGATCACTTTTTGTCCGTCGTCCGACATTAACATCTAGATCATCTCCTCCACATGACCAATTTAAACCGCCAAACTTCACAGTTTGTTCAAAGATTTAAATTCCATCGAGAACTTTGGTTGCTGCGGCATCAGAAAAGGGGAAAATTGCCAATTATTTTGCACAAATGTTCCTTGGGTATACCCTCTACCAAGATTGTTCAAATATTTCCGATCCGTCGAAAAACATGGCCGCCAGGGGGCGGAGCTTATTTTCATTATATGTGCATTGTCAAAACTTTAAAAATCTTCTTGTCCAAAAGTACTAGCCCGATTTGAAAATTATTTTGCACAAATGTTCATTGGGGCACCCTTTACCAAGATTGTTCAAATCTTCTTGTCCAAAAGTACTTGCCCGATTTGAAAATTATTTTGCACAAATGCTCCTTGGGGCACCCTTTACCAAGAATGTTCAAATATTTCCGATCCGTTGAAAAACATGGCCGCCAGGGGGCGGAGCTTGTTTTCCTTATATGTGCATTATTAAAACTTTAAAAATCTTCTTGTCCAAAAGTACTAGCCCAATTTGAAAATTATTTTGCACAAATGTTCCTTGGGGCACCCTTTACCAAGATTGTTAAAATATTTCCGATCCGTTGAAAAAACATGGCCGCCAGGGTGCGAAGCTTGTTTTCCTTATATGTGCATTGTTAAAACTTTAAAAATATTCTTTTCCAAAAAAAGTATTGGCCCAATTTGAAAATTATTTTGCACAAATGTTCCTTGGGGCACCCTCTACCAAGATTGTTAAAATATGTCCGATCCGTTGAAAAACATGGCCGCCAGGGTTGCTGCGGCATCAGAAATGGGGCAAAATGTCCAAACTTTAAAAATATTCTCCTCTGAATTCTGCATGTCAGATTCCAATATAGTTTGGTAGAAATGTTCCTTGGGTGAGCGTCTACAAATAGTGTTCAACGCATACTGTTTGGTTGAAAACCATGGCATTCAGGAGGCATCAGAAAAGGGGCAAAATGTCAAAATTTGGAAATTCCATTTTTTTTTAAAGTTATTGTCTGATATTAATGAAATTGAATAGGAATCCTACTTTAGTGATCCTCTACTTAATTTGTTCAAGCCGTATTGATTGGTTTCAAAATTATAGCAACCTTGCGTCATCTCAAAAGGGGTAAATTGAACTTTTAGCTACAAACTCCTACCATTCCACTCGACCAATTTCAACTTTACTTCACAGGAATGTTCCTTTGATGGTCCTCTTTCAAAATTGTTCAAAGACTTACATTCTGTGTAGAACTTTTGTTGCTGCGGCATCAGAAATTGAGAAAAATACCCAAACTTTAAAAACCTCCATCTCTATAATCCATTCGTCAGATTCCAAGATAATTTGGCAGAAATGTTCTTTGGTGACTCGTTGATTTCGTTGACAAATAGGGCAGCAAAGCGGCATCAGGAAAGGTGCAAAATGACAAAACTTTATAATTCCATTCTTATTAAAGTTCTTGTTAGATTTCAAGATACAAATGGCTTTTACTGATAAACTATTTCTTTAACTGAGTGTCCACTCCTTGCAGTTTCATTTGAACTCCTGATCAAATTTTCACAGATATTTGCAGTTACATATTTGCTTCTAATTTACTATCATTCAGGTGATCGATTTAGGGCCATCTTAAAAAATCGGCCAAATTTTAAAACCAATCAACATGGTTTGGTGGAATCTGATAGATAGTCGGCCAAGGAACATTTCTACAAAATAATTTTAAAATCGGCCTAATAGTTTCGAAGAAGATATTTTAAGTTTTCACAATAGCCATATAAGGCAAAATAGCCCCGCCCTCTTGCGGTCTTATTTTTCGACCAATCAACATGGCTTAAAGGAATCTGATAAAGGGTAACTCAAGGAAACATTTCTACAAAATTATTTGAAAATCGGCCTGAATCTTTCGGAGTAGAAGATTTTTTAAGTTTCCACTAAAGCCATATAAGGCAAAATAGCCCCGCTTCCCCTGGCGGCCACAGTTTTCGACAAACCAACATGGCTTGAAAGAATCTGATAGAGGGTCATTCAAGAAACATTTCTACACAATTATTTGAAAATCGGCCCGACACTTTCGAAGGAGAAAATTGTTTTAAGTTTTCACTAAAGCCATACAAGGCAAAATAGCCCCGCTTCCCCTGGCGGCCACAGTTTTCGACAAACCAACATGGCTTGAAAGAATCTGATAGAGGGTCATTCAAGAAACATTTCTACACAATTATTTGAAAATCGGCCCGACACTTTCGGAGGAGAAAATTGTTTTAAGTTTTCACTATAGCCATAGAAGGCAAAATAGCGCCTCCCCCCGGCGGCCATGTTTTTCGACCAATCAACATGGCTTGAAGGAATCTGATAGAGGGTCATCCGAGGAACATTTCTACAATTATTTTTTTAATCGGCCTGACACTTTCGGAAGAAAAGATATTTTAAGTTGTCACAGGTTTTTTTTATCGGTTGCCATGGAAATCAGAATTTTGCATTGATTCCAAAATGTGAAGGAATTTTGTGAGAGGACATTAAAAGGATGCTTCCTATGAAATTTCATCCCAATTGGCCAAGTGGTTAGGGAGGAGAAGTTGTTAAAAGCAAAAAGTTGACGCACGTACGGACGCACGACGGACAACTTGCCATGACATAAGCTCGACTGGCTTTCAGCCAGTGGAGCTAAAAAGAAGAAATTGCTCATGATGAGCAATTTACCCTTTTGCAACTTGTTTCAACTTTATTTACATTTAAACTCTCATTTATGGAGATTTTTCACGTTTTTGCCAATATGTTTTCCAAGCCGTCTGCTGCAGAATTGTCGTTGGTGGGAAAGGGTTCAATGCTAAGCATCAAAGACGCCGCGCATGATTTTAAAGCATGACTTAAAGGGAAGCAGATGCAGTTCAATACATTTAAATAACCTGTGCAAACGGACAGGATGAAAATATTTTGAACAAGAATGCCAAATGTACCTTTATCTTAAACAAGAAGGCCAAGATGTTCCTTTATTGCTCACCTGGATGGATACCAGTCTATAATAATATGTTATCAAGAGCAAAAAGGGTCCATTTTGACGTAGGGGGTATACACTTTATATGCTACGATCTATGTGATATTCAGCATGTAAAGTTTAGTCGTGAAAAGACAAGTTAAATCTTCAAACCATTTGGTTAACCGTTTGCTTAACATTGACTGCAACAATAAAGTGTCATACAAGCTGAAGTTTCTTAATTTTAAATCTGCCCTAACTAGATCAATTAGATAAACAAAAAAACAAAGATACTGAAATATTAACAGATATTAACTTAAGTGTTAATGCCTCTAGTTATAAGTTAAGTGTGACACAATATTTGGAAGGGGAGAGGGAAGTATATTCTCCTTCCAGTTGAGCAGAAGTATGATAACAGAAGTCGAGAGTATATAAACAAACAATACAAATAATTCTAACAAGTTTAAAGATATTTAATATCAAAATTAAGCATTTATGAAATTAAAAGAAAAAGTTCTCATGTATAGTCAACATATAGCAAGAATACAATGATCTAAATGAACAACTGTATGGGGAGGAACGTTTTAAGATTAGTAATACAACAGAAACAAGACGGATGTTTGATGCAAAGCATCAAAGAGAAGCCGCAATATTTCGTTTCACATGAAGAAATAAGAAAAAAGATCATTTAAATCAGGGACAATATATACATATTGTCCCTGTTTAAATCCACAAACATTAGAACAATTTAAGCTGTAGTCAGTAATGCTGATATCGATTATTGAAGATATAAGTTTTATGTAGGATATTTAACCTGGCAGGGTCCGTGTTTTAAGTGAATGAGATAATTTAGAGTTAAGCTGATCATAAAAAGTGACATATAATATTAAAGATAAATGGACAAGAGGTTATGATAAATTTAAATTAATACCACAAACAATCAACTATTTGTATTGAACACACGCCCTGTTATGATAATGTTTTATCAAATAATGCTGACACACAGAAAATCTGTTTTTCGTGTATATCGGTAAGTCATGATAATGGATAAGGGTTTCCTACATAAAACAAATCTGCAGTAGACGACTTTGAAATTATCAAGTAAAAAAAAATCTCTATAAATGATCGTATGATAATTGAAAAGTGTTGAATTATTGTGGCAAATGCAGATATTGCACATTATGAGCAATTTCTCCTTTTGCCACAATGATTTCAATGATGTTTTTACTCTGACAGACTTTAAAATCATCAAGTACAAAACATAGAAAATCTCTATAAATGATAGTAAGATAATTGAAAAGAGTTGAAAATATTGTGGCAAATTGAGCAATTGAAACTGATCAAAGCTGTCGGATTACAAACGCACAATCTCGAGTTGACGAAACTGATGTGAACTCGTTTCGTGATTAGCATTCAGAAAATCAAGTCAACGTATTTCTATGTACACGTAATCCGAAAGACTGACAATAGCTGCAACGACTTTTGAAAACATTGTGACAAAAAGAGAAATTGATCGCGAGGAATTTATCCATTTGCTAAAATGTTTTCTACTTTATGTCCATAAATTATACCTTCATTTAGCAAGATGTTCCAATTTTTACTTAATGTGCTACGTATAAGGGAAAGGCTTAACATAGGAACTAGTTTAATTTTTTTTGAAAACGTTAAACCAGTGCTTGAAAATTTACTTGAATTTATTTATCAAACTGTAAATTTACCAGTTGATATAAGAGTTGAAATGCTGTCTACATTTACAGTGAAATACAGTTCAGTTAATCCGATCACACTTTGTTTGTAAGAACCAGAAGATTTCATTTCATTTAAGTATTCTGGATGTTCACATCGCATCCGTGATAAAACATGTTGTTGGCTAGGCAAAATACACCGATATCGTGTTTTTCGCGATGTTCATGAAATATGGGACTGCAACAGCGAAAAAGAACGAAATTGATCTTGAAACAGATATTTCTGTGGTTTAAATCTTTTCATGTCTGTATTTTGCGATGACAATTGTACTCAAAGTTAACTTTGAATCCAGTATGTACTGAACATGAAAGTCAGATTATTAAAAGCAAAGCAAATGAAAAATGTATGTGAAATCAGAGACATATAAAAAAAAAATATGTCTCTGGTGAAATTGAGATAAAAATGAAATCTATAAATAGATTACAGATGAATGGTACTGTCTTTTATTTTAGCTCTTAACTTGATTCGGGAACCAGAGTCGCTGCGTGGCCGCTTACGACATTTACACACTAGACCAAATTGAGATCGGTTTAAAACGCGTTGGTGAATACGGATTAAATCTAAATCGTGGACTAAATATTAAGATTTAGATTTAGACAAATATCTAAATTGAAAAGTTTAGTGAATACGGGACGAGGCTTCTTCGTCTAATTACTGCGTAATATATCATAGCATGTTATTTTAAGGAACCAGACTACATTTACAAATTCAATAGAAGGGTTCTCTTTTTTACTGTCTAGAGTAGATACAGTATGAATTTCGCTTAAAAAAAAATGTACATACATTCAATTTATATACTGGCATTTGTCTTTTGTTTTTAATTTGTAAAACTCACACATGTATATAGAGTGTAAAAGGGATGTTTTAAAAGTCATTACCTTAAATTGATGTACTTAGAAAGGACAAAGAGAAATCAAGATATGTGGTCACGCTGGCAGGTCTAAACATTCTCCTTGACCGAAAATTAAAAGCATCCCTACAGGAAGCCGACTCCTGGCGGCTTCCAATAAATAGGAAAAACATCACCCGAATTTTTTTTCTCAGCTTGTTAGAGCAGTAAACCAAACAATTAAAAAAGCGTAACCTATTGAACTCCGTCTCATGGCTCCGTCTTATGTGAATCAGTTGAACCATTGCCTGAATGGGATTTAAACCCTTTTCAACATGCATACGAAATTTGTGTCAAACTAATTCATCCAGTTTTTTAGATGTTATCATGTATTTCCTCAAGTGAATAAATGTATAAATGTCATACATGTATGAGACATATGGTTAACTCATTCCTGACTTAGACCGATAGCGCAATATTCCATTTGGCAACCAGTGACAACTATTTTGGTTCGTTCCAACACATTTTAAGTTTCCTTTCTTGCTTCTAAGTTTGAGTTCTTGCATACATGAACATGTTTTCAAAGTCATTGTAATAATCACTTGCTTAAACACTTACTTATTAAAACACATACCTATTTGTAAGGGGGGGGGGGGGGGGGGCGGAGTGGGGCGGGGGTTTGGGGATGGCGGGGGGAATGTGCCGAGATATTATTTACAGAGAAGTACAGGTATAGTTGGATGAAATGAAATTCGGGTATATAGTATATACCTCTTCCCCATGAATCTTAGACAGTCACATGACTGACTCTGTCGACGAACACTTTTGTTCTCTACACACGATTGGGTCATTTGCATATCTCATTGTGATTGTCAAATATGAAAGTGGAATAATTTAACCCTTTCCCGGATGTTGGCCTAGTATATGTGGAAATGCAGCCAGTTGCTTGGAAAGTCTGCTGTGCGGGATAGCCAAAAACGCGAGAATATGAACTGGCCTCCGTGATATGACTGATTTTTTTTTTTGAAAACGGCATAAAACCCCAATCAATCAATCAATCCCACATGGTGGTGTCTATTATAAATCTGCAACAGATGACTTTAAAAAAATAAAAAAGGGTTAATTTTGGCATAATGTGCTATTTCTCATTTTCCCACTAAGTATTACTTTCATTTAAATAATTACCAGTCCTTTTACCTCATTGATTTCTTAATCGTCTGCTGCAATTTTGTTGTATGTCGAAAAGGTTAAATAGTTGTTACCCGTTACTTACCTTTCTGATACACACATAAAATGTTTTATTTCTGTGATTGTATCAAAAATGTATCAAAGTAAAATCAGTTATTAGTAATGTAAATTTAGTAAACCGATTATATTGTTTGTTGTCCCTTCTTAACACTTTTTCACTTGCAGAGGAATCTGCCGCAGACGATTTTTGAAAACATTTAGGCAAAAGGAGAAGCTTCTCCTTTTGACAAAATGTTTTCAATTGTAACTTATAATTACACTTTCATTTCAAGAGATTTTCCATATATTTCCCTAAATATTGTCAAAGATGTCTGCTCTATATGTTGCATATGGGAAGGGGGTGGGTTTCTTCAGTCCAGCCATGATAGCTGAACCGCTAATGACAAGGGCTGTCAATGAAGGGGCCATGCGTTTCCTATCTTGGCGATGTATTCTTTCCGATTCATTGAAAGCTGCTTCATTATTTTTTTTTTTTAAATGATACCCGATATGGTATATTATTTGGTCGATGGCTTTGAAAACATCTGGTCTGCAAACATTGTTCGTGCCAGTTTGATTGGTTAACAAATGTAGCCTCTGGGGGTTGAGGCTAATTACCCTAATTTTACTGATATACTGCTTCATTTACAGTGTCTACTCTTTTCAGTTTGCTTTCCACTTTTGATAACTGCGACTATAGATAGTTACACATTTGCTATTATAAACTTTGCGGTGAACTATTTGGGGCCATATTGAACAGCTTGTCAATGATTTTAGACCTACATGACTTGTTTAATATATAATATGTGGGCGATTATCTTGATTAAGGAATTACAAAAAAAATATAAAAAAAAGAAAAGAGAGAAAAGCATGTGGATAATAAAATTCTTTACTTTTTTTCATTAACTTATCTTCTTAACAAATATCAAAATAGTAAACAATTAATTCACGAAAAGCAGCACAGTCGAACATAGGGGTTTTCATCTTCATCATCATCAACATTCTTTCCAGGACATTCCTCGCTATTACGATCATCCATTTCATTATTCACATTCTCGCTTAAAACAAATCTTTCCCACTCTTCATCGTCACTTTCTGTAAATACCCATTCTCCATTCCCATCATCATCATCTGGTTCAGCATTGCTTTCATCATCAACATCACTATCGTCACCTTCCTGCTTTCCATTCTTTATATTCTCACTTAAAACAAACCTTTCCCACTCTTCATCGTCACTTTCTGTAAATACCCATTCTCCATTCCCATCATCAGCATCTGGTTCAGTATTGCTTTCATCATCGCCATCACTATCGTCACCTTCCTGCTTTCCATTCTTTATATCCTCACTTAAAACAAACCTTTCCCACTCTTCATCGTCTTCTGTAAACACACTTCCTTCAGTTATATCGTCATCATCACCATCATCATCATCATCGATCCTGACCCTGACCGTTTCTGTCTGAAATCAAGAAGAAATTGATAAATATCAGCATCTACTTCTCATTTCTCCGTAATGTCAATTGATAATTGGAAAGCAGATCTTGTTCAAGAGTCATTGAACTTTGATCCGTCTTAGGTTCTCTCCGTCATTCATAGTGTCTATGGTTAATTGACATTTAGGTTGTTCTTGTATATGTTGATCGTTAATTGTGGTTGTTATACAATATTAAAAAAAAATGAAATAATGGAGAAATTACTTTTGACCCCAACCGTTTAACCCTGCTATCAGGGAAATGTATACAAATATTTACAAGGAAATACAGCATTAATTGTTTTTCTACTAAGCCCCTTCCCCAAATTGAATCGCAGAATAAATATCGAGCAGGTGACAATAAATCAGTACAAACGAGTACAATATGTGAAATGGATAACTTTTCCGTATCACGAGGTAGCGAGATATGGTGGGGAGAGCGGGGAGGGGTGAAATATATCTACATCTATGGGAGAGGGGTGTGATATTGATACAATAGACACACCGAGCGACCCTCCACACTAACAATGTTTTTATGAATCGATGTAAAATGAAGTTAAGACTGACCTCTGTCGCAGTCTCTAATAACTCCAGGGACACCATGCACATGATACGTGTTGCCCGTCCCTTCCTTTCATACGTCCATCTTTGTTGAAAGTCACAAGTCTGTCCGTCTCGTTCGTCAGTCCAGTTTCTGGTCGTGTCTCTAGTCAATAACAGTTGGTCTTTGTCGAATGTATCTTTGTCTATTAAAGCCAGGGTCCTCACCTGAAACATAAAGAAATATAGTGTCATTTAACCGTTTGTATGATAAGACGTTTTTAATACTTCGTAAATAAATACACACAAAAACATAAGATTCTGAGGGGCAAAGAAAATGTCTTAAATGTCAAATTACAAATACTTCCGCGGACATACATTATGTTTCCATTCGTGTTTAAATATTTTACTTTTTTGAATTCAAATTTAACCGTTTTGTCAAGTGACGATTAATATGATAATAGTGTGTATTAATGATAAAGCACAATAATAACCCCTTAGAAGAACAACCCAACAGACATCAAGGGGTCTAGAGGCCATTGCTTATACTGAAGATCCAGACAAGCTTGTACCGCCTCCTTGGTGCTAGAGCATCCGCATCGGTTGCGGGGTGTCGCGGTTTCAATCTCCAGCCGGGTCATACTTAAGACTTAAAACATGGTAGTAATGGCTTTCCCTCCTTATAACTCAGGAGTGTGGGTTAGTATTATGACTGATTAGCTGTTGTCCGGATAAATTGACCAGTAGTCCTGGTAACGTATCCATTATGTTCCGAGATATAATTGTAAACTTGTTGAAAGCAGCGTAAAACTTCATACAAACAAATACATGTATAAGCCTGTACATACGCACAGACTTTATAAAGCGGATGTCCCCCTACATGTAAAAACATAGCACTAAATGCAACTACTGTAGAAATGGTTTAAAGGGGTATCGCCTACAAATACTGAAATGGACGCCTTAGCACATGAGAATCTTTTGGATAATTGCGTTGGTAAAGGAGAAATTGTTTAGGCAATGTGTCCATCATCTTCGCAACCCAAGGATAATTTGTCCATTACATTACCAAAATGTGTGTCCCTTTGTCACAATGTTTTTAACTTTTTATCAAAATTATACTTCCATTTTTAAATATATAGACAGATTTTTTTTTTTTTTACATCTTGATATTTCACTCGTTTTAAAGATTTACCCAATTACGGTATTAAGACCATATAAAATAGAAACTTGTGAACAAGACATTTTAATATCACTTTTCCATATAAAGATGCTTTCTGAAGCCTCTGCAGCAGACTATGTTTGAAAACATAATGAGCAATTTCTCATTTTGCCGCAATGTTTTCAACCATATTCAATTGTTATATATTCATTTATAGAGGGTTTTCATGTTTTTGTCTATGTTTTTTTTTTTTCATGTCGTCTGCTGCAAAATTGTTGTATTTGAGAAAGGATTAAGACCTTATCAAGTAGAAATGTCCAACAACGCGACCCGTTATTAAATTAATTTTCAATATACATGTATGTAGACCATTTGCTTATGTGGGGAAGAACCTATCAATTATGATATTGAAGATGATGATGCCAAGAGATTTATGAAATAAAATTATAGAAGAAACATAACTTTCATATGTGTATAACATAAGTTATTATCTAAATAATATTGATAAATTAAATAACATATTATATACATTGTATATATAATCCTATGGAGATGATGAAAATGTTCGAACTATTCAAATTGACAATAATAATGATGGTTGTCAAGGTCCGGATAATAACCCAAAGATAAAATCAGTCTTAAAATCTTACCACAACTGTATGTTTTCGGATGTAATCATATCCCCTGCCATCCTCGTGTTCTACCTGTTCAGACTGTAAGAAATGCTTTATAAATCTTGCAGTTTCCATTAATGAATTAATTATTTTAATCAGAGCTTATAAAAACGCGTCTTCTTGTCGTGTGTAATCTTTTACTTTTGTGAATGTTGTTAATAGATACGACGTACTTGACGTAATCAAAATTACGTCACTGACGTCACTTGTTTACGCATGCGTATGTGACTATATATAGCGGGCCGTGTCACTAATCTCTGTCGGAAACATTTAAAATGAGTCGTTTGCATTGTCCGGATTTAATTTGTGTAGGATGTTGTCATGTATCTTTTAACAGGTGTTAAACGCCGCTTTAAACAGCATTGTTGTCATATAACGGTGATGAGCATTGCGATGCAAACAGGTACAGCTAGCCCTATGCAAACTTTGGAGATTCAGATAAGCTTGTGCATTTCTTTTTTCCCCCTTAAAAATCACTGGAAATCTTCATATTTTTGTTTAGCTCACTCACCTTTCGTCGTCCGTCCGCCTATGTCTTATTAAACATCGCGTGGGTCAGTTGATAAACGTTGCCGCATTGGGATGGGACTTATTTGCCGTATATATGTGTTATAGTAAAAACAATCTTCGTGTTTCAAAAGTATTTGCCTGATTTTTTCGAATAATTGATTTATGCATAGTAAACATCTTTAAAAAGCTTCTTGCAAAAAAAAACCTGACAGGTTCTAGAGCTTTAATTTGTTAATAGTTTTGCAAGCTAAGCACAAAATCCCTAGAATACCCACCAATATTGTAATGTTCGACATAAATGTACATGTATATATACAAAGTGTAAAAAGTGCTGAACGCCAGAACATAGACAATATAGTCAAAGTTTTGAAACTGATCAAAAGTTGTCTTGAAATATTAGAATCATAATTCTGGGATATGATTAGAGTAGGAATTTCACTTTCCAGAACCATAATCTTCTAAGTATTGATCGTTTATGCATCACTTTTACTGGGAAGACTTACCCAGTAATCCAAATTGTGTTCATTTACAATTGACAGTTTTTCAACATTTACTGCCATAATAGTATTGAACGTATTACTTACTGTGTTGTCACTATTAGCAATATTTGCAGAACTTTTTTTTATATTTTCAACATTTTGATCTCCATCTGGAGTTCAGCACCTTTGATATAGCTTAAGGTCATCAGCACACACCTGGGTCAATTTCCACCAACCTTACTTAGTGCGGTAGAATATGTCTTTGCTGCAACAACGGAGATGTTGAAGATGAACTTCATTTTCTTTTAAAATGTTCTACGTACAAATACTTGAGAGATAACCTCATTAAAAAATTAAATAATGTTTTATTGAACAACACATATACCAAAACAGAGTAGAATATGTCTTTGCTGCAACAACGGAGACGTTGAAGATGAACTTCATTTTCTTTTAAATGATCGAACAAATACTTGAGAGATAACCTCATTAAAAAATTAAATAATGTTCTATTGAACAACAACTATTTTTTTTATCATACAACTTGCTTTTCTCAATTCTCAATAGTAATTCTCTAACTGTATTAAAAATCGTAGTGAATTACTTTAATGAATGCTTGTTGGTTAGAAATTCATTGTCAAATGATACTTGATTTATCTCATATTTATCCACTGTCACTACTACATTGTACATATTTAATTGTAATTTGTCTGTATTGTGTTGCCATAACCATTTACTGTTAATGTGTTAGTGCTAATAAAGTTATTATGTTTAAAAGTCCACTACTGCAGATTTCTTGTATGTAGGAAAGCGTTAATATTAGCGTCATGAGCTTAATCTGTATGGCTTTCCTATGAAAAAGACGTAATATTGGTAATGTTGGTATTTTAAGTAATTTGTCATTTGACTGTTGTGGCAGGAAATAAAGAAGCCTTTGGACATATGATTCAAATATTGACAAAAGGCTAATTTCATTTCTATCAAAATCTGCACTGTTCAAATCCACCAGACACACCTTGTAATGTTGAGAGCCCTGGCAGGCAACTGAAATGCGCTTGATCGACCAAAAACAACTTTTTTCCTATGCCTTATTTTATAACGGTTTTTCCCATCTATTCATGCCGTGCTTAAATATAGTGTGACTCCGCCTTCTCATAACCGCAGACTCCGCCTCCTACATATATGGTTGTCATTTAGGCACAATGATTTGTTGCGCTAACTGTTTTACTACCGGCACATATGTATTTAATGTATTAAAGTCTTCAACTTCAATTCATTCACAACAATGAACGGTACATAAATGACTTTGATTGAACATGTTGCTAAGTTCTGTCTACTTTCACAAGATTTGAATTTTCCGTATTTATCACAAAATCAATATGTTTTCGGACAAGACTAGTATGCGGATATCCGATAGTCCAGGTATCTGTGTTTGGAATTTTATATTTTTAACTGTTCGCATCCGAGCACCTAAAATGCAATATGTAACGTCGAAGTATTGAGACTATGAAATCTTGTAGACAACCATGCACTTTTGGTCAAGAGAATTCCAAACGACTATTCTCTTTAACCCATTTTAGAGATATTGGTCTCAATAGTGACATTACATGACCCAATTAGTATGTAATAAACGTGTGTAAAAACTCATATTTATTAAATTTAATAAAACATTTCAGTATATAGTGTACCGGTATATGTGGTACGAATAATGGTATGAAATTGCAGTGGTTTTGTGTACAAGTTCTGACAGTGGTACAAATGCTCTGGCATCCCATGGCCCTCTTATTTTTGAACTTTTCTCCCTTTCCATCATACAACAATTCTGCAGCAGACGACTTTAAACATATTTTATCAAAACATAGAAAATCTCTATGATTAAATGGATAACCTATGACTAAAAGTGGAAAACATTGTGGCAAAAGAAGAAATTGCTTGTTTTGAGCAATTTCTTCTTTTGTCACTATGCTTTCAAAAAGCGGTCTGCTGCAGAAGCGTCAGAAAGCGTCTATATGAGGGAAAGGGTTAAACAAAAAGTAATAAGGCTTTCAAACTTGATCATATGGTCTTAACTACTAGATATTCTTTAACCCTTTTCCTTATACAACAAATCTGCAGCAGACGACTTCGAAAACATCTTTGCAAACACATAAAAAATGTCTGTAAATGAAAGTAAAATAATTAAAAAGAGTTGAAAACATTGTGACAAAAGGAGAAATTGCTCATCACAAGTTGTCTGCTGCAGAGGCGTCCGAAAGCGTCTGTATGTCAGAAAGCTTTAAACATTTTATTAACAGATACACTGAATGAAAGTAGCTTGCTTGTGGTTGTCCTGGACACAAATCCTGTATGAAAAGCCAATGTGTATATATTCCTACTCGTTATACTATTTCTTCAAAGGAACATGAAATTAGCCTTTTCGGATAAACATTGTACTTTATATATTTATTCTTTCATGATTTAATTGAAATTATACTTTCATCAGGTTTGATTTACATTATGCAAGTTTATAAATGTGGTACTATATTTAGGCGTAGGATTATATCGGTGTGATTTGGTCAGAAGTAAAACCTTATGGTTAAATTACTTATTTTGATCTTTGCTATTACTTCGCGTATTTTATTTTAAAAACACAATTACATTTCATTTCCAAATTCTCTTTGAATAAATAGAAGCCACATAAGAAAACAAAGACGATATAAATATATCATTATTTCAAAAATCGTGATACATTTGAAAAGTAAGAGCAAGTATTGAGTACTACTTTCACGCGTATGAAATTTAGGAACTTTTCAATAAGTATGGCTTCAGAAAGCTATATATATATTTGTTTGGACTTAAGTCCAAACAAATAAAAATGGCAATTTCAATTATTTTCAGTTATTTTCTATTTTATCAATTTGTTAAAGGGAACTCGGATATTTACCTAGTATTACGAACAACCCCATAAAAGATACCAGAAACGGGATTTCAATTAATGACATTTTAAGACTGCGGATTGCAAGATGATCCGGACAGTTCTCGGAAATTGCTCAAATGAATTAATCTTCCCTGACCTTAAACTCAAATTAAAAAAACTTGGAGTATCTACCACATTTCGCAAAATATATAAATTCATTGAACTGATCCATGGCATGAACAAAAAGAGACTGGCAATAATTAAATAAAAATATGTATTCCCCATATTCCCCGCACCCAATAAAGAAGGCTGTGTAGGAAATATACTTTACAATAATATATATATGCCTAGTTATTTACCTTATTCAATTTTTATTTTTATTAGTCTCAATTTTCCGAATTATTTACAGATTTTGCGATAACGAGACGTTAACACTTGTTACCATATATTTACGCATTGCAGATAAGGCATTTGCAAACCGTCTTTTTATTGATGCATGTGCAGCAGACAATTTTTGAAAACATTGTGGCCAAAGGAGAAATTAGTCTTATTTTGAGCATTTTTTCCAAATTTATTTGATTATTATATTATGATTTAAAGAAATTTAATATTTTCGCCTTTGTGTTTCCAAAGTCGTCTGTTGCAGAGTTGTTGACGCCGCGTGGAAGCGCGGCGTCAGTATGGGATATGTTTTAATGTTGTACCATGGTAGAAAAGGGAGCAACCAACAAATATTATTGTAAAGAAAAACTCTGTAATATGTTTGAAAAAACAGCCTTTATGATTGAATAATATTAACTGATTTAAGAAACAACAAGATACAAAATATGTACATCGCTTACCGTTGTTAAAAACTTTAGACACATTTTTAATAATTGTTCCCCAACTAACTAGGCTAAGCTTTTTTTATGAGTTGGTTTACGGAGTTCTCTAGGCTACGCTTTTTTTAATTGTTTGGTTTACTGCTCTGACGACTCGATTCATCAAAGCTCAGAAAAAAGATTCGGATGATGTTTTTTCCTATTTATTTCTGTTGTATTACTCAACTTAAAACTTAAAACGTTCCTCCCCATACAGTTGTTCATTCAGATCATTGTATTCTTGCTATATGAGAACCTTTTCTTTTAATTTCATAAATGCTTAATTTTGATATTAAATATCTTTATACTTGTTAGAATTATTTGTATTTACTGTTTATATACTCTCGTTTTTTGTTATCATACTTCTGCTCAACTGGAAGGAGAATATACTTCCCTCTCTCCTTCCAAAGCTTGTGTCACACTTAACTTATAACTAGAGGCATTAAGTTAATATCTGTTAATATTTCAGTATCTACGTTTTTTGTTTATCTAATTGATCTAGTAAGAGTAGATTTAAAATTAAGAAACTTCAGATTGTATGACACTTTATTGTTGCGGTCAATGTTAAGCAAACGGTAAATCAAATGGTTTGAAGACTAAACTTTACATGCTGAATATCACATAGATCGTAGCATATAAAGTGTATAATCCCTACGTTAAAATGGACCCTTGTTGCTCTTGATAACATTTTATTATAGACTATGGTATCCAGGTGAGCAATAAAGGAACATCTTGGCCTTCTTGTATAAGATAAAGGTACATTTGGCCTTCTTGTTCAAAATATTTACATATATTCCTGTCCGTTTGCACAGGTTATTTAAATGTATTGAACTGCATCTGCTTCCCTTAAGTCATGCTTTAAAATCATGCGCGGCGCCTTTGATGCCTAGCATCAAAACTTGTCTTGTTGTATACTGGAAAGGGTCAATTAATAAACAGCACTTAAATAATTGAAATTGATGCTATAGTAAACAATTGCGAGGCATATAAAAAAAAATCCGGAGCCATGTTGGTGTGTTCCCGATACGTCGACTCGTACAGATTAACACCTATCACTAATCCGGGATTAGGGGCTACCTAAAGGGGTATAGAACTATAACTATAACATTAAACTTCTTTTTTGGGGGGGGGGGGGGGGGGGGGGGGGGAAATGTTAAAGTATGATTTTCGAGTTATTATTAATTATATAAATTCAAACTGTCAATATATCTGAAGGATGGACGGTAATTTATCAGACTAATTACAATTTAAATGCATGTTAACATTTAATTGTTTTCTTTTAAGCGTTATGCCCCCAGTCATAGTATCACGTTTTAGCCGCCACGTTTACCTACGTTAGGAAACGTGGATACAACGCGAACAAACGTAGAACTGCGTGGCTAAAACGTGTTCAAACGTGACAAAACGTGAAGTGGAAATTTTAATTTTGGACATGTTCAAAATTCGCTCGAGTTTCTCCACAACGTACAACAACGTGGCGATAACGTGGTACAGCGAAGTATAACGAAGCAGAAACGTAGCAAAAACGTAATAACGAGCGCAGCTCGTTCTTAGGTATTACCTTTATTATTAGGAAATTTCCTATAATCAGTATGGAAAAAATTTGGGTGCAAAATTTTACTATGGCCCTGCTCGTGAAATTCCAAGTAAAATTACATAGAACAAAGCAGGGAACCATGACCGACAATTATCCACATCCGGTGACGTCATATTCAGCCGGTACCCGAGATAACTAGAACAACTGTGCTGTTTACATTAAAAGCTGACAACCATAACGTAATCGGCTGCGAGTTTCTTTGCGTCAGGTAAGAATTTTTATCGCTCTCGTTTCCCATTGAATAACATAAATTTTATTTTGGCCATGGTATAAAATCAAGCTGTAGTGTGAATCTGAGAATCAGCGATGGGTTGTATTCATTGAAGAATGTTCTGTCGATGGACTATTTTGGTTTCACTGTCTGACTAAGATGCTCTTAAGGGTAAATTTGTTTCACCCTCAATGCTACGCAGACTTCGCTGAAGTCGTATATCCTTCTGACAAAAACTCCTTCGGACTGTCAAAGATCAATGCAATAATTAGCTGAACACGGTTACACGGAACACCCTGTGACCCAAATCAGAGACATGTATATTTATGTCTCTACCCAAGCACACCAACACCGAGTTAAATCACAGGGACGTGCTCCTGTATGTCTAAATGTATGCATAGGGTAATATTCTGTTCTTGATCACACAGGAGCACCTGGTTAAAATTATACCCCATTCAGAATTCATGCATCCACTAAAACAGCACATTTATAAGAAGAAAAAGTAAATCTATTTTTAGAAGTGTTCTTGGAAGTCCTCAAGTGCAGATTGTTGACACATTTTATGACGCAATATCTTACGTTTCTGCTGCATGACATCCACTCCCTTTTTGTGTCACCTGCGTAGCATGGTGGGCACTTAGGGATTACTTTTTTTTTTATCCGGCGTCTGTCTGTCCGTCCGTCACAATTTTTCGTCACGTCACGTCACGTCACGTCACACTTTCAAATTTTCAAATAACTTTTTTTCTTCTCAAGGGATTGAATTGAAACTTCTGGCAATTGTTTATATTAACATTTGTGATGGCTTCACAAAAGAGGGATAATCCAAATATTATTATATCAGACTTATTGCCCCTTTTCTGTCAAAAATTATTTCATTCATATTGTCAAACTTTTTTTACTCAAGGGATTGAATTGAAACTTCTGGCCAATATTTTGTATTGGTACACAAAAGGGGGATAATCCAAATATTTATATTTATTTTATCAGTTATTGCCCCTTCTTTGTAACTTTCAAATAACTTTTGTTTATATAAATATGTGTGATGGGTATGCAAAAGAAAATTAACTTTTTTTCTACTCAAGGGATTGAATTGAAACTTCTGGCAATTGTTTATATTAACATTTGTGATGGCTTCACAAAAGAGGGATAATCCAAATATTATTATATCAGACTTATTGCCCCTTTTCTGTCAAAAATTATTTCATTCATATTGTCAAACTTTTTTTACTCAAGGGATTGAATTGAAACTTCTGGCCAATATTTTTTATTGGTACACAAAAGGGGGATAATCCAAATATTTATTGTGTCACCTGCGTAGCATGGTAGGCACTTAGGGATTACTTTTTTTTTTTGTCCGGCGTCTGTCTGTCTGTCGTCACACTTTTTCGTCACGTTTTCAAATAACTTTTTTTCTACTCAAAGGATTGCATTGAAACATTTGACAAATGTTTATATCAATGTGTGTGATTGGTTCACAAAAGGGGGATAATCCAAATATTTTTATATCAGAGTTATTGCCCCTTTCTGTCAAAAATTTAAATTTTCAAATTACTTTTTCAAATGACTTTTTTTCTACTCAAAGGATTGGATTGAAATTTCTGACAAATGTTTATATCAATCTTTGTGATGTGTTCACAAAAGGGGGATAATCCAGATATTTTTTATATCAGAGTTATTGCCCCTTTTCTGTCAAAAATTAAAATTTTCTGACAAGGCCCCGGCAGGTGACACATGTGCTCCGGGGAGCACTCCATTCTAGTTTTAGTGGTGAAACACATTGCAATGTGGACGGAATATTTCTGAATAATGGCTGATTTAGTTAAAACTAACATCTTTTCAGACTAAGCGAACCCAAGATGAAACGTACCCAGTGAATTCAAGAGCCGAAACGGATTTATATGGGCGTGACTTTTCCTGTGTGCCCTTAACAAAATTAAAAATTATTTTTACATGTAAAAAAGGATGTGCCAATTATCAAAATTGAATCTTAACAAGGCACACTGCAGGTCAGGATCACTGCGATGCTCTAAAGGAACCCACCCTGCGACAAAACATGATTCATGTAAGTAACATTTCACATTGTCACTAATTTGACCTTTTATCATATATAAATGGCCGAGATCCGGTCGCGAGCGGGCTGTCAATCCAGGGGTTGTGAGTTTGAATCCCAGCTCGACCAACATTAATTCTGACGTTTGACAAAAGTCATTGTGACCTGCGTCATTCGTCTTTCACCAATGGTCTGTTTAACAGTCTAAGTGGAAAAGCAGCCTGTTGTGCGGTGTACTGGAGTGGGAAAACCAGAAAATGCATGAGTAAGTGAACTGGTCGCCGTGATATGACTGAAAACTTGTTGAAAACGGCCTTAATGGCTCCTTTTTAACGAACATAAGTGCGGAGTTGGCCCCTTTGAAAAAGAAAATCATAGAAGCAACTCTGCCCAAATATTGGCCTAACAAATGTCAAATGCGGTGCATAGAAAATCCCCCAAATATTTACTGAATTCGAAGCGGTGAAGACTGGGATTTTCTGCACAAAAGGCGTAAGAACTGGTTGTATCTCAAGGACATGGAGTGTGATTAAAATAAGATTTAAGCTAAAATAGATAAGTTTAAAGTAATTGGTTTAAATGAATAATCCAGATAAGACTGCACAGATGTACAACCTGATCTAAATCAAAACTTGAACATTATTCTCAGAGCCCAATTAAAGCTTGGCTTTCTGACATAACTAATCTACATGTTTATTCTCATAGATCTGTTTTTTAATTAATTTGTCATCTTATTTAATTTAAAGACATTTATAATCTTATTTTATTTAAAGACATTTATCATCTTATTTTATTAAAAGTCACTCTTATTTGCAGTTATTGTCATGTATTAAAACAGCAGTCAATGATTATTGATATTAGCATCAAGTTTTATTTTAAAACACAGAATGGATTAAGAACATCCCATATACTCATGGAATAACAGTTCTTATGGCGATTACTGGAGAGGAAATTCATATCTATATAGGCAGTTAGTGATATACCCTTTGGTCATTGGTACCTGTCAATACAATGAAAAATGCATGCATCTTTGACTGTGGGGTAATATTCTTTCCTGCATACACATCAAAACAGTAAATGGATTGAGAGCAACCTGTACAATCATGGAATCACAGCTGTTATGTCGAAAATGGGAGAGGAAGTTCATATATAAAAGGCAGTTAGTGATATACCCTTTGGTCATTCGTGCCTGTCAAAACAATGAAAATTGCATGCATCTTTAACTGTGGGATAATTAACTTCCTGCATCAACATTAAACAAGGGAATAGATTGAGAGCAATGCATACAATGATGGAATTAGAGCTGTTTTGAGGATGACTGGAGAAGAAATTCAGCTGATTACATATAATACTAATAGATTAATACAAGGTAATGTTTATAAACAGATAAGTATATATCAAATTCAAATAAAGTCTTGTTCTTTGATTGCACAGTTTGTGTTTTTCATGATCACAGTTTGTCTGATGTCCTTCGTTCACACGCCATCATCAATTGCCTTGTGAACACTCTACAGGCAACATTTTACAGCATCCAATATGAATGCAAGTTTAGCAGTAGTTCATCTCCAACAAATCTTGGCCCTGTGAGGTGAAAATTTAGATCACAATGTCAATTTGATGGAAAATATATATTGTAAACACTCTGGAGGCCTTATTTAACTTGGTCATATGAGGTCAAAAACTGGGTCATAAGTTTAAATTGAAGGAAAATCTTGTTAACACTGGAGGCTGCATATTTATCTTTAGCATGTTGAAATTTTGTAAGAATTATGGTCTTGATGTCATTTTGGAGAAAGGCTAAGTTCAATTTTTGGGTCATATCCGGTCATAAACTAGGTCACTTCACCAATCTGAAGGAAAATCTTGTTTACAGTCTAGAAACCACACTTTTACTTCAGCAGCTTGAAACTTTGTCAGAATGTTTGTCTTGACAATACATAGGCCTAGTAAAAAAAAAAAGGTCATGGTGGGTCAAAAATTAGGTCACAAGAGCAAATTGAAGGCACATTTTGTAAACAATCAGACATTTTGATTGCTGCATTTTTAATTTTAGCATGTTGACATTTTGTCATAATTGGTGTTAAGGTCAAATCTAGGCTAAATTCAATTAAAGATCATGTTGGATAAAAAAACAACAAGGTCACTAGGAAACATTTGAGAACAATCTTGTAAACACTCTTGACCTCAATGTTTGCTTCAGTATTTTGAAACTTTGTCAGAATGTTTGTCCTGAGGATAGCTAGGCCAAGTTCAAATATGTGTCATTTCGGATCAAACATAAGGTCATTATACCATATTTAAGGAAAATGTTGTTAACACTCTGAAAGCTTTTCATTTAATGTTAGCATGTTGAAACTTTGACAGATGGTTGTTTTGAACATTGCTATAAACCTGTCTGAAACTATGTCACAAGGCCAAATTGAAGGATATCTTGTTAAGACTATTAATATGTTTGACTTTACTGTATTATATATGTGATTGCTTATGTGATGAAGTGAATGTTTAAATGTTTGATGATTTGACTTTGCACCAAAAGATAAAGTAGGGATAGTGTACACTAACGGTCCCAGTTCCGACAGCTTGTAACATATTCCTTAATCATGGTAGTCATATACCTACAGCTTAGACCCATTATAGGCGCTGTGCTCGTGGCGAGGCTTTGCCTTTTTCATATTAGAACGTGAACATAGCGCGTCCCGCCGGTTGATACTTCCGGTTGCGTTTGCTGACACGTTGTGCTGCGCTATGCTACGTTGTGGCCTCGTTGCTACCACGTTCCTCGTGCAGCGTTATGCCACGCTGTGTCACGCTATTATATGCTGTAATACGAAAAAAAAACATGAATGGGTTTTTTCGCTTATAGTTAGGTGTGAGATTTTTTTTTTTTCAATAACCCATGAAGCTTTCTGAAATGAAACTGGAAAAATCCATGGGGGCCGCCATTTTGGATATGTATAAAAGGCAGACGTAAAACACAGATTGAAAATTATTGTCGTCTTTTTAATCATTTTTTTTTTAAATGGGTATTTTGGGTATGTATAAAAAGAGCGGAAAAACACGGATTGAAAATTATTGTCGTCTTTTTAATCTTTTTTTTTTTTAAATAGATATTTAAGATCATTAAAATGCTGTGTTATGTGGGAATAAACATTTGTACGAAAAGTTAAAACTAAATGGAAATCTGTAAGAAATATGTTTTCCCGTTCGTAAAAAAACCGACAGCATTAGCCTTTTACGCCCGAACCTAAATTTTGACTGTATCGTAGCCAAAGAAGGACGTGACGTCATTTGCGTTACACTTCATCTTGGCGTAACGTCAATGGAGCGACGTCGTTTCCCGCAAAAAAAGTGGTATCAACATGAAAGACCCCAAATTCCTATACATGAGATATTGCCACACTCATTCAAAGTATAATTATTTATCGAACATTGTGGCAAAAGGATAACTTTCTCATAAGGAGCAATTGTTCTTTTGGTGACAATCTTTTCCTAAATCGTCTGTTGCATAGGCCTCAGAAACTGTCTCTAATAGGGAAAGGGTTTAGCAGAAATGTTACCCCTTACATAATTTGTTCCAGTCATATTGACTGGTTGAAAAAGGTAGTCGCCAGATGGCATCAGAAAAGGGCTGATCTATTTGCTTCTTTACCATAATGCAGGTGATCGATTAAGGATCATCTTGGCCCTCATGTTTTAACCTCGTTCATTATAAATGTATTCCTTGATTTTCTGAAAGTTTTTACTTTATTATTTTCTGTTCATAATAATAGACGACAGCAATACGAATTCCAAATATGTTTTGATAATGCAAGAAACATGACATTAACATTATTATTGTCTAGTCAATTACTTATAAATCCTTTTTGTATGGCCAAAGTATGTTCTTGAATTTTTGTTTATAATTATCTTGCGTTTTTTCGTAAATAGGTAGCACCTATAGATATATTACGTTGTACTACGTTAAGAGCTGTATTATGTTACGGTGTTTTACGTTGTACGACGTTGTGTACGTTTCTGCTATGTTGTGCTACGAGTTGGTTTATTTTCAATGCAAAACAACCCTGAAAGTCTATTAATTTAATAAAGGTATATTGGTCTTGAAACAAACTTACTGTATATATGACGTATGCAAGATGGCGCAGGGTGGTAGCGGATTTGATGAGCTCCAAGTGAAAATTTATTCATTTTGAAAAGGAAAGGAGTTTTGATTTAATTAAAGAGGTAAATACACAGATTATTGATTGAACAATCTCTCTTTGTAGATTTATTGTACATTTAATTGAAAATTAACTTCTGTATTCAGAGAATACGAATGCATCAAATTTCTCGTGCTTCTTACTGAACTCTAAACAAGATGGCGACCAAATTTTCTCAGGTAAACTTAGTACAAGATGGTGAAACAGACGATTGGAAGTTCACGGCCAATAATAAAGGCAAACGAAAGCGACATACAACACGTGCTAGTTCTGTTCCTACAGGAGATGACTTTGAAAAAGCAAGTTGTCAATGATTTTTGAAGAAATATTGAATTTGAAAGTGGACCAGGCTAGTACACGTGAACTCATATCAATATCAAACAATTACATGCAAACAGCCTGTGAAAAGATTAACGGTATTTCATCAGTCACGAACCAGCAATCAACACTTTTTAAAACACTCTCGTATAAATCTGTGGACATTGAGGCGCGTAGCAGACGAAACAATTTAATATTTCAAGGGATAAAGGATAGTCGTTTTGAAAATTGTTCAGTATTACTACTGGAATTTTTAGCTCACACATTACAGATCGACACAACGGAAATAATAATAACTCGCGTACACAGGCTAGGCTCTATAAAGGCTGATAAAAAAAACTATAATAGGCCCATCATGGCAAATTTTATGAATGACAACGATGTAGACCATATCATGTCTAACGCAAAAACACTTAAACACTGTCCTGGTTATTCCATTGACCGAGATTTGCCTAAGGAAATATTTGATGCCAGAAAACGTCTATGGGGCCAATACAAAGACGTCAAGAAAGAGAATCCTGGGTCCAGTGTGCGTATAGTTTACCCGGCAAAACTTATGTGTGGCAACCGCGTGATTCGTGACGAATTTCCCGACTGTCACACAGTACTTAATCAGTCGAGGTTAGTAGCATTTCTGGTGCTGGACGTCATGACAAACAACGTCGTTGCTTCAGAAAGCATTACGCCGACTCTTTATCACGGAAATCAATTCCACGGTAGACCTGTTGCCACGGCAGACATCGTTATGATGTCAGATAGCGCGATATTTCCGGAAATCCGCCAAAAACAGCACCTAATGCAAACAATTCAACGGCATTACCTAAAAGTGATTACAAGGACATGGCGATAGACTTCTCACAGTCGCGCGAGACGACGGTACCATCCCTCTTCAAACCACAGGAAACACGAAACGCCCCTAACCCAAACACTAATTCGAAAACTAAAACTATAAACTCAAAACCCCAGAAGGGACTACTCTCATCACATAATCTTTCCATTGAAACTGGTAGGTGGCATCGCCCAAACAGTATCCCACGTGAAGATAGAAAATGTATTACTTGTAATAAGATCGAAGACGAATACCATTTTATGATTGAATGCAATTTATATTCTGACCTCCGTAAAAGATATATTTCTAAGTATTATTGGTCCAATCCTAGCATGTATAAACTAAAACAACTTTTCGAATGCACTAATGTTTCTAAACTTAGAAATTTATGTACATATGTAATGAAAGCTTTTCAATTAAGATATGGTTTGTAATGGTAATGTAAAATGTACAAATAAGTTGTAAATATAAATGTTGTGCTGTCTTTACATTTTATGTACTGATATAATTTTTATTTATTGTTGTGAATGTGTCACACTTTTGTCAATATGCCCCTTGCCTGTAATGGACATATTGTATCATATTATTTTGTATTATGTTATGTTATATGATATTGTATTGTAATGCATTGTATTGTATTGTATATATAGGATCTGACATGAGTTGTCATTTTATATAAAGTTTTATTAAACGAGTTCAAGATTTTTTTTATTAAGCGAGCCTTTGGCGAGCTTAATAATAAATTTCTTGAACGAGTTTAATAAATCTTTATTAAATGACAACGAATGTCAGATTCTTTTTATCACATGACGAAAACACACAAAGAAAAGCGGGTTTTCCAAAGCTATTTTAATTTCGTCAGTAAATCGTATAACAATGCCACTAATAATTATTCCCGAGGTCATATTCAGCTTAGTTTATTAAAAAGAATAGTAAATAACACTCATGAGATATTATATCTATCACATAAAGTGACTTATGAGGCGTATTTCGATAAAAATGTACTTAATGTTTACAATATTTCTAGATGAAATTTACGGGTTTTGGCGCCAAAGTGACTAACGTATGACGTCAAAACGTTGACGTGACGTCATTTTTTCCTAGTATTAGGTCATGTTATATTACACACGTTGTATATATATAGGATCTGACATGAGTTGTCATTTTATATAAAGTTTTATTAAACGAGTTCAAGAATTTTTTTATTAAGCGAGCCTTTGGCGAGCTTAATAATAAATTTCTTGAACGAGTTTAATAAAACTTTATTAAATGACAACGAATGTCAGATTCTTTTTATCACATGACGAAAACACACAAAGAAAAGCGGGTTTTCCAAAGCTATTTTAATTTCGTCAGTAAATCGTATAACAATGCCACTAATAATTATTCCCGAGGTCATATTCAGCTTAGTTTATTAAAAAGAATAATAAATAACACTCATGAGATATTATATCTATCACATAAAGTGACTTATGAGGCGTATTTCGATAAAAATGTACTTAACGTTTACAATATTTCTAGATGAAATTTACGGGTTTTGGCGCCAAAGTGACTAACGTATGACGTCAAAACGTTGACGTGACGTCATTTTTTCCTAGTATTAGGTCATGTTATATTACACATGTTGTATATAAAGAAATACGTAATGGGTATATTACATGGGATACAAGCAACGTCATGTGATAAAAAGAAATACGTAATGGGTATATTACATGGGATACAAGCAACGTCATGTGATAATGTATCATATTATTTTGTATTATGTTATGTTATATGATATTGTATTGTATTATATTATATTGTGTTATATTAAATTGTATTGCCTGTTAAGCAAGTATATATAAAGTGGTGATAAGGATATGATATTACGTTTGAACAACACCTTCTCCGTCTATGACACGACATGTTACCTCTTGCGAATTTTTGTACTTGTAAATTGGTAAATGTGCTCAACTTGATATGTCAATTGTAATGTTTATTTGTGTATTTTGTTTTTCTCACAGGTCATGCGGCCTATTGAATTTATATTTGAAATAAACTTCTTCATATATTCAACGAGCAAAACTTTCTTCTCGGCGGTAGTGGATACTTCAAGTTCTTATACATGATGACTGATGTTCGATTGATAGATGTATTATAAATAGTGAATGAACGAAAAGTGTTCTACTTAAATTGTTCTCGTAGCCATCTACCCATTGTGTAAGCATTGCACAATATAATGTAAGTTATGAACAAGAGACAGAAAAGGCAATATTTAAAACGGGAAGTGCGCATCTTGGGGACCTAGATGTTTACTTTTTTGAAGTCCATCTCGCACTGTTCTGTTCTTTTGACTCAGTACTTCCCGCAACTCTCAAGCAAAGGTGCAATTCAATTTGAATCATATCAGTTGTTGGCACTGAGAGACGGATGCATTGTTTAAGCAATCCGTCCAAAAGTCTCCAGTCCTCGCTTGCGTATTTTGGAGTTTGAAATAACAAATAATAAAATATCATTAATGGTTTATTGTATCACAACACTATTTAAGACATATAAATCCATTCAAATGATTTTTCTGATAAAACATGTTCAATTTATATAAAAACTACATATTACAACATTATTTAAGCAACATTGTCTTCTTATTTCCTCCATTTCTGGAGCATCCAATTACTTACGCCATTATGTCCATTTCGTATGTATGACAGGATGTTTTTTGAAGTCAATTAACTGCTTGTTCGCTGGCTGCTAAAAGAAAATACCATGATTTATAAACGTTTGCTACATGTCTAATCAGGGACGAGTAAATACTCGCACAGGGCATGTAATAAAATGAAATAGGAGGTAAATGAATCACAAACTTAAAACATTGGAAACACTAATTTCTTTTAAAACTATAGTCGCCAGCGACTTATAATTAGGTGACCTTTCATACTTGCAGACATTTTCAAGGGTGAAATGGTATTCTTTAAAAAGTTATCTGAAATACGTGACAAAAATGAAAATCAGTAAAACATTGAAGTAAACAAGACAGTTAATATACTATGAAAATCAAAATACTTTTTATTGTAGTTTTAATGTATTTTAAAGCTACTTTAAATCTTTAAAGCGAAGCACATTAATACAACCTACCATTATGTGTAAGGGAGTAGATTACTTTAACGATTGAAATTGATAATAATGAAAATATAAGTCTGCATGTTATTACCCTGGATGCGTATTAATATATAAATCTGCAGTGTACGTTCCGAAGCGCGACAGACGTTTAACGACATTGTGATTCATTAAAGAGACTTTTCATGCCTAGCATTCTTTGAATCACCTGTATTTAATGAATTCTCTGACCATGCCCCGTTACATTTTGGGTTAAAAATCAATAAATGTGTATCAATAAACAACAGACAAGGCAATCTGGAAAGAAGCGTGAAATGGAATAGTGAAAAGAGAGATGCATTCAGAAGCAGCATAATAGTACGTCTACCCCAATTTAACAATATTATCATGGATTGTGATAAATTAGATCAAGATTCTGTTACGAAATGTGTTGAGAGTTTTTCAGGCTTGATAAATGCAGCAGCAAAACCTTTGTTCGAGACGAAACATCATGTGAAAATAGGAAGAAGGTGTTCTAGCAATAAAAAATCTGAATGGTTTGACGAAACGTGTAGTTTAAAAAAGCGCGAATATAAGGACGCAATGAAAATATTCAATGCGGACAGAAGTGATGAAAATAGACACATATATCTTACAGCAAAAAAGCAATATAGGCATACTACTAGAAAGAAGAAAGGTCAATATAGATTTAAAAAGGTGAAAGAACTAGAGCGTTGTAAAGGTAAAAATCCAAAGGAATTTTGGAAGATGTTTGCCAAAAAAAGTGTGAAAAAGGGAGATAATATTAAGTTAGAAAACTTCCATACACATTTCAAAAACTTATCGAATGATATTAATATAACAGTTAATGCCGAAGCGGAGGAGTGGTGCGAAAATAATGCTACAACTGAACATATATATGCAGAATTAGACTCACCAATAACACTAGAGGAGGTTAAGGGGGGGATTAAAAATCTGAAGAAAAACAAGGCATGTGCATATGACACTTTACTAAACGAGTATTTTATAGAAAGTAGCGACATACTATCAAGTCATATAACTGATTTATTTAACACTATATTTGAGAGTGGCTTCTTTCCAGAAGAATGGGCAAATGGTATCATAGTACCGGTGTACAAAAAAGGTGACGAAAATGACGTTAATAATTATCGTGGTATAACTCTAGTAAGTTGTTTCGGGAAATTATTTACATCTGTTTTGAATTTACGAATGACAAAGTGGTGTGACAAATATGACATTATATCCGACTCACAGTTCGGTTTTAGAAAGAATTATTCTACCACAGATGCTATATTTTGCCTAAACAATTTGATAGAACACTATTTAAACAATGGGAAAAGGTTATATGTAGCATTTGTTGACATGAAAAAGGCATTCGATTCAGTACACAATAACGCACTATGGTACAAGTTATATAAAAAGGGAATATCTGGTAAAATACTTAGAATATTAAGATCGATGTATGAACATGTGAAATGTAGGGTCAAACATTGTGGTAATTACTCTGAAATCATAGACATATCAGTTGGATTAAAACAGGGTGAAGTATGCTCATCATTGTTATATTCGCTATTTATTGAAGATCTAGAGCTATTCTTAACTACCGATATAAATAGCGGGATAACGCTTTTTCAAATAACCGTCATTCTATTAGCATATGCAGACGACATGTGTATAATTAGCGATACTGTGCCCGACTTACAAACTAGTCTACATAAACTTAAACAATATTGTGATATGTGGGGTCTTCAAGTAAATGTAGACAAAACAAAAATAATGGTGTTCAGAAAAAGAGGTAAAATAACGGATAAGGAAAAGTTATATTACGATAAAGCAGAGATTGAGGTAGTGAACAGTTTCAATTACCTAGGCACTGTGATATATTACACCGGGTCGTTCACTTCGCATCGTAATACAGTTATCGGGAAAGGTGTTAAAGCCATGAACGCTTTATTATCTCACACACAGAAATATGACTTAACAATAAACACGTATCTTCAATTATTTGATTCCTTTGTCGGATCAATATTGAACTACTCCTGTGAAATTTGGTGCAGTACCAACAACTTAGAGTTTGAGCGTTTACACTTGAAATACTGTAAAAGACTACTACGTGTGAAACCTCGAACAAGCAATGCTAGTATATATGGAGAAACTGGACGATATCCTCTATACATCAACCAGTTAATACGTGTTATTAAATATTGGTTTAAAGTTGTCAATTCTAATAATTGTATAATTCAAGAATCATACAAGTGCTCTTTGATAGACTGTATTAATGGAAAACAAAACTGGGCCAATAGAGTTAGAAATATTTTATGCAAAAATGGCTATGGTTATATATGGCAAAATCCACATTATGCAGACAAATCATGCGTTCTAAATGGTTTGAAACAAAGATTAAATGACTGTTTTGTACAAAATTGGAGAGGTGATATGTTAAGTAATGGTAGCCTTCTTATTTATAAGCATGTAAAAACTGACTTTAAATATGAAGCATACCTAGATATTGTAAGCAATAGCCAGTATAGACATTTGCTGACCCAGATGCGTGTTTCAGCACACAGACTAAGGATTGAAACTGGCAGATATGGAAGAAACAGAATTGAGCAATCAAACAGAATTTGTGTGTATTGTAATGCTACTGTAATTGATGATGAATTTCACTTTATTTTAATATGTGATATGCACCTTCATAACAGGAAAAAATATATCAACAAGAAATATTGGAAAAACCCAAGTGTATATAAATTGTTAAGCTTATTAAATTCTGCAAGGAAAACTGAAATAATAAATGTATGTATGTATATTCATAAATGTTATAAAGAAAGAAATGAACAACTTTATAATAATGCTTGACCGAATCAAACATTTCTCTACATAATTTGATTTGATTTTGTATTGTTTATTGTTCTTTTTTGTTCTGTTTTTATTTTTTTTTGTTTGTTTTTTTTTTTGTTTTTTCTTGTATTTTCATCTGTAAATTTATTGTATTTGGTTTGAAACATTGTATGTATGTTTATAATCAATAAAATATATTCTATTCTATTCTATTCTATTAAAGATCGGCTCAATAGATAGTCTTGAAATGTTGGCAAATGGTAGACAAACGGGAGCCTAAACAATATTATCTTTTCGATAAAAAATCTCTCTATCGAATATTAAATGAACTAGAAATAATCTCGTAACTGTTAAAATATTTTTGCGAAACTTTCGTTTTAATTCGCATTTAGTTATATTATGTGTCATAGCAGATGTATGTAATTGATATAAGCAAGCAGGTTATACTATTCCCTGATGTCTGCCGTCAATTATATCCGAACACCACTTCAAACGTCAAGGTATCTGTTGAACAAATTAAATGCAAAACTGTGCCTTTTAATCTATTTTCTTTAAAACAAAAATAAACTGTTCTGTCTCTTCATTGTTTTTAATTAAGTTCAAACCGTTAGAAACATACGAATAACTTACGTATAAGTAAAGAGATGAACAAATCCAACAATCACTTAGTCATATTCGTTGCCAAACAGATCATGAGCAAGATATCTCACCGCTGCGCAGAAGAAGTTCGACCAATTCCCACAATTTTTACAGAAGAGCTGACCAAACTTAGATACAATGAATGGAATGAAAAAACACGGCAATGCAGCAAAAGATCAACTTGCACGTATATGCAGGGTAATCCTAGGTTACACTTTTCTCAAATGTTTTAAATTTCGCATTCTTAGGGAAATTCTGTATGTATATATTTTCTTGATCATAATTGTTTATGCATAAATCAAAATTAAATAAAAAAATGAGTTTGTTTCATGTCATTTCCGATCATTAAGAATTCTGTACTGTACAAATAACCGTTAAATTTTCTTAGACTGCACTGGTAAGGATTCACTAAAATTAGCAGAAAACATTGAGGGAAATAAAGAAATCAACTCTCTTGGGTAATTTACTATTTGCTACGGTCGTATAGTGCAAACGCATCAGAAAATCGTATATTAATAAACTATTTATGTCTACACGAGACAATGGGTCAAAACATCTTAAAGACATTAAAGAAGATGTATGTATAATATATATAAAAACACACCCGTCTCAACAAATCATGAGTCTAAAGCAATAGGTTTACATATTTACCTGTCACATCATTACCCTCTAATGGTCCCCTCAATCCGCTCTACCGACACGCTAGGGATTAAATCGAGTCGACGTATCGGAAACAAACCGCCATGTTAACATAAACATAAATTATATTTCTATTGACTACGATTGATTGATTGATTGATTGATTGGGGTTTAACAATTATAAAAAGTCTCCAAAACCACATTTCCAGCCGTTCATCGTTATTGATTATAAACAGTTGTGCAATTGAAGTCATTACACCATTTATTATACACCTAAGATTCAGAAAGACAGACTTAATTGAGTCTTCAGTTCAGATGATCTAAATAGTAAACCATCAGCATATAAAAACTTTATAACATTGAATCAAGTTACATTGTGTAAAATAGAGGAACTGCTGATCATTTCTTCTTTTGCCGCAATGTTTTCAATAATCTTCTAAATGGATAGCATCGGGTTTCGATAAATTTCATTAAAACATATCGAAATCATAAAACCAGAGTTTTATTACCCCTATAATTCCATGACAACGAAGTATCCTGTGTAGGCTATCTATGTACTGCCCTCCGGCACCACTCTCGATGTATAGGTCAAATAACGCTAAATACATCCGCGGGCCCCTTTGATATACAGCCAAGTAGTGCGTAAACAAAACTTTGTTTGCCTAGAAATGGTTGTACATCTGGCCCAGACTGCATTGGATATGTGACAATGGGTGTAAATTCTTTGTAAATATGTAGAGGATGAACTGGAACTGTTTGATTTGATCATTTTAGGTATGTTGACCTTGTGTGAAAGTGAAAGTAGAGTATGGGTAAACCCATTTTCAGCCTAGCTGGATTGTGGTAAAAAGGACGGTCCCATCTTCACAGAGCGAGTTCTTTCTTGCATAATGCATGACCCCACAATTTCTATGGATTATTTTAAAGGTAAGAAGTATCTCCTCTTTTCAATGATATATGGTGTTCTACATGGGAAACGCTTAGAAAATGTGACAAACGAGGGTTGAAGCTGGTTGATTTACATGTAAACAAAGAAGGAATTTATTTGGTGTATTGTGACCTATACATACCGAATTTTACGTAAATGTCCGGTAATTTCCGGTAATTAGCAAAATGATAACAAGAGCAGATAACAGTCAAATTAGTCAATGATTAGTACGGCTTTAAACAGTGGTACATTGTCTCCCCTATTTATCTCATGACGAGCATTGTTCCATATGGTCCATACTGTTGGTTTTCTCAAGGGACGGCTCAAATTTGACGTTGTTGGTATTGTAGATGCTGACAGAGACCTATTGGTACATATCAAATCGCCTGTTACTTATTAAAAAAACATATAACTTATTGGGCAGTTTTCAAGAAAAGAAGCCTTTGCTATCCAAAATATCATTCAAACTGTATATATGTTGATGTTGAAAATCACAATGTTAATGTTGTTGTCGTTGTAGATGCTGACAGAGACCGATTGGCACATTTTAAATCACCTAACCTGTTACTTATTCGGCCGTGTTCATGATAAGAAGCCTTTGCACTCTCAAATATCATTCAAAGTGTATATATGTTAATGTTGCCAACACAATATGGAATGATATTGTTGTTTTAGAAACTAAAAGAGATCTATAAGTACATATTAAATAACCTGTTATTTATTCAAAAACCTGTTACTTATTCGGCCGTTTTCAAGAAAAAGAAGCCTTCGCTATCCAAAACATCATTCAAACTGCATATGTTAGTGTTGCCAACACCATATGGGATGCTGTTGTTGTTGTAGATACTGACAGAGACCTGTTGGAACATATTAGATCACCTGTTACTTATTCAAAAACCTGTTAATTATTCACTACTTATTTGGCCGTTTTTAAGAAAAGAATCCATTGCTGTCCCAAATATCATTCAACATGCTGATGTTTATGTTACCAACAACACTCTTAAGGTTGTTGTTGTTGTACATGATGAAATTGAGCTATTGGTACATATTAAATCACATATTACTTATTCAAAAACCTGTTACTTATTCGGCCGGTCCCTTATTCAATGGTAAAGTTGGTTATATGTTCATTGTTCCCTATTCATTACTTTTTTAGATTTGATCTAAGGTACTGCATATGTTGATGTTGACATCAACAATGTTGATGGTGTTGTTGTTGTTGTTGTTGTTGTTGTTGTTGCAGATGATGAGATATACCCATTGGTACCTTTTAAATCACCTTATTACTTATTCAAAAGCCTGTGACTTATTCGGCCGTTCCCTGTTCCTTGTTACTTATTCCTTATTCAATTGTGAAGTTGGTAACTTGTTCCTTGTTCCTTATTCAAATGTAAAGTTCGTTATATGTTCGTTGTTCCTTATTCATTACTTATTCAGATTCGATCACGAATGTACTGAATATGTTGATGTTGCAAGCAACAATGGTGACGATGATGTTGTTGTTGTTGTTGTTGTTGTTGTTGTTGTTGTAAATGATGAGAATGTGTACCGTTCACTTCCGCTTTAAGACCACCGGGTACAAATGGTCGAATTACAGTCAAAACGTCGAATGACCAAAACGTCGAATTGATAAACAAGAACAAAATGGGAGTCAAAACGTCGAAAAGGAAAATAGATCGGAAAATGTATAGAATAGTTATTATGCTGTTTTATCAAGTTTTACCGCTCAATGTAATTAGATAATAATACAATTTAATAATACATGTTTAGTCATATACGGAACATTACGGACCACTACATTTTCGAACCTTTTCTGCCAATGCAATTATAAAGGAGAAATTAAATAAAAGGGCATTTGAATATATATTCAAATTGAAATAATCGGAATAAACAAGAACACATCAATGAATAATTAACTTTTAATTTTATCTTATATTAAAGCATCATATTTTATAACTTATATACATTTTTGAGGTTTTTTTTATGGTTTTATTTACAATGTTTTATATTTTTATTTATAGTTCCTCATCGTGTACCCGGTCTGTTGATTGCATTGGCCCCAAGCCAGCGATAACACTGCAAGTTCTGAGCAGCTGCGACGTTGTCATGTCATCGTCTTCATATCTGCAAATAAAATGAATAAAATATTAGAAAACGAATATTTAACCTATGATTCATAGACATATACAATACAATGTGATATTCTGTCTTGTATTTTCTTTATTGATTATTACATCGAAAAGTAGAGTTATGTGTACATGTGGATATTTTTTAGCAAAGACGCAAAGTAAAATAATGCATACCTATCCCAGGCGTCAAACAGACGACCATGGATCTGCCGGTACCGTTGTCTTTGAATTATTGTAACTTGGTGATCGGAAACCAGTCTAATTTGTAAGTCAACGGTATCGGCTTCATTCTTCAACAGTGGTATCAGAACATACAGCCCAATATCAGACCGTCCGGCTCTTGTGTTGAGTCTTCGATGCCAGCCTGTGAATGGTGCCTCTGAATCAACCACACTATTTTATAAACAGAACTTCTGGTGCCTCTGAATCAGCCAGACTATTTTATAAACACTACTTACGGTGCCTCTGAATCAACCAGACTATTTTATAAACACTACCTCTGGTGTCTCTGAATCAACCAGACTATTTTATAAACAGAACTTCTGGTGTCTCTGAATCAGCCAGACTATTTTATAAACACTAATTCTGGTGCCTCTGAATCAACCAAACTATTTTATAAACACTACCTCTGGTGTCTCTGAATCACCCAGTCTATTTTATAAACACTTCTTATGGTGCCTCTGAATCAACCAGACTATTTTATAAACACTTCTTCTGGTGCCTCTGAATCAGCCAGACTATTTTATTAACACTACTTACGGTGCCTCTGAATCAACCATACTATTTTATAAACACTACCTCTGGTGCCTCTGAATCAACCAGACTATTTTATAAACAGAACTTCTGGTGCCTCTGAATCAGCCAGACTAGTTTATAAAAACTACTTATGTTGCCTCTGAATCAGGCAGTCTATTTTATAAACACTTCTTCTGGTTCCTCTGAATCAAGTCAGACTATTTTATAAACATTGTTAGGAGAAAGGAAAATGTTTTCAAAATCCATTAATTTATCAGGTCAAAGGTTTAACTCTTTCTCACTTATAGACACTTTCTGACGCCTCTGCAGCACACTACTTTTGAAAAGAATGTGGCAAAGGGAGAGATAATGAGCAATTTCTTCCTTTGTCACAATGTTTTCAACTCTATTCTATAACTAATAGATTTTTAATAAGTTTTCAAAGTTGCCTGCTGCAGATATGTTGTGTGTGGGAAAGGGTTAAGAAATCAAATATGTACCTTATCTAGGCTCTGACAGTGACTTTATATTCTATTTTGACTATTTTCCAAACTGAAAGTAGGTCTACATACCATTGTTGCCGATGCCACAGGTATAAGTTTAGAAATAGCTTCCCAGTTTTTGCTTTGTATATCATTGAAATTTTGCGAGGCAATCAGGGTCTTCAGTATCAGATCCAAGGCCACACCAACTCTTGACATTGGATCCACAGTACCCATGATAAGTCCTGTTAAACAAAAGTGGAGAGGAATCTGCTGTGGTTTCGAAACCGGGTGTCCTGGGTTCGATCCCCAGTCGCGGCACTACGTTCATGGTGGAGTGCCCTTGGGCAAGGTACATTTTCTAGCCAAGTACTAGTTTGTTTAACCAGGGATCATGAATAAGTGAACTGTCGCCATGATATAACTGTAATAATGTTGAAAGTGGCGTAACACCCCAATAAATAAATTAATAACAAAAGTGGAGAGAAAGAAAACTAGGGACTTTTAACAGGCCCCTACTAAACTGCCTTGTCACATAAACATGGCAACCATCAGTGTCCAATCGAGGAGGGGGATCCTGTTAATTCTCACACTGTTTTGAATATATCACCTAAATTTGTAATGGAAGGGGGTGATGTTTTACATAGACAAAAAATGAAAAATGTCTCAATTTGTTCATAATAAATAATTACCTAATAACATTGCCTCCTTGTTTTTGAATCCTAGATTTTGAACCAATAACAGAGCTCTAGTTAACGTTTTGAGTACACACAACATAGGATTTGGTTGAGAAATAAGATATATATTGTGGGGAAAAGAGTCAAAAGACCTGTTCACTCCCTCTGATCTAGTCCTCTGCAATAAATGTACATGGAAATAGGGTGGGACCACAAGTTCTTACACAAGTTCTTACACCCTTTGAAAACCGGCTTTCTCTACATAAAATATTCATACAATTTAGACAATGGCATACATTATCATTTTAGATATTTTTTTTAGCTGTTTAACCTCAGTTTTGACCTAGATGTTAAACACATGATCTAGATTGTAGACCATTCAAATGTTGTATTTAATGAATAATGTCGAAGAAATAAAGGAAATGAAACGTTTTGATTGGTTCATAGTTAAGTTGTTGATCCTACGAGAGGCACTAATACAGTGAACTTTTAAAATGAAATGTTCTGCATACTAACCTTTAAATTTGTTTCCTTAAGAAATAAATTTCAGTGAAAAAAATCAGTGAAAACGTATGCAATATAATATTTAAGAGCAAAATATTAATTAATTTTTAAACATGATAAGTTTTCAGTTATTTATCGTCAATTGAAACTTATATCTCTCTTGGGAGCCTCGCGTAATCTCCAGTCGTGTGACGTATTCTCGGCATTGAATGCGCATGTTTAATTTCTTAGTGTTTTCTCATATTGATCGCCGTTTATCTTTTTTAAGATATTTCTTGTTTAGACTTAAAAGAATGTGATAAGCAGGGGGAAAAGACTCTCACTTGAAACGGAACCATAACTCTTTACCAAAATAAAAGCAGCAAATACATTTTTAGTTTAAAAACAAAGTGCCCAAACTATATTCTTCATCAAACTGATTGTACAGTCATGAAAAGACTATCAGCAACATTTTACTTTGAATTTACTGCACTATATTGATTAGCGTATCAGTGTTTTTTTTATCGTTGTCTTGTGACCAAGGCCAGGGCCCTTTCAATTGTGAAAATAGTGACAAGTAAAATGTGATGGAAAGCAGATGTTTTGAAATTTATGCCTAATTTTTAAAAAAAAAAAAGGTGTCTTTTGATAGTGAATGGGGCCCGATTTCGGCCCCACTTTGGGTTAAGAAAAAACACTGCGTATGCATAATTGTTATAGGGCATATTTGAATTGGTTCATGATCCATACGCAAAGGAAGGGGGAAAACTCTTAGTTTAAAAGGAACCATAATTCTGCAGAAACAAATAGGGGGTTTGTAATCAATCAGCCTGAATCGTAACCCTTTGCTTCATAAAACAAATCCTACACAGATGACTTTGAAAACATCTACGCAATATGAAAAAGTATTTTATTTAAAATACCTCAGAAGGGCAATGTCACAGTGACCCAACCAGACACACTGTATTATCAAGATGCATTAACATAGGGGTAAACAAATCGACCACGTAGCCGGCGAATATTTCTCGTCCATAGGTAATGTGTATGAACTGTGTTATACCATGCATCCAAAAATTGTGTCCGGAGAGGATGTTTTGATGCAGTCAAGATATTAGACTAATTATTTCATGTATTTAAAATCTTGGCCATATCCTAAAGTTGAATATATGCTTAACCAGATGATGATTTTTAGTTTATTTGCATAGGACGGTAGGGCTCGTAAATAACTTATAATCAAAGCACTGATATTGATGCAAGCAAAGGGGCTAACTGCAAATCACGGAGAACGATTTACCGATCACAAAAGTTAATAAATGTTTGCTCCAAATAGGTAGCACCTATAGATACTCATATTACAAATAGGTCACCGATTCAGGTCAGTCAACGAAACGGGGCAGTGTAACAATGGAGTCATTGCTTTTTAACGTTTTTCCTTCTGTTCCGCTAAGTATATCTGTGCAATGCATGCAGATAACTCAATTCCAGGGTTTGTCTTTTTAAAATGTCGTTCCCCCTTTCATAGCAGTCGTCGAAGATGTTGAGGAGGGGAGTCTTTGGGGTTGCGTAAGCTGAAGGTCGGGGAGCACGCCTCAGCAATGAAGTGGTGCCATGCGAACTATGCCGCTCTACCGGAAACTATAAAGTTACAGTAACTCTTTCACTGCCGAATTTCACAAAGTCGACTCTTCCATGTTGAAAATTGGACCACTCAATGTTTCGTCCATCAGGAAATTTGGTAAACTTAGATTGTCTACTGAGTGGCAAACAAAGCAGATCGCATTGTTGCAAAACCCTTTAAGTGCCTTTGGCAACGAAATAGTCGATTCTTCCATGTTGAAAATTGGACCACTCCATGTTTAGACCATAATGCCGAGCACTAAAACACTCGTTCAAATGGCTGGAACTGTCTTCTGCGACAGTCGAGTTAGGCCAACAAAAACCCCAGGTGTGGTTCTGGTTACCCTACCTACCCTATTTTTTTCCCGCCGACCCTAACTATTTTTCCATAAACAATAAAGAATAAAAAATTGCAGATACACCTGAAAATTGATGTCTACATACTAATGAAAATTAAGATAATCCTGTCTACATGATTGTATATAAAATGTTATAGCATAAGTTATCTGAAATCAATTTATCGGAGGAAAAAGAAAAGAAAAGATTTCTTACCTATCTACCCTATTTTTTTGGCAGCGTAACCTGATGCAGACCTATTCTTTTTGTTTGGCCTTAGCTCGCTAAATATCTAAACGATGAATACCCCATTCACGCTACTACATGATTACAGAATAATGTGACAAGACTTAACAGCAGAGTCTTCCGCCGTTTTCATGCACTCTTCATACGTTTTTGAATGTTAAATTCATCTTATAATCTTCTCATTCGCTGTCTAGAAGATCACCGCGGACATGTTAAACAGACAAAATTGGTTGATTCCTTTACCCAAAATGTTTTCCAATCAATATTTGCAGTGGCATGGGAATGCAACTTTGAACATAACTAAGGGGAAGGAAACCATACCTCACCATCAATTCTTCTAAATCATATCCATTCATCGCGAAATTTTCCAGTTTTACTTTTTGTTTGGTGGCCACCAAATCTCATTAAAACCAGATCTAAACTCGCACGCAATTCTTCAGTAATATCATGGAGGTCAGTTCACCTACCCATGTGTTTCATGACTTTCTCACACCAATACTCCACACAACAGTCTTTCCAAGCAACTGGCAGCTTTTCCACATAGATTTTGCCCATTGGTGATAGATGAATGATGCGTGTCGCATTGACTTTTGTCAAACGTCGGAAAGAATGTTGGCTGAGCTGGAGTTCGAACTTACAACCCCTGGATTAACAGCCCGCGTCGTTACCGGGGTTCGGCTTGACGTTGGAAAATTGATAACATATGGAAAGAACAGTCGCCGACATCGTTGTACGAACGTTATACATAACGTAAGGCTGCCGAACCGGCAATCTGACTGAAGTTCATGATCTGACCATATGCGTAGCGTTAATAGGAGATGATTTTAATGAGATTGCCGAACCGGCGACCATTTAATAGTTTTAAAATGGTTTCTGGACATTCGGTCGCTGATCAGCCGACGTACAGTTGCAAGAGTTTACAGATGAAATGGTTGAAGAATTTCCAGCATTATCAAAGAACTTCAGGTCGAGCTGCGACATTTCAGTCGGTATGGATTGGGGGGGGGGGGGGGGGGGGGGGGCTATTAACCCATGGGTCGTGAGTTCGAACCCCGGTGTGGTCATTCGTTCAGTCCGATGATTCACACAAGTCAGTGTGACTAACGTCATTCGTCTTCCTCCAATGGGCTAAATGAAACACTGGAAATAAATTTTCAAACCTTTCCTTTTTAGTCCAATTTAATCCAGAATAATGCTATCCAATTTAATCCAGAATAATGTTATCCAATTTCAAAGAAAATGTGTGTCTAAATATAAGTGTAATGTATGAATAGAGTTAAAAACATCATAGTTGAAAGAATTTCTACTTTTGTCACAATGCTTTCGAAAGCCGATTGCTGAACATGGAATATTCTACTTCAAGAAATTCGGCGCTGGAAGTTAACATGTGTAGATCACTTTTCGACTGCAGTGGTCCGAATGATGACGTCGAGAGTCCATGGTTAATACGAGGGTCAGTCGTAAAGTTCCCGGACTGTTGTCATAAAATACGCATTTTTTATCAAATCGTATTAATACTCGGAAAATTAAAATATGATGTTTTATAGTCATGTAAAGAAAAACTTACATGTATTTATTTGATAAAAATGCTTTTTGCATTTAAATTCTATAATGCAGTTTACATGGTACGGAGCAGTTTGAAATCATACATATTTAGGAACAAAAATCTAGATGTCTTCTATCTCAAATCTTCAAAACTTGGCGCGTTAACGTCATGATTTCAGACATAGTGTCAGAATCATATCTTTTGAATACTTCCTGAAAGTTTTGACGTCATATCCGTCATAACAAGTATGGAATCGCAGGTTGATGAATGCTACCCTTCAACAGGTGCACTCGTTAAAACGCCAACGTCATTTCGCACGGAACAACGTTCGGTGATAAAATATTGCGCAAATGAAGGAATGACTCCTACAGATACTTTTAAATTCATGGAACTGGACCCGAATAGAAAGGTCAGCCGAACAATAGTGTTTGATTGGTATCGAATGTACAAAGACGACAGAGAAAAGCTTGAAAACAGCTCTAAAGTCGGTCGACCAACATTAAGTGACATATTTTCATGCTGTAACACGCGAAGTTACCGACAACAGACAAAGGACGGTTGCAAAATCGCATCATCATAGGATTTGAATCCAGAATAATGTTATCCAATTTCAAAGAAAATGTGTGTCTAAATAGAAGTGTAATGTATGAATAGAGTTGAAAACATCATAGTTGAAAGAATTTCTACTTTTGTCACAATGCTTTCGAAAGCCGATTGCTAAACATGGAATAGTCTACTTCAAGACATTCGGCGTTGGAAGAGTTAACATGTGTAGATCACTTTTCGACTGCAGTGGTCCGAATGATGACGTCGAGAGTCCATGGTTAATACATCGTCACGATACATGTCATGGGTGACAACCCGCCTAATCCGTAACGTCCCTTTCCAGTGTGTGGTAATAGTTACTTCCCTTTCTGTTGTTATGTTGAAATATAAAAAGCACTGTAACACATTAAGCTTATTTTATAAAGCTTGCGCTTGCCATAATATGTACTTAGTATAATCACCAATCAGTTAAATTCCCCTTTTCCACACTATTCAAAGTACAGTTTGTTATAATCACCCTATTTAGACTCGGACAGTAATGAGATGTTATTGTAATAATACATTTTAAATAAAATTAAAGGTATAATCCTTTATCAATTGTAGCATAGAAGATTTAATCAAGAGAGTGAATGAAACTGCTAGGAGTAGACACTGTAAATGAAACTTATCGATAAATGGCATTTGTTTTGATATTAAATCTTTGAACAGTTTGTAAAAGGACCACCAAAGTATCATTCCCGTGAAGTTTGGTTGATATCAGTCCAATTGTTTGGGAGCTAGATCTCGCTTGTAACTATAATAGCCTTAATAACGCAATTATACCGAAAATGCGACAGTAACAACTCACTGGCGGCTCAATCACGTTACAAATGCACGCGGCATGCGTCTATGGGCAAGGGGTGTTAAACGATCATACAGACATACGGATATATTTGCACAGCGATAAGATATTTGTCAATGAACATGACACAGATACAAACCTATAACCGAAAATAACTGAAATGTTAACAGCTTTGTGACTGTCTTAAAGAATAAACAGAGTTACCATAAATCTCATTGAAATTATTTTCATTTTCGCATGAAAACTGTATATATATTTTCATTTCGACGTTCAAAGTAACGGACCTTATTTAGTTATAAAGGAGTTATTATGCCTTTAAATATGCACCGTTTAAATTCATAGTCATGATTCATGTGCGTTTTAAGGTATGATATACATGTACGAAAGAAATATGGCGGAACAAATAACCCATTCGGACCATGCAACAAGTAAACTTTACACTTATACATATTTCTATTATCATTTTACCCTGACCAACTTATGGGATTGATTGATTTGGTGTAAGACTGTTTTCGACAATTTTCAGTCATATCACAGTGGTCAGATCACATATTCGTATGTTTCCTGGTTTTCTCAGACCAGTTTTCCACACTATAGAATTTCCAAGCACCTGACTGCTTTTCAACTTACAGGAGATGTTTTACTTGTTCTGTCAAAGAACTGGACGTTTAGCTCCACTAATTGAATAAGCATCTACAATAGGGCGTGTGCCAGTTATATAAATGAGTGATGCTTTAGGCAAACCAATCTTAGTATAATTGTTACAAGTTAAGGTATATAAATATTTAATCTTATTCAAATAGAAAGTCATTGCCAGAATTTTAATAAAGTATGCGACTCATTGGCGATCAGCGTAGAACCAGATCTGAATGTGTATGCTGGTCTGGATCTACCCTCATAACCATTGCCTTAAGGTAAATTTAGATGTAATCACTAAGCACTGTTTAATGGGGGAGCGACAGGGTCTGAACTCTAGGATCATGCGGACCACTGTACTCGAAAATAAGTGGATACGGTATCGATATTACCAAGCAATACATGCGATGTTTGTTTGTTTCTTTGTTTAACTCTTTCCACGATTTTGACGCACCTGAATCTTACTTTTGTTGTTATGATAGTGGGAAAATGCAATATGTTTGTCTCGATGAGTCGTCTGATGCTGACGTGTCGTATGTGGGAAATGGTTATCTAATATTATAAGTGAACGGTCGTCTCATTGAACGTTGACATTTTGATAAGTTTTGTAATTATCTTTTCCATTGTTTTTGCTAACGTCATACGTGAGCGTTTACTATTATTTTCCGCGTCTTTATGAAGTGGAAATGTCAAAGGCCCCAATTCATAATATAGCATGTGTTAACACTTCAGTTCACTAATTTCAATCTACAACGGTAGACGGGGAGGTCCAGCTTGACAAATCCACATGCTCCTTCTTTGTTGTGGTACAGCTAGGCGACGGGTATGGAATCAATTTGTGTAATGGCAAGAAGTATAATTCAAAACCGTAACCAACCTGTACGAAACCTTCGTCTTCCGTTCTAGATTGTAAACATTGAGATTGCGAATATAAAAGGATATGTTTGTAACTTTTATAAGAGCTATAAGTAGTCTGAATCTTCATATTGCATTGTTGTTTTGCGACGTGACTCTTAAATCTGCATTTTGTCTAAGGACCTACTTTACATATCGTTTAAATGATACCGTTGAAGTACAAAGTTTAGAAAGAAAAATTGCTTTTGTCAAATCATCGGGGAGAAATAATGGCCGAGCTGGCATTTGAACTCACGATCCTTGAACTGATAGCCCTCTTCGTTACCAATTAGCTATCGCAACCAACAACTAACTTATGACAAGTGTAGAACAAATATGTCTGCTCTTCAGAAACCTATTTATTTTGAGATAAAAGATTGTTAACTACTAAAATCCTCTGTCATTTATTGACGAAAAGTGAAGAGCCAGATCAGACTGGATTGATCTCGACAAAAATGTCATCTGATTGGTGCGACGCTCGTATTCACAGATCTTTAGATAGCGATCCGCTCGCTCACACATAGTATGTGGAAACGTTGCTTCCTGTATTTTTCTTTTCAGTCATTCAATACTTAAATTATACATTATCTGTTGTGAAAATCAACTGACCGCAGATACTTGAATACATCATTCGGACCATCGAAATAAAAAATGGATAGACACAGTTTCTTTGATCAAGTTTAGCTTTATACACTTTCCAACGAATATTCACGAAGCGTCAAAGAGAAGCTGCAATATTTCGTTGCACATGTAGAAATAAGAAAAAAAGAACATTTAAATCCACAAATATTAGAACAATTTAAACTGAAGTCAGTAATGCTGATATTGGTATTTGAAGATATAACTTTTATGTAGGATATTTAACCTGGCAGGGTCAGTGTTTTAAGTGAATGAGATGATTAAGAGTTAAACTGATCATGGAAAGTGACTTATATAATACTAAAGATAAATGGACAAGAGGTTATGATAAATTTCAAGTTGTACCAAAAACTATTCTTGTTGAACACACACCCTGTTATGATTATGCTTTTTCAAATAATGCTGACACAGAACATCTGTTTTTGGTTTATCGGTAAGTCATGATAGTGGCTAAGGGTTTAACCATTTCCCACATAAAACAAATCTGCAGCAGATGACTTTGAAATTATCAAGTACAAAATATAAAAAATCTCTATAAATGATCGTAAGATAATTGAAAAGTGTTGAAATTATTGTGACAAATGCAGATATTGCTCAATATGAGCAATTTCTCCTTTTTCCACAACGATTTCAATGGTGTTTAACTTAACAGAATTTGAAATAATCAAGTGCAAAACATAGAAAACTCCATAAATGATAGTAAGAGTTTAAATTATTGTGGCAAATGGAGCAATTGAAAATTAAAGCTGTCGTATTACAAACGTACAATCTCGAGTGGACGACAATAATGTGAACTCTTGTCGTGATAAGCATTCAGAAATTCAAGGAAACGCATTTCAATTTAACGTAATCCGAAACACTGACAAGAGAGAAAATATTGGCACGTCTACAATGTTCGTACAGTCAACATTAATCTTAAAGTGGCCAATCTTTCACTGGTAAGTTGTTCAATGAAACAATAAATGTACAATTCAATCGGTGGGTTAAGTTCATATTTTGTTAACCACTTCCTTATAACATATGCATTTGAAAGCTGCTGCAGCAGACGACTTTTGAAAACATTGTGACAAAAGGAGAAATTGCTCACAAGGAATTTATTCTTTTGTTACAATGTTTTCTACTTTATGTCCATAAATTATACCTTCATTTAGAAAGATGTTCCAAGTTTTGACCGTGACATGATTGAAAATTGTCGAAACATTGTCAAAATCTAATCAACCATAAGAGTTTTGTACACAGTTTTGCCTAAATGGTTTCAAAGTTGTCTGGTGCAGATTTGCCGCATGTGGGAACGGGTTAATTGTTCAAAACTGTCCATTGTGTCTTATTTGCACCCTATTCCGTTTTATTTTAATTATGAGATATATAATATATTATAATTATCGGTATACCCACCAATTAATTTGGATTATCCACACATAACAAATTCGGAAAATCTATTTCACTTTTGTCCCAAATTTGTCGTGTAATGGATTTGTACCAGACCATACGAAAAGGGGGAAAACCTTACGAGAAAGAGATCAGTCTGATCATGAATTGTTGTCTTTGCTTTTCAGTCGTGAATCGCACTGTAAGCCTCTTGAGACGATTCATTACCAAAAACCTACCACACAAAAATGCAAATTGATCTTATTATGTAATTAACACTAAAACTATCCAAATGCGGAATTTGTGCTGACGCGGTTGATTTGAGTAAAATCCTCACGCGCTATGACGTAGCCATTTCCCATATAGGCTCCCCAAATTTCGGTGTCAAAATCTGTGACCTTTTGTGTTTGTGAAATTGGACAATTTCATTTGGATTTATGGGATTTTTAGGCAGGTTTGTGAGAAATCATTTGGATTATAAGGGATTTTTATGCATGTTTGTGAGGAATTATTTTACAATTTATTCTTTAACAAACAAATTAATCTTTTGAAAGTTTGGTCAAATATAAAAAAAATGAAATTACCCTTTTATTGAACACGCCGACCACGCGTTTGTAGCTGACGACTTTTCAAAAACATCGTGAATAAGGGAGACATTGCTCAAAATTAGCAGTTTCTCCTTTTGTCATAATGTTTTCAATTGTTTTCAATGATTATACTTTATAGAATTTCCTCATTTCTGATGTTTTTTACACATGGTCAATGTCGTGTTTTTGTTTCCCTTCCATGGTCGTTTTTTACACATGGTCAATGTCGTGTTTTTGTTTCCCTTCCATGGTCGTTTTTTACACATGTCAAGGTCGTGTTTTTGTTTCCCTTCCATGGTCGTTTTTTACACATGTCAAGGTCGTGTTTTTGTTTCCCTTCCATGGTCACGCGATGTAAGTATTGTTGATTTTCTTACGGGACGGCTCATATTTTACTGAACATGAAAGTCAGATTATTAAAAACAAAGCAAATTAAAAGTTAGGATGATTGAAACATTGAGATGCCATCTATGTGAAATAACGGAATTTATTTTTTTAGTTGAGGTCGGTTTTAAACGCGTTGGTAAATACGGACTAAATCTAAAATACCGGGAATCCAAAAAGGTGAACTAAATATTAAGATTTAGCTTTAGTCAAAAATCTAAATTCAAAAGTTTGGTGAATACGGGCCGTGGCTTCTTCATCTAATGACTGCGTAATATATCTTATTTCGCCTCCCACGAAATTCTAGCCATTTCATTGGTTAAAGAGTGTCACGTGCAGACCCGCTATAATTCTATAGGGGATGAGTAAATTCCATAGGGGGTGAGTAAAGTAAAAAAAGTCAGTTCAAAGGTTGGTTTTCGTAAAGTGGCTCTCAAATGTTACCAGTTACCCAGAAAGAAATGAAATGAATTGAAATAAATGTGTTCATGTTAAACCGGTTCACTTTTTAAAAAATAATATATCTATTCCAATTCTTTAATCAATATTGATAGATCTTTTACTCATAACGTCATATTATGCTAACAACAAATATCAACAAGTTACAGTATAGTTCAGTTTAAAGTGGTCGACGAAATATTAAATACATTATTGGGTTTGTTACTGACCCACTACGGAAATATAGGGGGTCTGTTGGATGAATAGGGGGAATCGGCTATCGCCTCGCCCCCTATTAATCCTACAGACCCCCTATATTTCCGTAGTGGGTCAGTAAAAAACCCAATAACTTATAATAGCATATAAGGAACCAGATTACATTTAGAGCGCGCCTGTTGTTTATGGTTCCCGGTTAAACAAAATATCGAACTTATAAAGCGTATGAGGCAGGTAACCAATTCAGTTTTTACTGTTTAGACTAGACACAGTATGAATTTCGCTTAGATAAAAATGTACATACATTCAATTAATATACTAGCCTTTGTCTTTTGTTTTTAATTTGTAAAACTCACACATGTATATAGAGTGTAAAAGGGATGTTTTAAAAGTCATTACCTTAAATTAATGTACTTAGTAAGGACAAAGAGAAATCCCGATATGTGGTCACACTGGCAGGTCTAAATATTCTCCTTGTGCTAAATTTCTAGGCATTCCTACAGGAAGCCGCATCCTGGCGGCTTCAAATGACAGGCGCTCTGCGAAAATTGACATTAAGGCATTTGCAACTTGCATACCCAAGAATTTCGATCATCAGTTAAATCATTAAATATCGATAACCCTATCTGCCCACGGAAGCAATATATTCGTTAATCTCCGTAAGGTTCCGTGATTTACCGATAATTGATCACACGCTGTGAAGAGAATCGTAAAACAATAAACGCCTAGGGAATAATCGTGTTGGACAACGAGCCAGTACCCTAGGTTTAATCTTTCTATGGTTAGAATAATGAAGTTCGTAATTTAGTGTTGTGTTTGTTTGTTGTATTGGGGTTTTACGCCGCTTTCAACATTATTTCAGTTATATCACGGCGACAGGTCACTTATTCATTATCCCTGGGCAAACACACCAGTAATAGGCTCCACCATGACCGTAGTGCCGCGACTGGGGATCGAACCCGGGACACCAAGTTTCAATCGTAATTTAGTGACACACGCTCAACATAAACTTGAATTTCACATATAAAACACACAAATATATTATACAAACATTTGAAGATGAAAATGTATCATGTATAGAATCGTATAAATTCATCTGAACTAATACATTATATAACATCAGTATATACATATTCATATTCAAGAGAGAAAAACGGCAAATAAACTAGTAATATGCTTATCCATTATCAAAAAAAGCGATCCCATTGATGTATAGAAAATAAATTCAATAATGGCTATTCACATAATAATTTATTTCTTAGTTTAAAATTTGTTCCTAAAATGAGATCAGTATATGAAAACCATACTTTTAATCAGTTTTGTACAACAAAATAACTACATAAGCTGTGCGCGAGTTGGATCGTGTTAATAAAAGTATTATAGATCGTTCAAGTTACAACTACTTTTTATTTCTATATGATAAATTATCCCCGATAACAAGTGCCGGTGAAATAATTCTTCCACATGGTGTAGAACCAGACAAGCATACGCACCCGCGCACTGCGATTTGGTTCTTCATTGTTCGTAAATGTGTCGCATTATGTTTCAATAAACTTCTGATGCGTCAAATGACGTCTGTATTCCTTGAAAGCCATTTTTGTGTCACCCTGCGTAGCATGGTAGGCACTACTTTTTTCTTTGTCCGGCGTCTGTCCGTCCTGGTGACCGAGTACTTCTGGGTACTCCTAAAGCCTACACACCACCCTTATAAAGACACTTAGATAAATAGTTTTTTTTAATAATTTTTTATAACGGGTATCTCATTTGCATATTAATGTTATTCATTCCGTAAAAGGGGGTTAATTACGGAATGAAAAGCATACTTGTGGGGTGCAACCCACAAGTTCGAAAAAATAAAATATAACCCCACAAATACACTATATGGGTACGTCCGTCCGTCTGTCTGTCCGTCACACTTTTTCGTCACACTTTTTCGTCGCACTTTCAATGAGCAGGTACACTTTCAATGAGCAGGTGCAGATGACATACGTGCTCCGCGGAGCACTCCACTCTAGTTTTACAATCAATTACTTATGTATCTGGGACTAAGATTGAGTGAAAATGAAAAGGTATGCTTATTTTTGCTTGGTGCATGGTGTATCTTATAGACACTAGATATCTGGAATATGTCGTTTCATTCCAACCATTTCCATGAATGGATCAGTTAATCAAAACAGTGTAACAGCAGTTCTGATAACTCATACGAGCACTCGGAACTGCCGCTTTCTCAATACATAGTTAAGTAAAGTACACGTATTAACAAACTACGAAGCAATTTGTTTCGCGAGTTTACTGTAGGAAACGTCGAAAATCATTTTGTCGTTGTTATTTCTGAACATTAATTGAAATATGGATTTTGCGTACAATTTTATTTAAATGTTACTTCTGACATTGAAGTTCATCATGTGTGATATTCATACCATTACAATGTCTCAGATAAATGAAGCCCGAATTTGAAGTTGTTATAAGAATCTAACGAGCAACTGCCGATATAAAAAGTACTTTTTTATTTGTTGGTATCTCTGCTCGCCATATGAATAATTAACTCATCAAATCAATTCCGATAGAGTTGTTCATATTTTAGTACAATGAACATTTTTAAAAACAATTTCAACCAATTGGGTTTAAATTATGATTTGTGACCAGTACGTGCATGATGATGGATCCTGATGCTGTGTATGCCGATAAATAGCATTGTGTGTATGCTGATTGGTATTGTGTGCTTGACGATGAATAGAATTGTGTGTATGATATTGGGTATGATGATGTTCATGATGATGTGTATGACGATGTTTAGTAATGCGGGTATGACGATGGATATTGTGGGTATGACAATGAATAGCATTTTGTGTATGACGATGAATAGCATTGTGTGTATGACGATGAATACCAATGCGTGTATGACGATGAATAGCATTTTGTGTATGACGATGAATAGCAATGTGTGTATGACGATGAATACCAATGCGTGTATGACGATGAATAGTAATGTGTGTATGACGATGAATAGCAATGTGTGTATGACGATGAATAGAAGTGTGTGTATGACGATGAAGTGTATGACAATGAATAGCATTGTGTGTATGACGATGAATAGCATTGTGTGTATGACGATGAATAGCATTGTGTGTATGACGATGAATAGCATTGTGTGTATGGCTATGATTAGGATTAGCAATGCGTGTATGACGATGAATAACAATGTGTGTATGACAATGAATAGCATTGTGTGTATAATATTGGGTCTGATGATGTTCATGGTGATGTGTATGATGTGTATGACGATGTATAGCAATGCGTGTATGACAATAGGTATTGTGTGTTTGTAAGGGCACCGCAAAGCGGATGCACCCCCTCGGTATTGAAAATAACTAGGTTTCTAGACCTTGCCATATACTAACTGTATACCAAATTTGCTTAAGATCGGTTGAAGGATGTTGAGTGTATAGTGGTCACAAAGTTGTTGAAATGGGAAAATAGTCAAAGTCCATTTTGACCTTGACCTTTAACCTATGACCTTGAAAATAAATAGGCTTCTAGACCATGCCATATACTAACTGTATACCAAGTTTGGTTAAGATCGGTCGAAGGATGTTTAGTGTAGAGTGGTCACAAGGTTGTACGGACGGACGCAAGGACGAACGACAGTCCCGTTACTATATCCCCTCGCAAACTTCGTTAGCCGAGTGGATAATAAAGGGGAAAACTCATATGTAGTTTAAACATTTATTTCAGATGTTTCCAGATATCTTTAAATGAACACTTGAGTTGTAGACATAATTGATACTAACAATACTACATATGTGATAATACTAGCATAACTGTATAGAGTATAAACATTAATTTAGATACAGTCAAGTGGTGATATTCGTGTTTCCAACAATCATATAGAACAGAGGAGACAATTACAATAAGTACAGTTGAATATTTACAGCGCCTGTTTTACATATTTACATCATCACCACACAAATAATATTATATAATTATGTAATTACTATATACTTTAAAGCTTTTATCATTGACATTCGCTACTTAACAATGAATAAACATGTATCACTGCTACACTGCTACACGTGTAACTGTTATGAGTATGGCTAACTCATATGCCTATTACAACAACAACTTTTTGCATCATATCTCTAGAGACCTCCTAAAAAGTCATTTACCGTATAGTACTAGGGTTGATCCAGAATTAAGTTCACTTTTTACATATATTGTCTAAATTTTCCGTACAAATCATTTTAAAATATTATGAACATATTATTTAAAGTATTCTGCATAGAGGATATGAATTTAAGGTCTGTAAATTTAATATGTATTGAAAAATTACGAGTTTTAGAATAAAAGGAACGCAAGGTCGGTGCACCATCTAAAATGTACGTCTGCAAATGTTTTGTCTGTCTTTCACAATGTGTTTTTCTTCCACGTTTATCTTTGAAATTCCGCCAAATTCCGTCACATAAAACGCTGACGTCATACCAATATACTGTTAAAATGTACGTCGTTTACGTTTAAAAGTCGTTATGTTCTGACTTAATTACGTAAGTTGACTTGTGCTCATGACACTATTGTGGATCACACATTTCTGATAAATAAAGAAACTAAACATTTGGACGTTATTACAAATTATAGCCGGTGTGAAGTTGCAGAGGGACCTATGGCCATTTGATAATCAGAACAAGGGCTACGAACATACCATCGGCTTTAACACCTTTCCAGCATACACTACATCTGCATCAGATACGTTTGAAAACAAGGCAAAACAAAAGAGAAAATCGTCAGTATATGAACTTAATTTTAAAGAATAACATTGTGGCCAACAGGGAAATTGCTCATTATATGCAATTTCTTCTTTAAACATATGAGCCCGTCCATTGATCAGTTTGTCCAACTCCTAGTCCAGTGTCTTCCTATTTATTGACTGTACTGAACCAACTGATGCATTCAGAGTATGCATTTTATTAATACAATACTTTAATGTTTGCATCCCCAAAACAGAGGGCAAGCGTGGCCTTGAATCGATCACCAGAGTGATAGCATACTTTTAATTTATGTGTAACTGCTAATATCGGAGAAAATTTAACCAAGAGCGTGAATGAAACTGCTAGGAGTGGACACAGGTAAATACAACTTATCAATAATGGACATTTGTGATGATATTTAATCTCTGAACAGTTTGTAAGAGGACCACCAAAGTATCATTCCCGTGAAGTTTGGTTGATATCAGTCCAATTGTTTGGGAGGAAATTGTGTTTAAAGCTAAAAGTGCCTTTTATCCCTATTCTGAGGCAGCATGGCAGCTACATTTTCAAACCAATTAATATGGCTTGAACAAATTACAAATGTATCCTGAAATCAGAAAACAACTTGAATAGAAAAGGAACTATTAAATGTTGTCATTTTTCCCCTTGTCTGGCTGCCATGTTTTTCAACCCATCAATACGGCTTAAGCAAATCTTTTAAAAGGGTCACTCAAGAAATATTTGTACTTATCTATCTTGGAATCTGACAAGCGGATTCAGAGAAGACGAATTTTACAGTTTAGGCATTTAACTCCCTTCCTGCTCCCGTAGCAACAAAAGTTTATAATTTATATCTTTAAACAAATTTGAAAGAGGGCAACCAAAGGAACATTCATGTGAAGTTTTGTTGAGATTTCCCAGTGGATTAGGATGAGATATCATTTGAAGCTAAAAGTTCAATTTACCTTTTTTTCTGATGTCGCCAGGTAACTATGTCTTTCAACCAATTAATATGGCTTAACGAATTATGAAGAGGGTCACTGAGGAAACAAATAAGACAAGTACTTTCATAAGAATATAGTTTTAAAATGTTGTAATTTTGCCCTTTTCTGAAGCCGCCTGGCTCCTCTGTTCAACCAACTGATAAACGCTAGAACAATTTTCGTATAGAGTCTCTGAAGGAACATTTCTACTAAATAACTGTAATCGGACAATAATTTTAAATATTGGGCATTTTACTCCCTTTCTCAGATACCGCACAAACAAGAGTTCTACACATTTCTTTGAACATAATTAAGAAAGGGACCGCCAAAAGAATATTCCTAGTTCACTTTCATAAGAATGTAGTTTTAAATTTTTGTCATTTTGCCCCCTTTCTTATATCGCCTGATTGCCGTGTTTGACAACCAATCAATATGATTATATTTGTAGGGAGTTATCCAATGATAACAGTATTCTACTTTATAGTACTATGTACTTGTCGAATAAAGTTATTCTTTATTGTCTGTTCTGTTGATGCATTTACCTACACTGGTACGCTACAATGACGACTGTAGGGACTGTCTTTAGGTTGAAGATACATTTCAAGATATGTTTGTTTGTTCGTGTGATGCTTTAATTTTACTGTACCAGTTTACCAGTAATTACCATTGTATCTCGGCTTTTCCTGAGTAAATTACCGGTACTGGTGCTAAGCTTATCCTGACACAAGCGCATCTTTCATGGGACGCTGGGACGGACTGTGTGGATGCTCAAGCTCGCCTGACTCTTCACTGTACTTAGATGCATTAAGACACCTAATAGGCTGACACTGCTCAAGTATTATAACGAATTGCATCCGTTTCACCAGCTTTAACACGTTTACCACTTACAATAAAACCTGTCGCAGACGCATTTGAAAATATAAAAAAAGAAATGTGGAAAATCTCTTTAAACGATACCTTAATTATTATATATACTTAAAAACATTGTGGCAACTGGAAAATTTGATCAATATGAGCAATTTATCCTTTGGTCGCATTATTTTTAAAAGTCGTATATTCCAGTGGTGTCAGAAAGCGTCTGTGTGAGGGAAAGGGTTTTACTGTATGCTATTTATCTCATAATAAACATATTGTTGGCTTTTTAGTTTTTACTTAGCTTGACATTTATCACTTGCCATTTCTATGAATTTTATCAGCTCCCCTTGTACACCAGTTACAAGTTATTTGATTAAAATATCACGTGGAGAAACAAAATAATTCAAAATTCTACATTTTATAGCAAAACAATCTTTGAAGTAATATGTGCAACACATAAACCCAAAAACTGAAACCTCTATTTAATTTGAATAATGACTAGTTTAAAACACCCAGGTATTGGGATTTCGGAATTTGAACAATAATGCCCTACAATTAATAGACTGACATTATTCAATAGAATATAACATAATCAAACAAAGCGCCGAAGGCACCGTGGTGGCGATTGTGTATACACTCTTGCAATGTGTCCCTCCCCTCGGTGTAGGCCTTGTAGTTTTAAACAAAATTGCTATTTTGCCCATTGGTGGAGAAAGAATGACGCTAGTCACAGCGACGTTTGTCAATCATCGGAAAGAATGAATGGCCATGCCGGGTTTCGACCCTACGACCCCTAAGCCCAATGGACTGATGAATCTCGTCGTTATCGACTGAGCTATCGCGGCTCGGCAGGTGAACTTTGCAATGTGTACTTCGGTGTAGGCCTTGTCTGTTTGAAACAAAATTACTATTTTGCCCATTTGTGGTGAAAGAATGACGCTAGTCACAACGACTTTTGTGAATCATCTGAAGAATGGATGGCCGAGCCGGGATTCGACCTTACGACCCCCTAAGC
>JASEVX010000003.1:59036166-59244378 GCA_031761405.1 Serripes groenlandicus
ATGGCTTGAAGGAATCTGATAGTGGATAACTTTGGGAACATTTCTACAACATAATTTGAAAATCGGCTTGACACTTTCGGAGGAGAAGATTTTTTAAGTGTTCACTTTAACAATTTCAGGCAAAATAACCCCGCACCCTGGCGGCCATATTTATTCGACCAATCATAATGGATTGAAGGAATATGATAGAGGGTCATCCACAGTACATTTCTACAAAATTATTTGAAAATCTGCCAACAGGTCTTGGATAAGAAGAATTTTAAAGTTTTTTCGTTTCGTTGCCGTGGAAACCAGAATTCTGCAAAGATTTTAAGGAATTCTGAGGATGCTTTCTGTGAAGTTTCATCCAAATTAACCCACTGGTTACTGAGGAGAAGATGTTGACGGACGCTCGACGCACGACACACGACGCACACACGACGCGCGCCGGACAAAAGGCGATCACAATAACTCACCTTAATTGAGCACTGAGCTAAAAAGAACAAATTGACACGCTTTATATAACTTTGACACGAACTGGTGAGTTAAATAGTCTAAAAAGACGAGGGAAAACGAGTGTGGTTGAGCTATTTTTAGTAACAAATCATATGTGGCAAGGTCTTAAACGCGGACGCGTTCTACGGACAATATAAACAAAGATGGAAAATGAGGCAAATATAATATGTTTGTAATAGATCATATCTAAACATTAAGCGATGGTTGGATGTAGAAGCATTATTTAAATCGTATTAAGTATTCCATTTGAAGTAACATTTGGTTGTCAATTACAATTTATGTCAATGACGATTTACAATTTTTTAACTGGAATATAATGCCTTTTTTTAATATCTTGATTGGATTGCAGAATAATTGACTGTTTGATACTGCAATTGCCGTCCGTTGTGTGATCTTGTTCATTAACACATGTTCTTCTTTTCAATGTTATGATAGAAGTACATTTAATTTGGCCCATTAACAGATTTGCAATCAATGTCTGTTTCAATTTACTATTTAACTAGTTCAATTTTATCCATTAACATTTCCTCAATGTGTTTTAGTGTTCGCAGTTTCTCCTTTGTTTTATATTTTCCGCAGTTTCCTATATGTTCTACATTGTCCGCAGTTTTTTCTATTTTATTTATTGTCGCAGATTCCTTCACATTACATATAGTCCGCAGTTTCCTCTATGTTCTAAATTGTCTACGGTTTCCTCTATGTTCTATTTTGTCCTTTATATTCCTTTATATTCTGTGTTGTCCGCAGTTTCCTCTATAATTATCTTTTTCATTTTTGTCTCATAAATTCCTCAAATCAGTGGTGCAAACGTCCTTTGACACCTCTGATACAAAATCTTTCAAAATGTTGGGATTAGAAGTAAATTCAAAAGCATTGCATTTAATTTTTCACCTTTGCTTGGTGAAACCCTATAAGAAAATGATTAGATTTCTTGTATGATGTTTTACTTCGCTTTTAACAATATTTTAGTTATATCACGTTGTAGTCTAAAAATGTAGATAACAAAGAATTCATTTTTGCTTTAATATTAGAATAGAACTCTCAAGATATTTCTAATTGTAAGGCAGAGACCTTCATTTGACTTTGATATGACATGTATATGTGTTAATTGCATGAAAAAAATAACGGCTTAAATCCATTGTTAACCTGTAGGTGTGCTTTTTTAAACAGGAACTACCCAGTAAGCAGATGCGCATAATCAAGGGAAGTAATTTGTGTCAAATATTAGTATATCGGTAGACCCCCCATACTGTGTGAACAGTATTTTGTGTTCAACTCCTATATCATTCAATATATTGTCATAACAAAGTGCTATTGGTAAGTGTTCTCGTTAGATTTATCCATGTCCAAATATAATCGGCAGTTAGCCCCATGCTGTTCAGTGCTTTGATTATATCACATATTCATAGCACGTGACATTTCACATATACAACAACCCATCCACAGTCAAACTCGCATTACACAGTTTTATAAAACTCAATTAGAGTTTACAGCTGTGAAAACAAGTGCTTCGGACTCACAGAATAAACATCGAATTACTATTGGTAAGTTTTCTAATTTTATTGTTGAAACATAATGTTTCATGTCAATGATGTTTTTCACTCGCTATCGGTCATTTTTTTTACTTTCATACTTTCACTCGCTATAACGCTTTTATTGATTCAGTTATCCCTTAGCTGCAAACGGCTTAAACATTTAACATTTTAATTTTCATTTACGTTTCGATTTTTTTTTTTAGATGGTTCTTTTAAGGTTGAATTAACGCTGTCAATTTGAAATAAACAAAGAACAAAATAAAAGTACCCCTTCTCTTATAAACGATGAATATCTATATATATTCCTTAGGTGCAAACGCATACTACAATTTTCGTCAACAATGTACTATTCATTTCATTAAAATATATTAAATATTTTTTAAAGATATATTAAATATTAAGGACCTACATGATTTTAGATATATTCGTGATAATTCGGAAAAGCTATCGATTTGATCCGAAGTTGTATTGCCCTTATAAAGTCCATTGGTATCCCCGGGGGGGGGGTGAGAGGGGGGGGGGGGGGGTGGTGAGAGGGGGGGGGGGTGAGAGGGGGGGGGGTGGTGAGAGGGGGGGGGGGGGGGGGTGTCTAAATACAAGTTATCCATAAGCAATTACATGTTTATCTTTTACATGGTCCATATAGAAAAAGAAAATATATGCCTTTTTGGAAATGAAGTAAAGTAAATAGACGGTAATCTTTGTGTCTAGTGTCCTACACAATGTATTTGCACACTGGGAGAATCAGCGTAAACATCAAACTATTTTGCATTTTATTAACTGAATTAATTAGGTCCGTGAAGTAAGGTTGACGAGTGACGAATTGACGAGTGACGAACTTTGACATTTTGTTAGGTCCGTGAAGTTAGGTTGACGAGCGACGAATTGACGAGTGACGAACTGTGCCATTTTTTCTAAATACTTTATTTCTTTCTTTAAGATAATGTATCTGGACGTATTGAATGCAAATTAGGCCCTATTTCATGTTTCATGGCGATCAAGCAAACAGAAGAACTTCGTCAAGTTCGTCAATTCGTCAACACGTCAATTTTGTTGGCGAATTGACGAAAAAATAAATAAATCTAAAAACACTTTATTTCTGTCTTTAAGATAATTTATCTGGACGTATTGAATGCAAACTAGGCCCTATTTCATGTTTCATGGCGATCAGTCAATCAGAAGAGCTTTTTCAAGCTCGTCATGTCAATTCGTCAACACGTCAATTTTGTTGACGAATTGACGAAAAGAATATTTTTCTAAAAAACGTTGTTTCTGTCTTTTAGATAATGTATCTGGACGTATTGAATGCAAATTAGACTCTATTTCAAATTGCATGGAGATCAGTCATTCAGAAGAGCTTCGTGAAGTTCGTCAATTCGTTAACAATTTTGTTGACGAATTGATGGGGGGGAAAAATCTAAAGGGCCTATTTCAAATTGCATGGCCATCAGTCATTCAGAAGTGCTTCGTCAATTTCGTCAATTTGTCAATTTTTTTGACGAGTTAACGAAAGAAATATTTTTCTAAAAACTTTATTTGTGTCTTTTAGATAATGTATCTAGACGTATTGAATGCAACTTATGCACTATTTCAACTTCCATGGCTTTCAGTCATTCGGTAGGGCTTCGTGAACTCGTTTATATTGTTGACGAATTGACGAAAATATTTTTCTAAAAGCATTTTTGTCTGTCTTTTAGATAATGTATCTAGACGTATTGAATGCAAATTAGGCCTTGTTTCTTGTTTCTTAGCGATCAGTCAATCAGAAGAGCTTCGTCAAATTCGTCATCTCGTCAATACTGATTTTCTGATATCAAGAAATCGAATTTTTGATATAAAAAAATACTGACGATTTTCAAATCTTGATATCAGAAAATCATTTACATTTCTTGATATCAGTAATTCCGTTTATTGATATCAGAAAATCATTTTTTGATGTCAAGAAATCCATTTTCTGATATCAAATAATCTATTTTCTGATATCAAAAAATACTGACGATTTTCTGATCAAAAATTCGAATTCCTGAAATCAAAAAATAGATTTTCTGATATCAAAACATGAATTTTTGATATCAGAAAATACTCTTTATTTCTTGATATCAAGAAATCCATTTTCTGATATCAAAAAATCGAATTCCTGATATCACAAAATAAGGAATAAATAGTAAAACGGCGCCTCATATATATTTATCAACCTTATAACAATGGTTTTACCAATGAATACAATACCAATTTCGTCTACACTGTACGGATGTGAGCTATGGCATTCTATGTCTTCTTTAGATATCAATAACGTTGCACACTTTGGTAATTTTGTGGCAAACAATCACAGCATTTGCACTGTAGGACACGTACATATATGGTATTTAGTCTGCTAGGTCGGTACAACATACAATGTGAAATTGACAAACGCAAAACAATTTTTCTTCAAAGACTGTGTAAAATGCCTACGAATTGTCTCACTAACCAGATTTTCACTTATCGTCTGAATTGGTTTAAAACACAATTCAATGTACTCGACAAAAATGTTTTATTTCCGATACTTTCAATTTATTGCAAACATATGGTTTAACTGCATACATTGTATATGCTCTCGTATCTAACCACTGGCACATTCCCTGAGAAAAAAGTTCTTAGAAAAGGAAAGTGTTTAGGGTCGAAAGTTTGAATGCGAGCGTCAGGAAAAAATGAACCTCCACCATGGCTTCGACCGTTTTGTGTTTGTTCACAGCCTTCCATTTTTTTTATATTTGCCAAAACGCGCAGAACTATGCATCATGCATAAAGTGCTTATTAGCAAACACTTAACGGAAACTGTCAGTCAGTGTGTGTCATGCCACAATATTAATACAAATATCCAGGGACACTTACCATCCGATTGTGCTCATTTTCTCAATTGAACGGAATTTATATTTTTGAAAACATCAGTTTTTACTGTACTTATGATAGCTATACACGTTGTTAAACTTCAGCGCTTCGCTCAACAGTATGAGTGTATATGTGATAATTTCATGCGTGGACGCGCACCAGAATACATTTTCTAAATACAGAGAGCCATCAACTAGAACCTATGTATGTATTCAACTGAAGAAGAATGTGCTGTGCTGTTTGTCAACGTTTATTTTAGTGCGTGTTATACGTTGACAAACATCAAGGCTCATTTACATCTAAAATATGCATTTGGGGACCGTCCACTAGAACGTGTGTACTTTAGGTAATTGCATGCGTGGACGCGCCACAGAATACACTTCCCCCATGCAGAAAGCTATTAGCAAGAACCTGTGTGTGAAGAGATTTAACTGAAGAAGAATATGCTGTGATGTTTGTCAACGTATATTTCGTTGTGGTTTTTTTTCTTGAAAAACATCAGGGCTCATTTCCATGCATGCTTTGCTTCACGGGTCAGTTCACCAGTGTATGTGATAATTCCGCCTCAAAATAATTTTCCCAATGCAGAATATCATCAACTAGAACCTGTATATGTCGAAGTCCAAAACAGGACCGATTTTCATATAATATATTCATTTATCTTCCGTTCACCAGTATCAGTGTATATAAGATAATTTCATGCGTGGACTAGCCCCAGAATACATTTACCTCATACAGAAAGCCATCAACTAAAACCTAGGTATTTATCTATTCAACTGAACAAGAATGTGCTGTGATGTTTGTCAACATTTGTTTTGGTGCGTTTTATACGTTGACAAACATCAGGGCTCATTGTATGTTATATACATATGGTAAAATTCAAAATTATAACAATTGACGAACTTGATGAAGCTCTTTTGAATGACTGATGGCCAGGAGAATTGAAATAGGGTTTAATTTGCATACAATACGTTCAGATTCAGTATCTAAAAGACAGAAATAAAGTTTTTAGAAAAATATTATCTTTTCGTCAATTCGTCAACAAAATTGACGTGTTGACGAATTGACGAACTTGATGTAGCTCTTCTGAATTACTGATTGCCATGAAAGTTGAAAAGGGCCTAATTTGCATTCAATATGTCCAGATACATTATCTTAAAGACAGAAATAAAGTTTTTAGAAAAATAATTTTTCGTCAATTCGTCAACAAATTGACGTGTTGACTAATTGACGAACTTGACAAAGCTCTTCTGAATGACTGATGGCGATGCAATTTGAAATAGTGCCTAACGTGCATTCAATACGTCCAGATACATTACAGAAATAAAGTTTTTAGAAAATATTTTTTTCGTCAATTAGGAAATATTGTTAACACTCTGGGGGCTGCATTTTTAACTTGAGCATGTTGAAACCTTATCAGAATGTTTGTCTTCAAGATATGTAGGCTAAGTGTGTTCGAATATTGGTCACGTTTGTTAAAAAACTAGGTCAGTAGGCCAAATTGAAGGAAAACGTTGTTAACACTCTGGTGGCCGCACTTTTGGCTTCAGCAGCTTGAACTTTTGTCAGAATGTTCGTCTGAATAATATCTAGGTCAGGTACGAATATGGGTCATATTGGGTCAAAAATTAGGTCACTGGGCAAACTTGAAGCGCATTTTTACTTTGAGCAAGTTGAAACTTTGTCAGAATGTTTGTCTTGATGAAATCTAGTCCATGTTCGAATATGGGTCATATCAGATGAAAAGAATAGGTCACTAGGCCAAATTACGGACAATCTTGTTAACACTCTGGAGGGGGCCATTTTTCTGACGACTTGTAATGAAAACATTGTAGAAAATGACACATTGTCCATATACCTCTTCCTCATTTTCTGTGAGTTCGCTTTCGGACCATCCCGAGCGAATCCCCGGTAGATCAGTCGGTAGCGACGAGGGTTGTGAGTTCGAACTCCAGCTCGGCAAACATTCATTGCGATGTTTGACAAAAGTCACTGTGACAAGCTTCATTCGTCTTCCACCAATGGGCTTACAGTCTATATGGAAAAGCAGCCAGTTATTTGGCAGGAGTGTTGTGTGGAGTGGAGTACTGGTGTGAGAAAGCCAGGAAACACGAGTAGGTGAACTTGCTGCCGTGATATGACTTAAATATTGTTGAAAACGGCATTTAAACCCAAATCACACACACACACACACACACACGCACACACACACACACACACACATATACACTGGTATACCCAACACACTGAGGTATATAATTCCACACAAACACACCGAGGTCTATACTCATTCGACATGTTTCAAATATAAGACAAATGTAATGGCATAAAGAATTGGTCCTGAATGTCATTTATCATAAGCAAATTGGGGTAGTATAATGTTTTGGAAACCAGTACAAGGTAAACACACCGAGGTAACAACCTCAGTATGGGACACCCTCAACCTCGGTATGGGACACACAGCAACATCGGTATGGGACAAACAGCAACATCGGTGGACACACAGCAACATCGGTATGGGACACACAGTAAACACATTGTTGACAAACGGAGGAATTTAATAGGAGACAAAGACAGCTTTGTGTATCTCATGTGTTTAATAAGGTTTCAAGATAAATTACTTAACCCGTTTGTTGCCCAGAGCTCTAGAAACGAGGAGTAAACTTGTCATTATCCTTCAATATCACAACTGAGTCCTATGTTGCATTTAAAACTGTGGAAAACATCTTTATTTATATACATTCAAGTAGCGCATTCGAAACGTCTTCAAACCATAGCTTTATACCTTTGGCAAGAATTGTATTTCATTTGTGTATGCAAAGAAGCGAAGCTGTTCAAACTCATAAACATATTTTACATCAACAATTGCTACACATCCATGTGTTTCCATGATCAAAATCACAATAAAAGTACATACCTCATGAAGTGGGGACCCTGCCACTTGCTGTGTGCATTTTCTGATATACTGCGCATGCGCACGCCTGAGTTTAAGTAGAATATCGGGACGAGGTGTGTGGGGTCACACACAGCTCCCTTACACGCCCAAAATCGACACACCGAGGTATCTTACATTTTTAAAGATATAAGCATAGACGAGCATTCTACGTTACTTTAGAGGTAAACACACCGAGGTAATGGAAAAAATACCTCGGTAGTTTTTGGTACCTCGGTCAGTGGTTGTGTACTTCTATGACCTACCTCGGTGAGTAGGGTATACCAACGCGCACACACACACACACACACACACACACACGATCAGATCATCCCGCAATTTTGGTAAGACAGTCCTTGCGATACTCCAGGAAAATCAACTAAAGCGTTCTTACGACAGTTTGAAATAAACATATATTTGCGCATAATTGCAATCCAAATGTGTAGTTTTGTCAGAAAGTTCTAGAAACTTACTACTACTGCTTGTCAAACAGTGCACAGCAATATCAAAGAGCTTGTGTGATTTTCATTGAGTATTGTTTATTTACACATATTTCACAATAATTAACAAGTTTATAATGTCAACTTTCACTTAAGCGCTTTTTCTTATATAATAATATTCTCAATTGCTTATCATACAAGGACAAATGAAAATATACTTTGCCGTACAAATATCACTTTTCCGTACTTGTAAAACACATTGCAAAATGTATTCATTAAATGCTTTACCCTGCTTCCATCAATTTGTCAGCTATATTTTAGGTTTCCTGTGTAATTTGCTAGTATTTCTGGTCCATTTATCCTGACACCAGTGAGTCGATCGAAATGCTAACTCCACAACCGTGAGCACCAAGGGAAGCAAGGAGGCAAAGCTATTACTACCATTTTTAAGTCTTAAGTATGACCCGGTAGGTGATCGAACCCGCGACCTCCCGAAACTGAGGCGGTTTTCACTAAATGCTGTTTATAATTGATCAGATTAGTTCTTTAAATGATAATCGAGAATATTATGAACTCATGACTATTTCTTTTACATTTCATCAATGACAGCTAAATTTTGTAATTTACAATACCTATTTAAGATCAATGGCGATACAGTCGTAAACCTGCATTTTTTAAACATAATTTAACAAGGTCTAGCAAGAAAGTCAAATTTCAAACGAAAATAAAAATATCAGTATAATTCTAATCTCCGCCAGATTGAAAGTTGAAAAGGCAGAAGGTCTTATCATAAAGCATAAACCATTTCCCACAAGTCTGCAGCAGACGAGTCTGAAAATGTCTGGGCAAAACTATGGAAAACATCTGTTAATACCATTTTAAATAGCAATTTCTACTTTTGCTACAATGGTTTCAAAATTCGTCTTCTACATAGGTGTCAGAAAGCCCCTGTTTGTGGGAAAGGGTAAATAGATGTGTTATTTATAAAACACTCATTTACTGAACGAAATTAAAATTAGCTTTGAGGTTAACCATCCCCCACATATAGACAGACACCGTTTGACGCATTTGCAGCAGAGGAACTTTGAAAAATGTATGACAAAAGGAGAAAATGCTCATAATGAGCAATTTCTCCTTTTGACACAGTATCATCTACATGATACAGTAATTGTACTTCCAATTATAAAGAATTTCCATATTTCTGTCCAGATGTTTTAAAAGTCGCCTGGTTTGGGAAAGGAATCACGGACAAAATCCCCCCCCCCCCCCCCAGACAAATCCCCCTAGGTTGTTGGCATAGGCAGACAAAATCCCCCCAGTGTATTTACCAGGCTGACAAAATCCCCCCACATAAAAATCGCAAGGTAGACAAAATCCCCCCAACAGGTATAAAACATGAAAAGATATGTTAAAATAAAAAAAAGTGTAAAATCATATGATCATTAGAACTGATATGAAAATATGAATATTAAAAGATTAAATAGAATATTAAATAAAAATATATTGTAAAACCGTGCTGATAACATGTGCTACTTTGAATGTTATATCATGAAAAATACAAGAGAAAGTTGATGCAAAGCATCAATGTCGCCGGATATCCATAGTGCAGTTATGCATAACACTAACATTATAGTAGTTGAATAAACAGTTATCAACTGAGGGGCATATTGGAACATCAGGGGTGGGGTCAAGTGAAAATGTATCATAACTTGCATCGTTTTGTCAACGAAGTGAATGATAATTGAAGCCTTTCATTGTTTATGATCAATCTTCTCCATTCCAAAGTAGGTTGACCATACACACAACCAACTAATTATTGATCATAAACAGTAATGGAAATGAGTAATCTTGCCAATCATTAGTCTTAGTATGTATACAGTGCTTTCATTAAGGAATAATTATAAGATTTGTGAATTCCACATATACTTTTCAAGATGTTTGTCAGAATATTTGAATTTTATTATTTTTCAATAAAACCACAAAACAGACAATTTAGGATTTGCATGCAATAGCACGTCATTTTACCTTTCCTCTTTTAAAGTCAACAGTGGACACCTTTGCAGAAATCTACTTTTAAAACAATGAGATAATGGTTAAATCGCTGAAGACATGAGTTTTCCCTTTTTCTCAAAATGATATTAGCTTAGCATCCTAATTATATCATACTTTAACAACTGTTGAAATGTAGTCCAATATTTATAAATTAGACCACCTTCAAAATATAATATCAACTAAACAGTTAAATCTCATTGAAATTGTTGTATAATTTAAACTTAATTTCGAACATAAACTTAGCCCTAGAACATGTTAATTTATTTTAATTCTTTCCTTCCTTTTTTATAATGAAAACAACAAACTACTCATGTATTAAAATTATATTATGATGAGCGCCCTTGTGTCAATGATGCATAACAATATGCAGATCGGAAGCAATATGCCTTTAGGGATTTAAATGACACATTTAAAATTGTCAAGGACGAAATAATTTTGTACGAAAGACCCGATTCTTTCTTATTCACAGAGGTGTCGTTCTTGAAACTCTCTTTATAGGCAGAGGGTGTTCGTTCAAAGTCATTTTCCCATTAAAACCAGTTTTATCTCGGTTTGTTCTTTTCTTCATTTGTTTCGAACCAAATAAACATTTTAAATCATCTATAATTTACTATTTGTAAGTGAGTGTAAAGAGCGGCTCTCTGCAAAGGAGATTGATCTACGCAGTTGGTATTCGCGAGTCACGCAGGTGCGCGTAAGTAAACAAATTAGACTGCGACGTAAAGGTTTGTAGTTATCGACTTTTGATTACATGTAGTATATAGTGTAAAATAAAGTATACCAGTCTAGCTAATAGGGACTGTTTTGTCTTCGTAAATAAAACAAAAAAACATAAATGCGAGTCAAAATAAAGAAACTGAAAATACCTAAAACATCGGAATATTTATTTCATTTTAGATGTGTCATTACTTAGTGTTTTTAAACAAACACAATTGTAATATGTTCAAGACATCTAAATGTGTTTCTTTCTAATAATAATCCCCCCTCCCATGTGATTTCAGAAAACCTATTAAAAATAGAAGTCGCGGGCTTCTGCCCGGCGACTAATGAATATTAAAAGATTAAATAAAATATTATCATAGCAATATACTTACATTTTCATACATTTTCATACAAATAGCTCTCCTGATATATTTTAAGTGGGGGGATTTTATTATTTCCGTCATTTGCAAAATAATGATGCTACAAGTGTCATTTGTCTTCCACCAACGGAGTAACGATTTATGTGAAAATGCAGTCAGTTGCTTTTTAATACTGTTATGTTGCATACTGGTGTCCGGAAACACATAGGCATGTTAACTGGTCGTCAATATATATATATGACTGATTTTTGTTGTTGAAAATGGCTTTTAACCCCAACCAATCAAACATCAAAGTATTATTGACACTTTGATTGATATAATCTGGTGTAATTAATATTATAACGACAGCAGGTAATATAATAAAACCATAAGCACGAGAAATTCTTGAATTTTGATTAAGTAGCATAAAATATATTATAGGTTCTTAATAGTATGCTGGATTTACAATTTAGATAAAACATAGATATATGGTTAACTTCTTTGCTGTTATTTTCTCGCTAGGTCGGGTTATAAATATGTGACATTTCATGTTACCGTTTTTATTCTTACAAAGTACTTAGTAAGTTATAGCACTTAAACAATATATAATAAGCGACCAGGTTATCAATATTCTTATACATACAGGGTATATCATAGACCCTGAATAAAACAACCTACAAAGATAAATATTCGCGCAAACGCAATGAAAAGTAGAATAACATGTAGGGCTAACAAAGCCTATTACCCAAAAAGTATGCTGATGTTGTCATTTATTATGTATAACACGCTTATTTTTTTTTCAATTTCTATAAAGACAAGTGTAATCTAGAAAGGACTTGTTAGGCATGACGTCAAACCTACGGCAGCTCTACAGGAGCACACACGACTTAGTATCTCGTGCGCACGACATAGTATCTCTATTTTCTTTTATCTTGTGCGCACGAGATACTTAGTCATGCGAACGAGATACTATCTCATGCGCACGAGATAAAAAAAAAGATCGTATGTCATTTATAAAAATGTGTGTGTCCCTTTAGATCTGCCGTACAAACCGGAATTTGTCGCGCGACTAAAAAAGTATCGATTTCGTCTCGCGGCTGCAGTAAGTTTACAGCCTTTTTTCAATGATCAAAAAGGCTGTAAACTTACTGCAGCCGCGAGACGAAATCGATATTTTTTTAGTCTTGTGACAAATTTCTTTAATGCTTAATTTCTGAAAAACTAATTTTATGGAAGGATCTAAATGGGACTTGCTTATATTTTTTCAGATTAAAGCCTTTAATAAACAATAAAAACTACAGTTGGTCAAGCGTACAGAAATCTGAAAATGCTGAATACTGGTGGATATAAAGGTAAATTAACCCCTTCTTTCCCACACACAGATAAGCTGTAGTAATTAAGGAACTTAGAAAACATTTAAAGCAAAAATATGAAAAATCTTGATATATCAAAATAAAAATATAACAGTGTTGAACAGAATTGAAACCATTGTGGCAAAAAGAAAAAAGAAAATCCCTTATTATAACTATTTTATCCATTTACCATAATATAATATTTTTTAAAAAGGCATCTGCATACGGGAGAGGTTGACCGTTTATATATGATACTTTAGCATTCTATAAGCACACTCCATAGACTGATGGATTGCTCATATAGATCCCCAACTGTGAATTGTATTTAGCGTTACTAGGGTTAACCCCAATGTCAATGGGATACAAATAGAAAATTCATTTCAAATTTAGTCAAACTTTAGAGATAGGTAGCCCCCTTTGACACCACAGCAGCAGACGAATTTTGAAAACGTGACAAAAAAAGAAATTGCTCATGATTAGCAATTTCTCTTTTGTCACAATGTTTTCAATGATTGAAGATTAATGTATAGAGGCTTTATGTGGACAAAAAAATGTTCAAGTCTCTGACTCCTGTGACTGTACCTTTCATTTTGCATGAATTATTACCGTTTTTAGCTATCAGTGATTCTGCCTTGAAATTGAGCTAGATAAGAACCTACAGCATATTAGTTTAACCCTTTCCCACATACAACAAATCTGCAGCAGATGACTTGGAAAAGGAATAGGCAAAATATGTAAAAGTTCTATCCATGGAATTGTATTATTCAATAGATTTGAACAATTATGGACAAAAGGAGAAATTGCTCATCATGAGCAATTTCTCATTTTACCACTATGTTTTCGAAAGTCGTCTACTGCAGATGGGAAAGGGTTGACTAATACTGCTGTCATCTTTGAGACACATTAGTTCAACAAATATTTTTGTCTTATATTTTAGGATTGCTTGTCATTTTGGTCTATTCAGGCTTGCTAGTTACAGAACTAGTTAAAGGGGATTGTGATGGAATACCAGAAGTTCTTGATTCATCTAACAATGCAACCAGTAATGGACCATTCCCTAATGACTATGTCATAAGGTATAATTGTGATATCGGATATAGGGGATTTGGAAACAGATCTATCTATTGCATCGGCAATGATTGGGCTGGTAAGTTTGGATGTCTGAAAACCTGTGCCTCTGTTGAGACACCCGCAAACGGATATGTTGTAGGGAACCCAACCTATGTTGTAAGCTCAACTATTACTTTTGCCTGTAACCCAGGTTACAATGTCACAGGGACTGCCGTCTTGCGATGTCGAGATGATCGTAATTGGAGGCCAAGTAGTCCACCTGTCTGTAAACCAGTTGACTGTGGACCATTTGGATCTGTGGATAATGGAACACAGGAAAACATTGGAGGTATTGATGGAATGTTGAATGGCTATGGTAGTAAAATACATGTCACATGCAATGATGGCTTTATACCTGGCAGTTACCCTACCGTCACGTGTAAATCTGATGGACGCTGGTCTAAAAAACCAATCTGTACATTCTCCTCATGCGGCCAACACCCAGGCCTCAACTCAAAATGTATTGAAGATATAGCCATTGATAATTCCACGATTACAATTGTATGCTACGATTCATCTGTAAATATATCCGTTACGAAGAAAGGTGGGAATATGGACTATTGTATGAATAACCAGTGGGAAAATTTAGAAATGGGATGCTTCTGTGACTGTATGATAAATACAGAATACCAGGGGGTCATCTACAACAACTTACATGCAAACAAATTTGTAAAGCATGGCATGAAGCTGAACTGGGATTGTCAATCGGGATACTTGAAGAAATATTCTAGCACTATCAGGTTTTCCTGTAATGATGGAGATATGGAGCAGCCACAGTGTACTAAAATTACAAATGGGTCAGAATTGGACAAACTGGATAAGTTACTTGATTGGCAATTAGTGTTGACTATTGTTATCATCATCTTAGCTGTATCAATACTAGTTTTCTATGTTAGCTATAGTGTATTCAAAACTCACCAAAAAAGTCGTGACAAGAAATGTGATCAGTCAGAGAATCTACCCCTTATTACACATGGCAACCCCAAACCAGGCCTTACAGAACAAGACCTGTGAAGTTATGAAACATTTGAATCCTTTCCTACTTGATATTATAACAAATCTGCAGCAGACGAATCACAATTTTGAAAAAATCTTGGCAAAAGGATGGAAAATCTCTATAAATGAAAGAGTATATTATTAGCGAAAAGTATAGGGAACATTGTTGCAAAGGGAGAAATTGCAGACGAATTATTTTAATGAGCAATTTCGCCTTTTGCCATAATGTTTTCAACTGTATACAGAAATTACACTTTTATGACAAAGAGATTTTCTATATCTTTGCTTAGATGTTTGCAAACTGGTCTGCTTCAGATAAGTTGCATGTGGGAAAGGGATAAAATGTTCAAGTTTGGTGCAATCATTTTAATCAGGATAAAATACTCTGTCTTGAAAAATACCTATAATCTCTGTTTTAACACTTTCCCACATACAGACGTTTTATGACGCCTTTTGAGCAGACAACTATCGAAAACAATATGTCAAATGGAGAAATTGCTCAAAACAAGCAACTTCTACTTTTGCCAAAAAAAAATCAACACTTAACAGCAAATGATGTTTACTTATGGAAATGTTTCATATTTTTGTCCAAAGTCGTCTGCTGCAGACTTTTTTTTTTTATTGAAAAGGGTTAAAGGGCTTGGGCCAGAAAATCTCAGTCGGTAACGACAAGGGCTATCAGTCAAGGGTCATGAGTTTGAATCCTGACTTGGTCATTTATTCTTTCGGGATATTAACAAAAGTCGTTGTGATTAGCCTCATTCATCTTTCACCCATGAGATAAACCAGTCTATGTGGACTGGTGTGAGAAAGTCAGAAAACACATGCTTAGACTCAGTTGAACTGACTGCCATCATAAAATTAACCCTTTCCGATATGCACCAAATCGGCAGCAGACGACTTCAAAAACATTTAGTTTTAAATATGGAAAATCTCTATAAATGAAAGTTTAAATAGTAAATAAAGTTGAAAAAAAAACATTGTGGAAAAAGAAGGAATTGCTCGTTTTGAGCAATTTCTCCCTTTGTCACAATGTCTGCAAGAGTCGTATGCTAGTTGGAAAAGATTAAATGGTCTCTTTGTGCAGACGGACCTTTCAAAGCAGGACCCTCTCTGTTCGCTTTATATTTGAGCCGTTCCACGAGAAAACCAGCATTACAGTGTATGGACTCTGTAGTCCGCGCAGACTAATTCGTTGGTTTCCCTGTGAAACGGCTCGTTCGGAATAGCTTCATAGAAGTTTTTGACAAACGGTCGTGACCCAAAACAGACTGTATGAGAGTGCAATTTAATCGTAATTGTCCTAAATGGTCTAAATCCCTTCGAAGGTCGGTTTTTGTATGGCTTGGCTCAAATATGCTATCAGTAATTAGAGTAGTTGTAAAACCTTTTCCACATTAGACAAATCTGCAGCAAACGAAATTGAAAACATCTAAAAATGGAGGTTTGATTTCTTGAAAAAAAAGAGAAAACATTGTGGCAAAAGGAGAAATTACCTGTTTTTAGCATTTTCTCCTTTTATCACAATGTTTTCAAAAGTCGTCTGCTCCCTGAGGAGTCAGAATGCATCTATATGTGGCAGCGCCTTTCCACCTTCTATATTAGAAGCCGATCTTCGGCTACTTCACAATTTGAAAAGGCCATATTTTTTCACAATGTTGGGGGGAAAAAAATCACAAATGAAAGGCAATCGAATGAAATGGACGCTTGCATTATAGGCTATTACTGAAGGTACTTTTTGTTTCCGTAACTTGAACAATCGTAACTTTTCTGACACTCGCTCCCCCAGTTTCTTTTGGTTGTTTCAGTTTTAGTTGGTATGCGTCATTCACTCTCATTAAAAGCTTGATTATGATTGTATTCAATTTGATTTACAGCCAATGATTAGGTGCTTTATGAAATGATGTCGGCTCGTGTCAAATAACTACCCGGATATTAATATACAAAACAAACTAGGCCTATGTCGCGTAATGGAAAATACTACGTTAAGCGATTGAAACAGACAATTCACAGACAATTTTGCTTGTTTTTTTAAAACAAAAAATGTTCCTGCTTCAGTTTTTAATACCGAGACAACGTTTTGACCTTGGCGACGCCGATGATCGACAGAGCCAACTTTGTCTGAATCGGCCCTTAATATTGACCCTGTTGACAAGACGGATCATCCCATTTTTACTTCCATTATTTCCTAGGATCACGCCGAGACAAAGTCACCAGAATCAATGGAAGTTTCAACCCTAGCCCAGTCCCATTGCCAACATCAAACTGATCGACAGAGCCAACTTTGTCTGAATCGGCCCTTAATATTGACCCTGTTGACAAGACGGATCATCCCATTTCTACTTCCATTATTTCTTTGGATAACGCCGAGACAAAGTCACCAGAATCAATGGAAGTTTCAACCATAGCCCAGTCCCATTGCCAACACCAAACTGTTTTGAGTTTAATTCTGAAGCCATGCTAATCTAAAGGTCACATACTATGTCTAGTCCAAATAATTGAGACTTTTGGTTTCTCTTTTTATCATTTGTCATTTATTGGTCAACCGTATATGCAGGATAAGAAGAAATTGAACAAGAGGACCATGAGGGTCCTATATCGCTCACCTGATTTAATCCAACTTAAAATGTTTTCATTGTTCTTTGTCTATACATATATACGGAAAACAAGCAACACCCCCTGGTGGCCATGTTTATCATCCTATCAAAAATAATTTGAAGTCTGAGTAGAGGGGCACCCAAAGAACATTCATGGCAAATGGACAAGAATATTTTTAAAGTGTTTACCTAAACAAGTCTATGAAAAAAAAAAAGTGATCCCCAGGGTGGAGCCATGTTCGACACCAGGGCTATAATAATTTGACCAATCTTGGTAGAAGTCCACTAGATGAAGTTAGATTTCAAATATTAAATTTTTAGACAAGATTTGTAAAACAAGTGACCCGGGTGGGGTCATTTTTGACCCCAGGGCTAGTTTGATTTCAAATATTAATCTTTTAGACAAGATTTGAAAAGCAAGTGACCCGGTTGGGGCCATTTTTGACCCCAGGGCTATAATTTGACCAATCTTGGTAGAAGTCCACTAGATGAAGTTAGATTTCAAATAGTAAACTTTTAGACAATATTTGTAAAACAAGTGACCCGAGTGGGGCCATTTTTGAACAATCTTGGTAGGGGGCCACTAGGTGAAGCTACATACCAAATATCAAAGCCCTGGGCCTTCTACTTTTAGAAAAGATTTTAAAAGTTTTTCCCTATATGAGAATATGTAAAACAAGTTACCCCCGGGGTGGGGCCATCTTTTAACCCAGGGCGATGATTTGAACAATCTTGGTAGAGGTCCACTAGATGATACTACATACCAACTATCAAAGGCCAGTGCCCTCTACTTTTAGACAAGAAGATTTTTAAAGTATTTCCCCTAAATGAGTCTATGTAAAACAAGGGACTCCCGGGATTGGGTCATTTTTGACCCCATGGCTATAATTTGAACAATCTTGTTAGAAGTCCACTAGATGATGCTACATACCAAATATCAAAGGCCAGGCCCCTCTACTTTTAGACAAGAAGATTTACAAAAAAAATCTCTATGAGTCTATGGAGAACAAGTGACCCCCGGTTGGGGCCATTTTTGACCCCAGGGCTATAATTTGACCAATCTTGGTAGAAGTCCACTAGATGAAGTTAGATTTCAAATAGTAAACTTTTAGACAAGATTTGTAAAACAAGTGACCCGAGTGGGGCCATTTTTGACCCCAGGGCTAGTTTGATTTCAAATATTAAACTTTTAGACAATATTTGTAAAACAAGTGACCTGGCTGGGGCCATTTTTGACACCAGGGCTATAATTTGAATAATCTTGGTAGGGGTCCACTAGGTGAAGCTACATACCAAATATGAAAGCCCTGGGCCTTCTACTTTTAGAAAAGATTTTAAAAGTGTTTCCCTATATGAGAATATGTAAAACAAGTTACCCCCGGGGTGGGGCCATCTTTAAACCCAGGGCGATGATTTGAACAATCTTGGTAGAGGTCCACTAGATGATACTACATACCAACTATCAAAGGCCAGTGCCCTCTACTTTTAGACAAGAAGATTTTTAAAGTATTTCCCCTAAATGAGTCTATGTAAAACAAGGGACTCCCGGGATTGGGTCATTTTTGACCCCATGGCTATAATTTGAACAATCTTGTTAGAAGTCCACTAGATGATGCTACATACCAAATATCAAAGGCCAGGCCCCTCTACTTTTAGACAAGAAGATTTACAAAAAAAAATCTCTATGAGTCTATGGAGAACAAGTGACCCCCGGGGAGGGGTCATTTTTTACCCTAGGGCTATAATTTGAACAATCTTGGTAGAGGTCCACAATGTTGCTACATACCAAATATCAAAGGCCCGGGCCCTTTACTTTAAGACAATAATATTTTTTAAGTTGTTTCTCTATATGAGTCTATGTAAAACAATAGACCCCCAGGGGAGGGGTCATGTTGACCCCAGGGCTATAATTTGAACAATCTTGGTAGAGGTCTACTAGATGATGCTACATACCCAATATCAAAGGCCTTGGACCTCTACCTTTAGACAAAAAGATGTTTTAAGTTTGTCCCCTATATGAGTCTATGTAAAACAAGTGACCCTCGGGATGAGGTAATTTTTTTATCCCAGGGCCATTATTTGAAAATCTTGGTAGAGGTTCACTAGATGATGCTACAAACCAAATATCAAAGGCATGGGCCTTCTACTTTCAGACAAGAAGACTTTTTAAGTTTTGGTTAATTTCCCCTTTTTTGGTGCCGTGACAACTAAAGTTCTCCATGGAATAGAATTATTTGAACAAGTTTGAAAGAGATCCACCCAAGGAACATTCCTGTAAAGATATTTTGAATTTGGTAAATTGGTTTAGGAGGAGAAGTCGACTGTAGGAAAATGTGAACGGACGGACGACGACGACGGACGACGACGACGACGACGGACAACGACGACGACGACGGACGGTGAGCGATCACGAAAGCCCACCTTGCACTTCGTGTATAGGTGAGCTAAAAAGGAGCATATACGATGTCTTTTTTAGATCGCCTGAGCCGAAGGCTCAAAGTGATCTATTCTGATCACTTTGTGTCCGTCGTTCACTTTTAGCTTTAAACATCATCTTCTCCTAAACCACAAGACCAATTTCATCCACACTTCACAGGAATGTTCCATGTGTAGCCTTCTTTCAAAACTGTTCAAAGATTTAAATTCCATTGAGAACTTTGGTTGCTGCAGCATCAGAAAGGGGGGAAAATGTCCAAACTTTAAAAATCTTCTCCTCTGAATCTGCATGTCAGATTCCAATATAGTTTGGTAAAAATATTCCTTGAGTGACCTTCTACAAAAGAGTGTTCAACGCATACTGATTGGTTGGAAAACATGACAGTCAATAGGCATCAGAAAAGGGGCAAAATGACAAAATTTGGAAATTCCATTTATTTTAAAGTTCTTGTCTGATATTAAGAAAATTGAATAGGAATCTTACTTAAGTGATCCTCTACTTAATTAAGTCAAGCCGTATTGATTGGTTACAAAATCATAGCAGCCTTGCGTCATCACAAAAGGGGTAAATTGAACGTTTAGCTACAAATGACAACCCCTACCATTCCACTTGACCAATTTCAACGTAACTTCACACGAATGTTCCTTTGATGGTCCTCTTTCAAAATTGTTCAAAAACTTACATTCTGTGTAGAACTTTTGTTGCTGCGGCATCAGAAATTGAGAAATATACCCAAACTTTAGAAACCTCCATCTCCATAATCTGCTTGTCGGATTCCAAGATAATTTGGCAGAAATGTTCTTTGGGTGACTCTCTACATAAACTGTGAAAGCCATATTGATTTCAATGACAAACAGGGCAGCAAAGCGGCATCAGGAAAGGAGCAAAATGATAAAACTTCATAATTCCAATCTTATTAAAGTTCTTGTTAGATTTCAAGATACAAATGGCTTTTACTGATAAACTATTTCTTTTACTGAGTGTCCACTCCTTGCAGTTTCATTTGAACTCCTGACCACATTTTCACATATATTTGCTTCTAATTTACTATCATTCAGGTGATCTATTTAAGGCCATATTGGCCCTCTTGTTTGAAGGACTAATAATATGTCATGTCCATGATCCATCTTGAAAGTTCATAAACAAATCTTGAAAAATACAAAAAGATTAAATATATGCTGAAGATTTCTTGACCACAACACCATGTATGAATGGTGTCTTATAGCCCCCTTATTGGCCAAATAAAAAAAGTGTGGCGCGGGTGACCTGATCTATCCAGATTTTTCACTGCCAAATTTGTGACTGTTTCCCAGTTGATATTAAATTCTACAAAGATTTGTTTTTGTTTTGCAGAATATATTACCAAGTCCATGATATTTCATAACACAACATGTAATATTTTCTTCATGATTTTGAAGTCTCGCGTGTCATTTTTTTTACAATTTTGCGATTTCGCGCATTGGATTTCACAAAATCAAAAGGCTAGGGAGTCTTTACAAAATTGAGTGGAAAGGCGCTGTGTGGGAAAGGGTTAAAGTGATTATGTTTGCAAAACATACATTCTAAAATATATGGTATCTAGTTAAAACTTTCCCACATACAACCTATCTGCCGCAGACGACTTTGAAAACATCTAGGCAAAACTATAAGAAATTCTCTGTAACTGAAAGAATAATTATTGAATGGAGTTGAAAATATTGTGACAAAAGTAGAAATTGCTCATTGTGAGCAATTTCTTCTTTTGCCATAATGTTTTCATAAGTCGTTTGCTGCAGATGCGTTGAAATGATTCTACATGTGGGAAAGGGTTAAGGTAAACTGAAATCAAGAACTCTGTGTGTTCTCTTTGGTATTTACTGTTGATTTCTTTTTTAATATATGCTTTAAATGCAGTCACAGCTCAATGTTTGAAGTTGAATTATAAACTTATAAACATCCCTGGGATGACTCGGTAAGCTTAGCGTTTTTATTACATTTTTAGTTATACAAAATAAACTATAACATATATACATTACTAAAATACAATCAAAAGATGATAGTTGCTTGGCTTTGTTTTAACTTCCCAGTTATTCCATTTCCACATACAACACATTTTCAGAAATCTATGCAAAAATTTAGAAAACTGCTTTTTCAAAAGTCTTCTGCTGCAGAGGCGATAAAAAGCGTCTGTATGTGGGGAAAGAACACTGTATTTACTGATTTTGAAGTTCAAACTTCAAATTTCCAAACTCATCTTCCCTTTGGAAAAAATTTCTTCCCCGGTCAAAGCTTCATCCTTTCCATGTCTCGCAATATACATGTAGGTTTGCACCTCGTACATCAGACTGTACTTCCACCCAACTCATATTTCCTATACCAATAAAACCATGCCACTAAGAGTTACCAAAAAGTAGTTATGCTGGTGAATATTGGGAAGACGATGTGTCATGTACCAAAATTGGATCACCTTGACATCTGACCACATTTAAAAAAGTTGTTTTGTCTGAGACACATCTCTTATGCTATCGCATCTGGAGTTTGCACATTTTGTATTAATTAAGATGCATCTTGGTTAGAAAGTGTGCCATATTTCAAAATTGACTCCACTTGACATTGACATCTTAACCAATTTAAAGAAAAAGCTTGTCCGGGTCATACATATCCTATGCATTGATTAACACAATTTCGAAAGAAGATGCATCTTGGGAAGACCGTATGTTGTGAGTCAATGTTACAACATTTAAATAAGATCAAATTAGCCCTTGATCTGTGACCTCATATATTGAAAAAGCTTCTCCAGAATAGTATTAAGGGATATTTTGTATATCATGTTTTGGATATGGAATAAACGAGGAGATAGAGAGTGTATCTTGTCCCAATGGAAGTGCAATACATACATACAATACAATGTGTCATAGCAAAAACATACAATCAGACACAGTCATGATTTTTACAGAAGAATTAACATAACAATGTTGAACAATGTGAATGTTATTGGAAAAAGTTGTATCTTTTAAGATTTGCATAGTAAAATACTTATGGAAGCAATTGACCATTATAGCTCTTTCCCAACAATCCAAATAACCAAGAAACCTATATAGATTAATCTTCATTTTTAAAACTACCCAAAAAGCACAAACAACTCACATGTTGACTTTCATTTTTTGAGATATGAAGTCAAATCAAAGGATACCTTATCACGCAGTGAATTTTACTTTCAATTTCAGAAAATACATGTTCTTCTTAAAATTGCTCTTAAAGTGTCAATATAGCTAAAAGCAAACAATGTTTTGGCTACAAATCAGTCAGAGGGTATTCAACTTTATCAAAAAACACTTCCAACTATCAACAAAATCATTATTGTCAAATGGGAGACCACTTCAGTCTGATGGGTTCATCTGAAATTCCCTCGACAAAATCGTCTGCCCGGTGCTCCGATCCGAATTGCCTCCCTTTGACCTAAGTGAGGGATTTGTGATTTGTTTTGTATTGATGGCTCTGTATAGTAATCAAGTGCCCTTACATATAGCTCTATTAGTACTGTTCTTACTGTGTTTATGGTATAATGTCAAAAAACATGTGTATTAGTCACTGTAGCAAAGCTTTGCCAAGTGTAAAATAATAGTCCCATTTGAATTTATATTTGTAATACATAATTATGTATATAACTTCAGGACCGGTGATAGTATGCAGGATAAATGATAACCCTTTCCTATTTGCAGATGCATTTTGAGGCAGAGCAGATGCATTTTGAGGCTTCTGCAAGACACACAAATTTGAAAATGTTGCAAAAGAAGGAATGGCTCATCATAAGCAATGTGTAGTGTCTCTGTTTGCAACAATGTTTTGAAGTCGACTCCGTTATAATACTTTCATTCCACAGATTTTCAATAGTTTTGCAAAAGATATTTTTCGTCTGCTGCAGATTTGTTGCATCTGGGAAAGGAATAAGGGTGTGTGCGTGTGTGTGTGTGTATACATGTTGAAGTATAGTACATGTATATTATAAGATATAGATACCTTGTGTACACATGTTGAAGTATAGTACATGTATATTACAAGATATAGATACCTTGTGTATACATGTTGAAGTATAGTACATGTATATTATAAGATATAGATACCTTGTGTACACATGTTGAAGTATAGTACATGTATATTACAAGATAAAGATACCTTGTGTATACATGTTGAAGTATAGTACATGTATATTATAAGATATAGATACCTTGTGTACACATGTTGAAGTATAGTACATGTATATTACAAGATATAGATACCTTGTGTATACATGTTGAAGTATAGTACATGTATATTATAAGATATAGATACCTTGTGTACACATGTTGAAGTATAGTACATGTATATTACAAGATAAAGATACCTTGTGTATACATGTTGAAGTATAGTACATGTATATTATAAGATATAGATACCTTGTGTACACATGTTGAAGTATAGTACATGTATATTACAAGATATAGATACCTTGTGTACACATGTTGAAGTATAGTACATGTATATTACAAGATAAAGATACCTTGTGTATACATGTTGAAGTATAGTACATGTATATTATAAGATATAGATACCTTGTGTACACATGTTGAAGTATAGTACATATATATTACAAGATATAGATACCTTGTGTACACATGTTGAAGTATAGTACATGTATATTACAAGATATAGATACCTTGTGTACACATGTTGAAGTATAGTACATGTATATTACAATATATAGATACCTTGTGTACACATGTTGAAGTATAGTACATGTATATTACAATATATAGATACCTTGTGTACACATGTTGAAGTGGTAAGAGCGTCCGCTTCAGGGGCAAAAGATCATTGTTAGATCCCCTGTATGGTCATATCAAAGACTTAAAAAATGGTCGTAATGGCTTCCCTCCTTGACGCTCATGGTTTCGGGGATAGCATTATGACTGATGCATTGATGTCCGTATAAACAACACAGGACTAGATAAGGTGGAGTAAACTCATCCTTTCCCATCAATATATCTTGAATGAATCAACGACGATTCTTTTGAGTACCCACAACATAGGGTTTGAGAGTCAAATAAGGATTTCGCGATGTGAAATACTCGTCGTATCCAGAGCTCTGAGAAATACCGTAGTAATGGTCATTTATCCACGAAGATTTGTGATATAACTGAAATATAGGTGAAAGTTGCGTAAAACACTACTTAAAATAAGATTTTAAAAACAAAAATTAGTTTGGGTGTAAGTTTAACCCTTTCCCACCTATAGACACATATTGACGCGTCTGCAACAGACGACTCTTGAAAACATCGTCACAAAAGGAGAAATTGCTCAAAACGAGCAATTTCTCCTTTTACCACAATGTTTTCAACTTTTTTCAGTAATTAAACCTACAATTTAAGAGATTTTCCATATATTTGTTATATATTGAAAACCTGACATAAAAGTTTTGTTTAGGTCTGGTTAGGAAAGAATGATAAATTGGCAGTACGCTTACATGTTTACTTATCAATGAACGCATTTGGTGTAGTGGTTAGAGCATCAGAACGACTTTGAACATATTTTGTCAAAAAATGGAAAATCTCTATAATTGAATGGATAACCAATGACTAAAAGTTGAAAACATTGTGGCCAAAGGAGAAATTGCTCATCATGAGCAATTTCTTCATTTGTCACAATGTTTTCAAAATTCGGTTGCTTCAGAAAGCGTCTGTATGAGGGAAAGGGTTAAGAGTTGAAGACCTTGGTATCAGTGACTTCTCTCCTTGGCTCAAGGTTTTGGGGATAACGTTACGACGGATGCTTTGATATCAGGATAAACCTTCCAGCAGTAGGTAAAACAGTGATAGTGTAGAAATCCTTGTACTTTTTAAAGCGGTATAATCCCACCTTTCTTACAAATGTATTTATGTAAAATAACACACAATATCCAAGAAATGTATGTTCTATTGTAATGATATACTTAATTTCATGTATGTAAGAGATACCTTTATGTAATCTACTTTATAAAATATTACTACATTTGTATAACTCATATCAATTATGATCTTGTTGTATGTGAAAAAGTTGGCATTTCTTAACATCGTCCAACTGCTCAGTTTTATCAGAACCTACGCAAGTTGACGGGATCTTCTTGCAAGGAAAGTAAGATCTTAATCAGACTGTTTGGATGCACAGGCTGGCCTGGATCTATAATGTTCACAAAGGCCAACTTGTACATTTTGTCATGCACGGGCTCATTATAGTCTCTATTTGGTTGTTGTCGTTCCTTAAATTGAATGATTGATTGATTGCTTAACGCCGCTTTCAACAATTGTTCAGTTATATCACGGCGTTTCCTGGGTAAGTTACAAGTACTAATAGTCCATTTACCCTGACACCAGCCAGTCAGTTATAATGCTAACCCGCAACCCTGAGAGCCAAGGAGGGCAACCATTACTACCATTTTTAAAGTCTTCGGTATGACCCCGCCGGGAATCTAATCTGCGACCTGCTGTACCCGAGGCGGACGATCTACCACTTCACCACCGAGGCCGTGTCGTCGTTTTTTAGAGGCTTCGGGGATGATTGAACGACTAGTTAACGATCATAGCTGAACCTTATCAGACGGCGTAGGGGCACAATAGCTTTCTGGTTGTTCGCTGCTTACAATGTCGTTTATGTTTTTTATAACGTCTGGATAATGAGATTGAACGTGAGATCCACGAGTTCACCGTCCGAGGTTTAAGACACCACTTTTGCGCTCACTTAATAATATCGGACCTTCAGGTACTTTGGGCCACCAAAGACCCACAATGGCTTTCCACTGACTCCGCGGTGGAATTAAGATTATTCATGCATTATCTAAGCCTAGAATCTTCTTGTAAATAGTTTAGTATGCCACCACAAGAAGGCGGTGTTTGACAGCATAGAGAAGCATATACAAAAGAGAAGTGAGCCACCTCTTTCATTGCCTCTCCGATTTTGGCATCTTTAAAAGTTACATGGCGTAACATTAATGGACGGGGATACACTTCGAGGGGTGACTCCGGTAAGACTATGCTTATACACAGGCTAACCTGAGACATTCATTGTACATAATATGCAAGTCTCAGAAGTGCGGTTCGTTTTCTTAAATTTTCGTTACAGTTCCAACGATGCATGCAAACTACATTATATCGATCGTTTTACATTAGTGTGTATAATACACTGTATTCCATCTACTACGGTACTAAGATCCTGTCTCGGTGGAGGGTGTCAAAGGCAAAATATGTTTCTAAACTAGATTCGATTTGTAATAGGGGTTCGTGAAGTGATCTCAGTTAGCTGTACTGAGCAAGGCGTTGACCGGAATTATGAGATAAGCTGTAGAAGCTATGTAAACTGTGTGAATGGCGTGGCGACCACACACGAATGCAAAGACCTACACGTTTGTAACAGCCAAATACAAGCATGTGATAGGCAAGTCATTGGAAATATTATATCAAACCAATTCTTTACTTGCAAATTTACAATTTACAACTTGCATTTCTCAAGTTTCATTCAAAACAACCGTTGCTAGCAGTGGGAAGAAAATGGATTTTCACTCAGAAAACTGTATTGAGTGTCACTTAAAAGAAGAATCCAACCAAATAGAACTATAAACTACATGGCAACCAGACTTAGCGAAATATTTTGAAACCTGTCATTCCGAAAGCTTATTTAAGCTTGGATTCCTATATCGAAACCTCCATATAAACTATAAAAAAAACATAAAGTAACAGGCATTCAAATCACAAGTAAGACTTAAGACGGAATATGCAGCAACTGTATCAAAATCAAATCAACCAAATTGAGAAAAGACAAAGAAGATCGGCGATATTTACATTAGGAAAAAATGTAGAAACAAACTTGAGTATTGACATATATATATAATATATATATTGATATATCCAAGGCATATCCTTCAATAACATCGCCGTTTTTCTTGCTCTAACAATTATACACCAACATTCAAAACACCGGTAAGTTACCCTTCGACTAAACGCAAACTTGATATCTCATGTTGCAAACATCCAGCAGGTACGTTATATAGAGAATACAAGAGAAAGTTGATGCAACGCATCAATGTCGCCGGATATCCATAGTGCAGTAATGCATAACACTAACATTATAGTAGTTGAATAAACAGTTATCAACTGAGGGGCATATTGGAACATCAAGGGTGGGGTCAAGTGAAACTGTATCATAACTTCCATTGTTTTGTCAACGAAGTGATAATTGAAGCCTTTCATTGTTTATGATCAATCTCCAATCCAAAGTAGGTTGACCATACACACAACCAACTAATTATTGATCATAAACAGTAATGGAAATGAGAAATCTTGCCAATCATTAGTCTTAGTATGTATACAGTGCTTTCATTAAGGAATAATTATAAGATTTGTGAATTCCACATACACTTTTCAAGATGTTTGTCAGAATATTTGAATTTTATTATTTTTCAATAAAACCACAAAACAGACAATTTAGGATTTGCATGCAATAGCACGTCATTTTACCTTTCCTCTATTAAAGTCAACAGTGGACACCTTTGCAGCAATCTACTTTTAAAACAATGAGTTAAGGGTTAAATCGCTGAAGACATGAATTTTCTCTTTTTCTCAAAATGATATTAGCTTGGCATCCTAATTATATCATACTTTAACAAATGTTGAAATGTAGTCCAATATTTATAAATTAGACCACCTTCGAAATATAATATCAACTAAACAGTTAAATCTCATTGAAATTGTTGTATAATTTAAACTTAATTTCGAACATAAACTGAGCCCTACAACATGTTAATTTATTTTAATTCTTTCCTTCCTTTTTCATAACGAAAATAACAAACTACTCATGTTTTAAAATTATATTATGATGAGCGCCCTTGTGTCAATGATGCATAACCGTATGCAGATCGGAAGCAATATGCCTTTAGGGAATTAAATGACACCTTTAAAATTGTCAAGGACGAACTCATTTTGTACGAAAGATATGATTCTTTCTTATTCGCAGAGGTGTCGTTCTTGAAACTCTCTTTATAGGCAGAGAGTGTTCGTTTAAAGTAATTTTTCTATTAAAACTAGTTTTATCTCGGTTTGTTCTTTTCTTCATTTGTTTCGAACCAAGTAAACATTTTAAATCACCTACGATTTACTATTTGTAAGTGAGTGTAAAGAGACAGCTCTCTGCAAAGGAGATTGATCTACGCAGTTGGTATTCGCGAGTCACGCTTCAAGCAGGTGCGCGTATGTAAACAAATTAGACTGCGACGTAAAGCTTTGTAGTTTTCGCCTTTTGAGTACATGTCGTATAGTGTAAAATAAAGTATACCAGTCTAGCTAATAGGGACTGTTTTGTCTTCGTAAATAAAACAAAAAAACATAAATGTGAGTCAAAATAAAGAAACTGAAAATACCTAAAACATCGGAATATTTAGTTAATTTTAGATGTGTCATTACTTAGTGTTTTTAAACAAACACAATTGTAATATGTTTAAGACATCTAAATGTGTTTCTTTCTAATAATAATCCCCCCTCCCATGTGATTTCCGAAAACCTATTAAAAATAGAAGTCGCGGGCTTCTGCCCGGCGACTAATTATGTCCCTGACGTAAGATATGAACTTTATCTGACGAGGTTGGGAGAATTGATAATTGGCGAGCAATATTAACTCGAACATATTCTTAGTAGAAGTGTGAGTATTGCGAATTGGCCGTCGCTTCAGTACACAAGATAGGTCAAATGTATGTCAACCGCCGTGTTTTGAAAATGAATAGTTGTGTTGGATCTGAAAGTCAATGTATACAGTTAGTTCAGGCTAAGGAAGTTCAAGTAACACTCAAAGTTTAATACAGATGACTATATTCAAGACCAGTGTGATGCTTAGGCTTAGTCGTCGTTTAGATTGGAGACATTCATTTTTGGAAAAGGATACCGTCACTGTTGTGGGTAGACATGTCGAAGACACGTTACGAAACTTTTAGTTTTAAGAATGATCATTTAAACCCTAGGCTAGTTGTACGTAAATGATAAAGTTATTTAACAAAAAACATTTTCTGGATATCTCGAACGCATACTGATTTTCTGTCGGAACTGCTGTATGAAAGAGGAATCCATGGGTAGATGAGGCTGTTCGAAAACCCTTTCTCGTGGTAGAACACAGACTGACGATAGAAATTAAACATTTGTCGTTTAACGTGGATTCATTTAAGTGTATTAAAATTACTTGTGGAAACATAGATAGGACATTACTCGCTTCAGATTGTATTTAAACAAGGTTACCTATGAACTGATCACGTGAGAATAAACAAGTCTATGTATGCTACATTTTCAACGAAGAAGTAAGACTGAACATGCAGATTCCGTGTGATTTATATAACGATATTTTTTCGATTTGTATTTGCATTGTACAATTTATTGAAATGTAATTAAAACAATAATAACTTTATTTCTGATTGTTATTTTATGTTTGTTCATTGCTTTGACTGCTATACTATCAACATAATTGAGCCGTTCCACGATAAAAAACCAACATTATGGATTCTGCGTAATGTATCGAACCAGATCAGCCTGCGCAGGCTAATCCGGTCCGACACATTCCGTCTCAGGGGGATAGAGGTACTGAGCAATGATTCCTTAAACAGAAAATCCACAGGAGGCGAAACGTGTCTGTTCGGGTTAGCCTGCACGGCACGCTGAGGCTGATCCGGTTCGATAGTTTTCTGGTGGAACGGCTCATTTATATTTCAGAAAAAGTAGTTCCAGCGATTACGTCATTTCTAAAAATAAGTAGACTGATAAAGATATAGAGAATACCATGCTAGTGTCTGATATTATAAAATTTATCAGGCAAGGCTTAGAAAAAAATGAAAGCGAGGCTCTGCCGAGATTTCCTTTTTTTAGGGCCGAGCCTGATAAATTTTATAATATCAGACACTTGTTTGGTATTCTTTTTATCATGTTTACATTTTTTATGTGCTTTTCTGTCTAATTTGATTAAAATGAGACAAAAAACCTGTCCAGAGCCTCTCCATTTTAAGTTGCGCAATAATATGAAAATAAACCGAAGGACGTTCCAATAAGAAATAGTCCCGAATGGTTTCGGCCATAAGTAAGTAATAATTAAATATTTAGAAAACTGTACGCTTCAAAATTTATCAGTATAATATTTACTCACTAGCAAGGAGAATAATTTCTCATTTCTTTGATTTTTATATCGCATTTTAAGGATTTTTGGTTTTATCCGCCATCTTTAATTTACCAAAATGACCCCGTGAAAGTAGTTCCGTGAAGGTCAAAATGTATAATGATGAGGTGCCTGATAAACGTGAGGTGACTGATAAAGCTAAGTTTATCAGGCAGGCAGTTTATCAACCAAAAACAATGCAACATCATGATAAATATAGTTTTACATACCACAGGGACATAGATACGATTATCTACGTTCCTGCATACCACAAGGAACGGTCCTGGGAACCCATCTCACTTAGTCCATTACAGACCTTCCTGTCCTGTTTCGGTTAATTCATTTGCATTCTGACTTCTCGCAGATAACCGAAATCAAACATCTGACATACTCAAATACAGACGCCAAATTGAATTCAAATACGTAAGTACACAACATATATGAGAAAGGAGAAAATTGAATGTGGGATTTCAACAGATGTTCACTAAGTTATTAAAAAAGTGTTGTGTACTTACGTATTTGAATTCAATTTAGGAAGGATTATACAGTCCAACCTGTGTTTAAAGACCATCCAAGGGAAGAGAACAATATGGTCTTTATATACTGGGTCATTTATGCAGAAAATAAGCAATTTACGGAAACTTAACATTTCTATAGACAGGGAATCGCTATACAAAGGAGGGCTTTAGCATATGTTTGACTGTAGTTTAAACAATGTCGCCTGCTGCAGACGCGTAAAATAGCGTCTGTATTTGAGAAAGTGTAACACTTACCTATTGGTATGCTGAGCCCCACAGCGTGATCTGCTCTCAACACACAGAGTCGTGGGTTTGAAGCCCGACTCTGACTTTCTTGCAACGAGCCTAATTATCTTTACACAAAAATGGGTGAAATGTGGAAAAAAAGCCAGCTGTCTGTGAAGACTGCTTTAAAAAAAACATGTGTGAAGGATTCAGACACGTATCTATGTAGATGGGACAACTTGTGACTATAATATGAACAAAGAAAGGATATTGACCATTTCGCACATACAGACGCATTGACGCCTCTGCAGCAGACGATTAGTGAAAATGTTGTAGCAAAGGAGAAATTGCACATAAATTTCCACTCTATTCAATAATTAATCTTTTATTTATATGTTTGCCTCTTTGTGATTTCAATGTCGTCTGCTGCAGATGTTTAATACCGTTTTTTCAACAATTTTTCAGTTCTATCACGGCGACCAGTTCACCAACCCATGTCGTACGTGGATTTCTCATACCAGTACTTCATACAACATTATTTTCAATCAACTGCCTATTTTACATTGTTGGAAGACGATTGACGTGTGTCACATTGATTGTTGTCAAACGTCGGAATAAATGTTGGCCGAGGTGAGGTTCGACATCACAACCCCTGGATTGACAGCCCGCGTCGCTACCGACTTAGCTCGGCCTTATCTATTCTTCGTTATTAACATCATCCTATATGTACATGTAATTAAAATAAAAGTAGGGAAAATTCTTATATTAATCCTGTCCCACATATCAAAAATATGCTTCAGACAAAAAAAGATGGAAAATTCACATAAATGAAAGAATAATTATTGAATAGAGTTGAAACCATTGTGCCAAAAGGAGAAATTGCTTAAACTATGACCAGTTTCTTTTCATGGTACTTCTGTTTTTCAAAAGTCTTCCGTTGCAAATGCGTCAAAATGCATGTTGGAAAGGGTAAAGGTATCGAAAAATTGATGGAAAGACAGAGACCCTTTTAACCCTCCTCCACATATAGACGCTTTCTGACGCCTCTGCAGCAGACGACTTTTTCTCCTTTTGACACAATGTTTTCAACTCTATTCAATGAGTATACGTCTTCATTTAGGGAGATTTTCCATATAATTTTTCAGATGTTTTTGAAGTCGTCTGCTGCACATTTTCTGCATGTGGGAAAGGGTTAAGTTAAAATAGAAACCTATACTAAGAACAGATAACAGATAAGGTTTTCCTTGAAGTCGGCACACATGGAACGAAAGTTGACCATTTCCCACATGAAACAAATCTGCAGCAGACGACTTCGAAAACACCTGAATAAAAACATGATAAACTTCTATGCGTGAATGTTTAATTATTGAACGGAGTTGGAAACATTGTGACAAAAAGAGAATTTATTCATTTTGATGTCATTGTCACAACATTTTCAAAATTCGGCTGCTGTAGACCCTTATGCGTAAGAAATCATTTGCTTGGAAAGAGTTAAGGAATGCCGATAGCATAATTGAGCCGTCCCGCGAGAAAACCAACATTGTGGACTCTGCGTAAAGTATCGACCCGGATCAGCCTAAGAATGCCGCGCAGGCCTACCCGGATAGACACTTTTCTCCTCCTGTGGATTTTCTGTTCCAGGAATAACTACTCTAAACATCTATCCCCCCCTAAGACGGAATGTGTCGGCCGGATCAGTCTGCGCGGACAGCGCAGGCTGATCTGGTCGATACATTACGCAGATGTATATTGCTTAGATTTGAGCCGTTCCGCGACAAAACCAACATTGTGGACTCTGCGTAAGGTATCAACCCGGATCAGCCTAAGCATGCTGTGCTGGCTAACCCATAAAGACACTTTTCGCCTCCTGTGGATTTTCTGTTTTAGGAATAATTACTCTATACCTCTATCCCCCTGAGACGGAATGTGTCGACCTGGATCAGTCTGCGCGGTCTGCGCAGGCTGATCTGGGTCGATACATTACGCAGAGGCCATACTGTTGGTTTTCTCGCGGGACGGCTCAGATTATACAGATTACAGACATAGGAAAATGTTTAACACTTTCCTTCACGCAACACGTCTGCAAGAAGAAAATAGAACCGTGCAAAACTGGTGCAGTGATAGAGCAGTGATAGAGCGTCGGTCTCTTGCACCAGAGGTCAAGGTTCGAAATCTCGCGATTAGCGGGTTCTGTGTTAGGCATTTTTCCCACGGCGTGAGTACTTCTTAGGTCTCCAGGAAGCAGACACCATTGATATAAGCTGAAACATTGTTTCGTAATCGATGTTAACCCTTTCCCTCGTAGTACAATTATGCAGCAGACGACTTTGAACATATTTTGTCAAAAAGTAGAAAATCTCTATAATTGAATGGCTTGACCTATGACTAAAAGTGGAAAACAATATGGCTAAAGGAGAAATTGCACGTTTTGTGCAATTTCTTCTTTTGTCACTATATGTTTTCAAATAGCCGTCTGCTGCAGAGGTGTCAGAAAGCGTTTATATGAGGGAAAGTGTTAAATAGACTTAACAAATCAGCAACAGAGGCTATTGAAAAACATCTTTGCAAAAATACGGAAAACTCTATGAATGAAAGTATAATAATTAAACAGGAGTTGCAAATAATCTTGCAACAGGCAACAACTCAAAATAAACGACAACTACCTTTCCCAAAATGTTTCCATGAAATCGTCTTAAAATCAACCAAGATTGTGGCAAGAGGAGAAAGCATGGATTAAGAGAAACTTATCCTTTTACCACTATGTTAACAAAAGCCATCTATTGCAGATGCGTCAAATTGTGTCTGCATATGGAACAATGTTAATATTTCCCCAAATACAGACTCTTTCTAACGCTTCTGCAGCAGACGACTTTGGAAGACTATGGCAGAAGGAGCAAACTCTCATAAGGAGCTATTTTTGCATTTTGCCACAATGTTTTCTACTCTACAATAATTAAACTTTTATTTTAAGAGATGTTTTGCTTAAATATTGTCAAATTCGTCTGCTGCAGACTTGTTGTGCGTGGTTAACTGATAACGAGAGGTCCGTCACTCAGTCTGTTGGATTTCCGAATGAACATGGCTGCTAAATTTATTTTACACGTTGGAATCGTCTTATTGGGTGTATATTCAGGTAGTGTATACTTTGAGATTGACGTGTTAAGTAACTCGATCGGACTCATGTAAGATTTAAAATTAAAAATTATAAAAAAAAAAACATTAAATGAAAATAATTTTAAATTCAGAGCTCTAGATAAGGAGCGTTTTTCTTGCTCTAAAATCTTTTTTTGACCTCCAAAACTTGTGTTGTTGGTACTGAAAAGAATCGTCTCAGTGAGACAATTCCTTTGTGTACCTATAACATAGGTTTTACTGAGTGCTAAGAGAAATATTATATAAGAAAGACATATGTACTCCTCCTTATCTAGTTCTCTGAATAATAAGAAAGAAGAGAGTTGGGGTCTTGTAGTATCTGTAAAAAAAAATAGAGACTAAAGTGAGCATTTAATCATATAGGCATACTAAGTGTGAATATCATGTATTTGTCAAGTGTGAAAGGTTCCAAGAAATCAGACAGCATTTCCTGGTTTAAATTATGAACTAGCATTACTCATTTCTACACGTTATTGCAATCTAATAACGCTTTGCTAATTAATAAGAAAATTAGCACACTACGTCTGCATGCTGTTGATGAGTTTTAGTTTTATGGACATGTTTCAGAATATAATCGATGTATTTATATGATGTTATATATTATGGGACGGTGGCCTAAGAACTTTTTAATAAAGATTTGTCATTGTCAGTCTCTGTTCGTCTGTAAGTTTTACACACCTAAATTAAACTTCGTGACTAGAACTTTATAGACAGACGTCGGACATGCTCGTTCTTTATATGAGCCGTCCTGCGAGAAAACCAACAGTATGGACTCTGCGAAAAGTATCGACCCGGATCAGCCAAAGCATGCCGCGCAGGCTAACCCGGACAGACACGTTTTACCTCATGCAGATTTTCTGTTTCAGGAATCATTACTCTATACCTTTATCCCCCCCTAAGACGGAAAGTGTCGGTCCGGATTAGCCTGCTTGAACTGTGCCGGCTGATCTTGTCGATACATTACGCAGATACCATACTGTTGGTTTTCTCATGGGACGGCTCATATTGCTATTTTCCTGCGTTCGCTTGTCATATAAATAACATATAATAAGAACTACCTACTGACAAAGAAAGACACAACACCTGGAAATGTAGCTGCGATTGTTTTATCTGAATGTAACTTTAATCCATTCCCTCATACACATTCATGTTGACGTCTCTGTGCTACTTGTCTTGTGATTAACGCCGTTTCCAACCCAAAAAATCGGTTATATTATTGCGTTTCCTTGGTAAAGTTACCAGAAATACTAATCCATTTATCCTGACACCAATGAGTAAGTCGTATACACCAACCATCATTGTGGACTGCGTAAAGTATCGACCCGGATCATGCCGCTCAGGCTAATCCGATTAGACGCTGTTCGCCTCCTGTGGATTTTCTGTTTCAGGCATCATTACTTCAGACCTCTATCCCCCTGAGACGGAATGTGTCATCCCGGAATAGGCTTATCTGGGTCGATACATTTCTAGAAAATGCTGAATGGTTTTTTTAAATGCCTTATTACAATAACAATAGCCTAGGTTTGATAGTTTATAAATAAAAGATAAAACATAGATAATGTTATGAAAGCCCGAAGAGAATTTGTATTTCATGAATTTCCTGACTTTTCTCCCAGGATCTCTTTGGAATTCCTAAACATACGAGTGATGCCGACATGGACACGTCTCATTCTTTTGTCAACCTTTTTCCGCATAAAGACGCATTTTGAGGCTTCAACAAATGACGACCTTTTAAAACGATGTTACGAAAAAGAAAAGAAAATATAATGCCCATAATGAGCAATTATACCTATTGCCACAACATTTTCATATCCATAACTAAGTGCACTATCATTAGCGAGTTTTTCCATATTATTGTTTATAGATCTACTAGATACACATCATTTCTTATTCGTCGAAAAGCTAAGGTTGTGTTACATAAAACTCGTACAATCGGGATTGATCTCCTTATTTCAGCCTTTGCGATCGATTGTTCCACACTGGCTGATGGTAATTATGAAATAGGCTGTAAGTCGTTCACCGAATGTAAGAGCGGAGCATTACTCCAACATGACTGTCCTCCAAACTACGTTTACAACGCTCAAGTCGGACAATGTGACTTGTAAGTACATTCAAACCTGTGCAAATACCACCTTCGTTTAGCAATTCCCTGTCTATAGCGACCACAGTTCTAGTTTTTATAATTACTCATTTACTGCCCAAATGACCACCCTGTAATTAAAGACCACCTTTGAACAAAGACTTGATTGTTCTCTTCCCATGGGTGGTCTCTATAAACACAAGTTGGACAGTATTGACATAAGCTGATTTAAAGAGATTGTCCTTACTTTTGTCTAGATATTTTCAAAGTCGTCTGCTGAAGCATTAATGCATGAGTGAAATGGTTTAAAGCAGACATTAGGCAGTTCAGATTCGAACTTGCTCTCCGAACTCGTGTGTGTATCTATTTCAAACCCCAACTTACCTGTATGAGTTCATCTCTTCAACCAGAAGCATGCTTTCAACAGTAACTGCGTAATTACGAAGTTATATACACATTTATGCATACGTATATTTTGAGTATTCAATAAGAATTTCAAACTATTTTACAGTAAGCACTCTTGTTTTGGCGACTGTACGGTTAACATCCTTTGAAAAAGTTACGATCGCAAGAATCTACTATTGCTTCGCATTTGAGCCGGACTAAAAAGGTCACTTGATCGAGTATATCGAGTTTGTCAAAGTAAGCCAGGATAATCCATCTCCCTTATAACTAAATATGTTTTATAATAGAAATGTAGTTCAGTCAAATTTCAAATTGTGTTGTTACAGCGAGACGAAAGTGGACCCTCCGTGCGGTTTGATCCGAGACTGTTCCAACGTGGTAGACAGATCCTACGTCGATCTAACCCGAAACTGTACGTCATATTACACCTGTGTACACCATATTTACTACGGACACAACTATTGTACTCCAGGTAAATTTTGTTTAGTTAACCCTATAAATAGATAACAGTGAATTCAAGCAAGGAAACAGCCCTTTGGCTATTTGTGTATTTTTAAATGTTGACCCCTGCTGCACAAAGACACAAAGAAATGTGTATCAATAACATAATCATATTGGTTAGAAAGGTAATTGAATAAGCTAGAAAAGAAACCACACATGATAATATTCCTTCATTGGATTTTCAGAAAATCAAAAAATAAAGAGTACAGACTTTCTTTTGATTATGAGTATATAAAAGTTTAGCTTTTAGCTTTTAACATCTCTTTACCACAATGTTTTAAAAAGTTGTCTGCTGCAGTAGCCGAAAGCGTGTGCAGACGGGAAAATGTTAAGCACACAAAAAGATCATATAATCATGACTGGGTCAGCTATTAATACCGTCTAGAATACAATAATTCTGCAAAAATGAGTTTCATTTGTTTGTTTGGTGTCTTACGGTGATTTCGACAATGTTTCATTTATATCACGGCGTTTACCATTACTTCTGGTCCATTTGAGCCAGCCGGAATACTTAACCTACCATCCTGAGCGTCAAGGAGGAAAAGCCAATAATACCAAGTCTTCCGTATGACCCGGCCAGGGATCGAAACTTCACCCGATGCGGATGCTTTACCACTATACCACCGATGCGGTCTCAAATGCAAATTGCTTGAAAAACATACAGGCAACATATATATCGCAACTTTCATTATTGGCTAGAGTTGAAAACGTTGTGACAAAAGGAGAAATTGTCCATTATGAGTCTGTCGGTCTGGAAACGTTAAAGGGATGCGTTACTCAATTCCTCAGAGATTAACCCGGGTATACTTTACATTGACAATAAATTAAGTTAAATTTCTTTAAGGGATTCGAACACAGGTTTTTTATAAGGTCTGTACTCAGCGATCTAACCATGTGTTAGAGGTTAACACGAGTATACATTACATTGACCATACATTAAGTTAAATCACTTTAAGGGATTCGAAAACAGATCCTTTATAAGGTCTGTACTCAGCAACCTAATAGTGTTTAAGAGATTAAATTGAGTATACATTACATGGACCATAAATTAAGTTAAATTACCTTAAGGGGTTCGAACACAGGTCCTTTATAAGGTCTGTACTCAGCGATCTAACCATGTGTTAGAGGTTAACACGGGTATACATTACATTGACAATGAATTAAGTTCAATTACTTTAAGGGATTCAAACACGGGTCTTTTATAAGGTATGTACTCAACGATCTAACCGTGTGTTAGAGGTTAACACGGGTATACATTACATTGACCATAAATTAAGTTCAATTACTTTAAGGGATTCAAACACGGGTCTTTTATAAGGTCTGTACTCAACGATCTAACAGTTTTTTAGAGATTAGCATGAGTATACATTACATTGACCATAAATTAAGTTAAATTACTTTAAGGGATTCGAACACAGGTCCTTTATAAGGTCTGTACTCAGCGATCTAACCATGTGTTAGAGATTAACATGGATATACATTACATTGACAATGAATTAAGTTCAATTACTTTTAGGGTTTCGAACAAAAGTCCTTTATAAGGTATGTACTCATCGATCTAACCATGTGTTAGAGGTTAACACGAGTATACATTGCATTGACCATAAATTAAGTTTATTTTAAGGGATTCAAACACGGGTTCTTGATAAGGTTTGTACTCAGCGATCTTACCATGTGCACTGTTTAATTATATTACAGGTACGGTGTTTGAAGAGACACTGCAGACCTGCGTCTGGCCAAGAGATGCCTTCGCACCATGCGGTACCAAAGCTGTTGGTTAAACGGATGTACTTGCGATTTGATATAAACTAATAAAATTAGTCGTTCAACTATTTTGGGTTATCCAAACATAACAGTTCATATATCTTTAACCCTTTCCTTCATAGAGACGCTTTCTGACGCCTCTATGCTTTAGTTTTTGATTGTTTTTGCACTGCTTTCAAAAAACTTAAAATTACATCACAGCATTAAGTAACCAGTCCTACTGCTCAATTAATCCGGACATCATCAGCGCAGTAGTAATGTCAATCCTGTAATTAAAGACCACGATGAAAAGCTATTACTACCATCTGTAAAGACTTTGGTATGACCAAGACAGGTGATCGAACCCACGAATTCCAGCACCAAAGGCGAACAAGAGGAGGCAATTTGAAATTGTAATGACACATGGTTATACATCCGTGTTATTTGAAGTCGTCAAAGTGATTATTCTTTGACAAGTGTGTTCATACTTTTCCAAGGTATAAGACGACAACAAAATCCTTTCCCATCATATGCAATTTTACATGACGCAATTACGATATTATCATAACATAAGAATAAGTACCAAATACAAACAAGCAAGACGAATTTAAGGTTTTCTGACCTTTAATAAACAAACAAATTACAGTTGATGTTGTTTTAGTTTCTCTTATCTATAAGTGCCCAGAGGTCCCGATACGGAGAGGTTAACAGCTCTTTGCCCTACATTATCTTTCTTATTATCCAACAAACCGTATGTTGTGGGTACTCAAAAGAATCGTCTCATTGAGAAGATTGTTTTGAGTACCCACAACATAGGGTTAGTGGATAAAATAAGAATTTTAGAACAAGCAAAACGCTCCTTATCTAGAGCTCTGTAATCAGGTCTGAGTGATACTTTCAGTCCAGCACATAATTTTAATTATCTGGAAGAGTTTCTGATCAACAAGTACTATCTCTAAATAAGAAGATTTGAAGTAATCCAATTGATGATACAACAGTCTGGGAAGAGTCTAGAATTTCTTATTCCATCAAGAGTTTATAATATTATATATAAAGCCATCTCATTTTCTGGCCAATGAAATGTTTAACCCTTTCTCACATACAGAAGCTTTCTGACACCTCTACAGCAGACAACTTTTAAAACATTGAGACAAAAGAAGAAAATGCACATGGGCCACAATATTTTCAATTTAGTTCAATTATTATACTTTCGTTTATTGAGATTTTACAATGGTTTGGCTAGATGTTTTCAAAGTTGTTTGCTGCAAATATGTCATACTTGAGAAAGGGTTAACAGATCAGAGACAGAAACATGTTTCAGTCTTTTTTGTAAATCCCAGTGAACACGCGGATCCATTATTATCTCAATAATATAACAATACCACAGTCAATAAAACAGTACAAGATTGCTGCATATGTAAACTTATGTGAGTGAATTTTTAGCACAGTTAAAAATTGATATTCTGTCACATGATATACCTGCTGGTTTCCCTATCTATCTATATAAATAATCTGCTTGTAAATTGGCTCCCACATATCTCCATTCTCTAATAATTTCGTATTAATAAACAACAGTTCTTCATGGGTCTCGTTTGAGTACTCAAAGTAAGGACCCTGCAATTTAATACAAATTCTGATTAAAGTTCTGCGTGCAACTACATTAAGAGTCCATATCTTAGTAAGTTAACTACATGATGCATTGCATTAAATTTAATACAACCCTTCCCAAACATCACACCTATGTAAACAATCAAGTAGTATAACTCTATCCAGCATATAATGCAAATTATGGCCTTTTTTACTTAGAAATCCTGGTTAAAGTTTTACCTGCAACTACATTAAGAGACCATATCTTACAGCGTAACTACTTGATGCATTGCATCAACCCTTCCCAACCATCATACCTAGAAACTCTGGTTAAAGTTTTACGTGCAACTACATTATGAGTCCATATCTTAGTAACTACTTGATGCATTGCATTGAAATTTTATTTAACCGTTTCACATAATCAACATATATATACTTTGAATACATCTAGGCAAAATACGGCAAATCTTTGTAAATGAAACTTTAATTACGGAACAAAGATGTAAACATTGTGACAACATTCGTCTAGTGCAGATGCTAGCGGTTGGATAAGGAGAAAAAGTTGTGCATGTTTCCAAAACATATTGAACAAAATTCAATGCAACAGTTTGATATATTTTGTTTTGTATATACACATATTTTACTGCCTAGCAGGGTATTTGAAATGTGTGGCCGCCTTAAGCATAATTGCAAGTATATATCTCTTCTTTGTGAACTCATATTTTTTAATAACTTAATATTCACAAGCCATTGAAAGCCATAAAACGTTTTATGAACTATAAACGTTTGACTTCACAAATGAATTACAGTTGTAATGTAATGTCCATATGTTCGAAAAAATATATTCCTCAGGGCTTACATATGTCAATGACAATAATATTACCACTATGTTGTTATATCTTTCGGCAATGAGCCCTCTTCAGGGTAAATAAATAGGTTATATATCATATACATGTATATAGATAATTTTTTCCTGTTGTGCGAAACAATGTTGGACGAAACAGTATTCATAGACTGCTTTTGTGTTCTCTCGTTTCTGTATTTTAAGAGCTCAACCACGAAGACGCTTTCTATGTAATTTCTTTAGTACCTCAACGGGGGAAAAAAACGTCCAGCAACCAAGATTAAAATAAAATGGAATTTAATCTGAGTAGTGTTCTGGCGATTGTAGTAACGCTCTCCCTAGCAACTGCTTTCATGAAAGTGACCAGTCGCAATTTTCAAACGCTCTACAAAAATAATCAAACAAGTTCTTATTTCAGTTTCAAGAAAATTATATACAGCAATTTCTATCAGGGTAGGTATTGGTTTATTTTTTTTTATGCATATTTTAAAATGGTTTCTAAGTCTTATTACCGCGAAAATTTGTAAATAATCGAAACTGATCAGGGTGTGCATTTGGTTAAATTGTCTTGCTTGGAGATCTGCTGTTTTGTTATTTGTACATTTCACTTTTAGACACTGTATTTGAACTAATCGCGGCACCTATCAATATCACCACAGGCAAAGTCAGTCGATGCCTTGGATTCCTATAACATTAAAACCTCGATATAAACTCAAAAACCATAAAGAAACAGGCATTCAAAACACTAGTAAGACTTCAGATGGAACATGCAGCAACTGTATCAAAATCAAATCAACCAAATTGGGAAAAGACAAAGAAGATCGGCGAGATTTGTCATTAGGAAAACATGTAGAAACAAATTTGATTGAGTATTGACATATATTGATATATCCAAGGCATAAAGCCCTGGCAGCATCCTTTGATAACATCGCCGTTTATCTTACTCTAACAACCACAGGGGCTCGTAGTTATAGTTATTTTTTCATTGTGTAGGATATATTAAAATATAAAAAAAATATATATGCATGACAATAAAAAAATAACTACGAGCCCCTGTGCTAACAACTATACACCAACATTCAAAACACCGGTAAGTTACCCTTCGACTAAACGCAAACTTGAAATCTGATGGTAATAGTTGCATGTTGCAAACATCCAGCAGGTACATTCTTATATATAGTCTTACATACCACAGGGACGTAGATAAGATTATCTACGTTCCTGCATACCACAAGGAACGGTCCGTCCTGGGAACTCCTCTCACTTTGTCCATTACCGACCTTCCTGTCCTGGTTCGGTTAATTCTTCTGCATTCCGACTTTTCGCAGATAACCGTGTCCTATAAAAAGACATCAAACATCTGAAATACCTAATAGTTCTACAACGGAACTTCTGGCACGCTAGAGAATGTGTGTAAATGCTGCATCGTGAGCATTTATAACCAGAAATCGTCCTTGCCCTTGGCATTTATATAACTATCATCGCGAACATGAAAGTGATTTAACGATAATATAATAATAACACGTATCAGCTCGTATGTCCCAGAACATGTTTATGATCATGAAAACGCACATCGATAGGCAAAATAAGCTTGCCAAAAACCTCCATTAGAGCAAATGCTGATAAAAAGAGGAGGCATTTTCCAAAAAAGAAATGTCTGAATAAATGAAAAAGGCAGTGGAATGCTTCCGAGATGGGTCAATTTCCCAAGGTCTTAAGCCTGTGAGAAATGGCAAATCTTTTACAAACAATCTCGCAGGCCTCAATTCCTGTCTTCACAAAACGGCCTTTACGGATCTGGCCTTCTTCAAACTATAAAACGCCTCATGTTTCAGTGTGAACGTTACTATCACGAAAGAGAGTGGTTCAAACTTCAATTGCATAATCTACAGCTGGTATTGCTTAATACCCAAACAATAGAACAAGTTGGTAGATACATATATTGGTTATTCCATTATTCAGAGGAATGTAAATTTAACAATATTATTCTGATGATTACATTGTGTGTACAAACAACCATAAATATTCAAGTGGAATACCTACATAAAGAATCGCACTTCATTTTAGAAACACATGTATTTAGCTAGTAATGCGTGTTCAAGTTTAACGGCAGCATTTAATACCGTTGCGTCATTTATATTTTACTTATTTACAGTGGTAACAACTAATTTCGTGGCTTATAACATTGTTGAATCTATGCAGATATATAAATATCATTAACAGAATTTAAGGCTCATGTAGCGAATCTTTTCTGGACGAAACTTTACATGGACTGCTCTTACTATTGTTTATATAATCTGAGTTAAGCAGGCGCATTGCGTAATGTTAGCGTTAAATTGTATTGAGTTTGTAAGCGTCGTTTAACAATGATGTAAATACATTTTATAACCGCGTACAGTTCAAACAAATCATAGCAACACACTTCCTAGCAACTGCTTCCATGAAAGATATCAGTCGCATTTTACAAAAGCTCTTCATAAAATTACTTAAAACATTTTATCCTACAGGTTTACGCACCAGAATTTTCACAACAGGTAAATGAATAGATATGTTTTTCTGATGGCTGATACTTTATATACTTTATACAAAACTCTTTTGTTCAATAAATGTTAAACACAAAATTCCATTTGTCAGATCGATGCGACTGAAACTGATAGTCAAGTGATCCAGTAAATAAGCTTTAGTCTGGACTTGAAACTAGAACATTGTTTCTACTTTTCAATAGTTTTCATAAGCGAGGTGCCACTGGATTTCTGTAAGACATGAATGTGGCAACACATTAAAAATCTGTAAAACAACATCAGTTCTGTCATGATTTGTGTACAAGAAAATGTTGTCAATCATTTTTCTTTGTAATCCCTCCACCTACCTTCTTTGACATCATACCATGTGACATGAAGCAACACAAACTTTTGGAACCTTAAAACATTTGATTGGTTATAGATTAGCTGGTTTATGATGCAGCTTATTCAATGAGTGTATTTTTTTTTTCTTTTACTGATTGCTGTTATGCTCAGTAACCCAAACTGCAAAATCTCACTAGACTTTATAAGACATGTTTCCGCCATCGACCGGTCAACTTTATAAGATAACTCAACAATAGGCCTTTAATTTCACTTTGTCATACTGAATATTATAGTAGGTTCTACGAACACCGTGTTATCACGAATACCAAGGTAAACACAAATCCGGTGTTTTCTTTGTAATGTTGCGCGCTCAAAACCATATGTCGTCAAAAAATCAATATTCTAAGAAATTACGACACATCATTATTGTTACCCATAATAAAAAGAAAATCCTACATGCCCTGACCCCTCACCAACAAAATCGTCGTTTTTTTAGTAGAAAATCTGTTGTTGATTTTTTCTTTCACATTTGAACATGTTGTCTATTAACTGCTTATGACATCATAGGAATTTTAAGTCACATGATGACATTCCGTGAAGTTTTCTCGACTATAGAAAAGATATAATAACTAGAGATTGTAACTGTAGCAACATGTCAATTGCATGCAGTTACGAACGATTCCCTTGCCATTTTATTGAACAAGGGCAAAAACATGGAAGAAATTAAGGACCAAAATTCTAAAAAATGTTTTTTTGTTTTTTGGCCTGTATGTTTGTGGTGGTTATACATTTTAACATATGCTATATTTAAACTTCTAAATCATATACTGTGTTACAAAAATTAAGGATGTACCGGTAATTATAAGGACTAAAAAAATAACAAAGAAATGGGTCATTTTTGGAAAATATGATTAAATTGTGCCAATAAGAAAATTTAACAAATTGATTCTGAAAATATCGTGTAAATAAGTTCATAGTTTGGAACAGTTAATAAATTATTGTTCTAGTGACAAATATTTTATAGGATTTATATAGAGTTTAATTAACATTGTTTTCATGATACTGGATTTAAATCCAAAATGGAAGAGATTCTTGCGATATAAAAACGAGTGCGCCATAGCGCACGAGTTTTTATATGCAAGAATCTCTTTCACAAGGGATTTAATTCCCAAATCATGAAAACAATGTTTATTAAACTATATATTATATACTCGGCGATAATTTTCGTTTTTAAACGACAATACCCCTGTGCAGCTCATTTATTTTTAGCTCAGAAGTGGAGAGATCTGAATGACGTAATCTGCCAGTTTTGCAGTGACGTCACTATATATATATACGTGACGTCACCGACAATGTGTACATTGATTGAAATAAACTTGTGTCATGTCGATTCAAGCTCTTATTTGCGGATTTAAAAGTGCAATTGTGGAATATTTAAAGGTTCATCATGGAAATAAAGTGTTAAGTAGTGAAAACGGAGCTTATTTATAAGTGTTTAAAAGAGATTTAAAAAAAGTAGTTTCGAAAATCCGGCTAGTGAGCTATATCGCACACTAGGCGATATTGCTCAGTAGACAAAAAGCATGTTATAGGTTTTATCAAGTTGGGAAATCTCTATATTTTATCATTCAGTATATAATATAATCATTTTCACATTAAATCTCAAAATCTTGTAAAGAGTTAATACAACAGGACCACCATACTAATGCTTTTTGTACTTACACCGGTGAGTGATTGCCTCCCTTGAATGACAATTTCTAAATCACTGCGGATGGACTCGATTTTTGGAACTTTGCACAGCAGTGAATGATTATTTTGTGTCAGTTAATTAACAAGGCAGTAACAAGGACATATAAAGGAATGAGTGACACTGGATATAATTTACAGTTAAGTTTGCTTTATTATTATTTTTTCAAAAAAAAATGTGAGTACACCGATAATTGGGAGTCCCATCCTAATTAAAAATTTGATACTTTTTGGTTTATATTATCGCGCTAATAACAGCTTATTTAATGGCAGTAATACCGTTAAAAAGTATACAACTAAAAGACCGTATCAAAGTTTTAGCTAGATTTCTTTCACTCGGGGGGTCCCAGGACACAGATGGTTTGCATTTTTGGGGGGCCATTGGAATTTTAGGGGTTCCAATTTAAAACAAGATGTATATTTTTAAATATATTTAACCAGGTTTTCAACGTAGTTGAAACATCATTAATAGAATGACGATGTCATTGTTCGGGCGGGCATCAATCTCACCTATGTTACAGAATATCTTTAGTTACGGTTGACATGTATTGTTGTAATCAAAGTTGGAATGTAGAAAGAGTTTATGGAGACCTTTCATGGGATTGTGTTTGGGGGCCCTAGGGCCAAGGTCAATGTTGCTGTTACTTAAAATAGAAAAACGGTTGAAACAGAATATCTTTAGTTCTAGGTGACATATTGTTAACAAACTTGGTAAGTAGGAAGAATTTATTAAGACCTTTAATCAAATTAATGGGATTGCGTTTTGCACCCCTAGAGTCAAATTCAAGGTCGCTGTTATTAAAAAAAGAAAGAGTAAATTAATGCAGATGACATGTGGTGCCCCAAGGTCAAGGTCGCTGTTACTAAAGATAGAAAAACGGTTGAAACTCAATTCTTTAGTTACAGTATACTTTTATTATAACTTAACATTGTATGTAACTTTACCTAAAATGGAAACATGTTTTCTACATTTGGTATGTTTTTTTGCACACACACAAGTCACAACATTCAACAAAGAAGCTTAATTATAATTCTCAAAACAAAGGCTGAAGTTCTTCAGTCTGTCAATCATTGAAACCTTGTTTTTTATCGCATTGCGGCTTTTCTTGTGTTTTATCAAATAATATAATTATACCCCATTCGAAGAAGAGGGGGTATATAGGAGTCACTATGTCAGGCAGTCTGTCTGTCTGTCGGTCGGCCGGCCGGCCGACCGGCCGGAAGCCATATTTTGTCCGGCCTATTTCTTACAAACCAATGGGTAGAATTCAATAAAATACTACATGAAGCTTCTATACCAAAAGGAGATGTGCATATCCTAAAGGGGTTACAATTGCATGTTATTTTACAGAGTTATGGCCCTTTTACTTATTAAGTTATGGTGTAGGTCAAGGTGCTGTTTATGGGGTATTTATCATCTTCAGTGATAGTTCTAGTTTCAGTTATATTCATATATATGCTATTACCACATAATCATGATAATTAATGTATTATTATGAAAATTTAATATGCCTGTCATGTCATTCTGCAATAATAAACAGATGCTAGATAATCGCCTACCTGTTAGAGATCCATGAATGAGCGGAATCGCTTGACTTTGTTGGAAGCCGCCAGTAGGTGGCTTCCTGTAGGAATGCTTTGAAATTTAGCACAAGGAGATTTTTAGACCTGCCAGTGTGACCACATATCGGGATTTCTCTTTGTCCTTACTAAGTATATTAATTTAAGGTAAATGACTTTTAAAACATCCCTTTTACACTCTATATACATATACATGTGAGTTTTACAAATTAAAAAAAAAGACAAAGGCCGGTATATTAAGTACATTTTTAGTCCTGTATCTAGTCTAAACAGTAAGATAGAGATCCAATCTACAATATTGGTTACCTGCCTCATACACTTTATTATTTCAATAGTTCTCAAACCGGGAACCAAAAAAAAGGCGCGCTAAATGTAGTCTGGTTCCTTTTATCCTATGTATTATGCAGTAATAAGAGAAAGGAACTCCAGAAGACGCTATATCTCGCCGTTATTTCATCACTGTGTTGTATAAACCCTTATGCTAATCCGTTAGATTCAAACAAACATAACATATACCATGGTTATGTGCTCTTTTCCTTATATGCTTCATTCGCTTTTTTATGTGATGTAATTGCTTGAACTGGGAATGAAAAAAGGACGTTTGCTCGTTCGACATTTTGATGAAAGTTTGAGAAAAAATATAAGAAAGTGGTGTCTTTGCAGTATACTTGTGTTGTAAATTTCTAACACCTTTACCTTTCATATGTTTAAACCCATTCAATGTTTTGGGTCTTAATATCTCCGCAGGAAACTCTCTCCAATAACAATTTATATTAAAACTGAAACGGGTTATGACCAAATATGTATTGCCTTAATTATGCCCCCTTCGAAGAAGAGGGTTATATATATTGCTTTGCACATGTCTGTCGGTCGGTCGGTCCGTCCGTCTGTAGACCAAAGCTTGTCCGAGTGATAACTCAACAATGCCTGGACCTATGGTCCTCAAACTTGACTTGGGGGTTGGGTCTGACCAGGAGATGAACCCTATTTATTTTGAGGTCATTGGATCAAAGGTCAAGGTCACAGTGACCTTGAACACAAAAACCCTTTTTAAGCTTGTCCGAGTGATAACTCAACATTGCCTGGACCTATGGTCCTCAAACTTGACTTGGAGGTTGGGCCTGACTAGGAGATGAACCCTATTTTTTTTAGGTCATTGGGTCAAAGGTCAAGGTCAAAGTGACCTTGAACACAAAAACCCTTTTTAAGCTTGTCCGAGTGATAACTCAACAATGCCTGGACCTATGGTCCTCAACGTTGACTTGGAGGTTGGGCCTGACCAGTAGATGAACCCTATTTATTTTGAGGTCATTTGGTCAACGGTCAAGGTCACAGTGATCTTGAACACAAAAACCCTTTTTAAGCTTGTCCGAGTGATAACTCAACATTGCCTGGACCTATGGTACTCAATCTTGACTTGAAGGTTGGGCCTGACCAGTAGATAAACCCTTTTTATTTTAAGGTCATTGGGTCAAAGGTCAAGATCACAGTGACCTTGAACACAAAAACCCTTTTTCAGCTTGTCCGAGTGATAACTCAACAATGCCTGGACCTATGGTCCTCAGAGTTGACTTGGAGGTTGGGCCTGACCAGTAGACGAACCCTATTTATTTTGAGGTCATTGGGTCAAAGGTCAAGGTAACAGTGACCTTGAACACAAAAACCTTTTTTAAGCTTGTCCGATTGATAACTCAACGATGCCTGGACCTATGGTCCTCAAAGTTGACTTGGAGGTTGGGCCTGACCAGTAGATGAACCCTATTTATTTTGAGGTCATTGGGTCAAAGGTCAAGGTCACAGTGACCTTGAACACAAAAACCTTTTTTAAGCTTGTCTGAGTGATAACTCAATAATGCCTGGACCTGGAGGATACATAATATCTGAAACTATCAGTCATCATCACAATGGGATTAAGAACTGTACCTACTATCCTCAAACTTTGAATGAACATTGTTTATAATCTTAAAACTGACTCATAGACATCCAATGTGAAATGACAAATCAACTGGCATTTCGGTCCATGCAAATTTTACTCAATTGTCCTAATATTCCTGACAACATGGCGATCAGGGGGGGGGGGGGGGGGGGGGGGCATAATGTTTGACAAACATCTCTTGTTTTACTCCATTTACGGTTTTAACCCTTTCCCACATACGAGTATATACCCTTTCTGAGCATGCAGCAGACGACTTTTGAAATCATTGTGGAAAAATGTGAAATTGCTCACAATGAGATTAATTTTCTCCATTTATGGTTTTAACCCTTTCCCACATACAAGTATATACTCATTATGAGCCTCTGCAACAAATGACTTTTGAAATCATCGTGGCGAAAGGTGAAATTGCTCATAATGAGCAATTGCCCCATTTGCCACACAAATTTCAACTCTTTTCAATTATCTTACATTCATTTATAGAGATTATCTATGTTTTATACTTGATGAATTCAAAGTCTATTGGGTTAAACATCATTGAAATCATTGTGGCAAAAAGGAGAAATTGCTCATTTATAATGAGCAATCATGATTTGCATCTACCACAATATATTTGAACACTTTTCAGTTATCAATTTATAGATTTTTTATATTTTGTACTTGATAATTTCAAATTTGTCTACTGCAGATTTGTTTTATGTTGGAAATGGTTAACTCCTTATCCACTATCATGATTATTTGACAAAAAACTATCATAACAGGGCTTGTGTTCAATACAAATAGTTGATTGTCTTTGGTACAAATTGAAATAAATCATAACCTCTTGTCCAGTTATCTTTTAAGTTTTAGTCTTATGTCACTTTTCGTGATCAGTTTAACTCTAAATCATCTCATTCACTTAAAACACAGACCCTGCCAGGTTAAATATCCTACATAATACTTAAATCTTCAAATACCGATATCTGCATTACTAATTACAGATTAAATTTGTCTAATATGTGTGGATCTAAATGTATTTTTTTTACTTGTTCATGTGCAACGACTATTGCGGCTTCTTTTTTATGCTTTGCATCAAACATTCGTCTTGTTAGTTATATGGGTCATTCAGCTCTGATACAGAGATCAGCCATGATCATATTCAAGCACCGCTCTGATACAGATTGTTTAGGGTCTGATTGTTTATCTTCTGAACTGAACTGCACACTTGTAAAGGGAGAATTTGCAAATTGATCAGAAAGTGAAAAACATTTTGCAGGTCCCAAGGATGCACATGAATTGATTCTAACGCTATATGTTCAGAGATGGAAAAATTGCAATGGAGCAAATCATGGAGCATTGAGAATAGAAACATGAGTGTCTCTATCTATTTTGCTAAAAAAAAGTACATATAAAGTATATCCTAGGTATCAATAGTGTACACATTTTTCTGTGTTAGGATATAGGAAAATAAGCTGATTTGTAATTGAAATCATTCTGAACAAAGTGCAAAATGGTACAAAGAATAAATTCAATTTATTTGCATAAATTTCAGAAATATGTCATCAACAGGAGAAATTAAAGACGCCGTGAGATTAGCCCAGCAGTATAATATCCACATCTACAAGATTTTGATAAATGGACTTGTTAACAGCTCCCTTAAAGTTTCAGAGCTTAGGGTTGAGCTAGAGGTAATGTTTAATATTTCTCCTTTCATATAACTAGCAATTATTAACCATCCCTTGTTGATTTGTTTGAAATTTAAACTTCATAACCTGGAATCAGTAGTATGCACACTGAGTCTGATCATTCTTAGCTCACCTGAGCTTTGCTCAAGGTGAGTTATTGTGATTGCCTTCTGTCCGTCGTCCGTCAACTTCTTCTCCTCAGTAACCAGTGGGTCAATTGGGATGAAACCTCACAGAAAGCATCCTCTCAATGACCTCACCAGAATTCCTTCAAATTTTATGGATCCATGCAGAATTCTGGTTTCCATGGCAACAAAATGAAAAAAAAATCAAAATTCTTCTTCTCCCAAATTGGTTGGCAGATTTTCAAATAATGTTATAGAAATGTTCCTTGGATGACCCTTTATCAGATTCCTTCAAGCCATGTTAATTGGTCAGAAAATATGGCGGCCAGGGGGCGGGGCTATTTTGCCTTATATGGCTATATAGTGAAAACTTAAAAAATCTTTTCTTCCGAAAGTGTTGAGGCGATTTACAAATAATTTTGTTGAAATGTTCCTTGGAAGACCCTCTATCAGATTCCTTCAATCCATGTTGATTGGTGAAAAAACATGGCCACCAGGGGACAGGGCATTTTTTGCCTTATATGGTTATAGTGAAAACTTAAAAAATCTTCTCCTCCAAAACTGTTAGACTGATTTTCAAATAATTTTGTAGAAATGTTCCTATGGTGACCCTCTATAAGATTCCTTCAAGCCAAGTTGATTGGTTGGAAACTATGGCCGCCAGGGAGCAGGGTTTATATGGCTAAAGTGAAAAAAAATTAAAATCAGATGAGCGATCCAGGGCCATCATGGCTCTCTTGTTTGTTATTGTCAACCTCAAAACATGATTGCAGTATTTAAGAACAGAATAAAAAGCTTTTTTAGAAAATAAGAAATTCTGTATGTTATGATTGTTTGTGCTTATTAAGATCAACACCAGCAGTGTTCCACTTTCCCTAAGACTCTAAAACAGTTCTGAAGTCAGATGATCAACCAGGACACTGAGTTTTCCCCTTTACCAATTCACTTAAATGGGCGCAACACCTCACCTGATTCAAGAAGCTGGATTTCCTATGGGCATCATAACAGAAATGTTAAGTGTCAAACACTGGAACGAACATTAAAAGTCAGATATGGTTGTTGATCCATTATTAAGTAAAAGCAAACATTCTTTTATATTTTTTAGGAATATAATAGATCCAGTATGAAGTTCTTTGACAGATTGTACCAAATCAGAGATGCAAAAATACCGTTTGCTTGTGTAAGGGAAGAACAAATCCGAGTGTTCAGAGACCAGGTGAAGAGAAATGACAAACTAAGACAGGAGGTTCATTCTATACAGAGAAATATGTGGAACATGAGAGAGATGGGACAAAGAGTCCCATTGGCTAATAAACATTTAGTAAGTTAATCCTTGGACCCATTTGCAATATATTGCTATATATTTGTCTCTTCTTTTCTCTGTGCATTTCATGCAAACAGGAATGATATGGATAAATTAATCTTTGAATATAAAAGCATGTAGGAAAGGAAGGAAATGCACAATAATTTATACATTATGCTATTGGTTTAACAGTGCAGAGCCAGATCAGACAGTATAGCATTAGATGCACTGGTTGAAAATACTGTAAGGTTGACTTTCAAAGAGCATCCCTCATATGTCATTTAATTCCACAATTCTGTCTTCTTTAATCAGCTTTGTTTCTTAGTTTTTAATACTCTTCTCAAGGAAAGTAATTTTAAAAAAAGGGTATACCACTGAGCTTACATTTCCTTCCAAGCATTATTCTGCCTTCTGTTTGTTAGAACTACTATGATTCTCTGTATGTTATCTCTTCTATCTCTGTTTTCTTACTCTGTCTTGTGTTCTGTCTTCTATCTGTCCTGTGTAGATTGAACAAGGCTATCCTGAACTTTGTGTTAAGAACAGTTCTGACAAAGTACCTCTCACTGTACTCTGTGATCAGGTTATTCGCAAATACAACTTGCGTCATGGTGAGTGTCAACATGGTTAATCCTTGGTCGAGTCAGCAAAAACTGATTACCAATGAATTGATCTTTCAATAACTTTGCATTCTTGATATATGGATTTATACATTTAATTTTCTAAATTGAAGATGATGGAATCATCTTATCAGACTGTATTTCAGACTTGATGCCACTGAAATGGCTCACCAATATAACTTGCTATCAAAAGAAAACACACAAATACATATACATGTGTGTTTATTTAATATTAATATCAAGCAACATGTATACTTCAGATTTAATCAGATCCTTGTGTTTGAAGGAAATATGTAAAAAATTCTTTGCTCAGACTTAAAACATCTTGTTTGAGATTGAATGGTGGAGAAATATATTCAAAATGTATGTGCCTTTAATCTTAAAAGCATAAAAGTATTCCATTATTTTATCTATGTTATTATAGTGATATATATAACCACAAGAACACATGAAATAATGGTGCTTTTAATATAGTAACTTTACTATCATATGAAATGAATAACCACACAATGATGTTGTTATACGTTTCTAAGTATGAGTATGACTCGGAAACTGACTATTAAGGGAGTCCCAATGGAAAACAATGAGTCCCTTGTACTGTAATATCTGGACTGGGAGCATTTTGATTTGAGTCAACTGATAAATACTGTAAGTACAGGACTCCAGCACTCGCAGGTAAAAAATCACTGACAAAAGTGAGTTATATATCAATTGTTAGGTTGTCAGATGTATTGTATTCTTTTAGATCACCTGAGGCAAAGGCTCGAGATGATCTATTCTGATGTCTCTCTGTCCGTTGTCCATCTGTCGTTAATTTTAAGCTTTAATCTACATGTCCTTCTAAACCACTTAACTAATTTCAACCAAACTTCACTGGAATGTTCCTCTGTTGGTCCTGTTTCAAAACTGTCCAAAGATTAAAATTATTTGGAGAACTTTGGTTGCGGCGGCATCCGAAAGGGTGGAAAATGACAAATCTTTGAAATTCTTTTTCCCTGGTTGTTGTATTCCAATATTATAAAATGGGGTAGAAATGTTCCTTGGGTGACCCTCTACAAAAGCTGTTCAAGCCATATAGATGGGTTTATAAACATGGCATCCAGGGAGCATCAGAGAAGGGGTAAACTGAACTTAAGCTCTTCAAAGGACATCATTCTCCTAATCCACTTGACCAATTTCAACCAATCTACACATCATTTTCCTTTGTTTGTCCTTTCTGAAATTTGTTCGAATATATAATTTCTAAGTAGAACTTTTGTTGCTGTGGCATCAGTAAGGGAGAAAAATGCAACATCTTTAAATGTTTCTCCTCTAAATGATCTTATTCAAAGCAAATGTAATAGAAATATTCATATAGTGACCCTCTGCAAAAATTGATTAAGCTTTATTGATTGGTTAATAAATATGACAGCCAAGCTGCATCAGTAAACAGTCAAAATGTTAATTCATAATTCCGTTATTATGAAATTTCTTGTCTGCAGGCAGCAATGAAACGGTGGAAAATTAACTTTTAGCTTCAAACAACATCTGTTAAACCATTGGACCGATATCATCCACTCTTGACAGAAATGTCATTTGGTGATCCTCTTTCAAATTGTTTCAAGATTTAATGCCTTATTACAAATGTAATTTCTACCAAACTATCACTCAGGTGATCAATTTAGAGCAATCTTGGCCTTCTTGTTAGTAAAACCAAAACGCATGTTCATAAATGTTTTTTTCTTCTACTTTTCTACAGAGAGACACATTATTGCCTTGCTGAAATGGGCTGAAGAAGAGAGTAACTCTAGGAAAGCTACAAATCCTGTACCAAAAAGAGTTCTCCAGAGGAATCAAATATATCTAACACCCAAGCCTACAATCACTCAAGATCAGCTTACTCTACGAGATGTAGAGGCTGGATATGAAATAACACCAGTCAATTCTAATGAAGATATAAGCAAAGATTCAGCTAATGGTTTTGCTATAACACTAGATGATATCAGAGAGCTAGATTTCAAATATCAAACAAAAAAGAGAGCAAATACTACTTGCGCTTCCACCATAAATAGATCAGATCTGAATAAAGTCAAGTTCAACCCTGACAGGTATACAGTTAATAATACAACACACAAGACAGTGGTGGAACCATCAAGACCCAAACCAGATATTCCTTCCACAGTTGACACTTCTCTTAAGGAAACAACAAAGGCAACAAAAGTAAGCATCAATAATACAGCTTTGTGTAAAGAAAATATCCATATTAACTTCAACAGACCATATCCACTCTTTTCTTGGGAAGAGCTAATGCTAGGGTTCAAAAGATCCTCAAAGGTTCAGTTGAGTGAAAATATATCCCAGCCAGGCAAGAAAGAAGCTGTAGCTAAATCAAAAGAGATATCTACAGGAGGACTAAGTTCGACTGATACTAGAAACAGTTCAGATTTATCTTTGATGTCAGACCAATCAAAAACTCGGGGTTTATCTGTCACAACAGAAATTCGACCTTGTGATGAAATCAAGAACCTGTCTAACCAACCAATTAGTCAGAAAAAACAGCATGTCTTTGTCTCAACAGAAAGAAAGTATTATGATAAAACCAGTAACCTGTCAGGTACAACACATACTCAAAAAACCCAGGGTTTACCTATCAAAACAGCAAGAAGGCATTGTTATGAAATCAAGAACCTGCCTATCCAACCAAATACTCAGAAAAGCCAAGGTGTACCTGTCAACACAGAAACAAGGCATTGTGATTCAATCAAAAACTTACCTTACCAACCAAATACTCAGAAAAGCCAAGGTGAACCTGTCAACACAGAAAGAAGGCATTGTGATTCAATCAAGAACTTGCCTTATCAACAAAATACTCAGAAAAGCCAAGGCTTATCCTTCACAACAGAAAGCAAACACTGTGATGGAATTAAGAGCTTGACAACAGAAACAATGAGAGGACCTCCTGTTGTAGTCAAGAATGGTAAGTGTTATAATTCATGACACAATGCTTAGAACATTTTGAAGTATGTATATTGCTCTATCAATCTAATAGATCTTCAATGTATAAACAACTAGTACTATTTGGCAAAAATGAGCATAGTCCATTTATAGTAGTTTTAAAAGTAAGTACATAGTAGTTTTAAAACTTTTGTAGTACTTGTCAAAGCTTTGAATCCCCTTGGGCAAGGTATATCACCCAGTGAAGTACTGGTTAATAACCCTGGGGTCATGGATATATGTACCTTTGCCGGGATATAACTGAAATACTGTTGATTTTTTGTTTGTAAAACCTCAATAAATTAAATCCAAGCATTAATTATGATTGGGTAAACAAACAATAACACAAGACATGCAATTTATAAATTAATCTGTCTGAGCCATACCTTAAATTTGTATTATCCTGTACCACTGTAATCAAGAACTAGAATATTCACCCCAGTGTTATTTAAAAATGGTAGTAGCTTAACAAAATAATCATCTGCTATATTGCGTATTCTGATCTTGACCTGAATCATGAAATCGATATAATATTGTCACATAAGTGTCTAATGAATTTGATGTAAAATAGGTAACTGTTTTCCCTAAAAGACGAGAATTTCGGCATACATTTACGACAGACAAATTTTTAAAGCATTTTGGGAAAAGGATGAACTTAGAATTAGCCATTTCTTCTTTTAAATTTCAACACATGTCTAAAGATTATTTGGATTCTCTTGATTTGTCTTTGGTTTTGAAGGTCCATAAGCCTTCATCACATTTAGAAACATTTAAGTGTATCTGCAGAAGATAATTTTCGAAACATTTTGGAAAAGGAGAACTTATGATATTTTTCTTTTGCCACAATTTTGTTGACTTTATTTAAAAAAAAAAGGGGGGGGGACATTTTTTATTTTAAGAAATTCAGAAATCACAGAATACCATTAAACCGGTTCATCCACTGGTAGGCAGTGATCGTCCTCATGTATACGAGAATAAGATCAAGAGAACACAACACTCTCTTAAAAGAACTATCACAGAACGTATGACTTGTACTGAAGCCGATCAATTAAAAAAGAGAAGGGAAGAACAGCTGAGAGCATTAGAGTTGAAGAAAGAGAGAATGAAGGAGCTTCTCAGACAGCAGGTATATTTTCTTCTTTCGTTCTTTGAATTTATTTACTATTGCCGTGCAGAATTAAAATATTTGGCAAGCAATATATTTTGTTGAGTTTTGAAGGAGATATGAGAGGTGCTCTGCAAAAAACGATCCATTAGGCAGTTGCTACTGGTATAAATCCAGATCAGCCAGTGCATTTAGAGAGTCTGATATTGCTCTGCACTGTTTGCCAATTATTCATCGAAGGTTTAAAGTAGTTTCAGTGTAGAACAGTGTCTATACTGGGCTCCTTTTGCAAGGAAGCACAGGCAAGGTTTTTTTTTCCATTGTGTGTATTAATTGGGTTGAGGTTAGTTTTCTGGAGCACATTTTATATACTCATTAGATCTTTTATCTTTAACCCTTTCCCTCATACAACAAATTTGCAGCAGACGACTTTGAAGAAATTAAGTAAAATTTTGGGAAAATCTCTATAATGAAGGTATAATTACTGAAAATAGTTGAAAATATTGTGGCAAAATGAAAAATTGCTTGTTTTGAGCAATTTCTACTTTTGTCACACTGCTTTCAGGAGTTGTCTGCTGCAGATGCGTCAACATACGTCTATATATTGGAAAGGGTTAAAGAAAACATGTTTTACCAGTATTTCCTGATTATTCTACCTCTATACCAATCAAAATTAAAAACATCTGAGAGGGCAGAAAATAAAGACAAATGGTCTGTAATTCTGAGAAAATATGGTTGAGATAAAAGAAAAAGACATGCTCCTCATAAGTCAATTGCCTCAGGTGCTCCCAAGACCAGTTCTCTGATGGAGGTTTACTTATTCATCTCCCACATACATCAAATATGCAGGAAATGACTTTGAAAACATTTATAAATGCAAGAGCATGGAAAATATTTAAATGAGAGTAGCACTATTGAATACAGTTAAAAACTTTATTGCAAAAGGAGAAAATGCACATTATGAGCAATTCCTCCTTTACAACAATTTGTTCAAAAGTCATCTGCTGCATTTACGTCAAAATGGGTCTGTATTTTGGAAAGATTGTATTATTAAGAACAAACATCAATGGGAAAGGGTGTACATGTATTACTAAGAACATCCATGAATATATTGTTTAAAATTTAAATTAGCTCTAAAGGCTTTTCCCACATACAGCAAATATGCTGTAAGTGGACAACTTAAACAGCTAGGCAAAAACACATCTATAGGGCAAATATCTTAAAATGGAAGTATATTTATGCAACAGAATTGAAAATAATGTGTCAAAGGCCATCTGCTTCAGATATTTCAATATTCACTTGCATACTTGTGGAAAAGTGTTAATCATAATTGGGAATGATGTTCCAAGCATCATTCTAATTCTAAATTGATTGAACCTATCAAAAAACAGTTCTAATGTTTTCCTATGTAGAATATTCATATAATAACATATTTTAGAGAAATTGTTTAACATTGAGTTTAAATTGTAAATTGTATGTCTGTATTTGTATTAACAGTTTTGCAAGACTCGAAGAATAAAGTCTTCTATCCACTACTATAAAGTACAGGACAATGTACCAAAGGTTGGGAATGTCTCCAAGAAATCTGTCATTTTACCTCAAGGTCACAGAACTGGTGTTGCTAAGGTTACAGAAGACACATCATTAGATAGTAGAAAACGAAAGGCATCACCCTCTGAATTACTACCACAATCAAAGAGGTCTAAACAAGAACCAGGCATAGTTCTTAGAATAGTCAAAAAGAGTTCTGACTGGAATGTCAAACAAGGTGAGTACATACACAGAGACATAAATACGCCATTTTGTTATATTTAGTCAATCAACAAGACTTGAGTTATGGATCTTTCATTTTGTTGACACTTTTCCAGCTTTGATCACTCGCCTGCATAGTCTTGTTAGTTGTTGTCACATAAGAAGCAAATGAATTTTTACTAGTATCTATCTTTACTGCTCACCAGCTAATTTTATCTGATCCATTCACACACCTGAAAGTATACAAATATTGGGCCTTTTTTCACAAAATACAGCTAGATGGCTTTTAAACGAGTGTTATACATACCCTTTCTTAAACATATGGTTTGGGCCAGAGTTTTACAAGCACTTTCATTTAAAGTTTTTCTTTTTATAAGCTCACCTGTGCATGAAATACCCAAAGGTGAGCTATTGTGATCACCGTTTGCCAGATGTCAGTCTGTCATCAATAAGTTGCTTGTGGACACTATAGTAGAGGTGACTTTTCATCTACTCTTCATCAAACCTATTCAGTGTGTTTGTGTTGATGGTGTCAAATATAGGTCATGTCATGTCAAAAACTATGTCACTTGGCAAAATTTAACAAAAATATTGTGGACACTCGAAGAGACAAATTATTTTACTTGTTTAATCAATTTAATCAAATATTAATTATGCACACCTTGTCATAAAAAGCCATGGTACTCAGGTGAGCAGTGCAAATCCTAAATGGACCTCTTGTTATAGGTCAGAGACTACTAAATCAAGAACTTCCTAATTACAATGTAAATCAACAAAACGTTCACACCCCGTTGTTCCGTTCAGTTCTGCTCATGTTCCAATCCGCTCTTAAAACCTTCAGTTGTTCAAATCATTTTGATTGCTTTTTTCCATTCCAATCAAATTGATTACATTTTTACTGTCATTTAGAACGCTTTTTTTTTTCAATCAAAAGTAGTTTCGTAAACTAACTATCGAGTAAATTGTTGCAACCACTCAATGAGCAGAGAAGCATTCGTGTGATTGGATTTTTTTCACTCATTATGATTGTTTCGCTCAGAGCGCAAAATTCTGTTCTGCTCTTAAAGCTTTCCAGCTTTGTTCCAGTCACGCTCAAGTTCCAATCATGTTCTGCTCAGATTGTCAATGTCATGATGTTCTTAACTGTAGCACACTTCTAACACTGAAAAGAGTTACTTGTCAACATTTAAAAAAAGATTGTACATTCTAAAACAAAGTGTGGAACACCCTTTTCAGCAAATTGTCACATCAGTTCCAAGTTCCACTTCCCTATCCCTACTTTCACATTGTGTGCATAGACGAAATCTTAAAAAGCTCCCAATTCAAACACTTTAACCACACCACATAGGAGTATGTCCAAGGCAAAAGGCATAAATTGCGTTTTTTGAAAAGTGTAGAACCAGATCAGCTTGTGTATGCAGACAGTCGGATCAAGATACTCTGTTCAAATATTGCTTACATAAGCTTGTCAACTTGTGTAGATTCTGATAAGACGATTTAGATGTACATACTGATTTGAACCTACAGTGTTCAGAAACACTAGAAACTACTCATACGTATTAGTAGTCCCTGGAAATACCAACTTTTAGCTTTTCCCATGGATGGGCTCATATATACATGCACATAGCGTGTAAACTCACAGATGTTTTTACTATTTATATATATGAACCATTCGACAAGAAAACCATTAGTATGGACTCTGCATAATGTATCGATCCAGATCAGACTTCGAGGCTAATCTGGGTTGACATATTCTCAGGGGTAAAGATGTTTACAGTTATGATACCTGAAACAGAAAATCAACAGGTGAAAAGTGTCTGTCCAGTTTAGCCTGAGCATGCCGCTTAAGGTTATCTGGATCAATACTTTACGCAGCGTCCCCAATGTTGGTTTTCTCATGGAACGGCTCATATACATTAATTTTGTTCTTTTCAGTATACATGTATACTTACAGGTACTTTATGACTCATGTTTTATTTCCATTTTATATTTCAGTGTTTGACAGAGACTAGGATTATGGACAGCAATTTAAAGATTTTTTTTTTTTTTTTTTTTGTGTCTGTGTTCCAAATTGTATACTCAATTAAGTTGTTTTTTTAAATCTGTTTTCATGTGGGGAAATAAAGACTGGTTAAAAATGAAGCATTAAATAATTTCAATATGACCAGTTATGCAAAAAAATCTGTTTTCTAGTTAAGGTACTTTTTATTTGTTGTTAGTTTGGTACTTGTCTCAAGTAACAAGGTTTGTGAAATATGGAGGTTACATTATTTTAACATTCCCTCAATGAAGTTGATGCTCTATCTCGGTATTCTTTGCATGTATATATCGATGTTCCTTCAGTTTACAAAGCAAACACAGTTACTTTACTTTTTCGTGTTAAAAATGATATTGGTGCTCTTTCTTTATAGAAAGATATTGATGCTCTATCTTATATTATAAGAAGTTGATGCTCTATCTTAGTGTTTTTTATCCCCCGCTTTTTCGAAGAAAAAAAGGGGGGTTATTAATTTCGGTTTGTCCGTCTGTCTGTCTGTCTGTCACACTTCGTTTCCGTGCAATAACTGCCACAAATGTGAACCGTTTTTTTTCAAACTTGGTAACAAGGTTAAATGCCTTAAGGGCTAGGCCAAGTTCGATCGTCACTTTCGGCGGACTTTATTTAGTGGAGTTATGGCCCCTTATTTAACACAAAATGTCGTTTCATGCTGTTTCCGTGCAATAACTGCCACAAATGTGATTTTTTTGTTCTTTAAACTTGGTAACAAGGTTAAATGCCTTAAGGGCTAGGCCAAGTTCGATCGTCACTTTCGGCGGACTATATTTGGTGGAGTTATGGCCCCTTATTTAACAAAAAATGTTGTTTCTTGCTGTTTCCGTGCAATAACTGCCACAAATGTGAACCGTTTTCTTTCAAACTTAGTAACAAGGTTAAATGCCTTAAGGGCTAGGCCAAGTTTGATCGTCACTTTCGGTGGAGTTATGGCCCTTTATTTAACAAAAAAAGTTGTTTCTTGCTGTTTCCATGCAATAACTGCCACAAATGTAAACCGGTTTTTTTCAAACTTGGTAACAAGGTTAAATGCCTTAAGGGCTAGGCCAAGTTCGATCGTCACTTTCGGCGGACTTTATTTAGTGGAGTTATGGCCCCTTATTTAACACAAAATGTCGTTTCATGCTGTTTCCGTGCAATAACTGCCACAAATGTGAAATATTTTTTTTCAAACTTGGTAACAAGGTTAAATGCCTTAAGGGCTAGGCCAAGTTCGATCGTCACTTTCGGCGGACTATATTTGGTGGAGTTATGGCCCCTTATTTACGAAAAATGTCGTTTCTTGCTGTTTCCATGCAATAACTGCCACAATTGTGAACCGTTTTCTTTCAAACTTATTAACAAGGTTAAATGCCTTAAGGGCTAGGCCAAGTTTGATCGTCACTTTCGGCGGACTTTATTTGGTGGAGTTATGGCCCTTTATTTAACAAAAAAAGTATTTTCTTGCTGTTTCCGTGCAATAACTGCCACAAATGTGAACCGTTTTTTTTCAAACTTGGTAACAAGGTTAAATGCCTTAAGGGCTAGGCCAAGTTTGATCGTCACTTTCGGGGGACTTTATTCGGTGGAGTTATGGACCCTTATTCAACAAAAAATGTTGTTTCTTGCTGTTTCCGTGCAATAACTGCCACAAATGTGAACCGTTTTTTTTCAAAATTTGTTACAAGGTTAAATGCCTTAAGGGCTAGGCCAAGTTCGATCGTCACTTTCGGTGGACTTTATTCGGTGGAGTTATGGCCCCTTAATTAACAAAAAAAGTCGTTTCTTGCTGTTTCCGTGCAATAACTGCCACAAACTTGGTAACAACCTAGGCCAAGTTCGTTTAATTTACCCTGTAATACATGTTCAATAAAAAGACTACTGACATGTTTAAACCTAACCTCAACATTTTCCTACAATATTTCCTGCAAGCGGGGGATATAAATTTTATGAATTTGCTTGTTACATGTACAGATATCGATGTTCCTTCAGTATACCTAGGAAACATTTATTGTGCTCTCTTTTGATAAAAAAAGATATTGATGCTCTATCTTTATAGAAAGATATTGATGCTGTATCTTATATAAGAAGCTGATGCTCTATCTCAGTGTTATTACATGTTCCAAACATTTATTTTGCTCCGTTTTGATAACAAAATAAATGATGCTCTATCTTTATAGAAAGATATTGATGCTCTATCTTTGAATTATAATGTTGTATCTTATATAAGAAGTTGATGCTCTATCTTAGTGTTACTTACATGTATAGATGTTGATGCTCCTTCTATGTGCTAGGCAAAGAATAGTTTTTATCAATTAAGATAATTGTGATATCGATACTCTATCTTTATAAAAAAAAAATAGATACTGATGCTCTATCTTTGAATTATAATGTTTTAACTTAAAAAAAGAAGTAGATGCTCTATCTTAGTGTTACTTACATGTAGATATCGATGTTCCTTCTGTATACTAAACAAATATAAATTGTGCTCTCTTGTGTTAAAAAAAAGTGATATAGATGCTCTATCTTATTAAAAAAGATACAGATGCTCTATTAATTATGTTAGTTACAAACGGTATTATTTGCAATCTCGATTTGATGCAATATTTAAGAGTGATGTCCTATTTGTGCTTCAAATTTCTTATTTTATGAATGTTTTACACAATATTTTTATATTCAATGGAACTATTTATTTTTGAAAATGATATATATATAAATAAAAGCGTTATATTAATTAAGTATCGTCTTGTTATCGTTCTAAGTTGCAACATGTTCCTGATTTGATGTTGGACTAAAACTGAATTTTTTTAAAGATGTAGTTTTAAATTACTGATCATTTGCTTAGAGGAATCAAATACCGGTACCTGCTGCGTTGACTTACTACCCCTTTCCCACTTGCAAGATTGCCCTTTTCCACGCATGCATATGCATCGCCAGCAGACGTCATTTGAAATCAATGTGGCAAACAGAGAAATTTCTCATAATGAGCAATTTCTAATTTTGCCGCAATGTACTCAACTCTGTTCAATAATTAAACTTACATTTTAAGACACTTCCAATATTTTTGACTACGTTTTTCAAATTGTCTGCTGTGAAATTGTTGTTTGTGGGCAATGCCTAAGAAGATTATGGACAGATAAAAAATAAGCTTCGTAAGGGAAGAATAAGAGAAGGGATGGTAACAGTCGGAGTCACTAGCATTCACAAATCAGAGTCGTTCGTCTACATAGCCCCGCACTATCAAATTCAGAAGTCCACAACCCAATCTCATTCAACCAGAACGAAATACATAACTGTACGTAAATTGGATCTGACTGCATCGCATAAAGGGTCGTCTCGAATTGACCTTATGCAAACTTGTTATACCCATCAGCAGAGACATATAAACACATCAGATTCTACACACGCTGACAGAAGCTTCTGAGTAGTGTAGATATTTATCAGTCTGTTCGGATGCACAGGCCGATCTGGTACACTGTCCTTAAAAGATAACTCAAACCCATTTGTACTTACGGGCTCATGATTCTAAAAGGTAGTACTTAACCCTTTCCCACATTCAACAAATCTGCAGCAGACGACTTTGAAAACATCTAAGCAAAACTTTGGAAAACTTCGAAAAATGAAAGTATAATTCTGGATTAAAGTTGAAAAAATGTGTGAGCAATTTGTCCTTTTGCCACACTATTTTCAAAAGTCTTCTGCTGCAGATGCGTCTATATGAGGAAAAGGGTTAAACAATTAAGAATGTCTAATATGCACAACAGGTCAACAAAAACTTACAACAATTATTTAGAATATTCATAACGGATTGGGAAACGTTCATTTAGAGAACCTTTACATATAAGATAAACGTGCTTTTATACAAGTCGTGCCCGATGGTACGATTGCGGTGGTTCACACTGCAAATGCTTACACAATGAGATACAACTCCTAATATGGATTTCATCAAGCTTTTTTAAAAAGAAACAACAGTAGCCAATCAATCTGATGAACTGTTCGTATGTTCTTTCATATGAACAAATAATAGAAATCGTCAGTGTTTATGTCAGATTATATTGACTTAACGCTTTCAATGCCAAAGGCAATTCAAAGCTTTTGCAAAAAATGCAGATTCGGGTGAGACGGTTCGTAAAGATTGATTGATTGATTGATTGGGATCTAACGCCATTTTCAAAAAAAATTCAGTCATATCGCGGCGGCCAGTTCACCTACTTATGACTATGTTTCCTGGCTTTCTCACACCAGTATTCCACACGACAATCTTTCTAAGCAACTGGCTGCATAACAACATAGACTGTTAGCCCATTAGTATAAGACGAATGACGCTTGTCACAGTGACTTTTATCAAACGTCTGAAAGAACTCACAACCCCAGGATTGACAGCATGCGTCGCTACCGACTTAGCTACCGGGGCTGTCTCTCCTGAAATATGCATTGTTTGCCACTTAGACAAAATGGAGTGGGCCAATTTTCAACATGGAACAGTCGTCTTTGTAAAATTTGGCAGTGAAAGAGTAAATTCTTTCTCTCATGGATAATGGGGCATTGGACAGCTCTTTCTGGTCTGAGCGGCCTTTGCTGTTTCTGTCCATGTCTTGTAACATATGTCTTTTTCGTTTGGTCTCCCTCGTTTTCGTCTGCCATTTGGTGTCCACGTCATGGTTAACCTGCTGTTATTACTTTGTCAAGAGTGCATAAAAAGTAGAATATCATGTAGGACAAAGTTTGTACCCTGCTATATTGTTGTCTTTGTCACAGTGACTTCTGTCAAACGTCAGAAAGAATGTTGGCCGAGCTGGTGTTTGAACTTACAACCCTTTTTTGGAGTGCAATTGAACCAGGCACATTTCTTAGCCAATTACTGGCGGACGTTCCACAACTACCCAATCGATGCGGTAATTGAAAAATGAAACAAGATGGCAGAGTATCTTGACTATTGTTTTGGTCCATGTCTTGTAACCGAATTCGCGTCTTTCTTTTCCGTTTGGTCTCCCTCGTTTTAGTCTGACCTCTGGTGTCCAAGACAGGGTTATCCGGATGTTAGATTGATGTCAGATTTCAAAATTAAAAGTTCAATAACAAGACATGTTTACGAAAGTGAATTCGTGTCTTTTTTTTTTCCGTTTGGTATTCCTTGTTTTCGTCTGCCCTCTGGTGTCCAAGTCAGGGCTATCCAGCTGTTAGATTAAAAGTACATTAACAAGACATGTTTACGAAATTGATTTATAATGTTTACATGCATTGTCCGATTTCAAAGTTTTCAATGTCAAATCTTCCACTCGCATGTAGACATACCATCTGTAATCTAAATCGGCATGTTTCTGTTATGATAAGGTCGTGCTATTATATCGCGTGATGGCATCTGTAAGTGCGCATACACTTATACCATTTACAAGTCAGTGTTAATGATACAAGACTTCGTAACAATGGCGATTCTTTGGTTGTTCTGTGTGTATTTGTCCATTTCATTTGGTAAGTCTCATTATACTTTTTATTTGACATATTATTTTGTCCTTTTAGTGCTATCGCTTTCTTCCACATTGAAATCATTCACATGGAAAGAGAAATACCTAGACTACTAACAGCTAATATGTAGCCCTTTAACACATTTTTTTCCTATAAAATCCCCCGGAAATAGAAATTCAGTGTAAAAATCCCGTGGTCCATCAGCACTATTGCGAGATTTTACAATTATTCATAATTATCATTAAACTCTTCCCGCACACAACAACTCTGCAGCAGACGATTTTTAAACATTAAGGTTATAAATAACTGTTTTATTATTGAATAAGAGTCTGAAATACTGTGACAAAATAAAATATTGCTTATTATGTGCAATTTCTTCGTTTGTCTCAATGTTATCAAAATCCTCTGCTGCAGATGTCAACTGCGTTAAATATGGGAAAGAGTTATTTCAAATCAAATCGAATCGATTACTTGAAAAGTCGGGTTTTTGCTAATGACTGGAGCCTTTTCCAACTACGATAACGAACAGAAAGTGCCCATTCGCTGGCTGCAAAATGCAAAGATTTTCCAATTGACATGTTCAAACTGAACATGTCTGACAGAGAAACATTTTAAAACATGATGATGACATAACCTCACGCCAGAGTTATGTCCCGCCTTGGCGCTCAGCGTTACGGGGTTAGCATAACGACTGACTCGCTGGTGTCAGGATAAATGGACCAGTAGGACTGGTTACCTACCCCTGAAGGGAACGCCGTGATATGACTGGAAGAAACATGTTGAAAGCGGCGTAAAACATGCCGAAGTAAGAAGCACTGTCTGAACGTGGAACTAGTCTATTATCAACAACAGCCTTACGTTGTTTCAAACAATATTTTGAAAAAGTCACCAGATGTCGTCTGCTATATAGGATCTTGTATACGAACTCTCCGTAACCTAGCAGGTCAACCAGTACCGAGATAAAGAATGTTCTCTGACACCGATGTCACAACGAGGCACGTCAGACGAAAACTGACCTTGAGGTTTCGCGATATGAGCCTTCTCGCGAGAAAACCAACATTGTGGCCTCTGCGTAAAGTATCGACCCGGATAAATCTAAGCATGCCGCACAAGCTTACCCGGATAGACACTTTACACCTCCTGTGATTTTCTGTTTCAGTAAACATTACTCTATATAGATACCTCTTTTCCCCTGATACAGAACGTGTCGGTCCGGATCAGTCTGCGCGAACTGCACAGGCTGGTCTGGGTCGATACATTACGCAGAGGCCATAATGTTAGGTTTCTCGCGGGACGGCTCATATCAATTATGATCTTGTTGCATGTGAAAAAGTTGGCAATCTTATCAGAACCTACGCAAGTTGACAGGATCTTCATGCAACGACAGTTGGATCTTAATCAGACTGTGTGGATGCACAGGCTGGTATGGATCTATAATGTTCACAAATGCCAACTTGTACCTTTTGTCATGCATGGGCTCATACTCGTCTCTGTTTGGTTGTTGTCGTTCCTTAAATTGATTGATTGATTTATTGAATGCTTCAATGCCGCTTTCAACAATTGTTCAGTTATATCACGGCGTTTCCTGGGTAAGTTACCAGTACTAATAGTCCATTTATCCTGACACCAGCCAGTCAGTTATAATGCTAACCCTGCAACCCTGAGAGCCAAGGAGGGCAACCATTACTACGATTTTTAAAGTCATTGGTATGACCCCGCCGGGGATCGAATCTGCGACCTGCCGCACATGAGGCGGACGCTCTACCACTACACCACCGAGGCCGTGTCGGCGTTTCTTAGAGGCTTCGGGGATGATTGAACGACAAGTTATAACGATCATAGTTGAACCTTATCAGACAGCGTGGAGGCACAATAGCTGTCTGGTTGTTCGCTGCTTGCAATGTCCCTTAGTTCGGTTCATGTATGTTTTTATAACGTCTGTATACTGGGATTGAACGTAAGATTCTCGAGTTCACCGTGTGAGATTTAAGACACCACTTTTGGGCTCACTGAATAGCGGACCTCCTGGGCTCTTGGGCCACCAATTAGTGACCCACAATGGCTTTCCACTGACTCCGCGGTGGAATTAAGATTAGTCATGCATTAGTTAAGCCTAGATACTTCTTGTGCCACCACAAGAAGGCGGTGTTTTGACAGCATGGTTAATACAAAAGAGAAATGAGCCACTTCTTCTTATTGCCTCTACGATTTTGCATCTTTAAAAGTTACATGGCGTAACATTAATGAACGGGGATACACTTCGAGTGGTGACTCCGGTAATACTGTTCTTATACACAGGCTAACCTGAGACATTCATTGTACATAATATGCAAGTCCCAGATGTGGCTCGTTTTCTTATATTTTCGTTACAGTTCCAACGATGCATGCAAACTACATGATATCGATCGTTTTACATTATTGTGTATAATACACTGTATTCCATCTACAACGGCAGGCGAGGTTTGGAAATGTCAAGCATGACCATTACACATGTTCCTGATTGAGATGTTATGATATAGGTAGGCGAGGGGTTTGAAACGGTTTGTGTTACCGTAAGTAGTAACATTCCAAACTATTACAAAAACCGGTTCCCACCCTGTCACCTACCATAACCATGTGTAACGGTCATTTTGGATATTTCATAACATCCGCCTTCCAGTGTAGATCGAACGCAGTGAGATATATGCTCTCTCAAAATCCTGTCTCGGTGGAGGGTGTCAAACGCAAAATATGTTTCTAAACTATATTTGATTTTTAATAGGGGTTCGTGAAGTGATCGCGGTTAACTGTACTGAGCAAGGCGTTGACGGGAATTACGAGATAGGCTGTAGAAGCTATGTAAGCTGCGTGAATGGCGTGGCGACCACACACGAATGCAAAGAGCTACACGTTTATAACAGCCAAATACAAGCATGTGATAGGCAAGTTATTCCTGGACAATTTTAACCGTTGTGCCAGGTGTACATCATCAAATCACCAAATAATGTTTGTTTTATGAAAGACATATTGGTCGGAGGGGACGGGGAGGGGGAGGAAGAGGAGGAGAGGAGGAAAAGAGAGATAGAGAAGAGAGAAGAGAAGAGAGAAATAGAGAGAGAGAAGGGGGGTGGGTAATTTGCTACGTTATTTTCCTTTCTTTTCACTGTCGTTTGTTAACCATTTCATATTTTTAATTGATTTGTTTATTCAAATTTCCATAATATTGGGGGAAACAAAGACAATAAATGAATGAAACTTTTTTTATTAGTCGCCGGGCAGAAGCCCGCTACTTATATTTTTAAAAGCTTTTCGGAAATGGACATGGGAGGACGAGTTATTATTAGAAAAACACAAATTTAAATGTCTTGAACATATTACAATTGTGTTTGTTTAAAAACACATAGTTATGACACATCTAAAATGAAATGAATAATCCGATGTTTTAAGTATTTGCAGTTTCTTTATTTTGACTCGCATTTATGTGTTTTGTCTTATCTACGAAGACAAAAGAGTCCCTATTAAACTTGATGCAGACTGTTATGTGTCAATATCGAGATAAAAATCACGTCGAATTCTCCTTTTAATAGCAATTTTAACTTACTGAATGTTATTTTCATGTTCAAACAGACGTCTTGATTAGTGTAGAATTCATTTAATAATGTTAATCCATGTATATCTAAAATAGGAACTGTTTCTAAGCCAAATATAGTATCCTATTGTGTCCTAGTTTCGTGACCTTTAACATCGATTTTCGCGCATGCACATTTCGATATGAAGAAGCGAGTGGTCAAAATGTTATTTCATTTTAGATAAGTATCAACATAAACTGGTAACATAAACAAAAATAAGAAATATTTTGTTAACATATGTCTCAAATATATGCCTGTAAATCGGTCGTGAACTTCAAAACCCTTTCTCCTCAGTTCGTGACCTAGTTTCTTATTGCCAAAATATAAAGGGAAGTAACCGGAAGTAAGATGTAAACTTAGAAAAGCGCTTCCATGACATTGACGAGTTATGCAGCAAAATATGTCGCTCGAAATTTTGATTTATTATACGTCACGAAACGAGTGCAAGGGCCGAATGTAGAAGAAAGAAAGATAATATAGAAATGATTTTTTTCTCTCGAATGCAGTGGAATAAAACATGCACAAAAGCTTGCCTGATTTTTTATTCATTTTCTTCGATGTCACAACGACTCGATCTTGACACGATGTCAACATTTCGAAAGAATGCTCAAACACCTTAAATATATGTGATATTAAATGTTTATTTGGCTTGAAACAAATTAAGAAAAGAACAAACTCTGATAAACAATAATTTTAGAAATAAAGAAAATCTGGTCTAACGCACCCAATTAATTTCATACTTGCCACCTTTTAAATAGTAATGGGACTCGCAACTGGCATTTCTCTTGCGCCATACATATAGTGTATGCATCAATTATTTAAATAAACAATTAAGCCGATATGGTGTTTCAAGTGTTGTCTACTTTTTAAACACATGAGGATAAATTTTAACATATGTGAAATACTTATTATAATTATTATTAAAAAGGAGGATGTTCATGTTTTCAGCAATTTAACCGTTTTCTCAATGTTTTAATCGTTTAAAGGTTTTCATTGTTAATTCAGACATGGAAAGGGTTAAATAGCTTTTTATTGCATGTAGATTTAAATCCTAAACTGTATGTGTTGTGATTTCATTGACAAATACAAAAAATCCAAAATCCTGACCAAAAGAAATCCTGAAATTTGTATGTGGAACTTCAAATTTCCTGTAATTAGTCCTTAATGAAAACATTATGTGTATGTTTAGACTAATGAAAGTCAAGAATACATGTGTGTTTAAAAAAGTAATCAATGCAGTCTTTTCCGGCGACATTGATGCCTTGCATCAACTTTCTCTTGTTACTACTAGAATTGGAAACGTTGACCCACCGTGTGGACTGTTAGTAGAGTGTGCTGGAGTCGAAAACCACCTGTATCCTCAATACACCAATGGTACGGACAACTGTCGGTCGTTCTATACGTGCAAGGATGGTTACTATTTGGGTCACAACTTCTGTCCAGCAGGTATGGATCAAAATCACGTGGTTATCTTTAATTCTGTTACCCTTTCCCACATACAGCAGTTCTGCAGCAGACGACTTTGAAAAACATATACATGTTTACGCAAACTTTTGGAAACTCTCTATGAATGAAAGTAACATAAGTGAATAAAGTTGAAAACATTGCTGGCATATGTTTGTTTTTCGCCTCTCATCTTTTACATTATTCTTTCCTACATTTATCAAGTAATTGAGTACGTTATTTGAGGAGTGGTTGAATTTCTGTATTCATAACAGGACTCTGCTTGTGTGGGGATATATAAGCATTTTTATTTATATATACTAATCCTGTACCACACATGGAATTCTGCCAAATTAGTTTATGTCACTATATTATGTAAGGATTATTGGTGAGAATGAATTTATCAATACAAAAATTCTCATTTCCTACACTTGAAGTGTATTAACTCCCATCGAACTCTCCTTAAACGACATATGAGCCGTTCCACGAGAAAACCCACATTGTGGACTCTTCGTAAAGTATCGACCCGGATCAGCCTAAGCATTCCGCGAGGGCTAACCCGGACAGACACTTTTCGCCTCTTGTAGATTTACTGTTTCGGGAATCATTACTATATACCTCTATCCCCCTAAGACGGAATGTGTAGGCACGGATTAGCCTGCGCGGACTTCGCAGGCTGATCTGGGTCAATATATAACGCAGTGACCATACTGATGGTTTTATCGCAATTCGGCTCATTGGAAGCCGCCAGGAGGCGGCTTCCTGTAGGGATGCTTAGACATTTCAGACAATGAGGATGTTTAGACCTGCCAGCGTGACCACATATCGGGATTTCTCTTTATCCTTATTAAGTACATTAATTTAAAATAATGACTTTTAAAACATCCCTTTTACACTCTATATACATGTGTGAGTTTTAAAAATTAAAAACAAAAGACCAAGGCCAGTATATTAATTGAATGTATGTACATTTTCATTTAAGCGAAATTCATACTGTATCTAGTCTAAACAGTAAAACTGACTTGGTTACCTGCCTCATACGCTTTATTAGTTTGATAGTATGTTAAACCGACAACCATTAAACAAGAGGTTCGCACTAAATGTAATTTGGTTCCTCACATGCTATGATATATTACGCAGTAATTAGATGAAGAAGCCACGGCCCGTATTCACCAAACTTTTCAATTTAGACTTTTGACTAAAGCTAAATCTTAATATTTAGTTAACCTTTTTGGATTCCCGGTAATTTAGATTTAGTCCGTATTTACCAACGAGTTTAAAACCGATATCAATTAAACCATGCATTCATCTATAGTCTATTTATAGATTTTCCCTTTTATTTTTTTTCGTAATTTCACATAAATTGCAACTCAATGTTTCAATCATCCTAATTTTTGATTTGTTTTGTTTTTAACAATCTGACTTTCGTTCCGGAAGAAAACCAATAATTCTTACATCGCGTTACCATGGAAGGGAAACAAAAACACGACCTTGACATGTGTAAAAAACATCAGAAATTAGGACATTCTACAAAGTATAATCATTGAAAACAGTTGAAAACATTATGGCAAAAGGAGAAACAAAAAACCGACCTTAACATGTGTAAAAAACATCAGAAATTAGGAAATTCTATAAAGTATAATCATTGAAAACAGTTGAAAACATTATGGCAAAAGGAGAAACTGCTAATTTTGAGCAATGTCTTCTTTAGTCAGTATGTTTTTCAAAAGTCGTCTGCCACAAACACAAATTGTCACAGATTTTAACACCAAAATTTGGGAGAGCTTATATGGGAAATGGCTACGTCATAGCGCGTGAGGATTTTACTCAAATCAACCGCGTTAGCACAAATACCGCATTTGGATAGTTAAAGTATTAATTGTATAATAAGATCAATTTGCATTTTTGTGTGGTAGGTTTTTGGTAATGAATCGTCATGAATTCATGATCAGACTGATCTCTTCCTCGCAATGTTTTACCCCTTTTCGTATGGTCTGGTACAAATCCTTTACACGACAAATTTGGGTCAGAAGTGAAATAGATTTTCCGAATTAATCCGAATTAATTGGTGGGTATACCGATACTCATAATATATTATATATCTCATAATTGAAATAAAACGGAATGGACAGGTTTGGACAATTAACCCTTTCCCACATACGGCAAATCTGCACCAGACAACTTTGAAACCATCTGGGCAAAACTATGTACAAAACTTAGATTTTGACACTTTTTCAACAGTTAACCCTTTCCCACATACGGCAAATCTGCACCAGACAACTTTGAAACCATCTGGGCAAAACTATGTACAAAACTTAGATTTTGACACTATTTCAACAATTAACCCTTTCCCACATACGGCAAATCTGCACCAGACAACTTTGAAAAACCATCTGGGCAAAACTATGTACAAAACTTAGATTTTGACACTTTTTCAACAATTAACCCTTTCCCACATACGGCAAATCTGCACCAGACAACTTTGAAACCATCTGGGCAAAACCATGTACAAAACTTAGATTTTGACACTATTTCAACAATTAACCCTTTCCCACATACGGCAAATCTGCACCAGACAACTTTGAAACCATCTGGGCAAAACTATGTACAAAACTTAGATTTTGACACTTTTTCAACAATTAACCCTTTCCCACATACGGCAAATCTGCACCAGACAACTTTGAAAAACCATCTGGGCAAAACTATGTACAAAACTTAGATTTTGACACTATTTCAACAATTCTCAATCATGTCACGGTCAAAACTTGGAACATCTTGCTAAATGAAGGTATAATTTATGGTCATACAGTAGAAACATTGTAGCAAAAGGATACATTCCTTGTGAGTAATTTCTCCTTTTGTCACAATGTTTTCAAAAGTCGTCTGCTGCAGCAGCTTCAAAATGCATATGTTATAAGAAAATGGTTAACAAAATATGGACTTTACCCACCCATTGAATTGTACATTTATTGTTTCATTGAAAAACTTACCAGTGACAGATTAGCCGCTTTAAGATTAATGCGATTGTACGAACATTGTAGACGTGCCCACAGTTTTCTCTTGTCAGTGTTTCGGATTACGTTAACATTGAAATGCGTTTCCTTAAATTTCTGAATGCTAATCACGACAAGAGTTCACATTATTGTCGTCTACTCGAGATTGTGCTTGTGTAATCCGACAGCTTTGATTTTCAATTGTTCCATTTGCCACAATAATTTAAACTATTACTATCATTTATGGAGTTTTGTACTTGATTATTTCAAAGTCTGTCAAATTAAACATCATTGAAATCGTTGTGGCAAAAGGAGAAATTGCTCATATTGAGCAATATCTGCATTTGTCACAATAATTTCAACACTTTTCAATTATCATACGATCATTTATAGAGATTTATTATATTTTGTACTTGATAATTTCAAAGTCATCTGCTGCATATTTGTTTTATGTGGGAAATGGTTAAACCAAAAACAGATGTTCTGTGTCAGCATTATTTGACAAAACATAATCATAACAGGGTTTGTGTTCAACAAGAATAGTTTTTGGTACAAATTGAAATTTATCACAATCTCTTGTCTATTTATCTTTAGTATTATATAAGTAAATTTCCATGATCAGTTTAACTATTAATCATTCACTTAAAACACTGACCCTGCCAGGTTAAATATCCTACATAAAAGTTATATCATCAAATACCGATATCATTACTGACTACAGTTTAAATTGTTCTAATGTTTTCGGATTTAAATATTCCTTTTTTCTTATTATACATGTGCAACGAAATATTGCGGCTTCTCCTTGACGCTTTGCGTCAAACATTCGTCTTGTATTGTTTGTAACCTTTCTTTTTCTTTATATATCATAATATAATATTCATCCTTGTATGATCTTCACATATTGGCGGAAATAACGAGTATATATTATACAGGGTGTTGAGTAATGTGCAGACGGATAATTATTCCCTTTCCCTCATACGACGATTCTGCAGCAGACGACTTTAAACATATTTTGTCAAAAAATAGAAAATCTCTGTAATTGAATGGATAACCTATGACTAAAAGTGGAAAACACTGTGGCAAAAGGAGAAATTGCTCGTTTTGAGAAATTTCTTCTTTTGTTACTATGTTTTCAAAAATCCGTCTGCTGCAGACGCGTCAGAAAGCGTCTATATGGGGGAAAAGGGTTAATTGATAATTAAGAGTAATTATATTATCTATATTTTAAAATGAAAATGTCAAGTATTTTTTACAATTACAGACATTTACTTTGAGTTTCATGGTTACCATGTCAATATGATTTTTTTCATGCTGAAATAGATCATATTCCACATTTTTTTGTAATTATCGATTTTGCATTTAGGCTGGCAAATCAACAGGAATGATACGTTAACATGTTTTAATCACAGCTTCTTACACATTACTTAAATCAATATTTCTTTTTAGTTCGATACGGGGCATTCGCGAATCATGTCCTTTGTAAGCAAGATTTTCTCAAATAACCAAATTATGCTCAAATAAGGTTAACAAGATTTTCTCAGGGACACTATATTAATATAGTGTCCCTTGTTTTCTCAAATAACCAAGTTATGCTCAAATAAGGTTAACAAGGTTTTCTCAGGAACACTATATTAATGTAGTGTCCCTTGTTTTCTCAAATAACCAAATTATGCTCAAATAAGGTTAACAAGGTTTTCTCAGGAACACTATATTAATATAGTGTCCCTTGTTTTCTCAAATAACCACGTTATGCTCAAATAAGGTTAACAATGTTTTCTCAGGGACACTATATTAATATAGTGTCCCTTGTTTTCTCAAATAACCAAGTTATGCTCAAATAAGGTTAACAAGGTTTTCTCAGGAACACTTTATTAATATAGTGTCCCTTGTTTTCTCAAATAACCAAGTTATGCTCAAATAAGGTTAACGAGGTTTTCTCAGGAACACTATATTAATATAGTGTCCCTTGTTTTCTCAAATAACCAAGTTATGCTCAAATAAGGTTAACAAGGTTTTCTCAGGAACACTATATTAATATAGTGTCCCTTGTTTTCTCAAATAACCAAGTTATGCTCAAATAAGGTTAACAAGGTTTTCTCAGGGACACTATATTAATATAGTGTCCCTTGTTTTCTCAAATAACCAAGTTATGCTCAAATAAGGTTAACAAGGTTTTCTCAGGAACACTATATTAATATAGTGTCCCTTGTTTTCTCAAATAACCAAGTTATGCTCAAATAAGGTTAACAAGATTTTCTCAGGAACACTATATTAATATAGTGTCCCTTGTTTTCTCAAATAACCAAGTTATGCTCAAATAAGGTTAACAAGGTTTTCTCAGGGACACTATATTAATATAGTGTCCCTTGTTTTCTCAAATAACCAAGTTATGCTCAAATAAGGTTAACAAGATTTTCTCAAATAACCAAGTTATAGTAATAGTGATTCCAGTGATGAGTAACCCCTTCCCACATACAACACAATCTGCAGCAGACTACACTAAAATAATCAGGAGAAAAAAATACAGTAAAGTTCAGGAATAGAGTTGAAAACTTTGTAGCAATTCATGAGCAATTTCTCCTTTTGTCACAATGTTTTAAAAAGTCGTCTATTGCAGAGGAATCAGAAGGCGTCTGTAATTGGATAGGGTTAAGATACGGGCCCAATGATTTTTTTTTCCGTGGCTAGTTTTAAATTATTGAATGGATTCTGATTCTATTTCAGATCTGGTTTTCGACCTCGACTTACAGATTTGTAACTTTCGGTTCAGTGTTTGTGAACCATGTGGGGATGTCAATTGTGAAACAGCCCCTGTAGGATAGTTAGGGGTATAACCCATTCCGCTAAATTGGTCGACTATTGAAACAAAAGCAAAATAAAAAGGATCATATATATACTGTTTCTTGTCTATTTAATCCTTTCAGCACCACTCATAACGACGAAGCCGAGCCCCGGTAGCTCAGTCGGTAGCGACGCGGGCTGTCAATCCAGGGGTTGTGAGTTCGAATCCCGGCTCGGCCAACTTTGTTTCCGAGAATTGACAAAAGTCAATGCGACATGCGTCATTCGTCTTCCATCAATGGGCTAAGTCTATGTGGAAAAGCAGCCAGTTGCTTGGGACGATTGTTGTGTGGAGTACTGGTGTGAGAAAACCAGAAAATGCATGAGTAGGTAAACTGGCCGCCGTGATATAACTGAGAAATTGTTAAAAACGGCGTTAAACCCAAATCAATCAATCAATCAATCAATCAATCATAACGACAAAAAATGGAGTGGTCCAATTTTCAACATGAAAGAGTCGACTTTGTGAAATTCGACAGTAAAAGTGTTAACCAATGCTTCAACATGCGAGTTCATCTTTGCAAAATTGTGAAAAATCTCTGGAAATGAAAGTATAATATTTGAATAGAGTCGAAAACACTGTGGCAAAAGGAGCAATTTCTCCTTTTGCCACAATGTTTTTAAAAGTCGGCTGCTGCAGAGGCGTCAAAATGCGTCTGTAAAAGGGAAAGGGTAAAAACAACCTCCATTTTGAATAAACGGGTTTTGACTAATAGAGATACCAGATACCCCTTTCCCTCATATAGACGCTTTCTGACGCCTCTGCAGCAGACGGTGTTTTGAAAACATAGTGACAAAAGAAGAAATTGCACAAAACGTGCAATTTTTCCTTTTGCCACAATGTTTTCCACTTTTTGTCATAGGTTATCCTTTCAATTATAGAGATTTTTTATTTTTTGACAAAACATGTTCAAAGTCGTCTGCTGCTGAATTGTCGTATGAGGGAAAGGGATACTGGTTATTTACTAGATTTCAACCAATTGGTGGAACACATATAGCATCGCTGACGATCACCTTTGCTAATCGTCACAAAGATCGTTGGTAGAGACCACACCCTCTAATCCAGATAGTGGTTACGAATTGAGTCAGTCGGGCAGATAGATTTTACGACCAGACCCAATGTTTTTTAATTTACCCTTTTTTCTCACATAGAAATGCACAAAATGTTTGTGCCTAACCGTTTCTCATATACAACTTATTTACAGCAGACATATTTAAGAACATAGAGGCAAACATATGGTAACTTTCTATAAATGAAAAGATAATTATTGAATTGATTTGAAAACATTATTGCTAAAGGAGTAATGGAACAATTTCTTATTTTACCTCAATGCAGAGACATATAAACACACATGTTACAAAATGAGGTTTTCTGCAGATGCACGTGGGAAAAGGATAAACATACTATGTTGATATATAGGCATGTTGACCTTCAAAATGGTTTCTCAGAATCCCTGCCCAATGCCTTACAATCCTTAAATTGTACCAGAATGCGGACTTCATTCAGCAGATCATTCTAGTAGCAGATCTAATATAAATGTCATTGCGAGCCAACTGTATCCAAAAGAAGTCTCGACATGACATCATTTGAATCAAGCTGCAAGTAAACATACAATACATTTTAAAATGACGCTTTGCATCAATGTAGAATCCACATAACGACAGTGAATTTGAAAAATCTGCGTCGATATACACACCAGCGAAGTCTTCTAATGAACGTATCCATTTTACTTAAAGCTTCGTCAACTGTTGAACGGTTTCCTTAGAAGCAGGTACATTACTTATTGTGCGGCCATGCAGACTAATCTGGATCCTTTTAGACCGCCTCGGTAGTGTATTGGTAGAACGTCCGCCTCGGTAGTGTAGTGGTAGAACGTCCACCTTGGGTGCGGGTTCGTTACCCGAACGGGGCATACCAAAGACCGTAAAAGTGGTAATAATGGCTGACCTCCTTGGCACTCAGAGTTGCGGGGCTAGCATTACGGTTACCGGACATTTGCCACTCCGGACATTCTCCCCTTTATCAAAAAGTGCATAGGCGGACATTCTCCCCTTCATCTTTTTCACATGGCGAACATTCTTCCCCTTCGTCAGTTTGTGCATGGCGGACATTCTCCCCTGCATCATTTATAACATGGCGAACATTAGCCCCTTCAACAGAATATTTTCTTAATTGAACAGTTATCGGATTTCCATTAAAAATATTTAATCCGCAATTGTTTTGTGTTTAACAGTTTGCATTTTAATCCCCAATATACACGATACCCAAGACGACATTGACTACACCAAGGCAGTAGTATGGAAAGTCCCTATCTAATTAGTGAACTTAGTGGAAATGTTGTTTTTTCTCGCAATGAACATTATCGAAAAACATGATAAAGAAGAACAACAGCTTATCACATTTTTACAATATACTTTATTTTCAAATATGAATAAGCACATGGAATAGCACATACTATAAAATAAGCACAGGGAAAGAACACAGCCAAAGCTATTTCTCTTCATCTATCTATACATTCTTAAGTTACTTTGAAAGTCTAATGTAAGAACAAATAGTGTTGAGGAAAGGGACTTCTGTATTTTAATGTACTGGCTACACAATGTGTGAAGAGTCTCTTGATGTTTGACTACTGAACGTTTACATCTCTGCGTGCAAGTCTGGGGAGAACGTCCGCGTGTGAAGGGGCTAATGTCTGCCATGCACAAACTGACGAAGGGGAGAATGTCCGCCATGTGAAAAAGACGAAGGGGAGAATGTCCGCCTATGCACTTTTTAAGGAAGGGGAGAATGTCCGGAGTGGCTAATGTCCTCCATTCAGCATTACGACTGACATATTGGTGTCAGGATAAATGGACCAGAAGTACTGGTAACTTACCCAAGAAACGCCGTGATATAACCTTAAAAATGTTGAAAGCGGCTTAAGACACAAAGCAATCAATCAACGTGTTCCTATCATCGACTGCCCATTGTATGTGACCTTAATACATTTATCTTTGTGTAACGGGAATGACATTGGTATCTCGGTATCTCGGTTGGCGCCTAGATTGGTGACCCGCGGTGGCTCAATTCCGTGAAGGACCCGGTACATCAGACAGACGCGCACGAAGAGTGCTCCCTTGAAACACAGTGTTGTTAAGGAACTGAAGCCAAATTGTGCCCAGTCAGTGAAATACCGTTTTGTTTCAACAGGTAGAATTTTGTGAACAATTTGCTTTTGATTTTTGCTCCCGATTTCAATTTCAATAGTTTAACGTCGTTGTAAAACGAAAATAAGATAATATAGATGTGCCCTTCAGAAACTCCCTGTTCAAGAATAAATGACCGTGAACGGTACTTATCACGAGAATGTGAATTATAAAGAGAGACATTTTTGTCACTTTGTATATGAGATAGGAGAAAATTGAATGTGGGATTTCAACAGATGTTCACTAAGTTATCAAAAAAAGTGTTGTGTACTTACGTATTTGAATTCAATTTAGGAAGGATACAAAGGCTATTGATAGTGATGTTTTTCATCATTTCTACATACAACAAAACAGCAGCAGACGACAACAATGTGGAAAATCTCTATAAATGAAGCCATGATTATTGAATAGATGAGCAGTTTCTCCTTTAGCCACAATTTTCTTTCAAAAGTCGTCTGCTGCAGAGGCGTCAGAAAGCTTCTGTATTTGTGAAAGGGAAAATTAGTGGAAACAATCAAAACCGATGAAGTCACAGAGCTCGTTACAGGGAATGTCGAATGCAAAATGAAAAAGGTGACCGAAACAGGGCAATTTCGAGGGATTGGCGTGAAACGGTTGTAACTAAAAACCTATTTTGGAAACCCTGATTTAGGAGCAATTTTGACCCCTTTGTAAACAATGGAAATTTAGGTGCCATTGCTCAGAACGAGCAATGGCACCTAAATTTCCATTGTTTACCAAGAAAAATAGATTTAATGCTTATAAAAACTTTATGGCGAGGTGATTAACCTTGGTAAAAATATACAAATTTTAGTTACTACCGTTTCACGCCAAGGCCTCAATATACGATAGTTACATGCCGAATGTGAGGAATGAATGTTGAATAGTTCCACAATCAGAGGAATGAAAATTAGTTTAGCTCACTAATCGGTATATTACCGTAAACCCTTCCCACAAACAACTTTGAAAACATCTTGGCAAAGATATGGAAGTATAATAATTGAATATACAGTCCAACCTGTGTTTAAAGACCATCCATGGGAAGAGAACAATATGGTATTTATATACTGGGTCATTTATGCAGAAAATAAGCAATTCGGAAACTAAACATTTCTATAGAGAGGGAATCGCTATACAAAGGAGTAATTGCTCGTACTACTGGGCCATTTCTCATTTCGCCACAATGTTTTCAACTCTATTCAATATTGAAACTTCCATATGTTTGCCTTCAAGTGTTTTCAATGTCGTCTGCTGCAGATTTGTTGTGTGTGCGAAAGGGTTAACCCTTTATCAATCAACCAAACTTAGAGTTGAGACATGTTTGTCTAAACAGTAGATGTACATGTATATATGCTATTCTTCGTTTGATTGGTTGCGGTTTAACGCCGTTTTTTAACAATTGTTCAGTCATATCACAGCGACCAGATCACATACACATGTTTTTTCGTGGCTTTCTCAAACCAGTACTTTACACAAATTTATTTCCCAGCAACTCACAGATTCCATATAGACTGATAGCTCATTGGTAGAAGACGAATGACGCGTGACTTTTGTCAAACGTCGGAAAGAGTGTTGGCCGAAGTGGGCTTCGACCTCACAGCCCCTGGACTGACAGTCCGCGTCGCTACCGACTTAGCTGGGCCTAAGCTATTCTTCGTTATAAACATCATATTTGTACGAGTGATGAAACTCGTATTTGTACATGAACTTCATTAACTCTTTCAGCGCCGAATTGTTTAAAGTAGACTCTTCCATGTTCAAAACCGGGCGTATCCATTTCTCATGTAATAAAAGTTTTGAACTATTTTGATGAGTAAACGCAAACAATGCTGATTTCAGGTGAGACAGCTCGTTACGAGCTGACTCGCCTGAATCAGTATTGTTTGCAAAAACCTCAATATTGCCTTTGGCATTGAAAGAGTTAAAAAGTAGATGAAATTCATGAATTAATCCTTTCCCACATAACAAAAATATGCATCAGACGATTATAAAAAAATATGGGAAATTCACAAAAACGAAAGCATAGAGTTCAAAACATTGTGCCAAGGGGGAAAATTTATTAAACTATGAACAGTTTCTTTTCATGGTACTTCTGTTTTCAAAAGTATTCTGTTGTAAATGCGTCAAAATGCATATTTGAAAGGGTAAAGGTAACTAAAAGAAAATAAAAACCGATACTAAGAACTGATAGCAGATAAGGTTTTCCATGAAGTCGGCACACATGGAACGAAAGTTGACCATTTCCCACATGAAACAAATCTTCAGAGCTTGTTTCGTAATCGATGTAAAAAGGACTAAACAAATTAGCAACAGATGCTATTGAAAACAATTTTGCAAAAATATGGAAAAGCTCTATGAATGAACATATAATGATTAACCCTTTCCCTCATACGACAATTCTGCAGCAGACGACTTTGAACATATTTTGTCAAAAAATAGAAAATCTCTATAATTGAATGGATAACCTATGACTAAAAGTGGAAAACATTGTGGCAAAAGGAGAAATTGCTCGTTTTGAGCAATTTCTTCTTTTGTCACTATGTTTTCAAAACGCCGTCTGCTGCAGAGGCGTCAGAAAGCTTCTATATGAGGGAAAGGGTTAAGAAAGGCTTAAAAATTATCTGACAACAGGCAACAACTCAATATAAACGACAATTACCTTTCCCAAATGTTTCCATAAAATCGTCTTAAAACGGTTTATACCAGATATTTTTTATTGCGTCTACATCCGTTAAACGAAATTATGATTATTGAATAAAGTTGAAAATATTATAGCAAAAGGAGAAAGCACTGAGTATGAGAAACTTATACTTTTACCAGAATGTTAACAAAAGACATCTATTGCAGATGCCTCAAATTTGCGTTTTCATATGGAACAGGGATAACATTTCCCCAAATACAGGCGCTTTCGAACGTCTCTACAGCAGACGACTTTGGAAGACTATGGCAAAAGAAGCAAACGCTCATAAGGAGCTATTTTTCATTTTACCAAAATGTTGTCAACTCTAATCAATAATTAAACTTTCATTTTAAGAGTAATTTTGCTTAAATATTGTCTGCTGCAGACTTGTTGTGCGTGGATAAGGATTTAACTGATAACGAGAGGTTCGTCACTTCTGTTAGATTTCCGAATGAACATGGCTGCTAAATTTATTTTAAACGTTGGAATCGTCTTATTGGGTGTATATTCAGGTAATGTATACTTTCAGATTGACGTGCTTAAGTAACTCGATTGGACTCATTTAAGATTTAAAATTAAAAATTAAAAAAAGAACAACATTAAATGAAAATAATTTTAAATTCAGAGCTCTAGATAAGGAGCGTTTTTCATGCTCTAAAATTCCTTTTTTGACCTCCAAAACCTATGTTGTTGGTATTCAAAAGACTCGTCTTACTGAGACGATTCTTTTAAGTACCAACAACATAGGTGTACCTATAACATATATTTTACTGAGTGCTAAGAGAAATAGTATATAAGAAAGACATATGTACTCCTCCGTATCTAGTTCTCTGTATAATAAGAAAGAAGAGAGTTGGGGTCTTGTAGCAAAAGTGAGCATTTAATCATAAGCATACTAAGTGTGAATGTCATGTATTTGTCCAGTGTGAAAGGTTCCACGAAATCAGACAGCATTTCCTGGTTTAAATTATGAACTAGCATTACTCATTTCTACACGTTATTGCAATCTAATAACCCATTGCTAATAAGAAAATTAGCACACTACGTCTACATACTGTTGATGCGTTTTATACGGAATACTACGGAATACCGTTAGGGCCATCGCCTATGAATGTATTGATCTGAAACGCGATACTCGACAGTACGATGATGATAACACGACAACGCGACGGTACGATGGTGAAGACACGACGGTACGATGGTGAAGACACGACGGTACGATGGTGAAAACACGATAATACGACAGTACGATGGTGAAAACGCGACAGTACGATGGTGAAGACACGATAGTATATCGCATTATCATCATCGTACTGTCGTATTATCGTGTTTTCACCATCGTACCGTCGTGTCTTCACCATCGTACCGTCGTGTCTTCACCATCGTACCGTCGCGTTGTCGTGTTATCATCATCGTACTGTCGAGTATCGCGTTTCAGATCAATACATTTATAGGCGATGGCCCTAACGGTATTCCGTAGTTTTAGTTTTAGGGACATGTTTCAGAATATAATCGATGTATTTATATAATGTTATATATTATGGGACGGTGGCCTAAGAACTTTTGAATAAAGATTTGTCATTGTCAGTCTCTGTTCGTCTGTAAGTCTTACACACCTAAATTAAACTTCTTGACTAGTCCTTTATAGACAGACGTCGGACATGCTCGTTCTTTATATGAGCCGTCCTGCGAGAAAACCAACAGTATGGACTCTGTATAAAGTATCGACCCGGATCAGCCAAAGCATGCCGCACAGGCTAACCCGGACAGACACGTTTTACCTCATGAAGATTTTATGTTTCAGTAATCATTAGTCTATACCTTTATCCACACTAAGACGGAAAAAGTCGGTCCGGATTAGCCTGCTTGAACTGTGCAGGCTGATCTTGTCGATACATTACGCAGATACCATAATGTTGGTTTTCTCGTGGAACGGCACATTATAAATGTCTTTGAATGACCCGTTTGTCAGTGAAGTATATATTTATCAAATGAAATATTGGACGTATGTTGAAATGTGCCATTTTTTGTCCATCGGATCTATTTACATGTACATGTGTAAATTATGCAGTCTGAAATTTCACGAAAAAATCAGGAAAGTCGTGAAATGCCTAAATATTTCAGGATGTTCATGTAATTACTGAAAATTTACTTCAGTTACTTTATGAAAATGCTGAATGGGTTTTTTAATGCTTTATTACAATAACAATAGCCTAGGATTGATAGGTTATAAATAAAACATAAAACAGATAATTTTATGAAATCTCGAAGAGAATTTGTATTTCATGAATTTCCTGACTTTTTTCCCTGGAACATTTTTCCGCGTGTAGACGCATTTTGAGGCTTCAACAGATGATGACTTTTTAAAACACTGTTACGAAAAAAAAAGGCCCATAATGAGCAATTCCACCTATTGCCACAACATTTTCATATCCATTAATAAGTGCACAATCATTATCGAGTTTTTTTCATATTATTGTTTATGCTAGATACACTTACTGATTTCTTATTCGTCGACTAGCGAAATATATGTTGGAAACGTTTTGTTACATCAAACTCGTACACTCAGGATTGGCCTCTTTATTTCAGCCTTTGCGATCGATTGTTCCACACTGGCTGATGGTAATTATGACATAGGCTGTAAATCGTACACCGAGTGTACTAGCGGAGTATTAGTCCAACATGACTGTCCTCCACACTACGTTTACAACTCTAAAGTCGGACAATGTGACTTGTAAGTACATTCAAACCTATGCAAAGACCATCTTCGTTTAGCAATTCCCTGTCTATAGCGACCACAGTTCTAGTTTTTCCAATTACTCATTTACTTCCCAAATGACCACCCTGCAATTTAAGACCACCTTTGAACAAAGACTTGATTGTTCTCTTCCAATGGGTGTTCTTTAAACACAGGTTGGACTGTATTTAAAACCCTCCCCTCAAAGCAAAGACGACAATCGATGCCTCAGCTTAACAGCAGACAAACTTGAAAACATTGTTGGAAAGAGAGAAATTGCTCAAAACGAGTAATTTCTACTTTTTCCTACAATGTGTTTAACTCTCGATAACAAAATACTTCTCCCACCTTTAACTCTTTCCCTAAAACAGATGCTTCTTGTAAACATTGTGACAAAAGGAGAAATTGCTAAAAATGAGCAATTTCTCCTTTTGCCACAATGTTTTGTACCATATTGAATGGACATAAGCTGATTTAACCCTTTTCCTCATACGACAATTCTGCAGCAGACGACTTTGAACATATTTTGTCAAAAAATAGAAAATCTCCATAGTTGAATGGAAAACCTAGAACATAAAGTGGAAAACATTGTGTTTTTGTCACTATGTTTTCAAAAAGGCGTCTGCTGCAGAGGCGTCAGAAAGCGTCTATATGAGGGAAAGGGTTAAAGAGATTGTCCTTACTTTTGTCTAGATATTTTCAAAGTCGTCTGCTGAAGCATTAATGCATGAGTGAAAGGGTTTAAAGCAGACATTAGGCAGTTCAGATTCGAACTTGCTCTCCGAACTCGTGACGTGTATCTATTTCAAACCTCAACTTACCTGTATGAGTTCATCTCTTCAACTAGAAGCATGCTTTCAACAGTAACTGCGTAATTACGAAGTTATATACACATTTGTGCATACGTAACTTTTGAGTATTCAGTAAGAATTTCGAACTATTTTACAGTGCGCACTCTTATTTTGGCGACTGTACGGTCAACATCCATTGAAACAATTACGATCGCAAGAGTCTGCTTTTGCTTCGCAATTGAGCCGGACTAAAAAGGTCACTTGATCGAGTATATCGAGTTTGTCCAAGTAAGCCAGGATAATCCATCTCCCTTATAACTAAATGTGTTTTATAATAGAAATGTAGTTCAGTCAAATTTCAAATTGTGTTGTTACAGCGAGACGAAAGTGGACTCTCCGTGCGGTTTGATCCAAGACTGTTCCAACGTGGTAGACAGATCCTACGTCGATCTTACCCGAAACTGTACGTCATATTACACCTGTGTACACCATATTTACTACGGACACAACTATTGTACTCCAGGTAAATTTTGTTTAGTTAACCCTAGAAATAGATAACAGTAAACAGGAAACTTTGGCTATTTGTGTATTTTTAAATGTTGACCCCTGCTGCACAAAGACACAAAGAAATGTATATCAATAACATAATCATATTGGTTAGAAAGGTAATTGAATAAGCTAAATCAAAGTACTGAAAGTACTAAAGGTTGATTTGCGATCGTTTAAGGAGAGATAATTTTCATTTTTCGCAATAACTAAAACGTATTTCAAGACCATTTTGTAAACTGCACTCGCTTTCTGCAAATAAAACTATATCGTCCGCGTATAGTAGTAAAAACAATTTCAACATGCCCATATCCACGCCGTCAAAATCTAGTCCTCCAAGTCATTTACATACATTGCAAAAATAAAAGTGACATACAGTCCCCCTGTGGTGCTCCAATGAAACAACTGAAACTTTCACTTAAGTTATCATATTTTAACCTTGACTTGATGTTTAAAAAATAAACGAAATCCTTGACGCAAAAGGGTGCATTCTGGTGACTTCTGAGGGTGTTTTCAAAATGTTGGGGGAAGGCTTTCTTAGGTCATATTTAAAAATAAGATTTCATCAATTTTAGCAGTAAAATCCTGCCAAGAAGTAATGAGTTGAGAAAAAATTCGCTGAGGGGTCCATAATTTCAAACTTGCTAAGATTTGGTCTGTGCAATGAATGTACAAATTGAAAAATGTATTGTGTGAAATATTGTCTACACAATCATTGTAATGTTGTTTATCATAAATAAAAAAAAATCCATTTCTTTAAATAAACTTTTAATCAAAATGTGTATCACAGTGTTGTCTTCTTCAGCAGTTTGACAGAAACAAACCCTAAATCTGAAATTGATGCAATGTGATATTTGTCAACTCTGTCCCATACGTTTTTCCTGTGATTTGAACTCTCATAAAAAAAAAGCACGGAAAGGGAAAACTATACTTTCCCGACTTTGATTAAATATATTTTCAATTAAATTGTAAAAAATATTTTTCTTGTTTTTTGAAAGTTTTGTCATTATTATTTAAGACGGACATTATATACTAGATTAGCCAAATTAATATTATTTGAAAAAGTGTTTCTTATTTAAACCTTTCCCACTTGCATACGTATTTGCAGTCGACGACTTTTGAAAACATTGATGCAGAAGAAGAAATTGCTCATAACAAGCAATTTCTCCTTTTGCAACAATGTTTTGAACTATATTCAATGATTAAACTTTGAATAAATGTGATTTTCTGTATCTTTGCTCAGATTTTTTTTTAAATTCGTCTGCTGCAGAGTTTTTATATTGTGGGGTGGGTTGTGATTTTTTAAAGGGCAAGCAGGATTGGGAATTGAGTGTTGCACTTATCCTAATGAAACACTCGCCTGCCTGTGCATGTTTTAGCTTAACTTAACTTTTTAATGTTCTTTCCATCACCAACTCAGTCATCTGTTAGTAATCAACTATATCAGGGTCTTTCAAATAGTAACTGACTCTATGAAAGAAATAATCGCGTCGTAGAACATTGACTCGCAATCATAAAGCGCTCAAATGATTTGATGAAATCTCTTTCTTAGAAGTCGGGAAATTAGACGCGGACCTTGTCGAAAGCACCAATCCAAAATGCAAAAGTCATCGTTAATCGTCGACTTATTGTCGATTATACTCATGTTTTTGCGGAAACCTGCTTGTGGTATATATGTAAAAGGAAAATTACCTATTGAAAACGAATGCATAACTAAAACGACATTGATGGGCTTCGTTACTAGAAATGAGCATATGTTCTATACGCAACTTTGTCGAAGGAATATATGGACTGAGAGAAAGAGAAAGAGAAAGAAAAGGCTAAGCAATGCATACTATCATTATGAATATGGACCTGCACGAATATGTATGGACGGTTTATTCTCGACTGTCCCACATTTTGATTTTTGGGCTAAAAATCGATGTAGGACTATCGGGAAAAAATACAGGTAAGGTGTCGGCTAATCCCTGCCCGGGGCGAAGATATCACTACAGTTCGGTTCATTTAAAATTCCACTATATTGGTAACCATTTTTTATAAAACAGTATGTTACGAATTTATCAGAAAAAAGCTCTTGTTTGGTCCTCTTTTTGATATAACATAGGAATAAGGAAAATATCAAATTATTTAGAAAAACATATTTTAATTCAAATTAGGTAATTGAACTATTGTTTATAATACATACATTCAAATAACAAATAACAAATTAAACACATCATATAATCACATCGTCTGATCTGGGTTTTCACTGTTTTCAATTTTGTTGAATATTTACTCAGTTTATAAATGGTTACATATGTAGACAATATGTTGCTCTGTCCGCATACTCAATTGCGCTAATGGACCCATCACGCAGGCGTTCCTTTAGGGATGCTAGTCGCGTGTCAATGTTTTTATATTTCCTTCTCTTGGTTGGTCTTTTACCTCCGGTAGCATACTGAACTACCTTGATACATGAAAATGATTCAACTTCCTGGATAGTTCTAAGGATGGAAAATATGTTCGGATGTGAATGCTAAACAGCTTTCTTCAACATGCTATGCCAGCCTTCTACATTGTTTGTCGTCCTTGGACCATGGGTATTGAAGTGATTCCAAATCTGTTTGTCGCTCTCAATCCAGTTCTCAGTTACATAGTCTGTGAATAATTCAACTGCTGCAGGAAGCTCTAAAGTAGCAATGTCAGTGAGAGCTTCGAACCACACGTCTTCAACTGAGTTGACTGGTACAAGTGGTAAAACTGCTGCTCGTCTGACCAGGCGGTGAATGTCTTCGTTTGTCCTGTAATCGTTGGCCAAGCCCGAAGACTGTACCTTCCGCCAGATACACTGTGTGTAGTGGAAGAAGCATGCCTTCACGTCCGTCGTCTGGAAGACTCGTAGAGCAGCTTTTCTTGGAGCGAGTTCGTGGTCCATGAACAGGATGTCGGGTTTCAACTCGAGTCCAAAACGGTTACATTCTCTATCCAGTGCATTAAACAGTCTCAGATAAGTTTCTTCCGACTTTCCTGGTAGGAAAGCAAACATCAGAGGATACATCTGTCCGTCTATAAAACAATGCCATGTGTATAACTGGTAGAACAGTCCCGGGCATGTGTAGAAGGTACCGTCAGCGTAGATTGTTCTGGCGTTGCATAGGTGCTCCAGATTTGTCTGCGTAGCGAACACGAGCATTCGGTTTTCTTCACCTTCGTCTATAAGCAGAAACTGCTCACCAGCTGACGTCTCTGTCCACTCCCCTTCCAGGCGTATGTCTTGTCTTCTTTTCGGAAGTACTGGTCTGTCTTTGCTTCGCTCACGATAAAGTTGAGACTTACATCCTTCAAAAGTCTGGATTCTTTTTACCAATTCAACAGATTGTTCATTCCAATCCCGATTTCTGAGAGCTGATACCTCTTCTTTGTAAATTGTTGGAATAGGCGTTGTTTCTTTTCGACACCGTTTTCGCATCTTCTGCATCACATCGTCTGTTTCTATATGGAAATTGTCAGGCTCGTGGATATGGTGAGCGTTATGTCTGACGAGAATACCTTCTCTGGTTGTTACTCGTGATGGACAGGCACGGTTAGAACATGTCCAGTACACCCTCTCTTCCCGTCGGCTCTTAATAACAAATTTGTGGCCATCAATAACCAGACTCATTCCGCCGCGCTGGTTCTTCACAAAATCTAGTCTTACTTGCGCGTTAGCCATGTTTTCAGTATGATGTAAAAACAATAATGATACTTTTCCCCAAAATTTTTCAAGAAATGCATCAACAGTTTGTTCATTTATAATTAAGAGCATATAATTATATAATTTTCTTTAATTTAATTGAATGTTTGTGCAAACAGTTTAGAAAGAAATGAAACAAAGGTGAAATTAATAAAGATCAAATATGAATTATAAGTGTGTTTTTTTGCAAACAAATGAAATTAATAAAGATCAAATAGTAAAGAAACCGCAATGAAACAAAGGTGAAAATACTGTGAAATTTACTATGTTTGTAGTGGAATAGGCATAAACTTAATTGAATGTTTGTGCAAACAGTAAAGAAACCGCAAATTTACTGTTTGTAGTGGAATAGGCATAATAACAGGACTGTATTCTCACCTTTACCGCTCGTTATCCCACCGCACTAAGGGTAAATAGTAAAATCAAAATGTGGGACAATCGAGAAGACACCGTATGGACTAGCGCCTAGAATTTCGTACTAGCCCGATCCTTTATTCCACTCGCTTATGCTAGCGGGCGAGTGGATGTTTACATCTCTGCCGAGAGTGAAGAAAGGATTACAATTTACAAAGGGTAATTGCGCGGTGAAGTGCTATATTGGCGTAGTGATATCTAAATAATTGTGTACTCTTAAATATGATATTTACACATTAAGAGACTTTGTGATTTTATTTGGATACCTAGAATAAGTGAATTTATTTTACTTATTGTACTTTTGATTATGTTTGATTCAGTCTGATTTGTTTGCTCTATTTTTGTATGTGTTCTGGGGCATTTACATCACGTGACTTCAAAATTCAACACGTAACAATGGTCTCGTTTGCGCATGCGCGCAACTCAACCAAAAATGAAACCACACATGATAATATTCCTTCATTTGATTTTCAGAAAATCAAAAAATAAAGAGTGCAGACTTTCTTTTGAGTATGAGTATATAAAAGTTTAGCTTTTAGCTTTAGAATACTTTTAAAAAAAAACAGTCAAAAAGAGAAAGTGTTCATTTTGCGCAATTTCTCTCTTTACCACAATGTTTTAAAAAGTTGTCTGCTGCAGTAGCCGAAAGCGTGTGCAGGTGGACGCTTTACCAGTATACCACCGATGCGGTCTCAAATGCGAATTGCTTTAAAAACATACAGGCAATATATATATCCATGCAAGTTTCATTATTGGCTAGAGTTGAAAACGTTGTGACAAAAGGAGAAATTGTCCATTATGAGTCTGTCGGTCTGGAAACGTTAAAGGGATGTGTTACTCAACTCCTCAGAGGTTAACACGGGTATACTTTACATTGACCATAAATTAAGTTAAATTACTTTAAGGGATTCGAACACAGGTCCTTTATAAGGTATGTACTCGACGATATAACCATGTGTTAGAGGTTAACACGAGTATACATTACATTGACCAGAAATTAAGTTAAACTACTTTAAGGGATTCGAACACAGGTCCTTTATAAGGTATGTACTCGACGATATAACCATGTGTTAGAGGTTAACACGAGTATACATTACATTGACCATACATTAAGTTAAATCACTTTAAGGGATTCGAAAACAGATCCTGTATAAGGTCTGTACTCAGCAACCTAATAGTGTTTAAGAGATTAAATTGAGTATACATTACATTGACCATAAATTAAGTTAAATTACCTTAAGGGGTTCGAATACAGGTCCTTTATAAGGTCTGTACTCAGCGATCTAACCATGTGTTAGAGGTTAACACGGGTATACATTACATTTACCATAAATTAAGTTCAATTCCTTTAAGGGATTCGAACACAGGTCCTTTATAAGGTCTGTACTCAGCGATCTAACCATGTGTTAGAGGTTAACACGGGTATAATTTAAATTGACCATGAATTAAGTTCAATTACTTTAAGGGATTCGAACACAGGTCCTTTATAAGGTATGTACTCAACGATCTAATCGTGTGTTAGAAGTTAACACGGGTATACATTACATTGACCATAAATTAAGTTCAATTACTTTAAGGGATTCAAACACGGGTCTTTTATAAGGTCTGTACTCAGCGATCTAACCATGTGTTAGAGGTTAACACGGGTATACATTACATTTACCATAAATTAAGTTCAATTCCTTTAAGGGATTCGAACACAGGTCCTTTATAAGGTCTGTACTCAGCGATCTAACCATGTGTTAGAGGTTAACACGGGTATAATTTAAATTGACCATGAATTAAGTTCAATTACTTTAAGGGATTCGAACACAGGTCCTTTATAAGGTATGTACTCAACGATCTAATCGTGTGTTAGAAGTTAACACGGGTATACATTACATTGACCATAAATTAAGTTCAATTACTTTAAGGGATTCAAACACGGGTCTTTTATAAGGTCTGTATTCAGCGATCTAACCATGTGTTAGAGGTTAACACGGGTATACATTACATTTACCATAAATTAAGTTCAATTCCTTTAAGGGATTCGAACACAGGTCCTTTATAAGGTCTGTACTCAGCGATCTAACCATGTGTTAGAGGTTAACACGGGTATAATTTAAATTGACCATGAATTAAGTTCAATTACTTTAAGGGATTCGAACACAGGTCCTTTATAAGGTATGTACTCAACGATCTAATCGTGTGTTAGAAGTTAACACGGGTATACATTACATTGACCATAAATTAAGTTCAATTACTTTAAGGGATTCAAACACGGGTCTTTTATAAGGTCTGTACTCAGCGATCTAACCATGTGTTAGAGGTTAACACGGGTATACATTACATTTACCATAAATTAAGTTCAATTCCTTTAAGGGATTCGAACACAGGTCCTTTATAAGGTCTGTACTCAGCGATCTAACCATGTGTTAGAGGTTAACACGGGTATAATTTAAATTGACCATGAATTAAGTTCAATTACTTTAAGGGATTCGAACACAGGTCCTTTATAAGGTATGTACTCAACGATCTAATCGTGTGTTAGAAGTTAACACGGGTATACATTACATTGACCATAAATTAAGTTCAATTACTTTAAGGGATTCAAACACGGGTCTTTTATAAGGTATGTACTCAAAGATCTAACACTGTTTTAGAGATTAGCATGAGTATACATTATATTGACCATGAATTAAGTTCAATTTCTTTTAGGGTTTCGGACACAGGTCCTTTATAAGGTATGTACTCATCGATCTAACCATGTGTTAGAGATTAACATGGATATACATTACATTGACAATGAATTAAGTAATTAAGTTCATTTACTTTTAGGGTTTCGAACACATGTCCTTTATAAGGTCTGTACTCATCGATCTAACCATGTGTTAGAGGTTAACACCAGTATACATTACATTGACCATAAATTAAGTTCAATTACTTTAAGGGATTCAAACACGGGTTCTTGATAAGGTTTGTACTCAGCGATCTAACCATGTGCACTGTTTAATTATATTACAGGTACGGTGTTTGAAGAGACAATGCAAACCTGCGTCTGGCCAAGAGATGCCTTCGCACCATGCGGTACCAAAGCTGTTGGTTAAACGGATGTACTTGCGATTTGATATAAACTAATACAATTAGTCTTTCAACTATTTTGGGTTATCTAAACATAATAGTTCATATATCTTTAACCCTTTCCCCCAAAGAGACGCTTTCTGACGCCTCTGCAGCAGACGGCATTTTGATAACATGGCGACAAAAAAAGAAATTGCTCAAAACGAGCAATTTTTTCTTTTTTCACCATGTTCTCAACTCTATTCAATTAATGAAAACATTCTGGTAAAATGGATAATTGCCCATAACGAGGATATTTAGGAGGCAATTAGTTTTTGATTGTTTTTGCACTGCTTTCAAAAAACTTAAAATTACATCACAGCATTTCTTGCGTAAGTAACCAGTCCTACTGCTCAATTAATCCGGACATCAGCAGCGCAGTAGTAATGTCAACCTAACAACCCTGAGCGCCAACGATGAAAAGCTATTACTACCATATGTAAAGATCGAACCCACGACCTCCAGCACACAAGGCGAACAAGAGGAGGCAATTTGAAATTGTAATGACACATGGTTATACATCCGTGTTATTTGAAGTCGTCAAAGTGATTATTCTTTGACAAGTGTGTTCATACTTTTCCAAGGTATAAGACGACAACAGAATCTTTTCTCACCATATGCAATTTTACATGACGCAATTACGATATTATCATAACATAAGAATAAGTATAGTATATTCTACGAATACCGTGTTATCACGAATACCAAGGTAAACACAAAACTGGTGTTTTCTTTGTTGCGCGCGCACAACCGGATGCCGTATGATTCCATCAGAAAACCCCGTTATCACGACTTTCAAATGGTACAATATTTTTTTTCAAAAATTCAATATTCTCAGAAATTACGACACATAATGATTGTTACCCATAATAAAAAGAAATCCTACATGCCCTGACCCCTCACCAACAAAATCGTCATTTTTTTTAGTAGAAAACCTGTTGTTGATTTTTTTCTTTCACAGTTGAACATGTTCTGTATTAACTGCTTATGACATCATAGGAATTTTAAGTCACATGATTACATTCCGCGAAGTTTTCTCGACTGAAGAAAACATGGAAGAAATTAAGGACCAAAATGTATATATTTTTTGGCCTGTATGTTTGTGGAGGTTATAAATTTTAACATATGCTATTTTTAAACTTCTAAATCATATACTGTGTTACAAAAATTAAGGATGTTATTATAAAGACTAAAAAAATAACAAAGAAATGAGTCATCTTTGGAAGATATGATTAAATTGTGCCAATAAGAAAATTTAACAAATTGATTCTGAAAATATCGTGTAAATAAGTTCATAGTTCGGAACAGTTAATAAATTAACATTTAAATTAAATATAATTGTTCTAGTGACAAATGTTTTATAGGATAATCAATTTCACATTAAATCTTACGGAATCCTGTTTGGCTCATGTCGTGCGTCGTCCGTCGTGCCTTAGGTCGACGCGCGACAAAGCGACACGACGCACGACAAAGCGACACGACGGACAACAAAGCGACACGACGGAATGTGGTTATGTCGTGTCGCTTTGTCGCGATGTCGTGTCGCTTTGTCGCGATGTCGTGTCGCTTTGTCGTCCGTCGTCTGTCGACCGGTGTAGAAGTAGCTTTTTATCACTTGAATTTCAATATATGAGTAGCCTGAATTATAATAAGTTCTTAATAAATCATCCAAGTTGTTCTCCATGTTAAGAAATGATGGCAGTCACATGTTCACCGTGTATGGATAAAAACATAATACTACACCAGTCGACGGACGACGCACGATACAGCGACACGACGGACGACAAAGCGACACGACATCGCGACATTCCACGGACGACGCACGACATTACGATGCGTCCGTCGTGTCGCTTTGTCGTCCGTCGTGTCGCTTTGTCGTGCGTCGTGTCGCTTTGTCGTCCGTCGTGTCGCTTTGTCGAGCGTCGTGTCGCTTTGTCGTCCGTCGTGTCGCTTTGTCGTCCGTCGTGTCGCTTTGTCGTCCGTCGTGTCGCATTATCGTGTTGTAAATTATTTAGGTCGACGCACGACAATGCGACACGACGGACGACATTGCGACACGACAAAGCGACACGACGGACGGCAAAGCAACACGACGGACGACAAAGTGACACGACGGACGACAAAGCGACACGACGGACGACAAAGCGACACGACGGACGCATCGTAATGTCGTGCGTCGTCCGTCGACCTTCTACTCTTCCAAGTCGACGTGCGACAAAGCGACACGACGCACGACAATGCGACACGACGCACGACAAACCGACACGACGCACGACAGTACAAGGGCGACGCTCGACGGACGACATAATGTCCCTTCCGTCGTGTCGCTTGAATGTCAATTTCAAAATGGGTGCGTCCTGGTCTAACAAGAGTTCTGAGTTCAAATCTCAGCAGGTACATGATTTGAAAGAAGCAACTAAACTTAACAATTTATACATGAAACAATTATGTTGTGGGGAGTAGTCTTACTTAAACACTTATCACATTTTTATCCTGGCTTCTAGTAAAATTAGTTTACTCCCTGTACCCTTTTCAAAAGCTTTTATAATTGCGCAATAACAATTAAAAAAAGGAAAAGTTATCATCATTGATAACTCTGAGAATCTGTACATGTTCAAGGTCTGATAAGATCTTTCACTATCCACTTTTTTTTCAAACGACATATATACATACATAATCAGTTGTTCAGACACTAAGTCTGGAACTTATTAACAAATAACCTGATGCTGTTTCATGTTCTACAAATTAAAGACCAGAAAAGGAGATAGGGGTTCAAAGGAAAATGTTGTTCAATGTTGAATAGGAACATATATTGTTCATTTTGGATATGTTCATTTTGGATCATTTGAATCAATTACACCATTCTGACAATGTATTCAGATTAGTCACAGAAATCAAGTAATTTACATCACACATCATTATAAATGGGACTTTTGAAAATATTTGTCAAAAATTACAGTTTTCTCAGTCTGTATGCATAGTGTTTTCATCTTAAAAACATTCAGCCAGATCATGCAAAGTTAGCCATGTGCCTTGGAAGATTGTTGTGTGGAGTATTTTAGTATTCTAGAAAGCCAGGGGAAAATGTTAGGTGAACTGAAGTACCATCGAAAGTAATGTTAAGCTCAAGTCATTCAATCAACCATGGTAAGAGTCAGTTTCCAATTATATGTATTACCACTGTTTACAAATAACTAGCATTTGTAAAAATAAATCAAAACATTCTTCAATGCCTTCTAGTGTTGTTTTCCATCAACATCCTTGGAAATCTTACAGTCTGTTACAATTCTGACCTAATAAAAAATAAAACATATGTACAAATTAATTAAACTTAAATGCATGATAAGTTTGGGTTTTTTCAATATGTTTTTCAAATTCTGTTTGGTAACTTTCTACAATTTGCCTATTAATTTGTTTCTTGTTGTGGGACTGACAGTGCTTAATTAATTGTTCTTGCTTTCACACGACCTAGGCTTTGCCTATTAACATATTATTACCACTATGTTGTTACATTTTTCGGCAATGAGCCCTCTTCAGGGTAAATAAATAGGTTATATATCATATATATATTTAAAAAAATCCTGTTGTGCGAAAAAATGTTGGACGAAACAGTATTAATAGACTGCTTTTCTGTATTTTAAGAGCTCAATCACGAAGACGCTTTCTATGTAATTTCTTTAGTACCTCAACGGAAAGAAAAAGCGTCTAGCAACCAAGATTAAAATCAAATGGAATTTAATCTGAGTAGTGTTCTGGCGATTGTAGTAACGCTCTCCATAGCAACTGCTTTCATGAAAGTGACCAGTCGCAATTTTCAAACGCTCTACAAAAATAATCAAACAAGTTCTTATTTCAGTTTAAAAGAAAAATATATATACAGCAATTTTTATCAGAGTAGGTATTGGTTTATTTATGCATATTTTAAAATGATTTCTAAGTCTTATTACCGCGAAAATTTGAAAATAATCGAAACTGATCAGGTTGTGCATTTGGTTACATTTTCTTGCTTGGAGATCTACTGTTTTGTTATTGGCACATTTCACTTTTAGACACTGTATTTGAACTAATCGCGCGACATATCAATATCACCACAGGCAAAGTCAGTCGATGCCTTGGATTCCTATATTAGATATTTAAACCTCGATATAAACTCAAAAACCAAAAAACATAAAGAAACAGGCATTCAAAACACTAGTAAGACTTCAGATGGAATATGTAGCAACTGTATCAAAATCAAATCAACCAAATTGAGAAAAGACAAAGAAGATCGGCGAGATTTGTCATTAGGAAAACATGTAGAAACAAACTTGAGTATTGACATATATTGATATATCCAAGGCATAAAGCCCTGGCAGCATCCTTTGATAACATCGCCGTTTATCTTGCTCTAACAACTATACACCCACATTCAAAACACCGGTAAGTTACCCTTCGACTAAACGCAAACTTGATATCTGATGGTAATAGTTGCATGTTGCAAACATCCAGCAGGTACATTCTTATATAGTCTTACATACCACAGGGACGTAGATAGGATTATCTATGTTCCTGCATACCACAAGGAACGGTCCGTCCTGGGAACGCCTCTCACTTTGTCCATTAACGACCTTCCTGTCCTGATTCGGTTAATTCTTCTGCATTCCGACTGTTCGAAGATAACCGTGTCCTATAAAAAGACATCAAACATCTGAAATACCTTATAGCTCTACAACGAAACTTTTGAACGCAAGAGAATGTATGTAAATGCTGCATCTTGAGCATTTATAACCAGAAATCGTCCTTGCCCTTGGCATTTATATAACTATTATCGCGAACATGAAAATGATTTAACGTTAATATGATAATAACACGTATCAGCTCGTATGTCCCAGAACATGTTTATGATCATAAAAACGCACATCGATAGGCAAAAATAAGCCTGCCACAAACCTCCATTAGACCAAATGCTGATAAAAAGAGGAGGCATTTTCCAAATGAGAAATGTATGACTAAATGAAAAAGGCAGTGGAATGCTTCCGAGAGGGGTCAATTGTCCAAGCTCTTAAGCCTGTGAGAAATGGCAAATCTTTAACAAACAAACATCGCCAATTTGAGATTCGGCTTTCTCAGGCCTCAATTTCTGTCTTCACAAAACGGCCTATGCATATCTGGCCTTCTTCAAACTATAGAACGCCTCATGTTTCAGTGTGAACGTTACTATCACGAAAGAGAGTGGTTCAAACTTCAATTACATAATCTACAGCTGGTATTGCTTAATACCCAAACAATAGAACAAGTTGGTAGGTACATATATTGGTTATTCAATTATTCAGAGGAATGTAAATTTAACAATATTATTCTGATGATTACATTTTGTGTACAAAAGTACCACAAATATTCAAGTGGAATACCTAAATAAAGAATCCCACTTCATTTTAGAAACACATGTATTTAGCTAGTAATGCGTGTTCAAGTTTAACGGCAGCAATTACCGTTTGGTCATTTAGATTTTACTTATTTACAGCGGTAACAACTAATTTCGTGGCTTATAACATTGTTGAATCTATGCAGATATATAAATATTATTAACAGAATTTAAGGTTCATGAACAAATAGCGAATCTTTTCTGGACGAAACTTTACATGGACTGCTCTTACTGTTGTTTATATAATCTGAGTTAAACAGGCGCATTGCGTAATGTTAGCGTTAAATTGTATTGAGTTTGTAAGCGTCGTTTAACAATGATGTAAATAAATTTTATAACCGCGTACAGTTCAAAAAAATCATAGCAACACACTTCCTAGCAACTGCTTCCATGAAAGATATCAGTAGCATTTTACAAAAGCTCTTCATAAATTTACTTAAAACATTTTATCATACAGGTTTAACGCACCAGAATTTTCACAACAGGTAAATGAATAGATATGTTTTTCTGATCGCAGATACTTTATAGAAAACTCTTTTGTTTAATGAAATGTAAAACACAAAATTCCATTTGTCAGATCGATGTGACTGACATTGATAGTCAAGTGATCAGTAAATAACCTTTAGTCTGGACTTGAAACTAGCTAGAACATTGTTTCTATTTTTCAATAGTTTTCATAAGCGATGTGTCATTGGATTTGTGTAACACATGAATGTGGCAACACATCATCAAAAATCTGTAAAACAACATCAGTTCTGTCATGATTTGTGTACAAGAAATGTCAACCATTTTTCTTTTTAATCACTCCACCTACCTTCTTTGACATCATACCATGTGACATGAAGCAATACAAACTTTTGGAACCTTAAAACATTTGATTGGTTATAGATTAGCAGGTTTATGATGCAGCTTATGCAATGAATGTATTATTTTTTTCTCTTACTGATTGCTGTTATGCTCAAACCCAAACTGCAAAATCTTACTAGACTTTATAATATAAGACATGTTTCCGCCATCGACCGGTCAACTTTATAAGATAACTCGACATTAGGCCTTTAATTTCACTTTGTCATACTGAATATTAATTAAAAAGAGATACTTTTTGGTTGATATTATCATGCTAATAACAGCTAGCTTATTCAATGGCAGTAATACCGTTAAAAAGTGTACAACTAAAAGACAAAGTATCAAAGTTTTCTCTAGATTTCTTTCACTCGGGGGGTCCCAGGATACACATGGTTTGCATTTTGGGGGCCATTAGAATTTAAGGGGTTCCCATTTAAAACAAGATACATGTACATTTCTAAATATATATGTAAACAGGTTTTCAATGTACAGTCAAACTTGCAATCAGCAGCCAACCAAGGTACATGATAAAACTGGCTGCTTAAGACAGGTGGCTGCTGATCACGAAGTTCATGACTTGGTCAGATTTGTTTAAGTTTTGTCAGTTCACATGATATTACATGTAACTGTTAGGAATAGTCATTACATTACAAATAGTAAATTGTCTTTATAAACTTGTATTTAAACATTGTTATGAAGATTTGTAGCTTTTTTTGATCAAATATTTCATTGTGCTATCTATTATTTTTTTACTTCACTTTGAAATTCGCCGAATAACGTATCCGGAAAAAATAGCATCCGAATCAACGTCTACATCTTGGCACAAAATTTTACTCGATAATCTTTAGATTTAAAATGTAATGGGAATATAAATTGACTTGGGGCTTCAAAGTGGACATTAACTTTCATTTTAACATATAAATGTACTGTCTTTCGGTCTAAAACACTCATAAATATCTTTTTCAATTTATCGATTTTGCCCGACATTGTAAACAGAAAAGAAATCAAAATCGCAACTTCTTGTTGATGAATTATGCACCTATCATTTGGCACATGTCGGCTGTATTCGGTACCTTAGATCTAACATGTAAACAGCTAACCCGATAATGTGATTGTCACAGTATGCTTTATTACCTGTATGTATTAAACACCGATAATTTAACTCCTTGCGAATCCAAGTCGTGTGTTGATTGACCGTTGAACACAATAAGTGTGGCAGCTGGCCGCGTTCCAAAGGGAACCGCTGATCAAGGCAGTTTATAGAGTATAATTGGTTGGGAGGGATTTAAAGTGACAGTTTAACGCCGGTGACCGCTGATCGCATGTGACAGCTCACACAAGTTTGACTGTAGTTGAAACATCATTATTAGAATGATGATGTCATTGTTCGGGCTGGCGTCAATCTCACCTATATTACAGAATATCTTTAGTTACGGTTGTATTGGTTATGTATTGTTGTAACCAAAGTTGGAATGTAGAAAGAGTTTATGGAGACCTTTCATGGGATTGTGTTTGAGGCCCCTAGTGCCAAGGTCAATGTCGCTGTTACTTAAAATATAAAAACGGTTGAAAATGAATATCTTTAGTTCTGGGTGACATATTGTTAACAAACTTGGTATGTAGAAAGAATTTATGGAGACCTTTCATGGAATTGCATTTTGTGCCCCAAGAGTCAAATTCAAGGTCGCCGTTATTAAAAAAAAAAAGTTCAAACTGAATATCTTTAGTTATGGTTGACATATTGTAACCAAACTTGGTACAGAGAAGGAGTTCATGCAGAACTTTCATTGGATGGCATTTGGTGCCCCTAGGGTCAAGGTCGCTGTTAATAAAAATTGAAAAACGGTTGAAACTTAATTCTTTAGTTGCAGTATACGTTTATTATAACTAAACTTTGTATGTAACTTTTGTATGTAACTTTACATAAAATGGAAACATGTTTTCTACATTTGGCATGTTCTTTTACACACACACAAGTCACTACATTCAACAAAGAAGCTTAATTATAATTCTCAAAACAAAGGCTGAAGTTCTCCAGTCTGTCAATCATTGAAAACCTGTATTTTTTGCATTGCGGCTTTTCTTGTGTTTTCTTGTGTTTTTAAATAATATAATTACAATTATATTCAATTGCTATTAACACATAATCATGATAATTAATGTATTATATAATGTATTATGAAAATTTGATAATTAAGGTTGTTCATGAATAACATGCCTGTCTGCAATAATAAACAGACGCTAGATAATCGCCTACCTATTAGAGATCCATGAATGAGCGGAATCGCTTGACTTTGTAGGAATGCTTTGAAATTTAGCACAAGGAGATCTTTAGACTTGCCAGTATGTAAATTTTTAGTTAAGTGAAATTCATACTGTTGATCTAGTCTAAACAGTAAGATAGAAAACGTTCAACCATTCTACGAAATTGGTTACCTTCCTCATACACTTTATTATTTCAAAAGTTCTCAAACTGGGAACCTAAAAAGGCGCGCTAAAATGTAGTCTGGTTCCTTTTATCCTATATATTACGCAGTAATTAAAGGAAGGAACTCCAGAAGACGCTATATCTGGCCGTTAGATTCAAAGAAGCATAACATATATACTATGATTATGTGCTCTTTTCTTTATCTGCTTCATTCGCTTTTCTATGTGATGTAATTCCTTGAACCGGGAAAGAAAAAAGGATGTTTGCTCGTTTGACATTTTGATGAAACAATATAAGAAAGTGGTGTTTTTGCAGCATACTCGTGTTGTAAATTTCTAACACCTTTACCTTTCATATTTTTATACCCATTCAATGTTTTGGGTCTTAATATCTCTCTCCAATAACAATTTAAATTAACACTGAATCAGGTTATGACCAAATATGTATTGCCTTAACTTTTCTCCATTTACGGTTTTAACCCCTTCCCCCAAATATACCCCAAATATACCCCAAATATACCCCAAATATACCCCAAATATACCCCAAATATACCCCAAATATACCCTTACCAAGTCTCTGCAACAGGCGACTCTTGAAATCGTTGTGGCAAAAGGTGAAATTGTTCGTAATGAGCTTAGTTTTCTTCATTTACGTTTTAACCCTTTCCCACATACGAGTATATATACCCTTTCTGAGCCTCTGAGCAGACAACTTTTGAAATCATTCTGGCAAAATGTGAAATTGCTCACAATGAGATTAATTTTCTCCATTTATGGTTTTAACCCTTTCCCACATCGAGTATATACCCAGGGGCGTAGCTTGCTAAAGGCTGTGTAGGCCACGGCCTATACTTTTTTCAGCAAAATCGAAAATTTAAAAATACTAAAACTGCAATAAAAACAGGAAGCATAGGGGGTAAGGGCTAAACTATAGAATTACAACAACAAATGCCTTATTTTCACTATACGGAGTCGGGGCATTTTCTTTCATTCAAACGATATCATGGTAAGTTTCCATATTTTACACCATAAATACCTGTAACCGTGATTTGCATCGCTGTATAAACATTTTGGAACGTCTACAAAGTTAGTGAGCGCTATACTATTTAAATTTGTTAAAAGTCAGAGCGCAATATGGCCGAAAATGGTCCTTCGTAACCTGATATTGGATGTCTCAAGATTTCTTCAATAGATGAAGACACCAAACAACAACTGTTAGAAGGAACTTGGCTGTCATGTCTTCAGTATCCATTTCCATCATTGTTAGCAACAATTTATTCTTGAATATATATTTGTTTTAAAAGTGTAAAATGTGATGAGTTATTTATATTATTGCTAGTTTTAAGGCAAAGAATAAAAATTAAATTTCTTTTTATTCAAGATGTATGGAATAATAATGCTCATCATAGTTACCGATGAACGTTTTATCACGGCATTTCTAAATGAACTTGTTTAATTTCTTATTCTGGTATTTACACGTGGATATTTGTGTTATTATTACAATTAAGATGCACCTATTGACCTCATAGTATGTTTAGTAAAGCTAACAGACATCTTCTATTTTGTGCTCCTTTCCTAAGTTATGCTGGCAGTTATTAAATCCATTGTTATTCTTATGGTCATGCAGGGGAATAGAAAGCAACAGATATTAGCACAGAATTAAATATCCAACCATCAATGCTAAAACGAGTTGGTCGACATCAGAATAGAGCCAACCCTGATGTGTAAACTCCATCTGACTTCTTCAGAATCACACTCTACAATGGCTTTATTGACCATTTAGTACAGGAAATGGAAACTCGTATCCTGGATAATGAAGATGGGTACTGCACTCAACAACTGCTGTCTTCAAAACTTGCTGATTTGCGGGACGACATGCTGCCATCTATATATGCTGCTTACGCCCCCGATCTTCCACAATCGTTTGAGACATTCAAACAGAAATCGCGCGATGGAACGTCAGATGGAGAATGGCAGCGAGTAGACTAACAAGACTCCAAAGACACGCTTAAGCAGACAAACAAAGACCTGTATCCTTGTATGTTCAAAATAATGGGAGTTCTTTTAACCATGCCACCTACATCAGCCTCTTGTGAAAGGTCCTTTAGTGGAATGAAAAGAATCAAAAACTATTTGCGAACAACAATGAAAAGCGACAGGTTATCATCGTTGGCTCTGCATGATTCATAGCCATAAGACCATAGACATTGACGTTGACCGTGTCATCAATGTGTTTGCGTCACAAAAACGTCGAAAGCTTGAGTTTTTTTAGTGACTTTATAAGAAGAAAGTGTATGCTTCATAAAGGCAGTCATTTAAGCGCTTTACACTATAAATGTTATTGTTTGGACATCCACATACTAGTATATTTGTCTTTAACATGAACATTTTATATAGATTGGGATTTAATAAATGAAACATTTAACGTTTCATTGCTGTGAACTGTCTTTTTTAGTTCAGATACATAATCATTTACTTCATAATTTTAAAGATAATCGTTACAAAATATATGCCAAAACGTACCAACGCCCATCTAGCTGATTTTTTTTTTTCGGGGAGCATACCCCCCTAGGTATGGCCTACACATTTGTTTCCTCTGCAACAAATGACTTTTGAAATCATTGTGACAAAAGGTGAAATTTCTCATAATGAGCTTAAATTTTTTCCATTTACGGTTTTAACCATTTCCCACATACAAGTATATACCATTTCTGAGCCTCTGCAGCAGACGACTTATGAAATCATCGTGGCGAAAGGTGAAATTGCTCATATTGAGCAATTGCTCCATTTGCCACACAAATTTCATCTCTTTTTAATTATCTTACATTCATTTATAGAGATTATCTATGTTTTATACTTGATGAATTCAAAGTCTGTCTGTCAAAATTTAAAAAAAATTATATTTTGTACTTGATATAATTTCTCCATTAACTGTTTTAACCCTTTCCAACATACGAGTATATACCCTTACTGTGCCTCTGCAACAGATGATGCTCGCCAAATGGCATTATTGCCGAGCGCGAGGGTAAACAACGTCATAAATCATCATGCAACAGATGACTTTTGAAATCATTGTGGCAAAAAGAGAAATTTTTAGTCTTATGACACTTTTCATGATCAGTTTTACTCTAAATCATCTCATTCACTTAAAACACAGACCCTGCCAGGCTGCCGGGTTAAATATCCTACATAATACTTAAATCTTCAAATATCGATATCTGCATTACTAATTACAGATTAATTAGTTTGTGGATTTAAATGTATTTTTTTTATTTGTTCATGTGCAACGAAGTATTGCGGCTTCTTTATGATGCTCTGCGTCAAACATTCGTCTTGTTAGTTATATGGGTCATTCAGCTCTGATACAGAGATCAACCAATGAGGGTAAACGCTTGCCATTGCCAGTTTAATCATATTCAAGCACCGCTCTGATACAGATTGTTTAGGGTCTGATTGTTTATCTTCTGAACTGAACTACACAATTGTGAAGGGAGAATTTGCGAATTGATAAGAAAGTGAAAAACATTTTGCAGGTCCCAAGGATGCACATGAATCTATTCTAATGCTTTTTGTGTCGGAGATGGAAAAATTACGTAATTCTAGCATGTTTTCTGCGTCCGGGAAAGTCCTGTGGTTTCTACTTTCATCATAACAACATCCTTCAGGGAAAATGTCTTTTAGTGCACACAGCATAGTTGAAACAAACATTTTAGCGCTCAAAGGAGCTAGTCACTTGTCGACTTTATATCAACGCAACAAATCACATTAAGCCTCTGATTTCGAGTTGCTGCGCTGAATATTTACCTCAACAAGTCCAGTCACAGATTTAACTCTGCCTCATCTTACCTGAGACTCCACTTTCATCCAACACTTGTAGCCTATGAGAAATAATGTTCTTTCTAGCAATCTGTAGGTTTAGGCTAGGCAATAAATATTAAACACTTCTCTGAGCATTTAAAGATATCTTTAAATCTGCTGTGAGCACTAAAATGCATTTTCCCTGTTAGATGTCGTAGCCATGAAAGTAGTTACACTTTGTCTTCTTTTGGCAGCATTCTTTCTAGTGAGCCGTGTTAAAATTGTCCTAAATTGACAGTTTCACTGTAGGCACATATTTAGTTTTCAGGTGAAACTTAAGGTCCGCAACTTTATATTTTCAAGTTATAATTTTGTGTTTCGCTATAATATAGACCCAAAAACATTGACATTTCAACTTGTTCAGGTCAAATATTCAGCGTCGCAAAGCAAAAATAGATACCTTATGTCAAGTTGTCACGTTGCTTTAAAGTAGACAAGTCAATGGCGGAAATACAATTCAATAGAAAACAGATATGCAGCAATGGAGCAAATCATGGAGTTTTGAGAATAGAAACATGAGTGTCTCTATCTATTTTGCTAGAAAAATACCAGGTATCAATAGTGTACACATTTTTCTGTGCTAGGATTATAGGAAAATAAGCTGATTTGTAACTTAAATCATTCTGAACAAAGTGCAAAACGGTGCAAAGAATAAATTCAATTTATTTGCATAAATTTCAGAAATATGTCATCAACAGGAGAAATTAAAGACGCCGTGAGATTAGCCCAGCAGTATAATATCCACATCTACAAGATTTTGATAAATGGACTTGTTAACAGCTCCCTTAAAGTTTCAGAGCTTAGGGTTGAGCTAGAGGTAATGTTTAATATTTCTCCTTTCATATAACCCACAATTATTAACCATCCCTTGTTGATTTGTTTGAAATTTAGACTTCACTGATTCTGATAATTTTTAGCTCACCTGAGCTTTGCTCAAGGTGAGTTATTGTGATCGCCTTTTGTCCGTCGTCCGTCAACTTCTTCTCCTCAGTAACCAGTGGGTCAAATTGGGATGAAACCTCACAGAAAGCATCCTCTCAATGACCTCACCAGAATTCCTTTAAATTTTATGGATACATGCAGAATTCTGGTTTCTATGGCAACGAAAATAAAAAAAAATAAAAATTCTTCTTCTCCCAAATTGGTTGGCAGATTTTCAATTTTTTTTATAGAAATGTTCCTTGGATGACCCTCTATCAGATTCCTTCAAGCCATGTTGATTGGTCAGAAAATATGGCAACCAGGGGGCGGGGCTATTTTGCCTTATATGGCTATATAGTGAAAAGTTAAAAAATCTTTTCCTTCGAAAGTGTTGAGCCGATTTACAAATAATTTTGTAGAAATGTTCCTTGGAAAATCCTCTTTCAGATTCCTTCAAGCCATGTTGATTGGTGAAAAAACATGGCCACCAGGGGACAGGGCTTTTTTGCATTATATGGCTATAGTGAAAACTTAAAAAATCTTCTCCTCCGAAACTGTTAGGCCGATTTTCATATAATTTTGTAGAAATGTTCCTATGGTGACCCTCTATAAGATTCCTTCAAGCCAAGTTGATTGGTCGGAAACTATGGCCGCCAGGGAGCGGGGCATATATGGCTAAAGTGAAAAAAATTAAAATCAGGTGAGCGATCCAGGGCCATCATGGCCCTCTTGTTTGTTATTGTCAACCTCAAAACATGATTGCAGTATTTAAGAACAGAATAGAAAGCCTTTTTAGAAAAGAAGAAATTCTGTATTTTATGATTGTTTGTGCTTATTAAGATCAACACCAGCAGTGTTCCACTTTCCCTAAGACTCTAAAACAGTTCTGAAGTCAAATGATCAACCAGGACACTGAGTTTTCCCCTTTACCAATTCACTTAAATGGGCGCAACACCTCACCTGATTCAAGAAGCTGGGTTTCCTATGGGCATCATAACAGAAATGTTAAGTGTCAAACACTGGAACGAACATTAAAAGTCAGATATGGTTGTTGATCCATTATTAAGTAAAAGCAAACATTCTTTTTATATATTTTAGGAATATAATAGATCCAGTATGAAGTTCTTTGACAGATTGTACCAAATCAGAGATGCAAAAATACCGTTTGCTTGTGTAAGGGAAGAACAAATCCGAGTGTTCAGAGACCAGGTGAAGAGAAATGACAAACTAAGACAGGTGGTTCATTCTATACAGAGAAATCTGTGGAACATGAGAGAGATGGGACAAAGAGTCCCATTGGCTAATAAACATTTAGTAAGTAAATCCTTGGCCTGATTTGCAATATATTGCTATATATTTGTCTCTTCTTTTCTCTTTGCATCTCTTGCAAAAAGGAATGATATGGATAAATTAATCTTTAAATATAAAAGCATGTAGGAAAGGAAGGAAATGCACAATAATTTATACATTATGCTATTGGTTTAACAGTGCAGAGCCAGATCAGACAGTATAGCATTAGATGCACTGGTTGAAAATGCCTTAAGGTTTATTTTCACAGAGCACCCCTCATATGTCATTTAATTCCACAATTATGTCTTCTTTAATCAGCTTTGTTTCTTAGTTTTTAATACTCTTCTCAAGGAAAGTAATTTAAAAAAAAGGCTTACATTCCCTTCCAAGCATTATTCTGCCTTCTGTTTCTTAGAACTACTATGATTCTCTGTATGTTATCTCTTCTATCTCTGTTTTCTTACTCTGTCTTGTGTTCTGTCTTCTATCTGTCCTGTGTAGATTGAACAAGGCTATCCTGAACTTTGTGTTAAGAACAGATCTGACAAAGTACCTCTCACTGTACTCTGTGATCAGGTTATTCGCAAATACAACTTGCGTCATGGTGAGTGTCAACATGGTTAATCCTTGGTTGAGTCAGCAAAAACTGATTACCAATGAATTGATCTTTCAATAACTTCGCATTCTTGATATATGGATTTATACATTTAATTTTCTAAATTGAAGATGTTGGAATCATCTTATCAGACTGTATTTCAGACTTGATGCCACTGAAATGACTCACCAATATAACTATCAAAAAAACCCACACAAATACATAAATATGTGTTTATTTAATATTAATATCAAGCAACATGTATACTTCAGATTTAATCAGATCCTTGTGTTTGAAGAAAATATGTAAAATATTCTTTGCTCAGACTTAAGACATCTTGTTTGAGATTGAATGGTGCAGAAATATATTCAAAATGTATGTGCCTTTAATCTTAATAGCATAAAAGTATTCCATTATTATACCCCCGCAAACGTAGAATCAGGCGGTCGGTCCGTTAGTCGGTCTGTCCGCAAAATCTGTTCCATTGTACTCCTCCTTCAGTTTCAACCTGATTTACTTCATACTTGGCATAAATGTTAATCAGGAGTAGTAGATGTGCAAGACGCAAATTTCATGTCCCTGTGACCTTCACCTTGACCTCTGACCTTGAAATAGGAATTTTTGTTAAAATATAATCTCTTGTACTCCTCCTTCAGTTTCAACCTGATTTACTTCATACTTGGCATTCATACTTGGCATAAATGTTAATCAGGAGTAGTAGATGTGCCAGACGCAAATTTCATGTCCCTGTGACCTTCACCTTGACCTCTGACCTTGAAATAGGATTTTTTTTTTGTTAAAATCTAATCTGTTGTACTCCTCCTTCAGTTTCAACCTGATTTACTTCATACTTGGCATAAATGTTAATCAGGAGTAGTAGATGTGCAACACGCAAATTTCATGTCCCTTGACCTTGACCTCTGACCTTGAAATAGGATTTTTGTTTGTTAAAATCTAATCTGTTGTACTCCTCCTTCAGTTTCAACCTGATTTACTTGATACTTGGCATAAATGTTAATCAGGAGTAGTAGATGTGCAAGACGCAAATTTCATGTCCCTGTGACCTTCACCTCTGACTTTGAAATAGGATTTTTTTTGTTAAAATCTAATCTGTTGTACTCCTCCTTCAGTTTCAACCTGATTTACTTGATACTTGGCATAAATGTTAATCAGGAGTAGTAGATGTGCAAGACGCAAATTTCTTGTCCCTCTGACCTTCACCTCTGACCTTGAAATAGGAATTTTTTTCTTAAAATCTAATCTGGTGCGACATACTCCTCCTTCAATTTCAACCGGATTTACTTGAAACATGGCAAAATGGAGCCGTTTTGTGTGGCATCAGCCTGTTGGTCGGTCCAGATAAAAGGAGCCGTTTTGTGTGGTCGGTTGGGCGGTCGGTCCAGATAAAATATCTTTATGCGGATTATATTTTATGCATTAGAAAATGTTCTTGACAAAATTTCTTTAAAATTAGATTTGTATATTGCTTTTTGATATCATCTTAGTATTTCTTTTTGATACTGATATTCAAATTATCTGAGTCAAAGATAATACTGTGAGATATAATATGTGTCAGGGGTTGGGGCGGGGGTATTAATCACCTTTAGTGATAGTTCTAGTTGTATCTATGTTATTATAGTGATATATATAACCACAAGAACACATGGAATAATGGTGCTTTTAATATAGTAACTTTACTATCATATGAAATGAATAACCACACAATGATATTGTTACAAGTTTCTAAGTATGAGTATGACTTGTAAACTGACTATTAAGGGAGTCCCCATGGAAATCAATGAGTCCCTTGTACTGTAATATCTGGACTGGGAGCATTTAATTTGAGTCAACTGATAAATAATGTAAGTACAGGACTCCAGAACTCACAGGTAAAAAATCACTGACCAAAGTGAGTTATATATCAATCGTAAGGTTTTCAGATGTATTGTATTCTTTTAGATCACCTGAGGCAAAGGCTCGAGATGATCTATTCTGGTGTCTCTCTGTCCGTTGTCCATCTGTCGTTAATTTTAAGCTTTAATCTACATGTCCTTCTAAACAACTTAACTAATTTCAACCAAACTTCACAGGAATGTTCCTCTGTTGGTCCTGTTTCAAAACTGTCCAAAGATTAAAATTATTTGGAGAACTTTGGTTGCGGCTGCATCTGAAAGGGGGGAAAATGACAAATCTTTGAAATTCTTTTTCCCTGGTTGTTGTATTCCAATATTATAAAATGGGGTAGAAATGTTCCTTGGGTGACCCTCTACAAAAGCTGTTCAAGCCATATAGATGGGTTTATAAACATGGCATCCAAGGAGCATCAGAGAAGGGGTAAACTGAACTTAAGCTCTTCAAAGGACATCATTCTCCTAATCCACTTGACCAATTTTAACCAATCTACACATATTTCAACCAATCTACACATCATTTTCCTTTGTTTGTCCTCTCTGAAATTTGTTCGAAGATATAATTTCTATGTAGAACTTTTGTTGCTGTGGCATCAGTAAGGGAGAAAAATGCAACAACTTTAAATGTTTCTTCTCTAAATGATCTTATTCAAAAGAAATGTAATAGAAATATTCATATAGTGACCCTCTGCAAAAATTGATTAAGCTTTATTGATTGGTTAATAAATATGACAGCCAAGCTGCATCAGAAAACGGTCAAAATGACAAAACTATAATTCATAATTCCGTTATTATGAAATTTCTTGACTGATTTCAAGATAAATTAGCAGAAATGCTCCTTTAATGACTTACTACATAGTTTATTCAAACCATATTGATTGGTTGAAAAAGATAGCTAACAGGCAGCATCAGAAACGGTGGAAAGTTAACTTTTAGCTTCAAACAACATCTGTTAAACCATTGGACCGATATCATCCACTCTTGACAGAAATGTCCTTTGGTGATCCTCTTTCAAATTGTTTCAAGATTTAATGCCTTATTACAAATGTCATTTACTGATAAGCTGTTTCATTCACAATGTCCACTTCTTGCTGTTTCATTCCCACTCTTGATCAAATTTTCCCCAATATTAGCAATTACATTTATATTATATGTACATTTGCTACCAAACTATCACTCAGGTGATCAATTTAGAGCAATCTTGGCCTTCTTGTTAGTAAAACCAAAACGCATGTTCATAAATGTTTTTTTCTTCTACTTTTCTACAGAGAGGCACATTATTGCCTTGCTGACATGGGCTGAAGAAGAGAGTAACTCTAGGAAAGCTACAAATCCTGTACCAAAAAGAGTTCTCCAGAGGAATCAAATATATCCAACACCCAAGCCTACAATCACTCAAGATCAGCTTACTCTACGATATTTAGAGTCTGGATATGAAATAACACCAGTCAATTCTAATGAAGATATAAGCAAAGATTCAGCTGATGGCTTTGCTATAACACTAGATGATATTAGAGAGCTAGATTTCAAATATCAAACAAAAAAGAGAGCAAATACTACTTGCGCTTCCACCATAAATAGATCAGATCTGAATAAAGTCAAGTTCAACCCTGACAGGTATACAGTTAATAATACAACACACAAGATAGTGGTGGAACCATCAAGACACAAACCAGATATTCCTTCCACATTTGACATTCCTCTGAGGGAAACGACAAAGGCAACAAATGTAAGCTTCAATACTACGGCTTTGTGTAAAGAAAATATCCATATTAACTTCAACAGACCATATCCACTCTTTTCTTGGGAAGAGCTAATGCTAGGGTTCAAAAGATCTTCAAAGGTTCAGTTGAGTGAAAATATATCCCAGCCAGGCAAGATAGAAGCTGTAGCTGAATCAAAAGAGATATATACAGGAGGACTAGGTTATACTGATACTAGAAACAGTTCAGATTTATCTTTGATGTCAGACCAATCAAAAACTCAGAGTTTATCTGTCACAACAGAAAGTCGACCTTGTGATGAAATCAAGAACCTGTCTAACCAACCAATTAGTCAGAAAAGCCAGCATGTCTTTGTCTCAACAGAAAGAAAGTATTATGATAAAACCAGTAACCTGTCAGGTACAACACATACTCCGAAAACCCAGGGTTTACCTATCAAAACAGAAAGAAGACATTGTTATGAAATCAAGAACCTGCCTATCCAGCCAAATACTCAGAAAAGCCAAGGTGTACCTGTTAACACAGAAAGAAGGCATTGTGATTCAATCAAGAACCTGCCTATCCAACCAAATACTCAGAAAAGCCAAGGTGAACCTCTCAACACAGAAAGAAGGCACTGTGATTCAATCAAGAACTTACCTTATCAACCAAATACTCAGAAAAGCCAAGGCTTATCCATCACAACAGAAAGCAAACACTGTGATGGAATTAAGAGCTTGACAACAGAACAAATGATGGGACCTCCTGTTGTAGCAAAGAGTGGTAAGTGTTATACTTCATGACACAATGTTTAGAACATTTTGAAGCATGTATATTCCTCTATTAATCTAATAGATCTTCAATGTATAAAAAAACTAGTACTATTTGGCAAAAATGAGCATAGTCCATTTATAATGTTCTACATAGTGGTTTTAAAACTGTTTAATACTTGTCAAAGCTTTGAATACCTTGGGCAAGGTACATCACCCCGTGAAGTACTGGTTAATAACCTAGGGGTCATGGATATATGTACCTTTGCCGTGATATAACTGAAATACTGTTGATTTTTAGCTCACCAGAGCACAAAGTGCTCAAGGTGAGTTTTTGTGATCGCCTTTTGTCCGTCGTCAATATTTGCTTGTTAACACTCTAGAGGCAACATTTTGCATCCGATGTTCATGAAAGTTTATCAGAACATATATCTCCATCAAATCTAGGCCAAGTTTGAAACTGGGTCATGTTGGGTCAAAGAGTATGTTGAAACTTTGCCAGAATGTTACTCTTAGTGATATATAGGTCATGTCGGGTCAAAAACTAGGTCACTAGGCCAAATTTAATGAAAATATTGTTAACACTCTGGAAGCCACATTTTAAACTTGAGCATGTTGGAAATTGTGTCTTAGTGATATCTAGGTCAAGGTTGAATATGGGTCATGTTGGGTCAAAAACTAGGTCACTAGGCCAAATTGAAGGACAATCTTGTTAACACTCTGGAAGCCACATTTTAAACTTGAGCATGTTGAAACTTTGTCAGAAAGTTTCTCTTGATGATATCTAGGCCAAGTTTAAATATGGGTCATGTCCGGTCAAAAAATAGGGCACTAGGCCAAATTTAAGAAAAATCTTGTTAACACTCTGGAAGCCACATTTTTGCTTGAGCATGTTGAAACTATGTCGAAAAAAGTTTCTTAGTGATATCTAGGTCAAGTTTGAATATGGGTCATGTATGGTCAAAAACTAGGTCACAAGGCCAAATTTAAGGAAAATCTTGTTAACACTCTTGAAACCGCATTTTAAACTTGAGCATGTTGAAACTTTATCAGAAAGTTTGTCCTGATGATATCTAGGCCAAGTTCGATATAGGTCATGGCATGTCAAAAACTAGGTCACTAGGCCAAATTTAATGGAAATATTGTTAACACTCTGGAAGCCACACCTTTGGCTTGAGCATGTTGAAACTTTGTCAGAATATTTGTCTTGATGATATCTAGGGTAAGTTCGAATATGGGTCAGGTCAAGTCAACAACTAAGTCACTAGGCCAAATTGTAGAACAATCTAGTTAACACTATAGATAGAGATCGCATTTTTTACTTGAGCAGCTTGTAATTTTGTCATAAAGTTTGTCTTGATGATATTGCCATTGGCGCTGAAAGAGTTATGTCTTAAATAGCCCATTCTCAGGTGAGCGATTCCAGGGCCTCATGGCCCTCTTGTTTGTTTGTAAAACCTCAATAAATTGAATCCAAGCATTAATAACAAACAATATTTCAAGACACGCAATTCATAAATTAATCTCTCTGAGCCATACCATAACTTTTTATTATCCTGTACCACTGTAATCAAGAACTAGAATATTCACCCCAGTATTATTTAAAAATGGTGGTAGCTTAACAAAATAATCATCAGCTATATTGCGTATTCTGATCTTAAGGCTAACCCTTTCCCACATGTATTCAACAAATTTTGCAGCAGACGACTTTGAACACATCTTATCAAAAATACGAAAAATCTCTACATATGAAGGTATATTTACTGACAAAAGTTTAAAACATTGCGGCAAAAGGAGAATTTGCTCATTTTGAGCAATTTCTACTTTTGTCACAATGTTTTCAAAAGTAATCTGCTGCAGAGGCGTCAGAAAGCGTCTGTTTGAGGGAAAGGGTTAATCTATTTTGAATGGTCAGAATACCTAAGGTAGATTTTATAGCATGGATAACTTTATGTTTATGAGTCATGAAATCAATATAATGTTGTCACATAAGTGTCTAATGAATTTGATGTAAAATAGGTAGCTGTTTTCCCTAAAAGAAAAGAATTTTGGCATAATTACGACAGAAAAAAATTTGAAAGCACTTTGGGAAAAGGGTGAACTTAGAATTAGCCCTTTCTTCTTTAAATTTTAACACATGTCTAAAGATTTTTTGGCATTTCTTTTTGATTTGTCTTTGGTTTTGAAGGTCCTTAACCCTTTATCACATTTAGAAACATTTAACCCTTTGCCTCATATAGACGCTTTCTGACGCCTCTGCAGCAGACGTCTTTTTAAAAACATAGTGACAAAAGAAGAAATTGCTCAAAACGAGCAATTTCTCCTTTTGACACAATGTTTTCCACTTTTGGTCATAAGTCATCCATTCAATTATAGAGATTTTCTATCTTTTGACAAAATATGTTCAAAGTCTTCTGCTCCAGAATTGTCGTATGAGGGAAAGGGTTAAACCAATAGCATAATGTATAAATTATTGTGCATTTCCTTCCTTCCTAAATGCTTTCATATTCAAAGATTAATTTATCCAAAGTATGTTCAAAGTCGTCTGCTGCAGAATTGCTGTATGAGGGAAAGGGTTAAGCGTATCTGCAGAAGATAACTTTCGAAACATTTTGGAAAAGGAGAACTTATGATATTTTTCTCTTGCGACAATTTTGTTGACTTTATACAAAAAAAGGGGGGAATTTTTTATTTTAAGAAATCCAGAAATCACAGAATACCATTAAACCGGTTCATCCACTGGTAGGCAGTGATCGTCCTCATGTATACGAGAATAAGATCAAGAGAACACAACATGCTCTTAAAAGAACTATGACAGAACGTATGACTTGTACTGAAGCTGATCAATTAAAAAAGAGAAGGGAAGAACAGCTGAGAGCATTGGAGTTGAAGAAAGAGAGAATGAAGGAGCTTCTCAGTCAGCAGGTATATTTTCTTCTTTCGATCTTTGAATGTATAAGATTACCATTGCCGTGCAGAATTAAACTATTTGGCAAGCAATATATTTTGTCGAGTTTTGAAGGAGATATGAGCGGTGCTCTGCGAAAAACGATCAATTAGGCATTTGCTACTGGTGTAAATCCAGATCAGCCAGTGCATTTAGAGAGTCTGATATTGCTCTGCACTGTTTGCCAATTATTCATCGAAGGTTTAAAGTAGTTTCAGTGTAGAACAGTGTCTATTGGGCTCCTTTTGCATGGAAGCACTGGCAAGGTTTTTCCATTGTGTGTATTAATTGGGTTGAGGTTAGTTTTCTGGAGCACATTTTATATACTCCTTAGATCTTTTATCTTTAACCCTTTCCCTCATACAACAAATTTGCAGGTAAAATTTTGAGAAAATCTCTATAAATGAAGGTATAATTACTGAAAATAGTTGAAAATATTGTGGCAAAAGGAGAAATTGCTTGTTTTGAGCAATTTCTACTTTTGTCACACTGCTTTCAAGAGTTGCTGCAGATGCGTCAAAATACGTCTATATGTTGGAAAGGGTTAAAGAAAACATGTATTACCAGTATTTCCTGATTATTCTACTTCTATACCAATCAAAATTAAAAACATCTGAGAGGGCAGAAAATAAAGACAATTGGTCTGTAATTTTGAGAAAATATGGTTGAGATAAAAGAAAAAGACATGCTCCTCATAAGTCAATTGCCTCAGGTGCTCCCAGGACCAGTTCTCTGATTGAGGTTTACTTATTCATCTCCCACATACATCAAATCTGCAGGAAATGAATTTGAAAACATTTATAAATGCAAGAGCATGGAAAATATCTATAAATGAAAGAAGCACTATTGCATACAGTGTTTAAAACTTTATTACAAAAAGAAAAAATGCACATTATGAGCAATTCCTCCTTTACAACAATTTGTTCAAAAGTCATCTGCTGCATTTATGTCAAAATGGGTCTGTATTTGGGAAAGAGTGTATTATTAAGAACAAACATCAATGGGAAAGGGTGTACATGTATTACTAAGAACATACATGAATATATTGTTTAATCAACAATTTAAATTAGCCCTAAAGGCCTTTCCCACATACAGCAAATATGCTGTAAGCGGACAACTTAAACAGCTAGGCAAAAACACATCTATAGGGCAAATCTCTTAAAAGGGAAGTATATTTATTCAATAGAATTGAAAATAATGTGATAAAAGCCATCTGCTTCAGATATTTCAATATTCACTTGCATACTTGTGGAAAAGTGTTAATCATAATTGGGAATGATGTTCCAAGCATCATTCTATTCTAAATTGTATGATCATCATCATTCTAATTGATTGAACCTATCAAAAAACAGTTCTTATGCTTTCCTATGTAGAATATTCATATAATAATATATTTTAGAGAAATTGTTTAACATTGTCAGTTTAAATTGTAAATTGTATGTCTGTATTTCTATTAACAGTTTTGCAAGACTCGAAGAATAAAGTCTTCTATCCACTACTATAAAGTACAGGACAATGTACCAAAGGTTGGGAATGTCTCCAAGAAATCTGTCACTTTACCTCAAGGTTACAGAACTGGTGTTGCTAAGGTTACAAAAGACACATCATTAGATAGTAGAAAACGAAAGGCATCACCCTCTGAATTACTACCACAATCAAAGAGGTCTAAACAAGAACCAGGCATAGTTCTTAGAATAGTCAAAAAGAGTTCTGACTGGAATGTCAAACAAGGTGAGTACACTAAAGATACACAGAAACAGAAATACGCCATTTTGTTATATTTAGTCAATCAATTAGGCTTGAGTTATGGATCTTTACTATTTTTGACACTTTTCCAGCTTTGAGCACTCGCCTGCATAGTCTTGTTAATTTTTACTAGTATCTATCTTTACTGCTCACCATCTAATTTTATCTGATCCATTCAGAGACCTGAAAGTATACAAATGTTGGGCCTTCTTTAACAAAATGCAGCTAGATGGCTTTTAACCGAGTGTAAGACATATCTTTCTTAATTGGATATGCATATGGTTTGGGCCACAGTTTTACAAGCACTTTTATTTAAGGTTTTTCTTTTTATAAGCTCACCTGTGCATGAAATGCCCAAAGGTGAGCTATTGTGAATGTGATCAACGTTTGTCAGATGTCAGTCCGTCATCAATAAGTTGCTTGTGGACACTATAGTAGAGGTGACTTTTCATCTACTCTTCAACAAACCTATTCAGTGGGTTTGTGTTGATGGTATCAAATTTATGTCATGTCATGTCAAAAGCTATGTCACTTGGCCAAATTTAACAAAAATATTTTGGACACTCTAAGAGACCAATTATTTTACTTGTTTAATCAATTTAATCAAATATAATTTATGCACACCTTATCATAAAAAGCCATGATACTTAGGTGAGCAATGCAAAGCCTAAATGGACCTCTTGTTATAGGTCAGAGACTACTAATTCAAGAAATTCCTAATTTCATGAACATCATGAAATTGACAAATTTACCGTTCATGCTCCATTCCGTTCAGTCCCGCTCACGTTCCAATCCGCTCTTAAAGCGTTCAGTCGTCAACTCATTGTCATTGCTTTTTGCCATTGCAATAAAATTGATTGCATGTTTTCGCTCATTTGGAGCACTTATTTTTTTCGATCAAAAGTAGTAAATTATGGAGTAAATTGTTGCATCCACTCAATGAGCGGAGAAGCATTCATTGGATTTTTTTTCATTCATTATGATTGTTTTGTTAAGAGCGCAAAATTCCGTTCTGCTCTTAAAGATTTCCAGCTTTGTTCCAGTCACGCTCAAGATCCAATCACGTTCTGCTCAGATTGTCAATTTCATGATGTTCTTTAGGTTGATGTTTATTTAGGTAAACTGTAGCACACTTCTAACACTGAAAAGAGTTACTTGTCAACATTTAAAAAAAAAATTGTACATTCTATAACAGACTGTGGAACACCCTTTTCAGCAAGTTGTCACATCAGTTCCAAGTTCCAAGTTCCACTTCCCAATCCCTACTTTCACATTGTGTGCAAGGACATAATCTTAAAAAGCTCCCAATTCAAACACTTTAACCACACCACATAGGAGTATGTCCAAGGCAAAAGGCATAAATTGCGTTTTTTGAAAAGTATAGAACCAGATCAGCTTGTCGGATCAAGATACTCTGTTCAAATATTGCTTACATAAGCTTGTCAACTTGTGTAGATTCTGATAAGACGATTTAGATGTACATACTGATTTGAACCTACATTGTTCAGAAACACGAGGGACTACTCATACGTATAAGTAGTCCCTGGAAATACTAACTTTTAGCTTTTCCCATAGATGGGCTCATATATACATGCACATAATGTGTAAACTCACAGATGTTTTTGCTATTTATATATGAACCATTCGACGAGAAAACCATCATTATGGACTCTGCATAATGTATCGACCCAGATCAGAATGCACAGTCCGCGAAGGGTAATTTTGGTCGACACATTCTCAGGGGTAAAGAGGTATAGAGTAATGATACCTGAAACAGAAAATGAACAGGAGGTGAAAAATCTCTGTCCGGTTTAGCCTGAGCGACATGCTTAAGGTTATCTGGGTCAATACTTTACAGCGTCCACAATGTTGGTTTTCTCATGAAACGGCTCATAAAAATGTGTGTTCTTTTCAGTATACATGTATACTTACAGGTACTTTATGACTCATGTTTTATTTCCATTTTATATTTCAGTGTTTGACAGAGACTAGGATTATGAACAGCAATTTAAAGATTTTTTGAAAAAAAAATTTGTGTGTGTGTGTTCCAAATTGTATACTCAGTTATGTTGTTTTTCTAAATCTGTTTTCATGTGGGGAAAAAAAGACTGGTTTAAAATGAAGCATTAAATAATTTCAATATGATCAGTTATGCGAAAAACTGTTTTCTAATTAAGGTGGTGCTTTTTATTTGCTGTTAGTTTGGTACTAGTCTCAAGTAACAAGGTTTGTAAAATATAGAGGTTACATTATTTTAACATTCCCTCAATGAAGCTGATGCTCTATCTCAGTATTCTTTGCATGTATATATCGATGTTCCTTCAGTATACAAAGCAAACGATTACTTTACTTTCTCTTTTTCGTGTTAAAAATGATAGTGTTAAAAATGATAGTGTTAAAAATGATATTGATGCTCTATCTTTATAGAAAGATATTGATGCTCTATTTTATATAAGAAGTTGATGCTCTATCTTAGTGCTTTTTACATATACAGATATCGATGTTCCTTCAGTATACCTAGCAAACATTTAGTTTGCTCTCTTTTGATAAAAAAAGATATTGATGCTCTATCTTTATAGAAAGATATTGATGCTCTATCTTATATACAAAGTTAATGCTCTATCTCAGTGTTTTTATATGTTCCTTCAGTATACCTAGCAAAATTTATTTTGCTCTTTTTTGATGGAAACAAAAAAAATGCTCTATCTTTATAAAAAAAGATATTGATGCTCTATCTTTGAATTATAATGTTGTATATTATATAAGAAGTTGATGCTCTATCTTAGTGTTACTTACATGTAGAGATGTTGATGCTCCTTCTATGTACAAGGCAAAGAATAGTTTTTATCAATTAAGATAATTGGGATATCGATGCTCTATCTTTATAAAAAAAAAATAGATACTGATGCTCTATCTTTGAATTATAATGTTTTAACTTAAAAAAAGAAGTAGATTCTCTATCTTAGTGTTACTTACATGTAGATATCGATGTTCCTTCTGTATACTAAACAAATATTAAAAAAGATATAGATGCTCTATTATGTTAGTTACAAGTTTACGGTATTATTTGCAATCTCGATTTGGTGCAATATTTAAGATTGGTGTCCTATTGGTTAAGAATGTTTTACACAATATTTTTATATTCAATGGAACTATTTATTTTTGAAAATGATATATATAAAAATAAAAGCGTCATATTATGTTAAATTAAGTATCGTCTTGTTATCTTTCTAAGTTGCAACATGTTCCTGATTTGATGTTGGACTAAAACTGAAATCATTTGTAGAAAGATACAGGGAGAAATAACCGATCTCTCCCTTACTCAAATTATGATAAGTAGTTTATTGCGTCTCTTCCAATATTTTTGGCTACATTTTTCAAACTCGTCTGCTGCGAAATTGTTGTTTGTGGGAAATGCCTAAGAAGATTATGGACAGATACAAAAACTACTTCGTAAAGGAAGAGTAAGAGAAGGGATGGTAACAGTCTAAGTCACTAGCATTTACAAATCAGAGTCGTTCGTCTACATAGCCCCGCAACATCAAATCCAGAAGTCCACAACCCAATCTCATTCAACCAGAACGAAATACATAGCTGTACGTAAATTGGATCTGACTGCATCGCATAAAGGGTTGTCTCGAATTGACCTTATGCAAACTTGTTATGTCCATCAAATTCTACAAACGTTAACAGAAGCTTCTGAAAGACTGGCGTAGGTGATACTTGAATCGCGTAGATATGTATCAGTCTGTGCGGATGCACAGGCCGATATGGTACACTATCCTTAAAAGATAACTCAAACCCATTTTTGCATACGGGCTCATGATTCTAAAAGGTAGTACTTTACCCTTTCCCGCATTCAACAAAATTTCGAAAACATCTAGGCAAAACTTTGGACAATTCTTAATTAAAGTTGAAAAAACTGTGAGCAATTTGTCCTTTTGCCACACTATTTTCAAAAGTCGTCTGCTGCAGATGCGTCTATATGAGGGAAAGGGTTAAACAATTAAGAATGTCTAATATGCACAACAGGTCAACAAGAACTTATAACAATTATTTAGAATATTCATAACGGATTGGGAAACGTTCATTTAGAGAACCTTTACATATAAGATTAAACGTGCTTTTATACAAGTCGTGCCCGATGGTACGATTGCGGTGGTTCACACTGCAAATGCTTACACAATGAGATAAAACTCCATATATGGATTTCCGCATCAAGCTAATTTTAAATGAAATAACACTAGCCAACCAATCTGATGAACTGTTCGTTTGTTCTTTCATATTGAAAAGAACGAAACATATGAACAAATAATAGTAATCGCCAGTGTCAATGTCAGATTATATTGACTTAACGCTTTCAATGACAAAGGCAAATAATGCAGATTCGTGTGAGACAGCTCGTAAAGATTGATTGATTGATTTGGATCTAACGCCGTTTTCAACAATCGTTCAGTCATATCGCGTCAGCCAGTTCACCTACTAATGACTGTGTTTCCTGGCTTTCTCACACCAGTACTCCACACGACAATCATTCCAAGCAACTGCATGGCTGCATTTCAACATATATTGTTAGCCCATTTGCGGAAGACGAATGACGCTTGTCACAGTGACATTTATCAAACGTCAGAAAGAACTCACAACCCCTGGATTGACAGCATGCGTCGCTATCGACTTAGCTACCGGGGCTGTCTCTCCTGAAATATGCATTGTTTGCCACTTAGACATTACTTTTAAGCAAATTTCCTGTTGGACGAAAAATGGAGTGGGCCAATTTTCAACATGGAACAGTCGTCTTTGTGAAATTTGGCAGTGAAAGAGTAAATTCTTTCTCTCATGGATAATGGGGCATTGGACAGGTCTTTCTGGTCTGAGCGGCCTTTGCTGTTTCTGTCCATGTCTTGTAACATATGTCTTTTTCGTTTGGTCTCCCTCGTTTTCGTCTGCCATTTGGTGTCCAAGTCATGCAGGGCTAACCTGTTGTTATTGCTATGTCATGTGTGCAGAATGTGGGGATAGAAATGCATTTGTATTTATTTATTCTAATCCTGTACCACACATGGAATTTTGCTAAATAAGTTTATGTCATTAGATTATGTAAGGGCTGTTGGTGAGGATGAATGTATCAATACAAACATTCTCATTTCCTACACTTGAAGTGTATTAACTCCCATTGAACTCTCCTTCTGTGTATTCATTATGTTCTACGGATGTTTTCAAATTATTCGATCAGATGATAGGAATTCGCTTTCTTGTAAGTGTGGTTATTTAAACGACATATGAGCCGTTCCACGAGAAAACCAACAGTGTAGACTCTGCGTAAAGTATCGATCCGGGTCAGCGTAAGCATTCCGCGCGGGCTAACCCGGACAGACACTTTTCGCCTTCTGTAGATTTTCTGTTTCGGGAATCATTACTATATACCTCTATCCCCCTAGGACGGAATGTGTTGGCCCGGATTAGCCTGCGCGGACTTCGCAGGCTGATCTGGATCGATACATAACACAGAGACCATAATGTTGGTGTTATCGTAATTCGGCTCATATTGTTTGTTACCTTTCTTTTTCTTTATATATCATAATATCCATCTTTGCTATAATCTTCACATATTGGTGGAAATAACGAGTATATGTTATACAGGGTGTAGAGTAATGTGCAGACGGATAATTATTTTAATTGATAATTTTGAGTAATTATATTATCTATATTTTAAAACAAAAATGTCACGTATTTTTTACAATTACAGACATTTACTTTGAGTTTCATGGTTACCATGTCAATATGACTTTTTTCATGCAGAAATTAGTTATATTCCACATTTTTTTTATAATTATTGATTTTGCATTTAGGCTGGCAAATCAACAGGAATGATACGTTAACATGTTTTAATCACAGCGTCTTACAGATTACTGATTTTGGCAAACAATGTATGTATTTTTGCACACAAAAAAGAGATATGTCCATTGTAAAAACTTTACATCGTTGTATTGCTTATAACAATATTTCGCTTTAGTTCGATACGGGGCATTCGCGAATCATGTCCTTTGTAAGCAAGTTTTTCTCAAATAACCAAGTTATGCTCAAATAAGGTTAACAAGGTTTTCTCAGGGACACTATATTAATATAGTGTCCCTTGTTTTCTCAAATAACCAAGTTATGCTCAAATAAGGTTAACAATGTTTTCTTAGGGACACTATATTAATATAGTGTCCCTTGTTTTCTCAAATAACCAAGTTATGCTCAAATAAGGTTAACAAGGTTTTCTCAGGAACACTATATTAATATAGGTCCCTTGTTTTCTCAAATAACCAAGTTATGCTCAAATAAGGTTAACAAGGTTTTCTCAGGAACACTATATTAATATAGTGTCCCTTGTTTTCTCAAATAACCAAGTTATGCTCAAATAAGGTTAACAAGGTTTTCTCAAATAACTAAGTTATGCTCAAATAAGGTTAACAAGGTTTTCTCAGGAACACTATATTAATATAGTGTCCCTTGTTTTCTCAAATAACCAAGTTATGCTCAAATAAGGTTAACAAGATTTTCTCAAATAACCAAGTTATAGTAATAGTGATTCCAGTGATGAGTAACACTTTCCCACATACAACAAAATCTGCAGCAGCCTATTCTGAAATAATCAGGAGACAAAAATACAGTAAAAGTCAGGAATAGAGTTGAAAACTTTGTCGCTAAATGAGAAATTGCTATTTTTGTCACAATGTTTTTAAAAGTCGTCTGTTGCAGAGGTATCAGAAAGCGACTGTAATAATTGGGATAGGGTTAAGATACGGGCCTAATGATTGTTTCCGTGGCTTAGTTTTAAATTATTGAATGGATTCTCTGGCTTTCGACTTCGACTTACAGATTTGTAACTTTCGGTTTAGTGTTTGTGAACCATGTGGGGATGTAATTTGTAAAACCAGTGAAACAACCCTTGTAGGATAGTTAGGGGTATAACCCATTCCGCTAAACTGGTCGACTATTGAAACAATAGTAAAAATAAAAAGGATCAGCACCACTCATAACGACGAAAACTGGAGTGGTCCAATTTTCAACATGGAAGAGTCGACTTTGTGAAATTCAGCAGTAAAAGAGTTAACCAATGCTTCAACATGCGAGTTAAAATTCGAGACGCTTCGATGTTAACCCCTTTTCCACGTATAACAAATCGGCAGCATACGATTTTAAAAACATCTTTGCAAAATTGTGAAAAATCTCTGGAAATGAAAATATAATATTTGAATAGAGTTGAAAACATTGTGGAAAAAGGAGAAATTTCTCCTTTTGCCACAATGTTCTCAAAAGACGGCTGCTGCAGAGGCGTCAAAATGCGTCTGTAAAAGGAAAAGGGTAAAACAAAACTCCATTTTGAACAGATAGTCGTTACGAATTGAGTCAGTCGGGCAAATAGATTTTACGAGCGAACCAGACCCAATGTTTTTTTAATTTACACTTTTCTCACATAGAAATGCACAAAATGTCTGTGCCTAACCGTTTCTTACATACAACTTATTTACAGCAGACATATTTAAGAACATGGAGGCAAACATATGGAAACTTTCTATAAATGAAAAGATAATTAATGAATTGATTTGAAAACATTATTGCTAAAGGAGTAATAGAACAATTTCTTATTTTACCTCAATGCAGAGACATATAACACATGTTACAACATGAGATCTTCTGCAGATGCACGTGGGAAAAGGATAAACATATAAGCATTCGGGTGGAGAATATGTTGAACTTCAAAATGGTTTCTCAGAATCCCTGTCCAATGTCTTACCATCCTTAAATTGTACCGGAATGCGGACTTCATTCAGCAGATCTAATATAAATGTCATTGCAAGCCAACTGTATCCAAAAGAAGTCTCGACATGACATCATTTGAATCAAGCTGCATGTAAACATACAATACATTTTAAAATGACGCTTTGCATCAATGTAGAATCCACATACCGACAGTGAATTTGAAAAATCTGCGACGATATACACACCAGCGAAGTCTTCTAATGAACGTATCCAGTTTTCTAAAAGCTTCGTCAACTATTGAACGGTTTCCTTAGAAGCAGGTACATTAATTATTGTGCGGACATGCAGACTAATCTGGATCATTTTAGACCGCCTCGGTAGTGTAGTGGTAGAACAACTCGGTAGTGTAGTGGTAGAACGTCTCGGTAGTGTAGTGGTAGAACAACTCGGTAGTGTAGTGGTAGAACAACTCGGTAGTGTAGTGGTAGAACAACTCGGTAGTGTAGTGGTAGAACAACTCGGTAGTGTAGTGGTAGAACAACTCGGTAGTGTAGAGGTAGAACGTCCACCTTGGATGCGGGTTCGTTACCCGAACGGATCATACCAAAGACTGTAAAAGTGGCAGTAATGGCTGACCTCCTTGGCGCTCAGAGTTGCGGGGCTAGCATTACGACTGACTGATTGGTGTTAGGATAAATGGACCAGTAGTACTGGTAACTTACCCAGGAAACCCCGAGATAAAATCTTAAACATGTTGAAAGCGGCTTAAGACACCAAGCCATCAATCAACGTAAACCTATCATCGACTGCCCAATTTCTGTGACCTTGATACATTTATCTTTGTGTAACGGGAATGACATTGGTAGGCAATTTCTCGAAGTTGAGCAACGCACATCTCGGTTGGCGCCTAGATTGGTGACCCGCGGTGGCTCAACTCCGTGAAGGACCCGGTACATCAGACAGACGCGCCCGCAGAGTGCTCCCTTGAAACACCGCGTTTTTAAGGAACTGAAGCCAAATTGTGCCCAGTCAGTGAAATACCGTTTTGTTTCAACAGATAAAATTTTGTGAACAATTTGTTTTGATTTTTGCTCCCGATTTCAATTTCAATAGTTTAACGTCGTTGTAAAACGAAAATAAGATAATATAGTTGTGCCCTTCAGAAACTCCCTGTTCAAGAATAAATGACCGTGAACGGTACTTATCACGAGAATGTGAATTATAAAGAGATATCTTTTTGTCACTCTGTATATGAGATAGGAGAAAATTGAATGTGGGATTTCAACAGATGTTCACTAAGTTATTAAAAAAAGTGTTGTGTACTTACGTATTTGAATTCAATTTAGGAAGGATACAAAGGCTATTGATAGTGATGTTTTTCATCCTTTCCACATACAGCAAAACAGCAGCAGACGACAAAAATGTGGAAAATCTCTATAAATGAATCCATGATTATTGAATAGATGAGCAGTTTCTCCTTTAGCCACATTTTTTTTCAAACGTCGTCTGCTGCAGAGGCATCAGAAAGCTTCTGTATTTGTAAAAGAAAAAAATAGTGGAAACAATCAAAACCGATGAAGTCACAGAGCTCGTTACAGGGAAGGTCGAATGCAAAATGAAAAAGGTGACCGAAACAGGACAATATCGAGGGCTTGGCGTGAACCGGTTGTAACTAAAAACCTATTTTGGAAACCCTGATTTAGGAGCAATTTTGACCTCTTTATAAATAATGCAAATTTAGCTGCCATTACTCAGAACGAGCAATGGCACCTACATTTTCATTGTTTACCAAGAAAAATAGATTTAATGCTTATAAAAACTTTATGGCGAGGTGATTAACCTTGGTAAAAAAATACAAATTTTAGTTACTACCGTTTCACGCCAAGCCCTCGATATACGATAGTTGCATGCCGAATGTGAGGAATGAATGTTGAATAGTTTCACAATCAGAGGAATGCAAATTAGTTAAGCCCACTAGTCGGTAAATTACCGTAAACCGTTCCCACAAACAACTTTGAAAACATCTTGGCAAAGATATGAAAGTATAATAATTGAATATACAGTCCAACCTGTGTTTAAAGACCATCCATGGGAAGAGAACAATATGGTCTGTATATACTGGGTCATTTATGTAGAAATTAAGCAATTCGGAAACGAAACATTTCTATAGACAGGGAATCGCTATACAAAGTAAGGCTTTATCATATGTTTGACTGTAGTTTAAACATTGTTGTCTGCTGCAGACGCGTCAAATAGCGTCTGTATTTGAGAAAGTGTACAGCCACCCTGACACTGGCACGACTTTTGTTTACGCAACGCCACGCAATGCGTCGTGGCAATGCCAGCCATTTTGGTGCTACGCAGCGGAGCGTGAAGCTATGTTTGCGGACTGTTAGCGCACTGTACATGTATAAGTTACGCACTGTCTACACAATGCGCGGCCAAAAATGGGCCACATTGGCACACATTGACACGCAATGACACTACATGTTTACGCATAGGTTAAGTATTGTTCGCGCATTGTTCACGGCTACCGTACCGCATTATCCCGCAGTGTCACGCACGACACGAATAGTTCCCGCTGTCTTTCCGCATCGCAATGCATTACCCCGACGAGTTCGCGCATGCGTGAAGTCGTCGGGGCAAGTTTTAGTCACGCTTTGTCACGCTCAGCGGCACGCTATATATATAGCGTGTAGTTTTACACCTTTAACTTCATTCCTCGACCTGCTGTGGACGATACATGATGCAGAATACCAGAGACACTGCTATTGCAGAACGGAAAAAGTCCCTATATCTGGCAGCTGCAGGACTGCTACTTCTTGAAGAGCTGGACAAAAGGAAACAAGAGGAAGAGCATGAGAAGACGAGACGACTCCAACTAGAACAAGGAAAGCAAGGACAGTGTGGGTTAGGAAATGGTTGACTAGAAGATATGATTTCGGACATTATGATCAGCTATTGACAGAACTCCACAAGGAAGATCCCATAGGTTACATGAATTACCTGAGAATTACACCTGACTTGTTCCAAGAGATGGTGGAGAAGTTAGCCCATCACATTCAGAAACAGACTGTGTGCTCAGCTGCCCAAAACTGAAGAAGAGTGGAAGGAGGTTGCTGAGAAGTTCAGCTCCAGATGGAACAACCACAACTGTCTGGGGGCACTGGACGGCAAGCACATTGCTTTGAAGAAGCCACCAAAAGGAGGCTCCTTCTATTATAATTACAAGGGCTTCAACAGCATTGTACTCATGGCAGTTGCAGATGCTGGGTATAAGTTATTGTATGTTGATGTTGGGGCAGAGGGTGGTGCCTCAGATGGAGGAGCATGGAAGAACTGTTATAACTTCAGGTTGTGTCTCTGAAACAACATCCACACTTGAGGAGGAGGAAGGAGAAGGAACATCCCTCTCTTTCTCTAGTATCTGTCTCTCTCTCTCTCTCTCTCTCTCTCTCTCTCTCTCTCTCTCTCTCTCTCTCTCTCTCTCTCTCTCTCTCTCTCTCTCTCTCTCTCTCTCTCTCTCTCTCTCTCTCTCTCTCTCTCTCTCTCTCTCTCTCTCTGGCCTATCCTCCTTTTGTCTTTTCTGCACTGGTCTGTTCGATGGCGAGTTGCGTTGTGGCCATAATTCGCGATGGGCCCACTTGTATACGCACTGACGTGAGCGCCGGCGTCTGTCATTGAAAGTGAACTATGCATGAACACTTCGTGAGCAGTTCGTGCAATGCGCGAACGGTTCGTGACGTGCGAGAACAACTATGTGTGAACTGGGCGTGCCATGATCACGTGAACAACTCGTAACAACACCCTAACGACCGCACGACCACTCCGCGACACGCTCAAATGCGTGAACGCGGCGCAGACTTGCGCATCCACAACGTGAACAGTTCGTGAACAATGCGTGGCATGGCGTGTAGTGGATTCCGATGGCACGCATTGACACGCAATGACACGCACCGTCGGCAGTGTTCGCGCCGAGTTCCCGCAGTGTTCACGCATGGTTCACGCGAGTGGCACGCACATTGTAAGAAATTGATGCGTGCCAATTTTTTGAAAATTTCAAAATTCTCTCTACGACATGGCACGCACCCCCGCACCCTTCACACACTCCTCACACTTTTTCATGACGACTTCAATCATTGGCACGACACATTGCGTGGCATTGCGTGAACAAAAGTCGTACCAGTGTCAGGGTGGCATGCTGAGCCCCGCAGCGTGATCTGCTCTCAACACACAGAGTCGTGGGTTTGAAGCCCGGCTCTGACTTACTTGCAACGAGCCTAATTAGCTTTACACAACAATGGGTGAAATGTGAAACTTTTGAAATCAGTGTGACAAAGGAGTAATTGCTCGTACTACTGAACAATTTCTCATTTCGCCACAATGTTTTCAACTCTATTCAATATTGAAACTTCCATATGTTTGCCTTCAAGTGTTTTCAATGTCGTCTGCTGCAGATTTGTTGTGTGTGCGAAAGGGTTAACCCTTTATCAATCAACCAGACTTAGAGTTGAGACATGTTTGTCTAAACAGTAGATGTACATACGGAATATTACGTTGCGGGAGCGATAAAAGGGTTTGTATTGCACTACAAGTAGCGTGGAAAAATCGATATCTTACGAGACCGAAGGTCGAGTAAGATATGGATTTTCCCACGCTACGAGTCGTGCAATACGAACACATTTATCGCTCCCGCAACGTAATATTCCTTTTATTATATACCTACAATCTATGAGCAGCGAAAATTTATTGAGTTTACATTTTATTAACCGTAAAATTAAGATTATGAAGGGCGGATGAATATCGTTTCAATGATTACGCCACGCCCCATAATGCATTCCAATACGTATGATCCGCCCAATATCATCATCAAACCGATCACGTCACTGTATGACGTCACAATCTTGTATTTACACCGCATATAGATACGGAATTTTAATCTGTCGTGGTGTATTTGCGCATGTCAATCTGTGTGTATTTCCACCGGAAAATAAACAGGCATATAATAAATGTATATATGCTATTCTTCGTTTGATTGGTTGCGGTTTAACGCCGTTTTGTTAACAATTGTTCAGTCATATCACAGCGACCAGATCACATACACATGTTTTCCTTGGCTTTCTCAAACCAGTACTTCACACAAATTTATTTCCCAGCAACTCACAGATTCCATATAGACTGTTAGCTCATTGGTAGAAGACGAATGACGCGTGACTTTTGTCAAACGTCGGAAAGATTGTTGGCCGAAGTGGGATCCCTCCTCACAACCCCTGGACTGACAGCCAGCGTCGCTACCGACTTAGCTGGGCCTAAGCTATTCTTCGTTATAAACATCATATTTGTACGAGTGATGAAACTCGTATTTGTACATGAACTTCATTAACTCTTTCAGCGCCGAATTGTTTAAAGTAGACTCTTCCATGTTCAAAATCGGGCGTATCCATTTCTCATGTAATAACAATTAGGACTATTTTGATGAGTAAACGCAAACAATGCTGATTTCATGTGAGACAGCTCGTTACGAGCTGACTCGCCTGAATCAGTATTGTTTGCAAAAACCTCAATATTGCCTTTGGCATTGAAAGAGTTAAAAAGTAGGTGAAATTCATAAATTACTCCTTTCCCACATACCAAAAAATGCATCAGACGATTATAAAAGAATATGGGAAATTCACAAAAACGAAAGCATAGTTATTGAATAGAGTTCAAAACATTGTGCCAAAGGGGGAAATTTATTAAACTATGAACAGTTTCTTTTCATGGTACTTCTGTTTTCAAAAGTATTCTGTTGTAAATGCGTCAAAATGCATATTTGAAAGGGTAAAGGTAACTAAAAGAAAATAAAAACCGATACTAAGAACTGATAGCAGATAAGGTTTTCCATGAAGTCGGCACACATGGAACGAAAGTTGACCATTTCCCACATGAAACAAATCTTCAGAGCTTGTTTCGTAATCGATGTAAAAAGGACTAAACAAATTAGCAACAGATGCTATTGAAAACAGTTTTGCAATTATATGGCAAAGCTCTATGAATGAACATATAATGATTAACCCTTTCCCTCATACGACAATTCTGCAGCAGACGACTTTGAACATATTTTGTCAAAAAATAGAAAATCTCTATAATTGAATGGATAACCGATGACTAAAAGTGGAAAACATTGTGGCAAAAGGAGAAATTGCTCGTCTTGAGCAATTTCTTCTTTTGTCACTATGTTTTCAAAACGCCGTCTGCTGCAGAGGCGTCAGAAAGCGTCTATATGAGGGAAAGGGTTAAGAAAGGCTTAAAAATTATCTGACAACAGGCAACAACTCAATATAAACGACAAATACCTTTCCCAAATGTTTCCATAAAATCGTCTTAAAACGGTTTATACCAGATATTTTTTTATTGCGTCTACATCCGTTAAACGAAATTATGATTATTGAATAAAGTTGAAAACATTATAGCAAAAGGAGAAAGCACTGAGTATGAGAAACTTATCCTTTTACCAGAATGTTAACAAAAGCCATCTATTGCAGATGCGTCAAATTTGCGTTTTCATATGGAACAGGGATAACATTTCCCCAAATACAGGCGCTTTCGAACGTCTCTACAGCAGACGACTTTGGAAGACTATGGCAAAAGGAGCAAACGCTCATAAGTAGCCATTTTTCATTTTGCCATAATTAAACTTTCATATTAAGAGATGTTTCATAATTTTGCTTAAATATTGTCAAGTTTATCTGCTGCAGATTTGTTGTGCGTGGATAAGGATTTAACTGATAACGAGAGGTTCGTCACTTCTGTTGGATTTCCGAACGAACATGGCTGCTAAATTTATTTTACACGTTGGAATCGTCTTATTGGGTGTATATTCAGGTAATGTATACTTTGAGATTTACGTGTTAAGTAACTCGATCGGACTCATGTAAGATTTAAAATTAAAAATTAAAAAAAGAAAAACATTAAATGAAAATAATTTTTAATTCAGAGCTCTAGATAAGAAGCGTTTTGCTTGCTCTAAAATTCTTTTTTGACCTCCCAAACCTATGCATTTAAAGTAAGCATTTAATCATAGTGATCTCATGTATTTGTCCAGTGTGAAAGGTTCCACGAAATCAGACAGCATTTCCTGGTTTAAATTATGAACTAGCATTACTCATTTCTACACGTTATTGCAATCTAATAACCCATTGCTAATAAGAAAATTAGCACACTACATCTACATACTGTTGATGAGTTTTAGTTTTATGGACATGTTTCAGAATATAATCGATGTATTTATATGATGTTATATATTATGGGACGGTGGCCTAAGAACTTTTTAATAAAGATTTGTCATTGTCAGTCTCTGTTCGTCTGTAAGTCTTACACACCTAAATTAAACTTCTTGACTAGTCCTTTATAGACAGACGTCGGACATGCTCGTTCTTTATATGAGCCGTCCTGCGAGAAAACCAACAGTATGGACTCTGCGTAAAGTATCGACCCGGATCAGCCAAAGCATGCCGCGCAGGCTAACCCGGACAGACACGTTTTACCTCATGAAGATTTTATGTTTCAGTAATCATTAGTCTATACCTTTATCCACACTAAGACGGAAAAAGTCGGTCCGGATTAGCCTGCTTGAACTGTGGAGGCTGATCTTGTCGATACATTACGCAGATACCATAATGTTGGTTTTCTCGTGGAACGGCTCATTTTAAATGTCTTTGAATGACCCCTTTGTCAGTGAAGTATATATTTATCAAATGAAATATTGGACGTATGTTGAAATGTGCCATTTTTTGTCCATCGGATCTATTTACATGTACATGTGTAAATTATGCAGTCTGAAATTTTACGAAAAAATCAGGAAAGTCGTGAAATGCCTAAATATTTCAGGATGTTCATGTAATTACTGAAAAATTACTTCAGTTACTTTATGAAAATGCTGAATGGGTTTTGTAATGCTTTATTACGATAACAATAGCCTAGGATTGATAGGTTATAAATAAAACATAAAACATAGATAATTTTATGAAATCTCGAAGAGAATTTATATTTCATGAATTTCCTGACTTTTTTCCCTGGAACATTTTTCTGCGTGTAGACGCATTTTGAGGCTTCAACAGATGATGACTTTTTAAAACACTGTTACGAAAAAAAAAAAAGGCCCATAATGAGCAATTCCACCTATTGCCACAACATTTTCATATCCATTATCGAGTTTTTCTATAATATTGTTTATGCTAGATACACTTATTCGTCGACTAGCGAAATATACGTTTCCGTTTTGTTACATCAAACTCGTACACTCAGGATTGGCCTCTTTATTTCAGCCTTTGCGATCGATTGTTCCACACTGGCTGATGGTAATTATGACATAGGCTGTAAGTCGTACACCGAGTGTACTAGCGGAGTATTAGTCCAACATGACTGTCCTCCACACTACGTTTACAACGCTCAAGTCGGACAATGTGACTTGTAAGTACATTCAGACCTGTGCAAATACCACCTTCGTTTAGCAATTCCCTGTCTATAGCGACCACAGTTCTAGTTGTTCCAATTACTCATTTACTGCCAAAATGACCACCCTGTAATTAAACCACATTTGAACAAAGACTCTATTGTTCTCTTCCAATGGGTGGTCTTTAAACACAGGTTGGACTGTATTTAAACCCCTCCCCTCAAAGCAAATACGACAATCGATGCCTCAGCTTAACAGCAGACAAACTTGAAAACATTGTTGGAAAGAGTGAAATTTCTCAAAACGAGAACGTAACGTGTTTAACTCGATAACAAAATCCTTCTCCCACATTTACCTCTTTCCCTCAAACAGATGCTTTTTTGACGCTTCTTGAAAACATTGTGACAAAAGTAGAAATTGCTAAAAAATGAGCAATTTCTCCTTTTGCCACAATGTTTTGAACCATATTGAATGGACATAAGCTGATTTAAAGAGATTGTCATTACTTTTGTCTAGATATTTTCAAAGTCGTCTACTGCAGCATTATTGCATGAGTGAAAGGGTTATAAGCAGACATTAGGCAATTCAGATTCGAACTTGCTCTCCGAACTCGTGTCGTGTATCTATTTCAAACCTCAACTAACCTGTATGAGTTCATCTCTTCAACCAAAAGCATGATTTCAACAGTAACTGCGTATATACACATTTATGCATACGTATATTTTGAGTATTCAATAAGAATTTCAAACTATTTTACAGTAAGCACTTTTGTTTTGGCGGCTCTACGGTCAACATCAATTGAAACAGTTACGATCGTAAGAATCTGCTATTGCTTCGCAATTGAGCCGGACTAAAAAGGACTATAGAGTAAAACAAGCCATGATTTCAAGATTGTTGAAGGTGTTAAGGTTGGCCACGCTCGAATGTTAACGAAATCAATCTGCTTGAAAAGATGCCTATCCGCTCCGAAGATATTCCATAGTAATGCAAATCAACCGAACAGTTTTGTGTTCCCCATCTTGAGATGTATTTTGGGAGGGGGATTAATCCATGTCCCTTATAACTAAATGTGTTTAAAATAAAAATGTAGTTCCGTCAAATTTCAAATTGTGTTGTTACAGCGAGACGAAAGTAGCCCCTCCGTGCGGTCTGATCCGAGACTGTTCCAACGTGGTAGACAAAGCCTACGCCGATCTAACCCGAAACTGTACGTCATATTACACCTGTGTACACCATATTTACTACGGACACAACTATTGTACCCCAGGTAAATTTGTTTAGTTAACCCTAACCAATTGATAACAGTGACTCCAAGCAAGGAAACAGCCCTTTTGCTATTTGTGTACGTTTTAATTTTGACCCCTACTGCACATAACCGCGCAGTAAGTTTTAAAGAAATTTAAATCAATAACTTAATAATATTGGTTAGAAAGGTAATTGAATAAGCTAGAAAATGAAACCACACATGATAATATTCCTTCATTGGGTTTTCAGAAAATTAAAAATAAAGAGTGCACACTTTCTTTTGAGTATGAGTTTATCAGTTTAGCTTTAGAATCGACTTTTAAAAACAAAATGTCAAAAAGAGAAATTGTTCATTATGCGCAAGTTCTCCTTTTACTACAACGTTTTAAAAAGTTGTCTGCTGCACTAGTCAGAAAGCGTGTGCAGACGGGAAAAGGTTAAGCACACAAACCGATAATATAATCATGACTGGGTCAGCTATTAATACCGTCTAGAATACAATAATTCTGCAGAAATGAGTTTTATTTGTTTGTTTGGTGTCTTACGGTGATTTCGACAATGTTTCATTTATATCACGGCGGTTACCAGTACTTCTGGTCCATTTGAGCCAGCCGGAATACTAACCCTACTATCCTGAGCGTCAAGGAGGAAATGCCAATATTCTTCCGTATGACCCGGCCAGGGATCGAACCAGCATCCGAGGCGGATGCTCTACCACTACACCACCGATGCGATCTCAAATGCAAATGGCTTTAAAAATATACAGGCAACATATATATCCATGCAACTTTCATTATTAGCTAGAGTTGAGTGACAACAGGAGAATCTGCCCATTATGAGACTGCAGATCTGAAAAGGTTAACACTTTCAGCACCAAATTGTTTAAAGTAGATTCTTCCATGTTCAAAATCGGACTACTCCATTTCTCTTGTAATAAGACTTTTAGAATATTTTTATTACTAAAAGGCAAACAATATTGGTTTTAGGTGAGAAAGCTCGTTACGAGCTGACTCACCTGAATCAGTTTTGTTTGCAAAAACCTCAATATTGCCTCTGACGCTGAAAGAGTTAAAGGGATGCGTTACTCAACTCCTTAGAGGTTAACACGGGTATACTTTACAATGACCATACATTATGTTAAATTACCTTAAGGGATTCGAACACGGGTTCTTGATAAGGTCTGTACTCAGCGATCTAACCATGTGCACTGTTTAATTATATTACAGGTACGGTGTTTGAAGAGACAATGCAGACCTGCGTCTGGCCAAGAGATGCCTTCGCACCATGCGGTACCAAAGCTGTTGGTTAAACGGATGTACTTGCGATTTGATATAAACTAATAAAATTAGTCTTTCAACTATTTTGGGTTATCTAAACATAATAGTTCATATATCTTTAACCCTTTTCCCTCAGAGACGCTTTCTGACGCCGCTTCAGCAGACGGCATTTTGATAACATGGCGACAAAAGAAGAAATTGCTCAAATCTTCTCAACTCTATTCAATTATTGAACTTTCATTTAAAGGGAGTTTTCAATTTTGTTCCGAGTATGTTTTCAGTCGTCTGCTGCAGATGTGTTGTATGTGGGAAAGGGTTAATACTTTTTTTAAATAAATAGAGCTTTCACTGAAAATAAGTTATACCCCGCCCCTATAATACTGCATTGTCACATAAACATCCCAACAGAACAATGGTCTAGTTTCCAATAAATAAACATGGAAATGGGATGGGACCACAAGTTATGACACAATTACAAATCTGGCCCTCCTGCTAAAAATATTCGAACAGTTTAGAAAATGTCAAACATATTTGTCGAGCACAACAACTAAGTTTAAAAGGAACCAAAAAAGGAGTGTTGAAACCAAAGTCGAACATGACCTGTATTTTATGGTCTTAAACCTATTTTCCCAAAATTGTCCAAGCACTTCAATCCTTTCATCGGTCAACGTTCGGGCATCGGGCAGTTGAGTAAGTTCTACGTTTGAAAGGGGCCCCATAACTCCATGAAATATTGTTGGTTTTTAACCAAAATCTGACTTGACCAGTCTTTTTTATATACAGTCGAACCTGAGCTAATGAGCACCTTGGAATAGCAATTCCCTGTCTAAAGCGACCATACTTTAAGTTTCCCAATTACTCATTTTCTGCATAAATGACCCTGTAAATAAAGACCAGATTGTTGTCTTCCCATTGGTGGTTTTAACCCTTTCCTTCATACAGACGCTTCTGATGCCTCTGCAGCAGACAGCATTTTGAAAACATAGTAACAAAAGAAGAAATTGCTCAAACGAGCAATTTCTCCTTTTGCCACAATGTTTTCCACTTTTAGTCATAGGTTATCCATTCAATTATAGAGATTTTCTATTTTTCGACAAAATATGTTCAAAGTCGTCTGCTGCAGAATTATCGTATGAGAGAAAAGGTAAATACACAGGTCCAACTGCATATCATTAGACCCTTTCACGATTAATCGTCCTAACACAATGTTGTTTGAGGGGGTGTAAAAAACCTTTCTCAGTAAATAATAAGAAGTATTAACCTCTCACTTGATATTGTGTAATTCAGTCAAAAGGGACTCTTTACTTGTCACACACTTAACCCTTTCCCAAATTCATACAACATTTGACACCTTCGGGGCAGACAACTTATAAAAACATTCTGGCAAAGTGGGAAATTGCCCATATTGATATTTAGGAGGCAATTGGTTTTTGATTCAATGGTGTTTTACGCAGCATTTCCTGTGTAAGTAACCAGTACTTGTCGTGGAAGACAGTGATGCAGAGGTAGAGTGTCGGCCTCTCGTATCAAAGGTCCCTGGTTCGAGTCCCGTGATGAGCGGGTCATGACTTTGTGATTTTTCCACACAATCGGCACAAGTACTGGTTAAGTATCCAGGAAGCAGACATCAAGCGTGATTAATATAAGCTTAAAGCTTGTTTCGCAATCGATTTAAAATAAATAAGTTTAAACTAAGTAACCAGTCCTACTGCTAAATTTATCCTGACACCAGCAGCTCAGTAGTATTGCCAACCCCACAACACTGGACGCAAGCAAGAAAAAGCTATTAGAAATTACTACCAATTTTTAAGACTTTGGTATGATCAGGCCGGTGATTGAACCCACGACCTCCATCACCAAAGGCAAACAGGAGGAGGCAATTTGAAATTGTAATGACACTTGGTTATGCATCAGTAAATTAGCTTAATGTCACACTATGTACGGACGTACTTGTACAATTCTTTCAAAATATACAGGAATATATTGTTATCAATCATAACGGTACATTTACCCACTAGATTTATCGGAAGAAATAACAGTTTTTAAAACTTCATATTAATATATTAGAGTTACCATCAGTAATTAAAAGAATCATGAAAATAAACCAATGTCAACGCCAGTTGGGATGAAAAGCAATACATTTCCTTAATCCTTTCCCTCATACGACAATTCTGCAGCAGACGACTTTGAACGTATTTTGTCAAAAAATATCCTTAATTGAATGGATAACCTATGACTTAAAGTGGAAAACATTGTGGCAAAAGGAGAAATTGCACGTTTTGAGCAATTTCTTCTTTTGTCACTATGTTTTCAAAAAGCCTTCTGCTGCAGAGGTGTCAGAAAGCGTCTATATGAGGGAAAGGGTTAATCAAATGCTTGCCAAAGTGTTCACATTTAATTCTAAATGGAGGATTTCAAATGGATAGGATGTAAATTAATACTGTTCACATTGAATTCTAAATTAAGGATTTCAAATGGATAGGATGTTAACCCTTTCCTTTATACGATAATTCTGCAGCAGACGACTTTGAACATATTTTGTCAAAAACTGGAAAATCTCAATAATTTAATGGATAACACAGGACTTAAAGTGGAAAATATTGTGGCAAAAGGAGAAATTGCACGTTTTGTGCAATTTCTTTTTCTGTCACTGTGTTTTCAAAAAGCCGTCTGCTGCAGAGGCGTCAGAAAGCGTCTATATGAGGGTAAGGGTTAATTGATACTATTTGTCTTTACAACGTTACAAAACGCACATTATAGGCCGATAACTCACTCTTATATCAAGACGTACATAGATAGAACCGTGTTGTTTGAAGTCATCAAAATGAGTATTCTTTGAGAAGTGTGTTCATACTTTTCCAAGGAATAAGACGACAACAAAATCATGCCTATCATATGCAATTTTACATGATGCAAATACAATATTATCATATCATAACTTAAGAATAAGTACCAAGCAAGACAAATTAAATTTTCTGATCTTTAATAAACAAACAAATTACAGTTGATGTTGTTTTAGTTTCTCTTATTTATAAGCCAACTCATGTTCTGGCCTATGAACTGTTTAACCCTTTCCCCCCATTACAGAAGCTTTCTGACACCTCTACAGCAGACAAATTTTGAAAAATTGAGACAAAAGACGAAAATACTCATGGGCCGCAACGTTTTCTACTTTGTTCAATTATTATACATTCCTTTGATAGAGATTTTACATCATTTTGGCTAGATGTTTTCAAAGTTGTTTGCTGCAAATATATCATACTTGAGAAAGGGTTAAAAGATCAGACAGAAAAATGATTCAGTCTTTTGTAAATCCTGGTATAACACGTGGATCTATTTAATATCTCAAAATATAACAATACCACAGTCTGTAAAACAGTACAAAATTGTTGCATATGTCAACTTATGCGAGTGAATTTTAGCACAATTTTTAAATTGATATTCTGTCACATGATAAACCCGCTGGTTTACCTATCTATCTATATAAATAATCTGCTTGTAAATTGGCTGCAATGGCTGGCTCCCACATATCTCCATTCTGTAATAATTTCTCCTTGTTGTACAACAGTTCTTCATGGGTCTCTGTTGAGTACTCAAAGTTAGGACCCTGAAATTAAATTCAAATTGTAATTGTCACTCCAGAACAGAAGACTAGATAAGGAGGAGTAAACCCGTTGTTTCCCACCATTATCTCTCAATGAGACAACTCTTCTGAATACCAACAACATGGGGTTAAAGTGTCAAATAGAATCTTAAGAACATGTTATAAGTATTCAAAAGAATTATCTCATTGAGATGATAACTTTGAATACCCACAACATGGGGATTGAGTGTCAATTATTTTTTTTGGAAGGAAAACCAATCTTAGGGAATTTGACAACTGTGTTGGTCCAGATCAACTTCCATACCCTATCAGTGCAATGATTGCAAATTAGTTGCATAATATTTCAAGAAACGATGCAATGGTCGCAAAGTGATTGTAGAATTTGTAATGAAAGAATTGATAAATATTGCGTATTTGAATTGAATAAGATAATGAGTATGGATAGGTAGATCTTTATGATTTATCTACACAAGTGATAAAGATGTCTCGGCTAGATTCTCCCACCTTTTGTGAGTCTCAGCCATTATGAACATTTCATTTTCATTAGCATATTAATGTATTATTTGTCACTCAATTTTCATCCTATATATGATAAGAGCTGCTCCTTCATATTCTTCCTTACCATTCAAATATGTATATCACTTTTATTACAAAATAAATTTAAAGAAGAATGAAACAAGATGCATTTCAGGGCATACACATGTTGACTGCCCAATAGCATGCCAGTATGTGAAAGCCTGACAAACAAACGGACAGACAGACAGATGGAAGAGAAATTATTCCTCTGTATCTCCCTGCAAAAGGCAGGTGACACACACAAAAACCAGAATGGAGTGCTCCCCGGAGCACGTATGTCACCTGCCGGGGCCTTGTCAGAAAATTTTAATTTTTGACAGAAAAGGGGCAATAACTCTAATATATATATTTTTTAATTATCCCCCTTTTGTGAACCCATCACACACATTGATATAAACATTTGTTAGAAGTAATCCTTTGAGTAGAAAAAAAGTTATTTGAAAACGTGACGAAAAAGTGTGACGACAGACAGACGCCGGACAAACAAAAAAGTAATCCCTAAGTGCCTACCATGCTACGTAGGTGACACAAAAATAGTTTTTATCATTTTCTACTTTTACTCTTTCCCACATACAACAAATCTGCAGAAGTAACCTTTGAACACATCTTGGCAAAAATATGAAAAATCTCTATAAAAGTAAGTATAATTATTGAAAAGGGTTGAATACAATGTGGCAAAAGGATAAATTGCTCTTTATGAGCAATTTCTTGTTTTTTCACAATGTTTTCGGAAGTTGTATGCTTCAGAAAGTGTCTTTATGTGGGAAAGGGTTCACACCAATGTCTTCAAAGCTATTATGCTGCAGAGATATCCCAAAGTTGTCTGTGTCAGGAAAAGACTATAAATACTAGTACAATAGCAATATCTACAAACCTCTACAATAGCATCAACAGGACACGCCTCCTGACAAAACCCGCAATAAATACATTTAGTCATATCAATATCGTATCTAGTTGTCCTCCTACTGCCGTCTGCTCTTGTCTCTGCCTCAATGGTGATAGCCTAAATGTAACAAAAATGAATTGTTCTTCACCTTTAAACATAGTGACATTGAGTGATAAAAAAAGTACATCCACACTTGGTGCTCAAGTGAGCTAAATTAAACGAGAGGGCCATGGTGGAATTTTTTTTTTTTCACTTAAGCCATATGAGCCCCGCCCCCTGGCGGCCATAGTTTTCGACCAATCAACATGACTTGAAGAAATCTGATAGAGGGTCACCCTAGGAATATTTCTACAAACATATTTGAAAAAATGGCCAAACACTTTCAGAGGAGAAGATTTTTTTAAGTTTTCACTTAAGCCATATAAGGCAAAATAGCTCCGCCGGTCATATTTTTCAACCAATCAACATGGCTTGAAGGAATCTGATAGTTGGTCACCTAAGGAACATTTCTACAAATTTATTTGAAAATCAGCTCGACACTTTCAGGAGAAGATTTTTTAAGTTTTCACTTTAGCCATACAAGGCAAAAAGCCCTGCTGCCTGACAGCCATGTTTTTCGACCAATCAACATGGCTTGAAGGAATCTGATAGTGGGTCACTTAAGGAACATTTCTACATAATTATTTGAAAATTGGTCTGACACTTTCGGAGGAGAAGATTTTTTAAGTTTTCATTATAGCCATATAAGGCAAAATAGCCCCGCCCCCTGGCGACCATGTTTTTCGACCAATCAACATGGCTTGAAGAAATCTGATAGAGGGTCATCCGAGAAACATTTCTACAAAATTATTTGAAAATCTGCCAACCAGTTTGGGAGAAGAATTTTAAAGTTTTTTCGTTTTGTTGCCATAGAATTCTGCATGGATCTCAATAATTTGAAGGAATTCTGGTGAGGTCATTGAGAGGATGCTTTCTGGGAAGTTTCATCCCAATTGACCAACTGGTATTGAGGAGAAGAAGTTGACGGACGATGCACGACGCACACCGCACCACGGATGCCGGACAAAAGACGATCACAATAACTCACCTTGATAACTTTGTGCTAAGGTGAGCTAATAATATTCTCTTGACTGCTTAGAATTTTTTTTGGAATAAGCTAAAATGATAATCATGATAAAATTCTCCTTTTCTATCAACAAAATCATCTGTTCAGACATTTCAATCCTTTCTCTTTATAGTTTGACTTTCCACTTGTACAATTCTTCAGCAAGTCGGTCATATGGCCCTGTATCATTCATCTCACCTGAATTCTTTTACTAAGTAACATGTCTGCCAACTTTCTTTCAAACCAAACAAGCAGTTTCCGATGAGAAGAATTTTTATTAATTATGTTTTTACTGTTTTTCTGATGCTCCTTGGCTGCATTTTTAACCAATCAATCTAGCTTGAACAATTTTTGTTGAAGGTCACAGGAAAAGTATTTCAATGTTTTGTTATTTTACCCCTTTTCAAATATGCCATTAATCAGAGGTCTACATAGAACTTAATTTGTTAAACAATTTTGAAAGAAGAAAATTCTGATAAAATTTTGTTGAAACTAATCAAGTTGTTTAATAAATTGTTGACATTCAATGACACAAACAGGGAGATCACAAATGTCACGTTGTGCTCAGGTGAACTAAAAAGCCCAAGAAATAGATAACAATTTCCAAAATATAGATTTTTTTTGAACAATCTGCAAGAAGGAGAAATGAAAATGCTTTTAGCTTATGGAGAAATGCCAATTTTGAGCAATTTCACATTTGGCCACAGTGTTTTAATGTCTGTTCAATATTTGTACCTTCATTTACAGGGAGATGTTCAATAATTTTGCCTAGAAGTGTTTTAACCCCCCTTTCCTCCATACAGCAGTCAACATTTTTGGCATAAATATTGAACATTCCTATAAATGAGAGTATAATCATTTTGTGGAGTTCAAAACATTGTGACAAAAGGAGCAATTGCTCATATGAGCAATTTCTCCGTTTGCCAAAATGTTTTCAAATGTTCTGGTGCAAATGTGTCTAAAACATTCTGCAATTGAGCAAGCTGAAGTCACCTGCTGTTGCTTTGTTGTAATCGGGATTGGATTTAAAAGCCTTTGAAAAAATAAATATTTTAAAAAGTTTGTACCTGAGCAGGACAGATGGCCTCACATAGTTTACAAGCGATACATCTCTCTTCACCAGACGGATATCTCCTCAAGGCATGTTCTCCTCTGAAACGGGGACTCAAAGGTCCTTTTTCAAATGGATAATTGAGTGTTGCCGGTTCCCGAAATGCCATACCACCGACAATAGATATGCCTAAAAAAAGATGTTCCATAAAATGAAAATTAGTGGTTCTTGTCCCTTTATTCTATCAAAATAATATATTTTTCACAAGCTTGTTCCCTGAAAGAGATCACTTTTATTGAACAGGTTTTTTTTCTTAACAGGTTGCAGGTAAAATATTCATATTGAATACATGTAGTATACAGGTGAAAATAGTTATTTTGAAAATATTGTGGCTGAAAACGATTATGTTCAATATGAAAACATTGTGATTATAGGTAAAATTATTTATTTAAAAGCCTTGTGGATTAGTTGAAAATATTCATGCTTAATATGTATGGTGTATGTATTCCACTTTCAACAATTTTAGGCATATCACAGCATTTCCTGGGTAAGTAACCAGTACTACTGGTCCATTTATTTCGCAAATCTTGTGGCTATTAGTGCAATATTCATATTAAAAACATTGTGGCTAAATGGTGTAATATTAATTTTGAAAACATTGTAGGTATTCAGAGTTATATTAATTTTGAAAACATTGTGGCTAGTGGTGTTATATTAATTTCGAAAAACATGAGGCTTATTGGTGTAATATTAATTTTGAAAACTTTGTGGATATTTGGTGTAATATTATTTTTGAAAACATTGTGGCTAGTGCCGTTATATTAATTTTGATAACGTTGTGGGCTATATGTGTTATAACTATATTCAACTCATTGTGGATATTGGTGTTATATTAATTTTGAAAACATTGTGGCTATTGGTGTAATATTAATTTTGAAAACATTGAGGCTAATTGGTGAAATATCATTTTTGAAAACATTGTGGCTAGTGCTGTAATATTAATTTTGAAAACATTGTGGCTATTGGTGTAATACTTACTTTGAAAACTTTGTGGCTATTTGGTGCAATATTCATATTGAAAACATTGTGGCTTATTGGTGCAATATTCATATTGAAAACATTGTGGCTATTGGTGTAATATTAATTTTGAAAACATTGTGTATATTTGGTGCAATATTCATTTTGAAACATTGTGGCTATTTGGTGAAATATCATTTTTGAAAACATTGTGGCTAGTGCTGTTATACTTATTTTGAAAACAGAGTAGCTATTTGCTGCAATATTCATATTGAAAACATTGTGGCTTGTTGGTGCAATATTAGTTTTGAAACATTGTGGCTATTGGTGCAATATTAATTTTGAAAACATTGAGGCTTATTGGTGTAATATTAACTTTGAAAATGTTGTGGCTATTTGGTGTAATATCATTTTTGAAAACATTGTGGCTTATTGGTTTATTATTCATTTTGAAAACAGTGTGGCTATTGGTTTAATATTCATTTTGAAAAACAGTGTTGCTATTAGTTTAATATATTTATTTTGAAAACAGTGTTGCTATTGATTTAATATTCATTTTGAAAACAGTGTTACTATTGATATAATATTCATCTTGAAAACAGTGTGGCTATTGATCTGATATTCATTTTGAAAACAATAATTGTGACTATTGGTTTAAAATTCATTTTGAAAACATTGTGGCTAGTGCTGTAATATTAATTTCAAAAACCATGTGGCTAGTGCTGTAATATTATTTTGAAAACATTGTGGCTTATTGGTTTAATATTCATTTTGAAAACATTGTGGCTAGAGCTGTAATATTATTTTGAAAACATTGTGGCTTATTGGTTTAATATTCATTTTGAAAACATTGTGGCTTATTGGTGTAAAATTATTTTGAAAACATTGTGGCTTATTGGTTTAATATTAATTTTGAAAACAGTATGGCTGTTTCATTTAATATTAATTTTGAAAAGAACTATTGGTGTTATATTAATTTTGAAAACAGTATGGTCATTGGTTTAATATTCATTTTGAAAACAATGTGGCTTAAGGGTTTACTATCCATTTTGAAAACAGTATGGCTATTAATTTAATATTCATTTTGAAATACTTTGAAAACAGTGTAGCTATTGGTTTTAACCTTCATATTTATTTTGAAAACGGTGTGGCTATTGATTGGATATTCATTTTGAAAACATTAATTTTGACTATTGGTTTAATATTCATTTCAAAACAGTGTGGCTATTGATTTGCTATTGATTTTGAAAACATTAATTGTGATTATTGGTTTAATATTCGTTTTGAAAACAGTGTGGTTATTAATTTAATATTCATTTTGAAAACAGTGTAGCTATTGGTTTAATATTCATTTTGAAAACAGTGTAGCTATTAGTTTAATATTCATTTTGAAAACAGTGTGGTTATTAATTTAATATTCATTTTGAAAACAGTGTAGCTATTGGTTTAATATTTATTTTGAAAACAGTGAAGCTTTTGGTTTTAACTTTAATATTTATTTTGAAAACAGTGTAGCTATTGGTTTTAACATTAATATTTATTTTGAAAACAGTGTTGCTATTGATTTTATATTCACTTTGAAAACATTAATTGTGACTATTGGTTTAATATTCGTTTTGAAAACAGTGTGGCTATTGATTTGCTATTCACTTTGAAAACATTAATTGTGACTATTGGTTTAATATTCGTTTTGAAAACAGTGTGGCTATTGATTTGCTATTCACTTTGAAAACATTAATTGTGACTATTGGTTTAATATTAGTTTTGAAAACAGTGTGGTTATTGATTTAATATTCATTTTGAAAACAGTGTAGCTATTAGTTTAATATTCATTTTGAAAACAGTGTAGCTACTAGTTTAATATTCATTTTGAAAACGGTGTGGTTATTAATTTAATATTCATTTTGAAAACAGTGTAGCCATTGGTTTAATATTTATTTTGAAAACAGTGTGGCTATTGATTTGATATTCATTTTGAAAACATTAATTGTGACTATTGGTTTAATATTCATTTTGATATTCATTTTCGAAAACAGTGTGGCTATCAATTTATTTTTATTTTTTTGAAAACAGTGTTGCTATTGATTTTATATTTATTTTGAAAACAGTGCGGCTATCAATTTAATATCTATTTTGAAAACAGTGTTGCTATTGGTTTATATTCATTTTGAAAACATTGTAATTATTAAATTAATATTCGTTTTGAAAACAATATGGCTATCGATTTAATATCTATTGTGAAAACATTAATTTTGACTATTGGTTTAGTATTCATTTTGAAAACAGTGTGGTTATTGAATTGCTATTCATTTTGAAAACTTTAATTATGAATATTTGTTTAATATTCATTTTGAAAACAGTGAGGTTATTAATTTAATATTAATTTTGAAAATAGTGTAGCTATTGGTTTAATTTTGAAAACAGTGTAGCTATTGGTTTAATATTAATTTTGAAAACAGTGTAGCTATTGGTTTTAACATTAATATTTATTTTGAAAACAGTGTGGCTATTAATTTGATATTCATTTTGAAAACATTAATTGCGACTATTGGTTTAATATTCATTTTGAAAACAGTGTGGCTATTGATTTGATATTCATTTTGAAAAATTTAATTGCGACTATTGGTTTAATATTCATTTTGAAAACAGTGTGGCTATTGATTTGCTATTCATTTTCGAGACATTAATTGTGACTATTGGTTTAATATTCGTTTTGAAAACAGTGTGGCTATTGATTTGCTATTCACTTTGAAAACATTAATTGTGACTATTGGTTTAATATTCGTTTTGAAAACAGTGTGGCTATTGATTTGCTATTCACTTTGAAAACATTAATTGTGACTATTGGTTTAATATTAGTTTTGAAAACAGTGTGGTTATTGATTTAATATTCATTTTGAAAACAGTGTAGCTATTAATTTTAATATTCATTTTGAAAACAGTGTAGCTACTAGTTTAATATTCATTTTGAAAACGGTGTGGTTATTAATTTAATATTCATTTTGAAAACAGTGTAGCCATTGGTTTAATATTTATTTTGAAAACAGTGTGGCTATTGATTTGATATTCATTTTGAAAACATTAATTGTGACTATTGGTTTAATATTCATTTTGATATTCATTTTCGAAAACAGTGTGGCTATCAATTTATTTTTATTTTTTTGAGCAGTGTTGCTATTGATTTTATATTTATTTTGAAAACAGTGCGGCTATCAATTTAATATCTATTTTGAAAACAGTGTTGCTATTGGTTTATATTCATTTTGAAAACATTGTAATTATTAAATTAATATTCGTTTTGAAAACAATATGGCTATCGATTTAATATCTATTGTGAAAACATTAATTTTGACTATTGGTTTAGTATTCATTTTGAAAACAGTGTGGTTATTGAATTGCTATTCATTTTGAAAACTTTAATTATGAATATTTGTTTAATATTCATTTTGAAAACAGTGAGGTTATTAATTTAATATTAATTTTGAAAATAGTGTAGCTATTGGTTTAATATTAATTTTGAAAACAGTGTAGCTATTGGTTTAATATTAATTTTGAAAACAGTGTAGCTATTGGTTTTAACATTAATATTTATTTTGAAAACAGTGTGGCTATTAATTTGATATTCATTTTGAAAACATTAATTGCGACTATTGGTTTAATATTCATTTTGAAAACAGTGTGGCTATTGATTTGATATTCATTTTGAAAAATTTAATTGCGACTATTGGTTTAATATTCATTTTGAAAACAGTGTGGCTATTGATTTGCTATTCATTTTCGAGACATTAATTGTGACTATTGGTTTAATATTAATTTTGAAAACAGTGGTTATTAATTTAATATTCATTTTGAAAACAGTGTAGCTATTAGTTTAATATTCATTTTGAAAACGGTGTGGAATATTCATTTTAAAAACAGTGTGGCTATTGATTTGCTATTCATTTTGAAAACATTAATTGTGACTATTGGTTTAATACTCATTTTGAAAACAGTGTGGTTATTAATTTAATATTCATTTTGAAAACCGTGCGGCTATTGATTTGATATTCATTTTGAAAACAGTGTGGCTATTGATTTGCTATTCATTTTGAAAACATTAATTGTGACTATTGGTTTAATATTCATTTTGAAAACAGTGTAGCTATTGGTTTTAATATTCATTTGGAAACAGTGTAGCTATTGATTTGATATTCATTTTCGAAAACAGTGTGTCTATCAATTTAATATTTATTTTGAAAACAGTGTTGCTATTGATTTAATATTCATTTTGAAAACAGTGTGGCTATCAATTTAATTTGAAAACAGTGTTGCTATTGGTTTAATATTCATTTTGAAAACGTGATTATTAAATAAATATTCATTTTGAAAACAATATGGCTATCGATTTAATATTTTTTTCGAAAACAGTGTTGCTATAGGTTTAATATTCATTTTGAAAACAGTGTGGCTATCGATTTAATATTCATTTTGAAAACAGTGTGACTATCGATTTAATATTCATTTTGAAAACCATGGCTATTGGTTTAATAGTTTCGAAAACAGAATAGCTATTGATTTTTCGGGAATTATAGCTTCATTACCTACAAGTGTTCAAAAGAACACATGTATCGCCAATAATTAAGTGAAATGGACAAACATTGGAGAAGTGGCCCCTATGTGTACCCAAGGGGGAAATATAAATCTGCATTACATACAATAGTGTACAAAAGAACACTATGTACCCAAGGGGAAATATAAATCTGCATTACATACAATAGTGTACAAAAGAACACTATGTACCCAAGGGGGAAATATAAATCTGCATTACATACAATAGTGTACAAAAGAACACTATGTACCCAAGGGGGAAATATAAATCTGCATTACATACAATAGTGTACAAAAGAACACTATGTACCCAAGGGGGAAATATAAATCTGCATTACATACAATAGTGTACAAAAGAACACTATGTACCCAAGGGGGAAATATAAATCTGCATTACATACAATAGTGTACAAAAGAACACTATGTACCCAAGGGGGAAATATAAATCTGCATTACATACAATAGTGTACAAAAGAACACTATGTACCCAAGGGGGAAATATAAATCTGCATTACATACAATAGTGTTCAAAAGAACAGTATGTACCCAAGGGAGAAATATAAATCTGCATTACATACAATAGTATTCAAAAGAACACTATGTACCCAAGGGAGAAATATAAATCTGCATTACATACAATAGTATTCAAAAGAACACAGTCATGTATCACAGATATTTAAGTGAAATGAACATACATTGGAGAAGTGGTCCCTATGTGTCATCCTGCCAGGGGAGAGACAAAGTAATTATGCTACAATTTAATTAGTTAACCCTTTTCCTCATACGACAATTCTGCAGCAGACGACTTTGAACGTATTTTGTCAAAACATAGAAAATCTCCATAATTGAATGGATAACCTACAAGTGGAAAACATTGTGACAAAAGGAGAAATTGCACGTTTTGTGCAATTTCTTCTTTTGTCACTATGTTTTCAAAAAGCCGTCTGCTGCAGAGGCGTCCAAAAGCGTTTATATGAGGGAAAGGGTTAATAAATCTTCTTGCATTATACTATCAAAGGGAAAAACTTAAATGTTTCCTAATACACAATGACAGTTTGTCTGACTAATGAAAAGGCAATCATAAGATTTTACATATTAGCTCCAGGAATCCAACCTTTCGGCATTTGTGATCAATGTAGATCTAGATCAACATCCACATCCAAGCAGTTTGATCTGAATCTACACTGTTTTATTATAAGTCAAAGAATGTTCAGGCTTACTGCTCAGAAACATTGTGCATGTAGATTAGACAGCACTGTTGCACCAAAAGATCTTTATCTGGTCAAAAATACTTTTAAGATTATTTTTTCTCGAGCATGGCTTCTAAACGTAATAAATACATTACCTCTAGCAATTTCTTGCAGGAATACTGTAGAAGCAACATCATCTCGAAGCTCTGACCAGGATTCAGCACTCTTTTTACTTACATCAACTGAAAATCACACCATAAGAAGGTCCTGTTAATGAGTATTCAAATTTGTATTGCCAGTCCTAATATCCTATATTCAGCTAATCAAAACCTATATAGTAATATGAATCTGAAAAATATTGAAAACTCTTTAGCCCTTTCCCTTGTAAAGTCACTGTGAAAAGGCTCCTTCGTCTTTCACCAATAGGATAAACAGTCTATGTGGAAAATGTGTTGAAAACGGCGTTAAACCCCAATAAATCATAAAGAACCTTTCTGATGCCTATGCAGCAGAAAGCTTTTTGAAAACATGTCGACAAAAGAAGAAATTGCTTCATTCGTCACCATGTTTTCAACTCTATTCAATTATTGTGCTTTAATTTAAAAGGAGTTTCCAATTTTTTTCGTTTATGTTTTCAAAGTCGTCTGCTACAGATTTATTGTATGTAGAAAAGGCTTAAACAAACATGTAAGTAGAATTATTGAAAAAGAGTTTAAAACACTGTGATAAGATGTGAAATTTATAATTATAAGCTAACATTTGCCACCTTGTTTTCATAAAGTCATCTGCTGCAGATGCATCTGTATGTGGGAAAGGGTTACATCTGTAGTAAACTTACCGAATGATCCTCCATGTCTTCTGCTTTGGATTGCAGTGGCACATCTTGGATATAAGGTTCTCAAACTAGCAGACTGAACTGTGAAACAAAGGAGACAAAAATTTATGTATAACAGATGGATGCATCTAACTGACCTACCTGGGCTCTTCGACCTTAAAAGAGCATTAACATGAATTTAATTTGGAATATGGCAAGGGGTTTAGGAGATGTTGTTGAAAGAGCTTTCTGTTTTTAGCCCTGACATCCGTCTTCTGCAGAGAAATATTTGTGTGAATATATTTTGTCATTCAGGGTCTGTGTTTTAGGAGATGTCATTTAAAGATTATCATTATCAGGTCTAGCACTAGCAGCCACCTATTTTATGCAGAGTAGCATGGTTGAACAGTTTTGTTAGAGGGCTACTTACGGAACATTAGTGTGAAATTATTTTGAAATTAGGTCAGTGGTTTAGGAGATGTCATTTGATTTTTTTATTTATAATTTCAGCTCTGATGGTCATCTTGGGCAGGGGTACTTAATGTTTGTTTTTTAAATTGAGCTAGTGATTAAGAGACATATATTATATATGTCTTTAAATATTTTCTCTATTTTTAGCTCTGGTGAATTATTTGAATTTTTCTACATTTAGCTTTGGTGGCTTCTGTGTTCAATCCAGCAGATTTTTTTTTTAATTTTTCTCCTTTTAGCTCTGGTGGCTTTCTTGTTCAATTCAGCAGATATTTTTTTTAATTATTCTACATTTAGCTCTGGTGGCTTTCTTGTTCAATCCAGCAGAATTATTTGAATTTTTCTGTTTAACGGAGCAGAATTATTTGTTGTTGTTTTGTTGCTAGAGGGCTATTCAAGGAATATTGAAATTATTTTGAATTTTGGCCAATGAATTAGGAAGAGATGCTGTTTAAAGATTTTTCTATTCTTAGCTATGGTGGCCATTTTGTTCAGCAAAGCAAACTGTTGTATTAAGTTTGGTTACATAGAGAGCTACTGAAGGACAATTTGTGTGAACATATTTTGAAATTGGACAAGATTTAGTAGGCCTGGTCTAGGAGATGTTGTTTAAAAAAACACTTTTTTGTTTTAGCTCTAGTTGCCATAATGTGCAGCTAAGCAGAATGGTTAAACAATTTAAAATGAGGGCCAATTACGTAACATTCCCATAAAACTATTTTGAATTCAGACAGAAGTATTTTCATAGATGAATATTTGAATGGACAACAGACAGTGAGAGTTGATTCTGTGAAGACAATAGTTCACCTGATCACTTCAAGCTCAGGTGAGAAACAAACATATTTTTATGATTTAAATTATGCAACACAACGGAATTTAATAAGTGAGTTTGTCTTCTGTTCCAATCGACATTGACACATATTGTTGTTTCCAGAAATAAGCTTCAATCCAAAAATCAATCATTATAACCAGTACTTAATATCTTTGATTCAATAAGAAATTCCATTATTTGATGACATAATTTAGTATAAAAGAAACTGGCTGCAAAACTGTGTGACTAACTGATACCAGACAGTAGTACTTGCCAATGCCATAACCCTTTTCCACTTACAGATGCATAATGATGTATCTGCACACACCATTTGTTTACAACATTTTGTCAAAAGGTTAAATGGATGTATGGAGAAATTGCTCATAATGGGAGACATTGCAATAAAGCCTTCAATTTTAATAAATGTTTAACATTCACCAGTTTGACACATTGTAGAAAAGGTTATGCTTTTTTCACATCAACGTCTTTCTCTTCCTCTCGTAATGAATCCGGGTCAATACGGCCTGTACTGTATATATATACATGTATGAAATATCATAATTTTATGACGGCCTTTTAATACCTTATAAACGTCATTTGCATTGATCATGTTTGTCATTGTTGGAAAGATAAATTGTATAAGTATAATAAAAATTTGTTTACATAATCTTTATTAAAAAATTAATGTAATTTGTATTTTGTATTAATGTTGTTTGTTGTAGATTTTAAAATATAAAATTGCATTTATAATTATATCTTATCATATAATTAAAAAGAAGAAATGTTGTCAGATGTTTAATATTGTTATGTAATCTATCTTCTCCAAACTTCATTAATATCTGAAGTTTGACTGATTAAAAGTAGCATGTTTTTATCAATAAGATGTTTATAACGATGTTTATAATGAGTCCATGTTTGAGTAAATATATACTAAGGCCTAAAGAAAACAAAAAAATCCTAACAGTTTTTGATTGTGCACTCACTAGTCAGAGAAATTTACTGGACTTAATTGTATTATATTCTTTAATTTTCATAAAAGTGTACATTGTTGTCTCTATTAACTACATTAAGATTTCAAATTAAGTTCAGTACCATATCTCAAGTGATGAAGTTAAGAGCGGAAATCGCAATTTCTAATTAGATTGAATTTCTTTGATAATTTTAAAGTTGAAATAAGTTGAGTTGACACCGATAATAGTTAGTCCTTCCAAAAAAGACATCGCATATATGCTCATTTTTCATTTTGTTATTATCCTGCATACACGACGTCTTTTCAAAACGTGCTAAATTCTATCGCTAATTTCCAACCATAAATCTGTTTGGAAATTTTGGCGACGCCTCAAGGGTTGAATCTAGCGTTCGCAATGTTTGTCAAACCAAAATACACATATGGGACAACAGTTAACCATTTATCTATCGTACAAAGTAAACACAATGGGTCTTACTCACGCTTGTATGTGTTTAAATCCCTTTCTAATCCATCTCGAATTTATTTAACCGAAATGGATTCTAAACGAAATAGATATTTAACGAAATAGTTATATGTCTTATTCACACAAGTTTGGGCGATATTTCGTTTAATTTTTTGTTACCGATTTCGTCTAGTTTATTTAACCAGAAACAAATTTGTTGATGATCTTAAAATTTCTGTAGTTGTGAATTGAATTTTGATGGAATAAAGATGTTAAGAGGTAAGCAGCATACTATTCAGGCTCAAATAAAGATAATAATAGTTATATATATATACATGTGGGTTATTTCAAAATTGCAATAACTGTCAAGGATGCAAACAGCATAATAACGTTGATCGAGTCCGTCTGATAATGCTATGAGAATTTTGAACAGAATGTTTAGACTTCAGTTGACAAAAAAATGACAGGTGATAAATTGAGAAACCGAAAGTCTATATGATTTGGACTACGATAATTCCAGGTATCTGCACTGTACCATAAAAAGTTCAACAGGCAAAGTTGACTCTGGGGCGAGTAGGTTACAGCCCCAGTCAACCCGTCACCCTCGAAATTCACGACCATGAATTCAAGGGTTAAATCATGCAATTGCAATGTCTTTCGCATCAAAATTAAAGTATGCGACAAATTTAATAAAGTTACATAAGATAAGTAACTGTCTAACTGGATATATTATGCTGGCAGCTGTCTTGACACAATGTCACTACAAATATATATTTTTTTAAATATCGGAATAGATTCGCTTAGATATAATTGATGAAAATTATGCTACAAAACAGTCAAAATAACTAAAATACAAATTTCAAACATTCTATAATATTGTTGACAACGTCAAGGCCAATGCAAGGGTACACAAAATAACCAGTCATACTCGCTATAAAAAACAGTTGATGCTCTACACCTGATTTATTTACAAGATTGTTCAGGTGGACGATACGCACACATTTTAATAAATGTTTAAAAACAGTTACAATAGACAAACATTAGGTTTATCTACCTGTTCTGCAGGCCGAAAATAATTTCACCAATGCAGCCATCTTTCTTTATTTTGAAGAGTTCTAAAGGGAGACAATAAAAATATCCGTTAAAGAACTCGTGTATTTACGTAAGACGGAATTCTTCCGAGCATGATCGTATGTTTTCGGTACTTTCCGGAAATTATAACCGTTGAGAAGGCGGACTTGTGTTTGTTTAAAATCTTTGGAAAACAACCCCTGAATCTAGCTATTGAGGGCAAAGATATAGGTAAATTGAAAATATGAATATACAAGATTAATTTGACGTAACGTTTACTTCATTAAACAGTTTAATTTTATGAAAAATGAAGCTTTATGATCGTGTACCAGTCTACAAGGACAATTTTTCCAAAAACATGGCGGGTCTCCTTCTAGTTCAAGGGCAGTAACTCTATGATAGTACAGTTCAATCTGAAAGTAGCTGGTTAGGTTCTGATGAATTAAAACCAACTTCTTTCATGATTTCTTCTATGTTATTAACAAACCCTTCTTTGTTACATAATAATTGAAAAGGCATTTAAGTGCCGCAGAATGCAACTGAAAAATACATGAAAATTCAAGCCTTTCAATCTTGTGAACAGGCCAAATCTCTCTGAGTTTGACTGTTTCAAATTCTGCTAATCTGCTTCAAGTTGTTAACCCTGAAACTGTGCGATAAAGACGCCTTCGTAGCAGACGATAATTGAAACAATGGGAAAAGGAGAAATTCCTTAACCCTTTTCACATGTATTCAACAAATCTTCATTGGATTACTTTAGAAACACTTACGAAAACACTAAAAGAAATAATAAATAAATTGAATAATAAAGTCAGAGATGTGTATCTCATATTAAGCAAAGAACAACTCTCATTGCTATGGCGAGACTTGTTAGTCATGCAACTAATTTATCAAGTTCTAGTTGTGTCTGTGGTTTGGTACCACCCACTGACTAGGGCTGAAGGGGTCGTTGTCTGTGTTTACACAAACGTACCCGCCCTGCGGGCAGTATATGAAACCACGCGATAAAGTACGAGAATGCCGTAATAGGGACGCGAATCGCCATGTGAACAGAGATGGATGCGTAAATTAAATACGTACCCTCCTCACACCGACCCAACTCTCCACACTTCCGCTGATAGCTCCCACTGCCATTGCAAATTAAGACTTCTCTTACTAAAACTTTGTGAGTTTTTTCAATGCCGTTAACAATAGTGATGCGGTTCAATAGGAGCAATCGACCTGACATCACGCGGAGATTCCTTTGTCACTATTTAATAAGCAAATGGCATAACTACTAATTAAGTATGCATTATTCATTTATAAGCGACCTACTTGTGTTGAAGAAAAATGGCATTTTCCCCCTAATATTACACAATCTCTACTCTCGGATTGTATATAAATTAAAAAATCTCGGTAAAAAATGTGTTGAAATCGGATCTGTTAAAATGCAGGCGACATGAGTTAATGTCCGTAATATGTTTTTATCCGTTGATCCTTTCTAATGAAATACATAGCAATATTTATTCTCAAATTTCATTTATTTAACTGTCAATGAAAAATATATACAGACGGGGCAGATAAGATTTTTTTAATATATTTATTTATGAAATATTCGTCATTTGATTCACTAGTTTATATTCTGATTTCTGAATCAACCTGGTTAATTGTGGTATATCAATTGAGAGATCGGGATCGTCACTCAGACACTTGATATTTTTATAGAGAAATCGAGCAGAACCAGATTATTATCCTCGAGATATCCTTGATAGAATGCGAGATTTTCGTGGTGATTATCATTTCTGTATTTATATCATAATGTTTTCAAAAGTCGTCTGCTGCAGGGATGTCAGAAAACATCTGAAAGAGAGACCTTTTTCCACAGTATTTTCAGCTTTGTATCAAAATGAACGAACAAGATATATGAGCTATTTCATTTTTAGTTCAGATATTTTCAAGCCAGACTACACTTTAACCCTCCCTCAAAAACAACAAATAAAAAATAGACGACTTTCAAAACATGTGGGCAAAAATAGGGAAAGTCTCTATTTATAAATATAAAAGATATAAGTACGGTTGCTAAACGTCATTTCTGTTTCAGATCTCCAAGGGGAATGGAGAACCCCCCTACAGTTACACTGGGGACTTCTTTACCAGGTACTATCTCCGTACAGATCATTCCAACATCTGCATTGATAGCTGGTGGCGAGGGTCAACTGATGTCATCAATAGACAATAACAGCCTTGTCAACCAACAGCCTGGAACAACACAAACTATTATGAACATAGGTCATCCAGACCAATATAGCACAGAAAAGGTAAGTGAATGCCTAAATAAGGAGGAGTAAAATGGTCGTTCCCCAACAGCTTTGGGTACTCAAAAACAATTGACTTGTTGTGACAATTATTTTGAATAATACTGTACCCACAGCATAGGGTGTAAGGATTAAATGACAGAGGCCTAGACGTAAGGAGACTTAGGAGTAAACAGGTGTTTGTGCCAAAATTGTGTGAGTACTCGAAAGATTAATCCCAATGAGTGATCAAATATTATAACGATTTCTGAACATCAATGTGCAACATGTATGCCCCTTATCTAGAGCTTTGAAATAAGTCTGCCCATTTGACAAGGTAGAAGTTTGCTTTTGTAACTTATAACATAGATACAGATCAGCCTGTGCATCCACACAGTCTGATCAAGATCATCATCAACAATGTTAATAATATGTTAACTTACTTTGATAAGCTTGTTAAATGTGTCTCGTCCACTTGTGTAGGACAGACTCACAGGGTTGGTGTGCAGGCTGATCTGAACTTACACTTTCAAAGTTTCACAACCCTGAATTGCAATTTAGCAAAAAATACACCCCATTTTTTTGTGTCGCCTGTCTTCGCAGGGTGACACAAAGGAATCATTTCTCTTGTCATGTCATCTGACTGTCCACCTCACTTTAAATTCAGATGACACATATTCATAATTTAATGTATTCCTTAGATCATTTTTGTGAATAACTATATGTATACATAGTGATACATACATATTATATATTTGCTTATCAGAGGTTGCTAAATATATGTATGTATAAATTATGAATATATGACTCCTGCAGATAGTTCGAAGGGAAATGTGTCATCTGAATTCAAAGTGAGGTGGACATATGGCAAGAGAAAAATCTTTTCTACAATGTTATTTGTATTATAAGGCTTTTGAATTTAAAAATTATAAAATAATCTTTACTTTTCCACTTTTAAGTGCAAAACGGTTGTAACTCTGAACTTTTGTAAATATCAGAATCTCATTTATTTCTTATTTTGTTCACTCTAATACCCTAGCTGTTTATAATAAATACATATAAAAAAGAAATCTAAACAAGATTCAACATTAATAATATTTTTCTGACTAAGAAATTAATCAGTTTTTTCCTTCTCCTTAACATTTTGTAAGACTGAGTTACAACCGTTTTGCGTTAAACCCTTGTAGTGTTTATTTCACGTTTTTGTATTGTAGGATGAAATACCGGTGATTTTAAGTGACCTTGTGGATCTTCCGGGACATGTTGAAGACGCCGAGTCAGATTGTCTGAATCCGGTAGAGGACGATGAAGCAGGATTTGAAGAAGAAAAGCAAAAGGTTGCTGAAGACATCAGACTGCAGATCAAAGAACTTGTAAAATACCTTCATATTTTTAGGATACAATTTCAATTGCACCTGGCAATATTTCATTATTTTTTTAAGCGATTTTTTTTTGTATGATTGAGATTTAACGCCGTTTTTTCAGTCATATCATGGCAGCCAGTTCACCAACTCATGTGTTTCCAACACCAGTACTCCACACATCAGACTTTCCAAGCAACTGTCTGCTTTAACACATAGACTGTAAGCCCATTGATAGAACACCAATTTCGCTTGTAACAGTGACTTTACAGATAGAATAAAAGAATAAAGAATGTAGACAACTCTAGAATCATGTTGTGGTTAAAGTAGATATTCTCCTCATGAACTTTCCTCATTTGGCAAAAGTAGTTTGCTGGTGATGCATAAAAAGTTGTCTATATATAACACAACCAGTTACATTGATTGATTGATTGTTTGGTGTTTTACTCCACTTTCAACATTTTTTCAGTTATATCTTTGCGTTTCCTGGGTAAGTTACCAGTACTACTGGTCCATTTATCCTGTCACCAGCCAGTCAGTCGTAATGCTAATCCTACAACCCTGAGTGCCAAGGAGAGCAGCCATAACTCTTTGATATTACCTGTCCGTGGATTGAACCCACAACCTCCCGCACCCAAGGCAGATGCTGTACCACTACACCACCGAGGCAGTCACAACCAGTTACACATTTTTCTTCAAACAACAAATCTGCAGCAGATGACTTCAAAAATGTGTCAGCTGATATTATGGATTAGAAAATCTCTATAATTGAAAGTAAAGTTATCATGTGTCATAATGTGGATAGTGATGGGCTTTTTCTATAATATATGTTAGTTTGATTAAATGTTATGATTTTTGTGTGTATTTCAGTGTAATCAGCTGGCAGATGTCGGGGAGGAAAGTTTTCTCGTCTCTGTGAGAGTTAGTGATGGGGCCTGTGAACATCTAGGGTCAATCAAGGGAGATCACTACTGCCTCCTTAGACAAGAAATGATGCAAGATTTTAATAACTTTTGTTTAGGTAAATAGAATTGCATGCCTTCATAGTTTTGTTAAAATTTACTGTGGATGAATGTTGTTAGATAATCTGTGATTAAAATAGGCATAATTTGATGCATCTACTAGGATCTATCATAAACTACAAACTTCATATACATTTGGCAAACAGTAATGCGTTTTTAAAACTTTCGATTTATATTATAGGTATTTCTTGTAATATTGATCATCATGAGCATTTTCTCCTTTTCCCACTATATTTTTAAAAAGTGATCTACTCCAGAGATGGTTTAAGTTTTCTGTTACAGGTATACAGACTGGCAAACAAACAACTTGCATCAAATTTTGCAAAGCAATTTTTGAATTGCCTTCCTTGGTTCTGTATGTCTAGAAGTAAGGCTTTGGATGGCAAGCTTTACCCTGAACACCATTGTTATTTAAAAATACTATAATTTTTCCTATTAACAATAAATTGAATTATGTTGAAGGTATTGAAGAAACCCGAGTAGACGATGAGGCTGAAGATGACTTCTCTAAGTTTGAAGATAGTTTTGACAACAACGACAGTGAGGAACAGGAAGAGTTGATGGAAGTAGAGTTAAGTTATGAATCAAAGGTAGGTAAAATTGATTGATTGCTTTACGCCGCTCTCAAAAAAAATTCAGTTATATCAAGGTGTTTCCTGGATTAATTACAAGTTCTGATGGTCCATTTATCCTGACACAACCTGGTCAGTCATAATGCTAACCCCGCAACCCTGAGCGGCAAGGAATGCAGCCATTACTACCATTCATAAAGTCTTAGTTAAATTGATCTGCTTGAAAAAGCAACTAGGAAATACCTAGCTTTAATCTGCATTGTATTTCTATTGTATCAGTTCAATCTAAAGTGTTCTTACCCCTTTCCCACATATGAAAAAACCGCAGAATACAACATTGAAAGCATCTAGACAAGCCATATGCATCTGTATGAGGTAAAGGGTTAATATGGCATATTTTTTAACCCTTTCCCACCTATAGACGCATCTGCAGCAGAAGACTTTTTGAAAACATTGTGACAAAAGGAGAAATTGCTGAAGACGAGCAATTCCTCCTTTTTGCCACAATGTTTTCAACTTTTTTCAGTAATTATTATACCTACAATAATAGATTTTCTCTTTTTACATCACCTAGAGCTCTATGTGAGCTATTCTGATCACTTTTTGTCCGTCGTTAACTTTTAGCTTTAAACATCATCTCCTCCTAAACCACAGGACCAATTTCATCCAAACTTCACAGGAATGTTTCTTTGGTGGCCCTCTTTCAAAATTGTTCAAAGATTTAAATTCCATTGAGAACTTTGGTTGCTGCGGCATCAAAAAGGGAGCAAAATGTCCAAACTTTAAAAATCTTCTCATCTGAATCTGCATGTCAAATTCCAATATAGTTTGGTAGAAATGCTCCTTGGGTGACACTCTACAAAGAGTGTTCAAGGCATACTGTTTGGTTGAAAAACATGGCATTCAGGAGGCATCAGAAAAGGGGTAAAATGACAAAATTTGGAAATACCATTTTTAGCTCGACTTTTGAAAAAAACGAGAGCTATTGTCATGACCCTGGCGTGGTCGTCCGGTTAAGGTTTTTTATTAGCTCAGCTTTTTTCTTTCTGTTTTCTATCAGTCGAGCGTCTGTGCCGTACGCGGTGCTCTTGTTTGAAGTTCTTGTCTGATATTAAGAAAATTGAATAGGAATCTTACTTCAGTGATCCTCTACTTAATTTGTTCAAGCCATATTAATTGGTTACAAAATCATAGCAACCCTTCCACCAATGGGCTTAGTCTATGTGGAAAAGTAGCCAGTTGCTTGGGAAGATTGTTGTGTGGAGTACTGGTGTGAGAAAACCAGGAAATGCATGAGTAGGTGAACTGGCCGCCGTGATATAACTGAGAAATTGTTAGAAACGGCGTTAAACCCCAATCAATCAATCAATCAATCATAGCAACCTCGCGTCATCACAAAAGGGGTAAATTGAACATTTAGCTACAAATGACAACTCCTACCATTCCACTCGACCAATTTCAATGTTACTTCACAGGAATGTTCCTTTGATGGTCTTCTTTCAAAATTGTCCAAAGACTTACATTCTGTGTAGAACTTTTGTTGATACGGCATCAGAAATTGAGAAAAATACCCAAACTTTAAAAACCTCTATCTCCATAATCAATTTGTCAGATTCCAAGATAATTTGGCAGAAATGTTCTTTGGGTGACTCTCTACAAAAACTGTTCAAGCCATATTGATTTCGTTGACAAACAAGGCAGCAAAGCGTCATCAGGAAAGGTGCAAAATGACAAAACTTTATAATTCCATTCTTATTAAAGTTCTTGTTAGATTTCAAGATACAAATGGCTTTTACTGATAAACTATTTCTTTAACTGAGTGCCGCTCCTTGCAGTTTCATTTGAACTCCTGATCAAATTTTCACAGATATTTGCATTTAAATATTTGCTTCTAATTAACTATCATTCAGGTAATCGATTTAGGGCCATCTTGGCCCTCTTGTTTTGAGAAAACATTACAAAGTCGTCTGCTGCAAGTTTGCTGTATGTGGGAAAGGGTGAACCATTGACCAGACTATTCATGTCTGCTCAGGACTTTTTTGGAAATATTCATTTTCATCTTCATTTCCATTGTACGTCATTGTGATAAATAATAAAAAAATAACATTGTGGAAAAGGGAGTTTTCTGCAGAGGCATCTTAATAAGTCAACTTTATCAGGGAACGGGTTAATATGTTATGAGATAAAATTACATTTTGAAAACAATTTGCTTAAAATATTTCCAATTCCGACAGTCACAATGTTTTCAATTTTGCTGAGCCCAGGTATGGGTTGAAATTTTGTTGGAGGATAGACGGTAGATAATCAGATAAAGCTATTGTTTACCCCTTTCTCTAATGATCTGTCAACCCTTCTCCAATATACAACAATTCTGCAGCAGATGACTCTTTACACTTAGAATAATTGAAAACATTCATTATGATAAATTTCTCCTCTTTGTCACAATAATTTTAAAAAGTAGTCTGCTGCAGGTGCCAAAACATGTGTCTGCATCTAGTTATGGTCAAGTCTTTCTTCATCGATATCTCTCTTAGAACTCAATAGAACCTGAGACAACATTCTGTTGAGTACCTACAACATAGGCTTCAGATGTCAAATAATGATTTCATTTTAAACAGAATGATGAAAATGAGGACGAAGATCCAATCCCACCTTCTGCCAAGCCAGGGATCCCAGTCACCCCTAAGGTCATTGTGCTGAAGAAGGGTGCAGACGGAAAGAAGGTCACCATCGATCACCAGTATACTGTCAAACATGACAAGGTTAAAGGCAAACAGCTAGCTGCCAAGGATAAAGATGGCAAAGAAAATAAACAGACGAGCATACTATTCCTGTGTGACATTTGTAAAAATGTCTATAACGACATCAAAGAATTGAGGGTAAAATTAAGTATTAAGCTTTCCCACATACAACAAATCTGACCACTTTGAAAACATCAAGGCAAAATTATCAAAACTCTCTCTCTCGAAAAAAAAGAGGAATTTGCATGTGTTTCTAAAGATATTTCTCCTTTTCAACAATGTTTTCAAAAGTGGTCTGTATCAAAAGACTTTTCACTTAGGTAAACAATAAAACCCTAGACTGTCTTTGCAGCAACTTTAAACACCTGTAATTAAAACAAGAATTATTGAAATGAGTTTAAAACATTGTAGCAAAAGGATAATTTCTACTTTTGCCGCAATGTTTTCAAAAGTCGTCTGCTGCAGAGGCATCAGAAAGTGGCTTTTTGGAATGAGTAAAAAAGATTGTCAGAATTTCAAAAAAATTCAGTCATATAAATATGTATAGTATTATAAATCCCAAAAGATGGTTAACTTTATTGGTATGACTTAACTATTTCTCATATACAATATATCTGAAGCAGATGACTTTGAAAACATATAGGCAAAATATTAAAAATATCAACAAAGGAATATTTAATTATTGAACAGTTTGGAAAAATGAGAAAATGTTAAATATTTTGCCACAATAGTTGTTCACGTCAGATACGTCAAAATGCATCTGCATTCGGGAAAGGGTTATTTGATACAATGTTTGTTATTATAGGAACATAAACTTGAAGCCCATGATGAAGGGGACTATTTGTGTGAGAAATGTCCTCGTATTTTCTCACTCAAGAAGGTACTGGAAAGACACATGAGCGACGCCCATAATGCTGAAGCAGAAGCTGAGAATAAATTCATTTGTGATTCGTGTGTGCTGGAATTCAATGAGAAAACGGACCTTGACAAACATGTTAAAGGTATTAACCCCTTTTCCACATAAAGAAGCTTTTCGACACATCTGGAACAGTCAACTTTAGGAATTATTGTGGCAAAATGGTAAATTGCTCACATTGAGCAATTTCTCTTTAATCACACTGTTTGAACTCTATGTAACAACCATACTTTACTATGCTATACTCATTTCTAGACAATTTTATGTCGTCTGTTGAAGATTTGTTGTATGTGGGAAAGACTTAATCTTTTATTATAATTATGTCTCCCCCTGTATACAGGGGAGATATATTGTTTTTGTCCTGGGCGTCTGTCTGTCTGTCTGTCCTTCTGTCTGTCTGTCTGTCTGTCCGTCTGTCCGAAATCGTGTCCGCTCCATATCTCCAAGACGGCTTGAAGGATTTTCATGAAACTTGGCTCACATGTTCACCTCATCAAGGCGACGTGCAGAACCCGCGTCTCGACAATATAGGGTCAAGGTCACGCTTGAAGGTCAAAGGTTTGAGGCTTTATTTCGTGTCCGCTCCATATCTCCCAGACGGCTTGAAGGATTTTCATGAAACTTGGGTCACATGTTCACCTCATCAAGGCGACGTGCAGAACCCGCGTCTCGACAATATAGGGTCAAGGTGAAGGTCACACTTGAAGGTCAAAGGTTTGAGGCTTTATTTCGTGTCCGCTCCATATCTCCGAGACGGCTTGAAGGATTTTCATGAAACTTGGCTCACATGTTCACCTCATCAAGGCGACGTGCAGAACCTGCGTCTCGACAATATAGGGTCAAGGTCACGCTTGAATGTCAAAGGTTTGAGGCTTTATTTCGTGTCCGCTCCATATCTCCCAGACGGCTTGAAGGATTTTCATGAAACTTGGGTCACATGTTTACCTCATCAAGGCGACGTGCAGAACCCGCGTCTCGACAATATAGGGTCAATGTCAAGGTCACGCTTGAAGGTCAAAGGTTTGAGGCTTTATTTCGTGTCCGCTCCATATCTGTCCCAAATTTATAGGTTGGAATGTTTTGAGAGATTTTGACAGATATTTGAGGGGAGACATCTGTTTTTTGCAAAAACAATTCTAGTTGATACTTGAGGTCAGCTAATGTTCCCTTTCCCACATACAGCAAATCTGAAGCAGATGATTTTGAAAATGTCTACTGGAAAATATTGAAATAATAAATAAAGTTGAAATCATTGTGGCAAAAAATGGGAACGGGTTAAAAGAAGCTTATTTCATGTTTAAATTATTCTTTATAATTCCCCCCTCTCCCAATCAAAAATGAGGCTGTTTATCACTTTGCACATGTCGGTCAATCGCTAAACTGAAGCTTGTCCAATTGATAACTGGTTAATGCTCAAAAGATGACCCCTATTGATTTTGAGGTCATCTGTTCAAAGGTCAATGTCACAGTGCCATTGGACACACAAAGGGATTGGCTTAATATTTTACAATCATCTCTTGTGGGCGACAGTTGACTTATCCATGATCCTGGGTAAACAAACCACTTTTAAGGCTAGGATCCGTGAGCTAATCACTCAGACATGGCATATTCCTCCAGTATGGCCTTACCTATTTCTCAACGTATTGGCTTTATGTGAATTATAATGCTGTCGAAAGGAAAAGCATTCAACCACCTTGTTAATACATGTCTAAAAAATTATGCATAATTGTTATGGTTTGTGACAAGCACCCAAAACATGTATTTATTGATCAATCATTTCCTTTATATTTTCAGAGTTTCATGACTATGATATGCCAATGAAATGTGATGTGTGTGAGCAAAATTTCCCAGAGATTAAAAAGTTAATGGACCACAGAAAAATCCATTTTGATTATGACTGTTTTTGTAATAAGTGCTGGCAAGGGTTCTTTGACTTTCTTGAACTGGAAACACACTTACAAGTAGGACTTTTTTTATATTTTTATATACCACTGTAAAGCTTGTAAGATTATTACTTCATTACTAATAGTAATTTAAAAGTGTCGGGAGGAATAGGAACCCGGTGCACTGGGTTCAATTCTCAGTAGTGGCTGTCATGGTCGAGTGCCCTTCGGCAAGGCACATTTCCTAGCCTAGTACTTGTTTATTTAACAAGTATCATGAATAAGAGAACTGTTGCTGTGATAAAACTAAAATAGTCTTGAAAATGGCGTAAAACCTCCCAAAAAACAAGCAAATACTGTAAAAGCTGTGTTTTATTAACATATTTATCATCACAAGATTTCTCTTGAATTGCAAGGGCCACAATGAGTGGTTGTACTGTTTTTGGCAGAGTGTCCCATAGTTGACTTCTCTGTTGCCTGTCTGTTCATAAGTCTATTCCACTTTGACTTACTCTGTAAATGACCGATGTTTTTAAAGTTTTGCTTCAGATATGTTGTATGTGGGAAAGGGTTAATCATATGACATGTACTGTCATTACAAGCTTAACAATTTTCCCATCAGTGTAACAGATAAACTTTTCATGTTTATTTAAAATAACCCCATGCTTCTAAAAGTAATTGAGTATTTGAAAAAAGCAATTGAACTTTTCAATATTCACTACCCCACCAATAGGATTTCTATTGAGTATTTCAATACATGTAACCTTATCATTTTAGTCTTCATAGATCAATCTTATTTAAATTAATTATTATTATTTATATATTTCTTTCAGCGCCAAAGGCAATATTGAACTTTTTGCAAACAATACTGATTCAGGTGAGTCAGCTCGTAACGAGCTGTCTCACCTGAAATCTGCATTGTTTGGCTGTGAGTTATAAAAATATTCCAAAATTCCTACAACATGAAAATAGAGTCGTCCGAGTTTAAACATGGAAAAGTCTACTTTAAACAATTTGGCGCTGAAAGGGTTAAGCCAATTGCTTTTTATCTAGGCATGCACCGATCCTCTAAACTTACAGTCTTATACACTTTTCATCTTCCATTTACACGAAGCCAACATTGGAAATTTGACAATGACATTTTAACCTTTAATGGGCTAGTTATTTCAATACAGATAACCTGAAACGGATAATATATTTTGTGCTCTAATGCTTACACATAGTTTTACAAACATACTTCATATTCATACATACATTAAACACATCTGATTGAACACTAACTTTTCTGATAGATAATTTAGTATAGAGAAGATCATTTGATTTCTAATAAATACTCAAAACATGCATTTTGTGTTTGGTCTAAAATTCTATGGTTAGAAAAGAAACTGTTAAGTTATTTTTTCTTTGGGATAAGCCATCTCTTGATAAGATAAGTTCATTCTGGAATAGTTTTGAATTTAAAAACTGGTTTGTTCAATATAATTATGTTATTAGAAAACTTTGCCTCAAAACTTCCTATTACACTGATTTGGTCTGGACTGACCTTTTTGATACGCAGTTCTTGAAGAATACATTGAGTATCCGGCAGTTTCATTGAGTTTTGATACCCATTGATTTGAAATTAATTTCGTATAATATTTGACTATTTTAAATGAGTTGTTGCGCAAATACTCTGCTTATCTGTTGCACTTTCCCCTTATGCAACACTTCAGTTGCAGATGAATTTAGAAAAGATATTGGCGAAAATTCCTTTGCCACAATGTCTTCAAAAGTTATTTGCTATAGAGCTGTCTAAATGTAACAAAATTTAAGTAGTTATCTCTCTTTATTTATTTTAGTACTTCTAAATTTCAGACAAATTGCCGGTACAAAGAGGCCCTGTACAAATGTGACATTTGTGGTAAGAAATACACCAAGTTGGCTGCTATTAACAAACACATTGATACTCATCCTATACACTCACCACATGTCTGTCGAATGTGTGGGCGAGGCTTCGAGTCCGAGAAAGATTTGCGATACCACAGAACAGCTGCACACATTGTACGACCATTCAAATGCGAATTTTGCCAGAAAACTTTTAAAAAGAAAGAGACACTGATTGAGCATCGTCGAATCCATTTACGGGTGAAACTATTCTCAGGCAGCGAAACCGGGATCTTGCCAATTAATGTATTAATGAATGGAGAAGAAGTTGATGGAAAACCGAGACTAGAAGACAGTTATGAGTGTAATTTATGCGGCATTGTGTTGCCCTCTCAGAATACGTTGGGCCAGCACATGCACCAACATGAGACTGCCATGGAGGATCACAAGTGTGACCGGTGTAACCGAGTGTTCTTTTCACACAGTCTTCTAACAGTCCACTGTAGAAAGGAGCACAAAGTCTTCCTGAGTGCAAGAGTAAGTATATATACAAGTCAAGCTTTGAAGATTTAACCCTTTCCCACATACGGCAAATCTGCAGCAGAAGACTTTGAAAGTGTCTACACCAAAAATATGGAAAATCTCTATAATTGTAGGTTTCATTACTGAAAAAATTTGAAAACATTGTGGCAAAAGAAAGGAGAAATTGCTAGTTTTTGAGCAATTTCTCCTTTTGTCACAATGTTTTCAAAAGTCGTCTGCTGCAGATGCGTCTACAAGTGGGAAATGGTTAACTGGTCTGAACCCTTTCCCTCTCACTGTTACAGCTACATGCGTAGCAGAAGATTATTGAAAATGTTGGAGATATTGCTTAAAACAATAATTTCTTTTATAGAAATTTGCTATCATTTTGTCACAATGTTTTCAAAGTCGATCCTCTACTGCAGATGTGTTGTATGTGAGACAGGATTTAAATGGTTGAAGGCTTTTTTTTTCTCAACCAGGCATGTAAACTCAAAACAGTGGTGCATTGGTAGAGCATCCACCTCTCGTACCAAAGGCGTGAGTACTGGTTATGTCTCCAGGAGGCAGACATGGAGTCGGATTAATATAAGCTTAAAGCTTGTTTCGCAATTGATTTAAAATAGTAAATAAGTTTAAACTAAACTCAACTGTTGCATGATGAATACATAATAAGGTCAGTTTACTAAATATGTCTTTGTATACACTTCAACACCCATCAAGACATTTTTTCCTGGAACAGCCCTGATCTTATTTATATGGTCAATACTTAGTCAAAATCCATTATTCTATTCTTTGTATATAAGGGAACAAAGTCAGTAAAACACTCTATACTGTATCATTAAAACTGTTTAATTTTTAAATTTTCAACCACTTGGTCTATCAAGATATAAAAAAGAAAAAGGAAATTTTAGCGCAGTCCATTCTGGTGTTAAAGAGATCAAATTGTCAACGTAAATTTAAGTGTAGTCCATTAGTATTGACAAAGCCATTGAATTATGCATGTGAGTTGAAACAATTAATTCTAATGTATTTCGAACAATTAAATAGTGAAATAATAATTTGAACTCTAAACCCTTTCCCACATTTTGACGTCTGTACAGCAGACAACTTTTGGGAACATTGTGGCATAAGGAGAAATTGCTCATATTGTTTAATTTCTCCTTTTTGCCACAATGTTTTAAAATCTTTCTAATGATTAAACTTTCCCTTATAGAGATTTCCGCTATTTTTAGCTCACCTGAGCTTTGCTCAAGGTGAGTTATTGTGATCGCCTTTTGTCCGTCGTCCGTCGTGCGTCGTCCATCGTGCGTCAACTTCTTCTCCTCAAACTTCACAGAAAGCATCCTCTCAATGACCTCACCAGATTTCCTTCAAATTTTTGGGATCCATGCAGAATTCTGGTTTCCATGGCAATGAAATGAAAAGAACTTCAAAATTCTTCTTCTCCCAAACTGGTTGGCAGATTTTCAAATAATTTTGTAGAAATGTTCCTTGGATGACCATCTGTCAGATTCCTTCAAGCCATGTTGATTGGTCGAAAAACATGGCCGCCAGGGGGGCGGGGCTATTTTGCCTTATATGGCTATAGTGAAAACTCAAAAAATCTTCTCCTTCAAAAGTGTCAGGCCGATTTTAAAATAATTTTGTAGAAATGTTCCTTGTATGACCCTCTATCAGATTCCTTCAAGCCAAGTTGATTGGTGAAAAAACATGGCCACCAGGAGGGCGGGGCTATTTTGCCTTATATGGCTATAGTGAAAACTTAAAAAATCTTCTTCTCCGAAAGTGTCAGACCGATTTTCAAATAATTTTGTAGAAATGTTCCTTGGATGACCCTCTATCAGATTCCTTCAAGCCAAGTTGATTGGTCGAAAAACATGGCCGCCAGGGGGGGCGGGGCTATTTTGCCTTATATGGCTATAGTGAAAACTTAAAAAATCTTCTTCTCCCAAACTGGTTGACAGATTTTCAAATAATTTTGTAGAAATGTTCCTTGGATGACCCTCTGTCAGATTCCTTCAAGCCATGTTGATTGGTCGAAAAACATGGCCGCCAGGGGGGGTGGGGCTATTTTGCCTTATATGGCTATAGTGAAAACTTAAAAAATCTTCTTCTCCAAAAGTGTGAGGCCGATTTTCAAATAATTTTGTAGAAATGTTCCTTGGATGACCCTCTATCAGATTCCTTCAAGCCAAGTTGATTGGTCGAAAAACATGGCCGCCAGGGGGGGCGGGGCTATTTTGCCGTATATGGCTATAGTGAAAACTTAAAAAATCTTCTTCTCCGAAAGTGTCAGCCTGATTTTCAAATAATTTTGTAGAAATGTTACTTAAGTGACCCACTTTCAGATTCCTTCAAGCCATGTTGATTGGTCAAAAAACTTGGCCACCAGGGGGGGCGGGGCTATTTTGCCTTATATGGCTATAGTGAAAACTTAAAAAATCTTCTTCTCCGAAAGTGTAAGGCTGATTTTCAAATAATTTTGTAGAAATGTTCCTAGGGTGACCCTCTATCATATTCCTTCAAGCCAAGTTGATTGGTCGTAAACTATGGCCGCCAGGGGCGGGGCTTATATAGCTAAAGTGGAAAAAAAAAATCAGGTGAGCGATTCCAGGGCCATCATGGCCCTCTTGTTTCTAGATGTTTTCAAAGTCGACTGCTGTTGTTTTGTTATAAATGCTATAAATGCTGACAATATTTGATTCAGATAACCAACACTAAAGATTCTGGTGTGGGACTTCTAGCCTGCGAATGGGAAGGATGCAACAAAACTTTCTACGATAGCACAAAGTGGAAATACCACATGAAATATCACGAGACTCGTGCGGATAAGATAGCCCGGGGTCTCCCATTGACACCCCAGCAGACGAAGACAGAATGTGAGATTTGTGGAAAAGTGTTGAAGTATAAGAGTTACCTGAAGGCCCATATGATGACACACAGTAAGGAACAACCGTATCAATGTGAAATTTGTGGTCAGTCCTATACCAGTCAGAGACGGCTTGAAGATCATGTGAGGTAGATATAAGCAGGAGCTATATATATATATTCTAAATTAATTTACAGTAATTCTTAATTTGTAGAATATTCTTAATTAAAAAGTAATGGAATTTCTGATTGGCTTTTACTTTGTGAATTCAGGATAAGAATAATGTTAAGAGTGATTGGTGCATACAGGTCCGGAGCAAAGTTCTAAATAAGAGGCTTTTCTCATATTCTTCATTTACCCTTATTTATACATGATGATCTGAACCTCTGTTGTAGATACTAACAATGATCGTCTCATTGATATGTTTCATTTGGGTTCCCTCAACATAGGGTTTAACCCTTTCCCTCATACAACAATTCTGCAGCAGAAGACTTTGGACATATTTTGTCAAATAATAGAAAATCTCTATAATTGAATGGATAACATTGTGGTAAAAGGAGAAATTGCTTGTTTTGAGCAATTTATTCCTTTGTCACTATGATTTCAAAACGCCATCTGCAGCAGAGGCGTCAGAAAGCGTCAATATGAGGGAAAGGGTTAAATAATTAAAAAGAGGGATGTTGCGTGAAAAATACCTTTTTACTCCTCTTTATCCTAGGTGTATATAAGTGCATGTCAAATAAATTGTCTCTCCATAGCTGTTTGACTTTCTAACTTTATAGTTAATGGTCAGGTTTGCATTATATTCAATGATAATGGTGTATTTGTTAAATAAAGAATACTGTTACATACTATTTTCAATAAGGAAAAAATGCTTTGGACCAATAATTTTAAGGGTAGAATAAATCAAAATACGACTTACTTACCAAACAGAAATAGTTCATAGTGATAGTTCATCCCCTGTAGACAATTCTGCTTGGAACTGCCAAAAGGAATGTTGTTAAGGAAACTTAAGAATATGTACCATATCGACGGTAAGAATTGAAACGGTTGTAACTAAATTTGGTATTTTTTTACCAAGGTTAATCACCTCTTTATAAGCATTTAATAATTTTTCTTGGTAAAGAATTGAAATTTAGCTCGTTCTGAGCAATGGCACCCAAATTTGCATTGTTTACAAAGGGGTCAAAAGTGCCCCTAAACCAGGGTTTTCAAAATAGGTATTTAGTTACAACCGTTTCATGCCAATCCCTCAATATGGACTTGTAACTAATTATTAACATTGTACATGTATTGCAGAGTCCACAAAGGAGAGAAACCCTTTAAATGCCGAGTTTGCGAGAAAGCATTTACATCCACATCATTGCGCAATCAACATATGGTGGTCCATTGGGGCCATAAAACTTATATCTGTGATGTATGTGGTAAAGGGTTCATGTCCAGAAAGCACTTCCACGACCATATGCGAATACACAACGGTGAACAGCCACATAAATGCGAGACGTGTGGAAAGGACTTTATTTATTACAGGTAATGAATTTAATAAATAAAGTGAGATATGTCTGGCTAAAAAGGGTCTCGGTTTTTCTGAGTGCAACTGATCTTCAAATTTAAATGGTTAATTTATCATAGGCCACCGGCCCATAGACAACAACATTTGTATGTAATACTTTTAATTTATAACTAGATATGATATTTTCAGAGTTAACCAATTTGATGCAACTGCTTTAAAAAGCTTGAAATATGTCATAATGAGTGTCACAAACGTTTCAGGGGAAAGGAGATACATGTAGTGTCTGTTTGCACAGTATCTCATTTTTCCATAAACTATTCAAATATTATCTTCACAAGCAGTTTTATCCGAATTCTTGCATCACATAAAGAATAATGGACATAAAATTATGCTTGGCAGGCTGAAGTACAGTCGAACCTCGTTAAACCGGACGCCGTTAATCCGGAAAATTCGCGATCCGGACAAAAAATTTAGGGAACGGATTTTTTATGCTTAATTATTCTCCGTTAATACGGAAATTCGCGTTCCGGAACCGGACAAAAAAAATCGGGAACAGACTGACCATTTACACATATAATCCGTTTCGTTAGTCCGGAAGTCCAAACAGTAATGTACATGACTGTACAGCATACAGAAAACATAGACAGTATATATGTTTTTACTCAATTAGTCTGTGTCATTGTTTTCTGTAGTGTCTGTTTGTCCTAAAAGGTGTTAAAGCTGTATACAATGTAATAGCCTAAGGCTGTTCAATAATCTGCAAGCGTGTGTCATTGTTTACTTTGATTAGCAGCCATAAAATAGCAGCCAAATTGTCAAACAGATCTAAACTGATTTTGAGACTAAAATTTCGATATTTTGACCCAGAGACAAGTGTAGATCTGACAAAAATAATAAGTTGTTCAATATTTTTATATGTTGACGTTCATTTTTTCAAAAACGTACATGTTTACGTACTGGTTATCTATGTGTTGTAAATCTCATGATAAAGCTTTGCTTACGACAAATAGTATCTAGAGGTAAATGGTAAATACAATATCGCTGACAGTTTGCAAAGCTATTTTGAATGAATTTCCCTCAATTATAATCATGTATCCGCGCAATATCTGGGGAAATATTGGGTCCCATTCTTTGACTCCTATTGTTATGCTAAGACGAAAATTTGGCGTAGGCAAAATAAGAAATCGTTAATCCGGAAGATTCGCAATCCGGACGTTTTTCTCTGGGAACCAAAGTGTCCGGATTAACGAGGTTCGACTGTATATGAAAACTGATAAGATTTAGGTGAAACTGCATGGATGCACAGGCTCATCTGAGTCTACATTGATAGTATGTGACACAAGACCAGTTGGAAATTAAATGCATACATTTCAATAAGTTTTGTAGTGGAAGATAGTGGTGCAGAGGTAGAGTGTCGGCCTCTCGTACCAAAGATCCCTGGTTTGAGTCCAGTAATGAGTGGGTTCTGACTTTGGGATTTTTCCGCATAAACAGCACAAGTATTGGTTAAGTCTCCAGGAAGCAGACATCGAGCATGATTAATATAAGCTGAAAGCTTGTTTCGCAATAGATGTAAAATAAATAAGTTGAAACTAATGAGTTTTGTTGGTTGAGTGTTTGTAGCCTTACAAGAAGCAAGGAAAGGGATTGTTAAATGTGCAGTTTACGGGTCTACCTTAACATAAATCCGAAATGTTTCTAGTTACCGGTAACCATTTTAAATTTGTATAGTTGACAAACAAATTTAATTTTGCAATTTGAAGTAGTTTCGTTATAAAGATGAAAGCATTGTGGGAAAAAATGAAGGAATTGCTTGTTTTGAGCAACATTGTCTTTACCCTTAATGTTTTAAAAAAAAAGATTGTCTGTGTTAGAAAAAGATCAACAGAATGGAAATCGTTTTTGGAAAGCAAAATATTTTTATAGACATATTCTGCGAAAGAATCAACAGCAGTTGTTACTGCTAGAAGCACTGGTAAGGTTAAAAACTTAAAACACTCTTGATAAGGATTTAGTATTTCAAATTTCAAAAAACCTTTTTTGAGACTGAAACCCAATGTTGTGGGTACTTAAAAGAATTGTCTTAGCGAGATGACTTTTTTGCGTACCCACAAGTTAGGGTTTGGTTGAGTCGTAAGAGAGATATTAGTGGGAAAAAGACCAGTTTACTTCTCCATATCAAGTCCTCTGAAAACTGCTGACTCGTTACGTTCTACCAACATCTTGTTTGTCTTGTAGGAGTCTAGTCAGGCATGCTCTAACTCACATAGATCCTAAAGAGAGACCCAAGCCATACAAATGTCAATACTGTGGGAAAGAGTACACCGAGGTGACTGGTTATAAACACCATCTTAGATCAGTACATACAGGTAAGTGAATTATAAATGTAAGATCTGGAAGTGTAATTATTGAATCGAGTTGAAAGCAGTGTACCAAAAGAAGAAATTGCTCATTATGAGCAGTTTCTACTTTTGCCACAATGCCACAAAAGCTGTCTGAGGTGTCAGAAAGTGCCTGGATGTGGGAAAGGGAAAATTATGAATATAAGATATTATTAGAAATAAAAAAGAACAAATATTTATAGTATGCTGTTTGTGAATAATTGATTTTGAAAATAATCTCTTAAACTTTATGCATGTTTGTACGACTCAACTGTCGAGAGAAAAGATCCTGATTACACTATATGACATTGCCAAGTCTCATTCAAACCAGACCTTAACTGCGCTTGCTCATACATAGATGTGATGACTGCCCCATATAGGTCGTCTCAGATTGACCTTTGCGTCAGCCAATCAAAATGTCGCTTACCAAAGCTTTTGATATAAAACATGTAACATAACCCATATTATAAATAAACAATAAAGAGAGGCGGTGATTGTCAAGTGCCCCGATTGTATAGCACGGGTGCTTGCTGTTTTGTGAGATTTCATTGAATCTAAAAACCGAGCACATGCTCGTGCGATTTTAAGTGAATAAGGTCAATTCAAGACGACCTTTAACCCTTTCCCACATATAGACGTTTTCCGACGCATCTGCAGCAGACGACTTTTGAAAACATCGTGACAAAAGGAGAAATTGCTCAAAACGAGCAATTTCTCCTTTTGCCACAATGTTTTCAACTCATTCCAATAACTTTTATTTATACATATTTTTTCATTTTTTTGCCCTGGTGATTTCAAAGTCATCTGCTGCAGTTTTGTTATATTTGGGAAAGATTTAATCCAATATACGTACAGCGAAGTATTTGTGTCTGATTTTAATGAGATGTTACCTTCTTTCTTCTTTTCTAGGTGAAACACCGTTCCAATGCGACATTTGTGGTGATGCATTCCATCGTAATGACAAACTGAAGCGACACATGAAGTCCAGACACGGCAAGGCAGATAAACAAGGATTGAAGGGTCTTGCACCTGGAATGACCCATATTGTCACAACTCGCCGATCCAATTCGCAGCCACAGCCCATTATCATCAAGACTGACCCAGAACAGCAAGCCGACTTGTTCCAGATTATCCAAGGTGGCCAGGTCGAGGAAGGAGAACCAAACGAGCTCCATGTGGATGTCATTCAAGATGCCGGTCCCCAGCAGGTGTTCCTAATTGGTCTGGGTAATGATGGTGGGGAAACGGCGTTCCTGCAGGAGACACAAGTGATAGAAGGTCCAGATGGAATTAGATACATCATTGCTGGGTCTGGGGAGGAGTTGCAAGTCATCGAGTCTACGGGAGCTCAGGTGGGTCTTTTGTCCACATATGACCAATCTGCAGCAGACAACTTTGAAAATACATAACTATCTAAGCATAAATAGGGAAAAATCTATACAATTGAATAGATTTGAAAACATTGTGGCAAAATGGGTAATTGCTCATCATGAGCAATTTCTCCTTATGTCGCAATGTTTTCAAAAGTAGCCGGCCGTTCGGCGTTGATGCGTTGATGCAAGTGGGAAAGGTTTAAAGTGTGCTTGTGGCCTGCCTGTAAGGAATGCTTCCTCGTTGTCTGTCTGTCTGTCACGTTTGGACTTCATTGGTCATAGTTATTGGTTATCAGCAGGCTCACCATGTGCTCCTTCAAACACTCTTGTTAAATCATGTAGTTATAAATGAGAGTTTATATGGTGTGGGCTTGCACAACTTTGTGTATGTGGACAAGGGAAACAGCTTTCTTATCTTTTAATTGGTTTTACATTAATAGCAATAGCAGCAGACAACTTTTGAAAACATTCTGACCAAAGTGAAATTGCTCATGATGAGCAATTTCTCCTTTGGCCACAATGTTTTCAACTTTATTTAACAATTAAGCTATCTTCTATGGAGATTTTTCAGGTTTTTGTCACTATGTTTTCAAAGTTGTCTGCTGCAGATTTGTTGTATGTTGTAAATTGTTAATAATTTGATAACCAGCATTCTGAATATTTAAGACCTTCAATCTGTATATAGATACCTCTACTGACCACTTTGTACATACCATTTAAAGATTTATTTATTTAACCCTTTCCCTCATACAGATGCTTTCTGACACCTCTGCAGCAGACGGCTTTTTAAAAACATAGTGACAAAAGAAGAAATTGCTCAAAACAAGCAATCTCTCCTTTTGCCACAATGTTTTCCACTTTTAGTTATAGGTTATCCATTCAATTATAGAGATTTTCCATATTTTGACAAAATATGTACAAAGTCATCTGCTGCAGATTTGTCGTATGAGGGAAAGGGTTAAGCGGCCTATTAGTTAATATGTTTTAGTACTCTGCCATGCACACATTTGATGAAAAGAACTTCTTTTATTTTGGAAATATTATTATCAGGAAAAGGAGATATTGTTTTGTTCAATTTCTCCGTCTCCACTTTGTTTTCAAAATTTGACCTGTATTAGGTAGAAGTTTTAACCCTTTCCCACATACAAGAAATCTGCAGCAGATAACTTTGAATACATCTTTGTAAGAATATTGCAAACCGCTACAAATGGAAGTGTATTCACTGAGAAGAGTTGAAAATAGTGTGGAATAAGTGTGAGATTACTCATGATGATGAATTTCTTCTTTTGCCACAGTGTTTTCAAAAGTTGTCTGCTGCAGAGGCATCATCAGAAAATGTCTATTATATATGCGGGACGGGATTAATAAAGTACCCCTATAGGGTAATTTTGTTCATTTTTTCCCATCAGTTTGTCCATCACTTCAACTTACGGACATATTAAGAGTGAATACATGTGTTCCTTCAGACACTCTTGTTTCTCGTTACAGCAGTTTCAAGACGCCCAGATCGTGGACGGGGACATGTATCCTGAGATGGACCAAGGGGGCGGAGACAATGTCATGATCATGAATGATGGTCAAACCTACCAGGCTGACCAGGAAACGCTCACCACTCTGGCCAATATGGCAAGCGTTGTGGAAGGGACAGAGTAGAATTACTTTGTCTATGAAGTACCCATTGCATAGGGTTTGAATGACAAATAAAAATATTTGGTTCCCAAGCTTTGGGAATTACAGTCAAAACTGTGCTAAAGATCATCTTTTTTTAGCAATTCCCTGTCTATAACAATCATACTTTTATTTGCCTAAAAAATCCTTTTCTCCATAAATGACCCTGTAATTAAAGACAACCTGTGATCAAAGACCAGACTGTTCTCTTCCCATGGGTGGTCTTTAAACACAGGTTGGACTGTACATAAAGCAGGTCGAAATTGATACAAACAACATAGAAGGACAAATAAGAAAGTTTATCCCCAAAACACAGTGACTAAAAGAAAATGAATTTGAGGATGTTTGAATGAGTAGGTTGGTAATCATAACAAGGGGTATATTTGACACCGTAAGACACCCAAGCACAACACAGTTGGCGGATCAGGGATGAAATGGGGTAGTTTAGTACTCTATTGACTCTTCCTACTGTTTTGTTTGCATTTAATCCCTTTCCCTCGTACGACAATTCTGCAGCAGACGACTTTGAACGTGTTTTGTGCAATTTCTTCTTTTGTCACTATGTTTTCTAAAAGCCGTCTGCTGCAGAGGCGTCAGAAAGCGTCTATATGAGGGAAAGGGGTTAAGCAAATCTGCAGCAGATGGAACATCTATATAAATGCAAATATAATTACTGAAAAAACATTGTGGCAAAGGGAGAAATTTCTTATTTTGCCTCAACGTTTCCAAAAGTCATCTGTTGCAGAGGCATCAGAAAGCGTTTATATATGGGAAAGGGTTAGGCCAATATCTCTATTACTAGTTGTCAACATTTATTATCCCCTTGGCTAACGAAGTTTGTGATGGGGATATAGTAACGGGACTGTCGGTGCGTCCGTCCATAACAACCTTGTGACCACTCTACATTGAACTACCTTCGACCGATCTTAACCAAACTTGTTATACAGTTAGTATATGGCAAGGTCTAGAAGCCGCTTTGCGATGCCCTTGTAAAAATTTGATATAGGCTTTTTGCCTTGATATGTATAGACACATTGATGTTTCGTGATATTGACCTACATTATTCACATGCAGGATTTCCAAGTTATTTACATAATTGATGACAAGTGAAATATTTCATATGTAAGAACTTCTTTTTGAGTTTCAACGGAAACAATTTAGGTACATGTATAATGAATATATTCTCATCTTGGACATTGTCAAATCATTTCTGATTGTTCTTTTAGTATATGTATCTTTGCCTGACCTGTCAGGGACACACTTCTCCGATTTCTTTCAGTCTCTCACACTAACATATTTGCAGCAACACAGGTCTTGAAATGCTGTTCAATTCAAAAGTTCTTATTTTCATGTCATAAAAGATTAACATAGATATATTTCTGACTACAACCTCTAACGTCGAAACTATGTTTTCAAAGCCGTCTGCTGCAGATTTGTTGTATGTGGGAAAGGGTTAAACAATACAAATAAGATTCCATGTTATTATTATTGTTTGGATATTTCATTTTGTACAGTTTATCTCATATCCACATCCTAAGAGATTCTTGAGTTGGCATGTTTGAAGTTAATTTCATGCTCACTGGATTATACTGTTCCTTTTTAGCTCACCTGTGCACGAAGTGCTCAGGGTGAGTTATTGTGATTGCCCTATGTCCGGCGTCCGTCGTCCGTCGTCCGTCAACATTTTCTCCTCTGTAACCGGTGGGTCAACTGGGATGAAACTTCACAGAAAGCATCCTCTCAATGTCCTCACCAGAATTCCTTTAAATTTTTGGGATCCATGCAGAATTCTGGTTTCCATGGCAACGAAATGAAAAAAACTTCAAAATTCTTAAAAAATCTTCTCCTCCGAAAGTGTCAGGCCGATTTTCAAATTATTTTGTAGAAATGATCCTTGGGTGACCCTCTAGAAGATTCCTTCAAGCCATGTTGATTGGTCGAAAAACATGGCCGCCAGGGGGGGGGGGGGGGGGGGGGGGGCTATTTTGCCTTATATGGCTATAGTGCAATTTAAAAAATCTTCTCCTCCAAAAGTGTCAGGCCGATTTTCAAATAATTTTGTAGAAATGTTCCTTGGGTGACCCTCTATCAGATTCCTTCAAGCCATGTTGATTGGTTGAAAAACATGGCCACCAGGGGGCGGGGCTATTTTGCCTTTTATGGTTATAGTGAAAACTTAAAAAATCTTCAACATCTTCTCCTCAGTAACCAGTGGGTCAATTGGGATGAAACTTCACAGAAAGCATCCTCTCAATGACCTCACCAGAATTCCTTCAAATTATTGGGATCCATGCAGAATTCTGGTTTCCATGGCAACGAAACGAAAAAAACTTCAAAATTCTTCTCCTCCCAAATTGGTTGGCAGATTTTGAACTTATTTTGTAGAAATGTTCCTTGGGTGACTCTCTATCAGATTCCTTGAAGCCATGTTGATTGGTTGAAAAACATGGCCGCCAGGGGGGGCGGGGCTTTTTTGCCTTATACGGCTATAGTGAAAACTTAAAAAATCTTCTCCTCCAAAAGTGTCAGGCTGATTTTCAAATATTTTTGTAGAAATGTTCCTTGGATGACCCTCTATCAGATTCCCTTTAAGCCATGTTGATTGGTCAAAAATTATGGCCGCCAGGGGGGGGCGGGGCTATTTTGCCTTATATAGCTATAGTGCAAACTTAAAAAATCTTCTTCTCCAAAAGTGTCAGGCCGATTTTCAAATAATTTTGTAGAAATGTTCCTTGGATGACCCTCTATCAGATTCCTTCAAGCCATGTTGATTGGTCAAAAAACATGGCCACAATGGGTTGGGGCTATTTTGCCTTTTATGGCTATAGTGAAAACTTAAAAAATCTTCTCCTCCAAAAGTGTCAGGCCGATTTTCAAATAATTTTGTAGAAATGTTCCTAGGGTGACCCTCTATCAGATTCCTTCAAGCCAAGTCGATTGGTCGGAAATTATGTCCGCCAGATGGCGGGGCTTATATAGCTAAAGTGAAAAAAAAAATCAGGTGAGCGATTCCAGGGCCATCATGGCCCTCTTGTTTTAGCTCAACTATTCGAAGAATATGAGAGCTATACTACTCACCCTGGTGTCGTCATCGCTGTCGACGTCCACGTCACACCTTGGTTAAGGTTTTGCATGCAAGTACCTACATGTATTGCATTGAAACTTTCTACAACCCTACCCAACTATCACACCTATGTAGATTATCAAGTTAGATAACTCATTCCTGCATTGTATGGCCCTTTTTAGCTCACCTGAGCTTTGCTCAAGGTGAGTTATTGTGATCGCCTTTTGTCCGGCATCCGTCGTGCGTCAACTTCTTCTTCTCCTCAGTAACCAGTTGGTCAATTGGGATGAAACTTTACAGAAAGCATCCTCTCAATGACCTCACCAGATTTCCGTTAAATTTTTGGGATCCATGCAGAATCCTGGTTTCCATGGCAACGAAATGAAAAACCCTTCAAAATTCTTCTTCTCCCAAACTGGTTAGCTGATTTTCAAATAATTTTGTAGAAATGTTCCTTGGATGACCCTCTGTCAGATTCCTTCAAGCCATATTGATTGGTCGAAAAACATGGCCGCCAGGGTGGGTGGGGAGGGGGAGGGGGGGGCTATTTTGCCTTATATGGCTATAGTGAAAACTTAAAAAATCTTCTCCTCATAAAGTGTCAGGCCGAATTTCAAATAATTTTGTAGAAATGTTCCTTGGATGACCCTCTATCAGATTCTTTCAAGCCATGTTGATTGGTAGAAAAATATGGCCGCCAAGGGGGCGGGGCTATTTTGCCTTATATGGCTATAGTGAAAACTTAAAAAATCTTCTCCTCCAAAAGTGTCAGGCCGATTTTCAAATAATTTTGTAGAAATGTTCCTTAAGTGACCCACTTTCAGATTCCTTCAAGCCATGTTGATTGGTCTAAAAACATGGCTGCTAGTGGGCAGCGCTATTTTGCATTATATGGCTATAGTGAAAACTTAAAAAATCTTCTCCTCCAAAAGTGTCAGGCCGATTTTCAAATAATTTTGTTGAAATGTTCCTAGGTTGACCCTCTATCAGATTCCTTCAAGCCAAGTTGATTGGTCGGAAGCTATGGCCGCAAAAAAAATCAGGTGAGCGATTCCAGGGCCATCATGGCCCTCTTGTATTAATATGCATGTGATTGTTGTTGTAGATATTATTTATTTGAACAGGAAGATGACATTAACCTTTTCCCTGCCATGCTATGTTAAGAGTTGTCTGCTTTAACCCTTTCCTACATACACAAAATCTGCACTAGACGACTTTGAAACCATCTGGGCAAAATTATGGAAAACGTCTACAAGGGAAAGTTGAAAAACTGAAAAGGCAAATAGAATAGTTTCCTTTTCTGCAATTTATGGCTCCACTGACTTCTCCTGCCTAACCACTTGGCCAATTGGGATGAAACTTCATAGAAAGCATCCTCTCAAATCCTCTCCTAAATTCCTTCAAATTTTTTTAATCCATGAAAAGTTGCATGGCAATCAAACAAAAAAATAGTGAAAACTTCAACAATCTTCTCCTCCAAAAGTGTCAGGCTGATTTTCAAATAATTTTGTAGAAATGTTTCATGGGTGACCCACTACCAGATTCCTTCAAGCCAAGTTGATTGGTCGAAAAATATGGCCGCCAGGTGTCTGGTCTATTTGCCTTATGTGGCTATAGTGAAAACTTAAAAAATCTTCTTCTCCGAAAGTGTTTGGCCTATTTTCAAATAATTTTGTAGAAATGTTCCTTGGGAGACCCTCTATCAGATTCCTTCAAGCCAAGTTGATTGGTTAAAAAACATGGCTGCCAGGGTGCTGCGTTATTTTGCCTTATATGGCTAAAGAGAAAACTTAAAAAATCTTCTTCTCCGAAAGTGTCGGGCTGATTTTCAAATAATTATGTAGAAATGTTCCTAGGGTGACACTATCAAATTTCTTCAAGCCATATTGATTGGTTAAGAAACATGGCCACCAGGAGGCGGGGCTGTTTCGAGATTTAATTTTTGCCTAATGGCAGTGGGGCGATACTGGTCCTCTTGGGCCTCTTGTTTTCTACTATTGTCTGGTGCAGAAGATTTCATAACATTTATGTCATGATATTCAACGGAATATTGAGAAATAAAATATATATAAATCTTAATGAACATATCACTGTTATAGCAGTGAGTTTTATCATGTTATCATTTTCACTGTTACTTTGTCTTTAATTAACCCTTTCCCACATATAGGCGCTTTTTGACGCCTCTACAGCAAATGACTTTTGAAAACATTGTGACAAAAGGAGAAATTGCTCAGAACAAGCAATTTCTCCTTTTGCCACATTGTTTTCAACTTTAACAATTATTATATTTTCATTTGTCGAGTTATTATAAGACATGCTGATTTCAAATTAGTCTGCTGCAGAATTGTTGTATGTAGGAAAGGGTTAATTCATCTCAGTATATCCTTAATGATTACTTTTAAAGGCATGCAATGAAACATATTGATTGTATATTTAGATGTGAGAGAGATGTATAATTAATCTTGATACTGGTTGCATCATCAAAACTTATCTTCCGGTATGAAGCATAGACGATGTTTACTTAACCCTTTCCCACCTACAGACGCTTTCTGACGCCTCTGCTGCAGCAACTTTTGAAAACATAATGAGCAATTTCACCTTTTGCCACAATGTTTTCAATTTCATTTGATTATTATACTTTCTTTTGTGGAGATTTTCCTTGTTTTTATTTAGATGTTTTCAAAGTTGTCTGCTGCAGATTTGTCTTATGTGGGAAAGGGTTAACCCTTTCCCTCATATAGACGCTTTCTGACGCCTTTTGTCACAATGTTTTCCACTTTTAGTCATAGGTTATCCATTCAATTATGGAGATTTTCTATGTTTTTACAAAATATGTTCAAAGTCATCTGCTGCAGATTTGTCATATGAGGAAAAGGGTTAAAGTTATTATGTGTTAGTATTGAGAAGTACTCATGCTCCTCTTCCTATTTTGTTCTGATAACCCTTTCCCTCATACGACAATTCTGCAGCAGACGTCTTTGAACATGTTTTGTCAAAATATAGACAATCTCTATAATTGAATGGTTAACCTATGACTAAAAGTGGAAAACATTGTGGCAAAAGGAGAAATTGCTTGTTTTGAGCAATTTCTTCTTTTGTCACTATGTTTTCAAAAATCCGTCTGCTGCAGAGGCGTCAGAAAGCATCTATATGAGGGAAAGGGATAAAGTTGACATTTCATGCCTGATTGACACCACTTTTCATTTTCATGTTTTGATAATGCAAGCAAGCACTAAGTTTATTTATATATATAAATGCATTCATGACCACCAAAAGAGCTTTCTATTATCAATGAGTGAATATATAACTATAATAACAAAGCTCTAGATAAGGGGCGTTTTGCATGTTCTAAAATCCTTATTTGACCCTCTAACCCTATGTTGTGGGTACTCAAAAGAATCCTCTTAGTGAGACGATTCTTTTGAGTACCCACAACATAGGATTTGCTTTAATAATTCGAGAAATTGTGGGAAAAAGAGCTTAATACCCCTCCTTATCTGGACCTCTGGTAATAATAATAATAATGATAATAATAATGATAATAATAATGATAATAATAATAAGACTTTATTTAAAGAGGCAACATAGTCGGGTAAACCAGGGACACTATGTAATATAGTGTCCCTGGGTAAACCCAGTCTTCCCCATGGGATTCTGCATCAAACATTTACAATAATCATATTTCACTATATACATGTACATGTACAAGGACAATAGATGTATAACTCTATCATGTACTGAATAAAAGTTAACTCTTATTCTCTTTATACAATACTGGCATATAAATTGTATGATAAATATTAATTTCATAATGCAATTGCAAGCTTGTTTTTTTCCATTATATTAGTGTGAGTTAAACACCAATGTAACTATGCCACAAGTAAACCTTATTTTGTTGATTTAATAAAGACTTACAACTTTAAAGAATTTGCTCACTATAATCTATGTATTATTATTCATTATCTATCAATTTGCAATTGCAGTGGTCCGAATGATGTATTCACATGTCTGTGGTCAGTTAATTTTCACAAAACATGTTCAGTGACATGCAAGTTTCATATTTATTTCAGTAAGAAATTTTCCTTTACCCATTTCCGACATGCAAACTCCCTGCAACGACATGCAAACTCCCTGCAACGACATGCAAACTCCCTGCAACGACATGCATACTCCCTGCAACGAACAATTCAAAAAAGAAAACAAACATTGAAGACATTACTCAAAATAGGCAATTTCTGCTTTAGATACAAAACCGTTCTATTTACATGAAAAAATCATGTATTGCTTTTGATGAAATATCAATACTGTTCCATATATGAACCTGTATGGCTAAACCTGTCTCTGCGAAAAGCTACAAATTGGCATTTCTGTACGATTGCTATATCTTATCAGAATCTATTGAAGTTGACATAAGCTTCTAACAAACTTCTATAATTATTATGTGAACATTGTAGATCTTGATCAGACTGTGCAGTTGCACAGGTTATTCTGTATGTACACTGTTCACAAACGCCAAATTGAACCTTTTCGCCGGGAGGGCTGATATAAAAGTTGTTATTATATTATACATGTATATTATGCTGAAAAGTTATGTTATACGAGGGTTGATCTATAGATTCTTGGACGCAACTTCTTTATTTGCAAGTATAATCCAATGATATTTCGCAAGATGATACAGTCACACCTGTCCTAAAGACCACCTTTGTTTAGCAATTCCTTGTCCATAGGAAACACAAATTTAATTTCCCAATTACTGATGTTCTGGATGAATGACCCTGCAATTTAATGCCACCTGTGAACAAAGACCAGAGTGTTCTCTTCCTTTGGGTGGTCTTTAAACACATGTTGGACTGTATATTGATGTGATGTAGTAAAATAGACCTTTGGAAACTTGCAACCAATAGAGATCCAGATCAGTCTGTGCATATATACAGTCTGATCAGGACCTATGCTGTTTGCCACCATGGCAATTGGGACATTGACCCTTTCTGACAGTTTAACGCCTCTGCAGCAGATAACTTTTGAAACAATTGTGACAAGAGAAGAAATTGCTCATAAGCTATTTTCAACTGTTCAATTATTGCAATTGAAGGGATTTTCCACATTTTTACACAGATGTTTCAAACTGGACTGCTGCAAACTGTTATGTGTGTGAAAGGGTTAAATAAAACATTTTATATTACCAGGGGAAAAAAAATTAAAAGATAAAGATTTCAAACTTTCTAGGAATTTATGGAATATCCCTCATAGTTATGCTGCTTGGGTTGATTGAATAAAGTTGTATAAAGGAGACCTTTTGATATTACTTTTCTTTTAATCTGTGGTGATTTTTTCTATTTTCTTTACGTGACGCATGATTTCAAGGACTCGCAAGGTTAATAATCTGTGAGTCACAACGCTGCGAGTGTGAATCCCAAATTTAAATACGTTTTTTTATAATAAGATTTTTAACTTATTGTCCAGGGTTGAACCCTTTCCCACATACAACAAATCTGCAGCAGACGACTTTGAAAACATACCTGAAAAAAAATGGAAACTACCTTACAATAATTGAATACAGTTGAAAAGATGGAGACAAGAGGAGAAATTGCTCGTTTCGAGCAATTTCTTCTTTTGTCGCCATGTTTCCAGAAAGCGTCTTTATGAAGGAAAGGGTTTAACATTGGCATAAGCTTTGTTATTCGGCAAATATTTGAATTCCTTGCACAGTCACCAGCAGCATTCAGATCTAGGAAAATGGCAAGTTTACAAATATACTACAAATATACCAGTGTTTTTCCTGGACTAAAACTGTTTAGTTTATGCTTGCGTATCTTCTGATTTGTAACAATTTGGGGGGACATTTACAAAAAATGATTGTCAAAACTATTTTCTTGACAAAGAAATAATTATATTTGGTCATAAAACATATGTTTTTCAACACTTTCCCACATCCAGACACTTTGTGATGCCTCTGCAGCAGACGACTTTTGACAACATTGTGACAAAAGGAAAAATTGCTTTATTGTAGGACATCGTTCCTTTCTCACCAAAGAGACCGTTTTCAGAGTTGTATAGTTTTGGGGTCAGATAAATATCGTGTTGGTATTATGTAATGTTTTGCAGCAGACGACTTTTAGAACATAGTCACAAAAACCAGAAAAATCGCCATAAAAGATAGCTTAAAAGTTGAAAACATTGTGGCCAAAGGTGAAATTGCTCATGATGAGCAATTTAAAAAGTCGTCTGCTGCTATTTCGTCAAACTGCGTCTGTAGGTGGGAAAGGGTTAAGACAACAGTTTTTGTACCTTTTTAGTTTGCACTCTTTTCTAAACAAATGAACAAATCGAAGCTTGTAAAGAAATGGAATTAGGCTATAATTCTGATGCATTCTTTAGATATGTATAATTTCTATGTTGCAATAGCCCCAAAAAGACGTATATAGAAAGAAAAACGTGTCTTATCTTTGGATCCTAGAGGCTTGGCCTTGTAAAAGTACATGTACGGTTCTTTTGAAATTACTTAATTTAAAATAGCCGTAAACATCATTTGATTTAAGTTGAATTTATTCCTGTATGGAACTCGTTCTTACGGGGGCCCGATTATGAACTGACTCGCGTTCTCACGTTGTTGTTATATAAACAATCCCACAAACATTCCAACCGAGTCTAGCAAAATAGAGTTGGTTTGCAATTGCGATCAGCGAAGCCTTTACTGTTCGCATATATGTGAAAGAGACATGAATGCAGCATCTTCTAACAATTATCTACACGGTTTTACGCCAACATAGCTGATGCCAAAAATGGAGAAGGGGGTAGAAAGACATGCTTATTGAGAAAGAAATAGAGACAGACAGACCGGTGGACGGACGGACGGACGGACGGAGCGATAAGGAAAGAGAAAGGTTGAGGGAAAGAAAAGGTGAGGGGAAGGGAAGATAAGAAGGTCAGTATAGGGTGAACTCTCCTATCTTTGCTATATACCTAGTTATCTGACACAAACCGTTCCAGTGTTAAAGAACTTTTACAGTCTGAACCATGAAGATCGCAATTTTATTTCTCTCAGCTTTTGTTTTAGGTGAGTTGATCTGAACTTAAATCTGTATTTCTTGCCTAACTTATAACCGTTAAGTTCTCTGAAAGTTAATGTTTTATTATTTATAGTTTAGACATATAATCATTTTGTGATCATTTCATATAAATAGTTATACGACAGCAAACAAAACACTATTGAACTTCTCTTCCTTTCTTAAAAAAAATAAAAATATCACTTTAAATAGTTTTAATTAGATAGATGTAATTGTAAGGAAGTTCTATTTGATCTGTGTTTCTGTACTACAGCGTATTCAATGCAAATTAGGATAAAACAACTTCGTAATGACGGATTGGTCACGTGACAGTTCAGCTATCAGTAACAGTCTAGTATAGCGGACATATAAACCCATACGACGCCTATACTGTATTGTAATGATTAGCCATTTTCTTCCCAAGTCGATTGACTCGATTAACCACGCTGAATTGCATTGCTCAGTGACACTAGAAATTATGTTGTTCGTTTTTTAAAAATTCCTTGCGATTTTCTTTTTATTAACTATATAAATATAGATTGGATTTCTGTTGTATTCTTTGATAATATAATATGTTTGGCATATGTCAATGATCGGCTCTCCTGACATTGGAATATCTGCTCTAATAGCCAGAAACTCACAAAATGTCAACCCTCTGAAACGGCTGTGTCTGTAACTGGAATAATGTGCATATTTGGAAAACAGTTCTGTTAACCCAATCCCAGAAACAGACGCTTTTTGACGCCTCCGCAGCGGACGACTCTTGAACACATTGCGACAAAAAGAGAAATTGCTCATGGTGAACAATTTCTCCTTTTGCCAAATTTAATATTTATTCTTTCATTTATGGGGATAATTAATTTTTTCATTTTTTTTTTTCAAATTCGTCTGCTGCATATTTGTTGTATGGGGAAATTGTTCTTGGTAGGACCAATTTGACCAATCAGATGTCTTTACTAGTGTCAGTCGTCACGTAGTTTTAACACATTGTCTTAAATGATATTTTAGGACTTTCACAAAGTAAAGGCATCTAACAAAACGCAAATAAATGACAAATAAAAGATTCTTAGTTTAGAAAAAAGAAAGCAATGAGAAAACGGGATACATTGTGCAGTGGCTACTTTTCGTTTTGGTACAGTTCCGTTCACACAATTCTTTTTCTGCAGAAGCAACATAAATGTGTATTTTTCTCACGGGCCACGTGGGCCTATTGAAATTGACTTCAACCTCACGTACTTTTTAAACACGATGATACACATGCGTAAGATTTCAAAAATAATTAACCCTTTCCCACATACGACAATTCTGCATCAGACGACTTTTGAAAACATATTGGCAGATATGTTAAATATCTCCATAAATAAGAGTTTAATCATTACCTATAGTTGAAAACATTGTGGCAAAAGGGGAAATTGCTCATCATGAAAAGTCTTCTGCTGCAAATGCGTCTGCAATGGGAAAGGGTTAAAAAATCAAATCAGTTCATTCATCCAATGATTCATTCTTACATTCGTCCATTCACCTACCCATTCCTTCATTTACCCTTTCCCACATACAACACCCATACAGCAGACGACTTTGAAGTCATTAAGTGGAAATCTCTGTGTAAATGAAGGAATAATTATTGAATACAGTTGAAAACATTATGGCAAAAAGGGGAAATTGCTCATTATGAGCAATTTCTCCTTTTGCCACAATGTCTTCAAAAGTCGTCTGCTGCAGAGGTGCCAGAAAGTGTCTTGTATGTGGAAAAAGGGTTAACTCAATTTTTGATTCAAACAATTTTCAGCCGTCAACTGTTTCCCACAACAGCGAAAGGCAACAGGATGTAGCAGTTTCTGTCCAATGTACATCATTCAGTTTTGTGGGTCGGACGGGATGACGTACAACAGCAACGAATGTTTCATCAAATCTCAGATGTGCAAGTACGTCAATTTTAAATTTTAATTTTCAAAAACAATATCTCATGCAATATGAGAAGTGTGATTTTGTTCTATCACAGACACCGGGGGCGTCAAAATGCCCCAAAATGCAGCTGCGGCGATAGGCATCTGCGTAATGTATCGACCAGACCAGCCTGCGCTGTCCGCGCAGACTGATCCGGCCGACACATTCCGTCTTAGGGGGATGGATGTATAGAGTATTGATTCCTGAAACAGAAAATCCACAGGAGGCGAAAAGTGTGTATCCGGGTAGGCCTGTGTGGCATGCTTAGGCTGATCCGGATCGATACTTTACGCAGAGTCCACAATGTGGATTTTCTCACGAGACGGCCTACACATTGATTATTGCAAAGCTACGCCCCTGGACACGTCAGATGTCATTTTTATATTATTCTAACATATAAAATATGTCCTTCGCCATTTCTGGACCAGAAATTAACCGCCTGTGTTGATGTAAAGCGGTAAGAGAAAATGAAAATGAAATGAAAAATATTTATTGAAAGAAATTAGGCCACCGGCCCATAGTACAAAGCATTCTATTTAACAAATAGTATAGAGCTGAGAGATTTGATATTGTTTAACCCTTTACCGCTTACAGCACTGCAGCAGACGACTTCTGAAAACAGTTTAGAGAGCGGACATGTGTACCCTTGGTTTCTTGCTGGCCAATATCTGTTAAGCGTGTTAATGACGAGTATCGATGCTGCAAATCATAGCCGCGTTGAAGACAGAAAATTATCAGAATGGCGAACGACATTCGTTCTAACGCGAGATTTGCTACCTTCTGCTGTTTTTCAATTAACCCTTTACCTCATATAGACGCTTTCTGACGCCTCTGCAGCAGACGGCTTTTTGAAACCATAGTGACAAAAGAAGAAATTGCACAAAACGTTCAATTTCTCCTTTTGCCACAATGTTTTGACACTTTCTGTTATAGTTTATCCATTCAATTATGGAGATTTTCTATGTTTTGACAAAATACCTTCAAAGTCGTCTGCTGCAGAATTGTTGTATAAGGGAAAGGGTTAAGCTATTCAACAGAACAATATTTTACTTAACCTCGATAATGACATTGTGCTATCCAGAGACATATAAACACAGTGTTTATATGTCTCTGTGCTATCCTATACAACTCGAATCACGTTCTATTGTTCTATGTTTGTGCTACCCAGCATAGCCATCAACGAAGAGTTCCGTTCGATTAAACCTTTCACTGCCGAATTTCACAAAGTCGACTCTTCCATGTTGAAAATTGGACCACTCCAGTCCATTAATTGTTCGTCCAACAGGAAATTTGGTGAAATTTAATGTCTAAAGTGGCAAACAATGCATATTTCGGGAGAGACAGCTCGTTACGCGCTGTCTCACCTGAATCAGCATTGTTTGCTTAAGCCTTTAATTCCCTCTGGCAGCGAAAGGGTTAATTTGCTTCCCAGCGGGATGAGAATTTCGTGCTGTTATTCTATCATTTCGCCAATCATGCTACATACACTGTTTTATTTATTTTAATTGCAGCAAGGGACTCGATGCTTTTGAATCCTTCTCCACTCTCCATCTCGGGGCTTGTACAGGGGATGAATTGAAAGAGGCTACCACTGTTGCTTAAACTGTGTATACACTGTCCTTAATCGGTCTATTAAATAGTATCCGACCTCTGTTACAGTTTGTTTATTTACTACATGATGTGTTTCTGTTACGCTTCTTTAACTCTTTCAGCGCCGAATTGTTTAAAGTAGACTCTTCCATGTTTAAAATCGGGGTCTCCATTTCTCATGTAATAAAAGTTTGGACTATTTTGATAACTAAAAGGCAAACAATGCTGATTTCAGGTGAGACAGCTCGTTATTAACTACACGAGTGGCGCTCCTTGAAAACAACATGTGAGCAGTGTAAAACCAGATAAAACTGCGTCGAAAATAGGTCTCTGATAATTTCAAGAAACTTTTATTCTGACAAACCGTACACTATTAACCCTTTCAGCGCCGAATTGTTTAAAAGTAGACTCTTCCATGTTCAAAATCGGGTGTCTTCATTAGTCATTTAATAAAAGTTTGGACTACCTTGATAACGAAAAAAGCAAACAATGCTGATTTCAGGTGAGACCGCTCATTACGTAAGGGTATAATTTAACTTGACCTGGCATCGGTGGTGTAGTGGTAGAGAGTCCGCTTCGGTGCGGAAGGTGACAGGTTCGATCCCACGCCGGGTCATACCAAAGAAATGGCCGTAATTGCTGCCCTCCTTGGCGCTCAGGATTGTGGGCTTAGAATTACGACTGACTCGCTGGTGTTTAGTATAAATGGAGCAGTAGTACTGGTAACGTACCCATGAACCGCCGTGATATAACGGACAAAATGTTTAAAGCGGCGGAAAACACCAAACAATCCATCTTGAACACGGCTTAAGTGTGTATTTATTTCCAAGTACAATTTGTAATCAATAAGGTTTTATTACATAATAACTGGTACCGTCTCATTTATAAATGGCATGTCAGTACAAACCAGCGGAACTACAGCTTTTTGGTCTTGAAGGACAATGCTGTATCTGGTTAGACTAGAACATACTTTTGAGAGTTTAGTAGAAAACGTTATGAGAAAGGTAGGAATTGTCGTGTCCCTCATTTCTTATCACATTTTATGATAATAAAGATGCAGATGCGTTACGCGAGGAGACATATTTACATGATCAGGTCCTTAAAGTTAGGTCGACGAGTGAGGAATTGACTAATGACGAACTGTTGCTGCTTCATCAATTTCGTCAATCGTCAACTCGTCAATTTGGTTGACGAATTGACGAAAAAATATTTTTTGTGAAGTTAGTGTGACGAACTGCTGTGAAGTTTACTGTTAGCTTTACGAGCGACGAATTGACGAGTGACGAACTGTTGCTGCTTTATCAATTTCGTCAACTCGTCAATATGGTTGACGAATTGACGAAAGAAATATCTTTTTGAAAACTTTATTTCTGTCTTTTAGATAATGTCTCTGGACGTATTGAATGCAAATTAGGCCCTATTTCAAATGTCATGGCCATCAGTCATTTAGAAGAGCTTCGTCTATTCGTCAACTATTCAATTTGGTTGACGAATTGACAAATTTGTTTTTATATCTATTTGTTGTATATCAACCTAGTGAATAGTATTACATTTCTGAAAAATAACCCTCGACCAGAGATATGGTGTCTTTTTGTTTTTTATTTAAAGATGCGTTATACTTGTAGGTATATTAAAGTCAAACTATACGTCTTGAACTTTTGTAGATGTAGGCGAACAGCTAAAGCTCTGGTGATTGAGACTGCGCGTCTTCACTGTACGCAACATGGCCAAAACTCACCAGACATGGCTTTACCCTTTCACTACCGAAATTTAACAAAGTCGACTCTTCCATGTTGAAAATTGGACCCCTCCATTTTTCGTCCAACAGGATATTTGGTAAAATTTAATTTCTAAGTGCCAAACGATGATGATTTCAGGAGAGTAACGAGCTGTCTCTCCTGAATCTGCATTGTTGACAACATCCGTTAATTGCTTTTGACAGCGAAAGAGTTAAATTAGTATACACATACACACGTATATCGAGGGCTTGGCGTGAAACGGTTGTAACTAAAATTGGTATTGTTTTACCAAGATTAATCACCTCGCCATAAAGTCTTTATAAGCGTTAATTAATTTTGTTTGGTAAACAATGAAAATTTAGGTGCCATTGCTCGTTCTGAGCATTATTACATCCCCACTTTCCCACTTTGACACGTTATGAAATGATATAGAAGGACAACCAGTGAGGCAACACTTCTAGGTTTTCGTCGGTAGGTACGCCGTTGGCTTTTCTTAACCCTTTCCCTCATACGACAATTCTGCAGCAGACAGACGACTTTGAACATATTTCGTCAAAAAATAGAAAATCTCTATAATTGAATGGATAACCTATGACTAAAATAGGAAAACACTGTGGCAAAAGGAGAAATTGCTCGTTTTGAGCAATTTCTTCTTTTGTCACTATGTTTTCAAAAATCTGACAGCTGCAAAGGCGTCAGAAAGCGTCTATATGAGGGAAAGGGTTAAATGTAGACTGAGGAAGTTGGTGGTAGAGCGTCGGTCTCTCGTACCAAAGGTCCAGGCTACGTATTGTTTGATTAGCGGGTTTTGATTTGGTTATTTTACCACACAAACGTTGCGAAGAACTTGTTATGTCTCCAGGAAGCAGACATCGAGCGTGATTTTCACCAAATGTCTCTTGTCTGGCTCTCTTGCACCTGTACTCAACACATACTTTTGTTATATGCAACTCGCAACCCTGTCACATAGGTTATTACGGCCACTGGTGGAAGACGAATGACGCTAGTCACCCTGAATTGTATCGATCATCGGAAAGAATGAATGACCGAGAAAGGGTTTGAACTCACAACCCCTGGATTAACAGCCCTCGTCGATACCGAATGAGCTATCGCGGCTCGATGGACATGCAGTGAGGGCTCTTGTGCAGCAGTTGATCGATTAATTTTGGTTTTACGCAGTTTTCAACATTGTTGACGGCGGCAAGTTGACATATCAATGTGAATGGCCGAGACAAGGTTCGAATTAACAACCCCTGGGTTAACAGCCCGCGTCGCTACCGACTGAGTTGTCGCTGCTCGATGGACTTACCGTGAAGGGTCTTGAGAGATTGTTAGTATGAATAGTCGAGCATCGGTCTTTTACCATTCATTCGCATGTGCAACAATACCTCATACCACCTGATGCGGAATATTAAACAGATCGCTTGTTTGATGTTAACACTGCTTTCAACATATGTTTTCAATTACATCACGACGTTTCCTCGGTTAGTTACCAGTACTACTGATATATTTATCCTGACAACAGCCAGTCAGTCGTGACGGAGGGCAGCCATTACTACCATTTTTTGAATGACCCTACCGAGAATCGAACCCGCGACCTCCCGAGGCGGACGCTCTAACGATGAAGGTTCTTTTAACAAGAACACACGTTTGTATGAATTACTTTTTTTCTAACATTGTTTTCAAAATTCGTTTGTTATTGATGCGTCAGACATCGGTTCTGTAAGGTCTCGGTTATAAATTTGCTTTCAAATTGTTATTTATATATAAACTGAAATGGAAACAATACAGAAGCACAAAGCGTGTCGACCTTACCATTTATACTATTAGACTTTGTTCTATTGTTTAATCCTTTCCCATATCTAGTCGCTTTCTGACGAATCTGCAGCAGACGAGCTATGAAAACATTGTTATGAAAGGAGAATTTGCTCCCTTTTACCACAATGTCTTCAACTCCAGTCAATAATCATTCTTTCCTTTATCAGAGATGTTCCCTTTTTGTACATATATATATATATTTGCATTCGTCTGCTGCAGATTTTATTATGGGAAAGGATTAAAAATGAAAAGTCAGATGATATTGAACAATCAAGGCTTTTATATATATCCACGAGAAAACCAACAGTGTGGCCTTTGCGTAAAGTGTCGACCCGAATCAGCCTAAGCATGCAGCGCAGGCTAATCCGGACATGCATTTTTCGCCTCCCGTGGATTTTCTGTTTCAGGAATCATTACTCTATACCTCTATGCCCCTGAGACGGAATGTGTCGGCCCAGATTAGCCTGCGTGTATTACGCAGGCTGATCTGGTGCGATTCATTACACATAGTCCATAACGTTGGTTTTCTCGTGGAACGGCTCATATAAAAAAATCGGATGGACAAATCATTGTAAACTTGGAGCGTATATGGATCCATTGTGTTGTTTTCTACTTCGTTTTCTACAGCCTTTATATAATTTTTCCTGGCTAGTTTTCCAGAGCTAAAATTCTACAAAAACGATCCAAAAGATGTAGTAGTATTTCATTTCAACCTCGAACGACAAGAAGAAAATCCGCTACTACCACTTCAAGCGAATCTTGTAGTTGTGAGCTTTGTTGGATAATCGAACTTCTCGTAAAAACTGTCACCCTTGCAGGTACGTTCTAGCCCTTGTGAAGCAGACGACATTTGAAATCATTGTGGCAAAAGGAGAAATTGCTCATAATGAGCAATTTCTACTTTTGTTTCAATGCTTTCAGCCCCGTTGACTAATTATACCTTCATTTGTTTATATTTAACATATGTTCGCCAAGCTGTTTCAAGTTTGCTGCAGATTTTGGGAAAAGGGTTACGGGTTAACCGCTTCCTACGTGCAAAGGCATTTTGACATATCTGCAGCAAATTGCTCTTTTAAAAATGTCTGGAAATTTCTTCTTTTTCCACACTATTTTCAATTCTACTGTTTTACTGGGGTTTGTTTTTTTCGAGATGTTCCAAATACATATTTTCAATCGTCTGCTCCAGATTTGCGTTTTGTGGGAAAGGGTTAAAGCACATTTTCGGAGGACCATGTAAATCAAGCAGAACATTTGTCTTTTGTTTTAAGTAAAATGACCTAATGATCTAATTTAAGTCTTTTAACCTATCGTGACAGTTAAAATTCTAATCGATTTATACACGGTAAATAACATAATGACATTTTATTTATTGATAAAGATTTGAAAACATTGTGGCAAAAGGAGAAATTGTTCATAGTTTGACAAATAAAAGTTCTATAGTGGTTCGTAAAAATTAAATCTACCAGCAATGGGACATGGCGGTAAAACGAGGAGGAGAGTTCGAGTGCGAGATGAGTTACGGTGGTACGAAATTCTCATGTGCTGCTGTAAATGTCGGAAGGAATGTAAAAACTGTGGTAGGTCTTCTTCCTCTTCCATTTTTCTCTTTCCTTTTATTTTCCTTCTTCATTTCCTTTCTCTTCATTTTTTCTTCTACTTTTTCTGCATTTTTCTTCTTCTTCTTCTTCTTCTTCTTCTTCTTCTTCTTCTTCTTCTTCTTCTTCTTCTTCTTCTTCTTCTTCTTCTTCTTCTTCTTCTTCTTCTTCTTCTTCTTCTTCTTCTTCTTCTTCTTCTTCTTCTTCTTCTTCTTCTTCTTCTTCTTCTTCTTCTTCTTCTTCTTCTTCTTCTTCTTCTTCTTCTTCTTCTTCTTCTTTATAGGTCGATTCGTAAAACGTGTCTCCATTACACAATTACGCAGGATATGCATTTACTGTTTTCAAAAGTTAAAGAAAAACATTATTGAATGTGAATTTCATGTGTTATTTCAATGCCAAAAGTTTGATCAATTAATAACTGTATTTTTATTTGATTGGTATGTAGGTGACACCAACATTGATGATTTTTTATACATTGCTTCAAAACGACAATCCTGATATCATAAAAAAAAATTCATATTTCATATATTTGTTAATGAAAACATGATAAGGACATCATTCTCAGCTATATACTATTTGTTAAATATAATGCTTCGTACTATGGGCCGGTGGCCTAATTACTTTCAATAAAAGATTTGTCACTTGTCATTGTAATTACCTGCTATTCGGTATTTGATATGATGCACTCTTTTGACTTTTGCTGGTATTCGGTATTTGATATGATGCACTCTTTTGACGTTTGCTTGTCCCATGTGTCTATTTCCATATAACGTATCTCCATAACACAATTACCTGGTATTCGGTATTTGATATGATGCACTGTTTTGGATCTGTGCTTGTCCCATAGGTCGATTTTCCTAAAACGTGTCTTAATTCAACAATTACCTGATATTCGATATTTGATCTGATGCACTGTTTTGGATCTGTGCTTGTCCCATAGGTCGATTTTCCTAAAACGTGTCTTAATTCAACAATTACCTGGTATTCGGTATTTGATCTGATGGACTGTTTTGGATCTGTGCTTGTCCCATAGGTCGATTTTCCTAAAACGTGTCTTAATTCAACAATTACCTGGTATTCGGTTTTTGATCTGATGCACTGTTTTGGATCTGTGCTTGTCCCATAGGTGGATTTTCCTAAAATGTATCTTAATTCAACAATTACCTGGTATTCGGTATTTGATCTGATGCACTGTTTTGGATCTGTGCTTGTCCCATAGGTCGATTTTCCTAAAACGTGTCTTAATTCAACAATTACCTGGTATTCGGTATTTGATCTGATGCACTGTTTTGGATATTTGCTTGTACCATAAGTCGATTTTCCTAAAACGTGTCTTAATTCAACAATTACCTGATATTCGGTATTTGATCTGATGCACTGTTTTGGATCTTTGCTTGTCCCATAGGTCGATTTTCCTCAAACGTGTCTTAATTCAACAATTACCTGGTATTCGGTATGTGATCTGATGCACTGTTTTGGATCTTTGCTTGTCCCATAGGTCGATTTTCCTAAAACGTGTCTTAATTCAACAATTACCTGGTATTCGGTATTTGATATGATGCACTGTTTTGGATCTTTGCTTGTACCATAGATAGATTTTCCTAAAACGTGTCTTAATTCAACAATTACCTGGTATTCGGTATTTGATCTGATACACTGTTTTGGATCTTTGCTTGTCCCATAGGTCGATTTTCCTAAAACGTGTCTTAATTCAACAATTACCTGGTATTCGGTATTTGATATGATGCACTGTGTTGGATCTTTGCTAGTACCATAGATAGATTTTTCCTAAAACGTGTCTTAATTCAACAATTACCTGGTATTCGATATTTGATCTGATGCACTGTTTTGGATCTGTGATTGTCCCATAGGTCGATTTTCCTAAAACGTGTCTTAATTCAACAATTACATGGTATTCGGTATTTGATCTGATGCACTGTTTTGGATCTGTGCTTGTCCCATAGGTCGATTTTTCTAAAACGTGTCTTAATTCAACAATTACCTGGTATTCGGTATTTGATATGATGCACTGTTTTGGATCTTTGCTAGTACCATAGATAGATTTTTCCTAAAACGTGTCTTAATTCAACAATTACCTGGTATTCGGTATTTGATATGATGTACTGTGTTGGATCTGTGATTGTCCCATAGGTCGATTTTCCTAAAACGTGTCTTAATTCAACAATTACCTGGTATTCGGTATTTGATCTGATGCACTGTGTTGGATCTGTGATTGTCCCATAGGTCGATTTTCCTAAAACGTGTCTTAATTCAACAATTACCTGGTATTCGGTATTTGATCTGATGCACTGTGTTGGATCTGTGCTTGTCCCATAGGTCGATTTTCCTAAAACGTGTCTTAATTCAACAATTACCTGGTATTCGGTATTTGATCTGATGCACTGTTTTGGATCTGTGCTTGTCCCATAGGTCGATTTTCCTAAAACGTGTCTTAATTCAACAATTACCTGGTATTCGGTATTTGATATGATGCACTGTGTTGGATCTTTGCTAGTACCATAGATAGATTTTTCCTAAAACGTGTCTTAATTCAACAATTACCTGGTATTCGATATTTGATCTGATGCACTGTTTGGATCTGTGATTGTCCCATAGGTCGATTTTCCTAAAACGTGTCTTAATTCAACAATTACCTGGTATTCGGTATTTGATCTGATGCACTGTTTTGGATCTGTGCTTGTCCCATAGGTCGATTTTTCTAAAACGTGTCTTAATTCAACAATTACCTGGTATTCGGTATTTGATATGATGCACTGTTTTGGATCTTTGCTAGTACCATAGATAGATTTTTCCTAAAACGTGTCTTAATTCAACAATTACCTGGTATTCGGTATTTGATATGATGCACTGTGTTGGATCTGTGATTGTCCCATAGGTCGATTTTCCTAAAACGTGTCTTAATTCAACAATTACCTGGTATTCGGTATTTGATCTGATGCACTGTGTTGGATCTGTGATTGTCCCATAGGTCGATTTTCCTAAAACGTGTCTTAATTCAACAATTACCTGGTATTCGGTATTTGATCTGATGCACTGTGTTGGATCTGTGCTTGTCCCATAGGTCGATTTTCCTAAAACGTGTCTTAATTCAACAATTACCTGGTATTCGGTATTTGATCTAATGCACTGTTTTGGATCTGTGCTTGTCCCATAGGTCGATTTTCCTTAAACGTGTCTTAATTCAACAATTACCTGGTATTCGGTATTTGATATGATGCACTGTGTTGGATCTTTGCTAGTACCATAGATAGATTTTTCCTAAAACGTGTCTTAATTCAACAATTACCTGGTTTTCGATATTTGATCTGATACACTGTTTTGGATCTGTGATTGTCCCATAGGTCGATTTTCCTAAAACGTGTCTTAATTCAACAATTACCTGGTATTCGGTATTTGATCTGATGCACTGTTTTGGATCTGTGCTTGTGTCCCATAGGTCGATTTTTCTAAAACGTGTCTTAATTCAACAATTACCTGGTATTCGGTATGTGATATGATGCACTGTTTTGGATCTTTGCTAGTACCATAGATATATTTTTCCTAAAACGTGTCTTAATTCAACAATTACCTGGTATTCGGTATTTGATATGATGCACTGTGTTGGATCTGTGATTGTCCCATAGGTCGATTTTCCTAAAACGTGTCTTAATTCAACAATTACCTGGTATTCGGTATTTGACCTGATGCACTGTGTTGGATCTGTGATTGTCACATAGGTCGATTTTCCTAAAACGTGTCTTAATTCAACAATTACCTGGTATTCGGTATTTGATCTGATGCACTGTGTTGGATCTGTGCTTGTCCCATAGGTCGATTTTCCTAAAACGTGTCTTAATTCAACAATTACCTGGTATTCGGTATTTGATCTGATGCACTGTTTTGGATCTGTGCTTGTCCCATAGGTCGATTTTCCTAAAACGTGTCTTAATTCAACAATTACCTGGTATTCGGTATTTGATATGATGCACTGTGTTGGATCTGTGCTTGTCCCATAGGTCGATTTTCCTAAAACGTGTCTTAATTCAACAATAACCTGGTATTCGGTATTTGATCTGATGCACTGTTTTGGATCTTTGCTTGTACCATAGATCGATTTTCCTAAAACGTGTCTTAATTCAACAATTACCTGGTATTCGGTATTTGATCTGATGCACTGTTTTGGATCTTTGCTTGTCCCATACGTCGATTTTCCTAAAACGTGTCTTAATTCAATAATAACCTGGTATTCGGTATTTGATCTGATGCACTGTTTTGGATCTTTGCTTGTACCATAGGTCGATTTTCCTTAAACGTGTCTTAATTCAACAATTACCTGGTATTCGGTATTTGATATTATGCAAGTTGTTTTGGATCTGTGCTTGCTCTGAGTGTCGATTTCCGTATAACGTGTCTCAATTACACAATTACCTTAAAGTATTTATTTGATGTGATGCTCTGTGTTAGATCTGTACTTGTCCCCGAGGGTCGGTTGTTTCTTGGCTAACTTGGTACATCCTACTCGGTACATTTTCCCTATGCCCCGTACTAATGCCGCACATAGTCATGTTTAGCCCATTGATGACAGATAAACGATGCTGATCGCAATGGCGTTTGTCAATCGTGAATAACCATTCCGGGATACGAACCAACGACCCCTGGATCGACGACCTGCAGCCTTACCGACTGATTCATTACGCTTCGGAAATTTAGTCAGGAAATCGACAAGTTTGTATTAATTCAACCATTTACTGAAAGACTCGAAAACATTTACAGAAAATATGAAATTGTTCAAGATGAGCATTGACTCCTCTTCCAACAATTTTCTCTACTCAAAACATATTTTTGCAATTATAAAACTATTAATATTTACTCTGCGGGTGTTTTCAAAGTTGAGAACTCTTAAAATAAAACCCCGGATGTATAATGATAAATTAAGATATTTCAATTATTTGATATTTCAGTGGTCAAGCTGTGGTTGTATTTTATACCAAGCATTTTGATGATTCTGGTATCGGCTGGATGCATCGTGTTTGGTAATGTATTGCTATATTTATATTGCATTGAAGTTTAAATACTGGGATTTGCAGGGGCGTAGCTCCCTTTAGGCATTGTAGGCATGTGCCTACACTTTTTTTCTTCTAAAAAATGCCCCAAAATGTGGCTGCGGCGAAACACATCTGCGTAATGTATCGACCAGATCAGCCTGCGCTGTTCGCGCAGACTGATCCGGCCGACACATTCCGTCTAAGGGGGGATAGATAGAGTAGTGATTCCTGAAACAGAAAATCCACAGGAGGCGAAAAGTATATATCCGGGTACGCCTGTGTGGCATGCTTAGGCTGATCTGGGTCGATACTTAACGCAGAGTCCACAATGTTGATTTTCTCACGAGACGGCCTACACATTGATTATTGCCAAGCTACGCCCCTGATTTGTATTGAAATAATTTCTGAACAAGTTTGCGAGTTATAACAGCTGACACAATAAATAATTTGTCTAGATTAGGAGTGAGTTTGGATTGACGTAATATGAAGATTTATAATCAACGCTCATTGTGTCGACATCGGAAATCTCGTTTGTTCTGTTATTTCGATGTTGCCGTAATATGAAGATTTACAATCAACGCTCATTATGTCGACATCGGAAATCTCGTTTGTTCTGTTATTTCGATGTTGCCGTAATATGAAGATTTACAATCAACGCTCATTATGTCGACATCGGAAATCTCGTTTGTTCTGTTATTTCGATGTTGCCGTAATATGAAGATTTACAATCAACGCTCATTATGTCGACATCGGAAATCTCGTTTGTTCTGTTATTTCGATGTTGCCGTAATATGAAGATTTACAATCAACGCCCATTATGTCGACATCGGAAATCTCGTTTGTTCTGTTATTTCGATGTTGCCGTAATATGAAGATTTACAATCAACGCTCATTATGTCGACATCGGAAACCTCGTTTGTTCTGTTATTTCGATGTTGCCGTAATTTGCCGATTTACATGTGCTGCTGCATAGAGGACTAGATAAGAGGAAGTGAACAGGTCTTTTCCCCACAATATTTTTCTTATTTCTCAACCAAATGCTATGTTGTGGGTACTCAAAAGAATCGTCTCACTGAGACGATTCTTTTGAGTACCCACAACATAGGGTTTAAATGTCAAATAAGGATTTTAGAACATGCACAACTCCCGTTATCAAGAGCTCTGACTGAGTGTACATATATTTTTTTAAATATCTATACAGAATTTATAATTTTTATTTTGGTATTAAATAAATGCCTCGTGTCCAAAATTCAACAAAAACTAATACTCTAATATAATCAAATACATATAAATATACAATGTACAAGAAATTGTCCTGAATGTATGTAAACAGTTAACAGCATGTGATTCCTCAAAGCGTTACCCCATATTCGACCATTTTCCGCATACAAGTAATCAATAGCAGATGATTTTGGAAATAATGTGGCAAAAGAGGAAATTGTGAACATAATTAGCAATTTCTCCTTTTGCCACATGTTATTTAATTGATTCAATAACCATAATTTCATTTATTTATAGATATTTTTTCCAGATTTTCGTCAATATATTTTACAAAAAAAACCGTCAAGGCAAGCATATTTAAAATTCTTAAAAATGAAATATGAAATTATTGAATAGATGGGAAAATATTGTGGAAAAGGAGAAACTGTTCACTTTGAGCAATTTCTACATTTGTTACAATGTTTTAACAGTCCGTCTGGTGACGTTGTGGGAAAGGGAGATATAAAAAAAAAACGTCAAGGCAAGCATATTTAAAATTCCTAAAAATGAAATATGAAATTATTGAATAGATGGGAAAATATTGTGGAAAAGGAGTAACTGTTCACTTTGAGCAATTTCTACATTTGTTACAATGTTTTAACAGTCCGTCTGGTGACGTTGTGGGAAAGGGAGATATAAAAAAAAAACGTCAAGGCAAGCATATTTAAAATTCTTAAAAATGAAATATGAAATTATTGAATAGATGGGAAAATATTGTGGAAAAGGAGAAACTGTTCACTTTGAGCAATTTCTACCTTTGTTACAATGTTTTAACAGTCCGTCTGGTGACGTTGTGGGAAAGGGAGATATAACACAACCATTTCATCCATTAAAGGTATACTTTGGAGGACAGACTGTGACAGTCATAGCACGATACCCTATTGGTTATTCGGGTGCGCTGTATCCCCGTATATACTGCTCACCTTCATTAAAGCGGTAAAAGAACAGTACCAGGGAATCACACTATGGCGTATTGTCTACTTCCTGACGTATCTTATATTTACTGCTTGGCTTGTGTATGGTATGATTTTTAACTTATATGTGAAACTTTAAGATTCGCGAATGAATTTGAACTAATCAAAATGTCCTGATTGAATGATTGATTGATTGTGCTTTAACGCCGTTTTCAACAACCGTTATGTCATACCATGGGGGGGAATTCACCTACCTATGTATTTCCTGACTTTCTCACACCAGTACTCCACACAACAGTCTTTCCAAGCAACTGGCTGCTTTCCCACATAGACTATTAGCCGCTTGGTTGAAGACGAATGACGCTTATTGCATTGCCTTTTTTCAAACGTCGGAGAATGTTAGCCGAGCTGGGGTTCGAACTCATAATCTCTGAAAAGGCGATCTGCGAATAATTGTGTGGTAACAAGAATTGTTAAATATCAAGTGAGATGATATCAATGTGCATTACTTCGAAACCGACTCAGTGGTGTAGTGGTAGAGCGTCCGCCTCGGGAAGTCGAGAGTTCGATCCCCGGCCGGGGCATACCAAATACTTTAAAAATGGTAGAAATGGCGGCACCCTTGGCGCCCAGTGTTGCGGGGTTGGCATTACCGCTGACTGACTGGTGTCAGGATATAAAAACTAGTAGTACTGGTAACTTACCCAGGGAACGCCGTGATATAACTGACAAAATAATGAAAGCGGCGTAAAACACCAGACGACCAATCAATCAATACCTTACTTAGACTTTTATTCGGAACTCTGCAGCTTAGTTCCTATAATGGATTAGTTACATTCCGGAAATACCCGAGTGAGATTGCTCTACGTTGAATAGTGCTCGCTACTCCAATCGTCATTTCTCGGGTTAAAGCGTCGACAGCAATGATGTCCGCTTTAATATTCGTGTTAGAATATCACACCAACCCAACCGGAAGTTAACGTGTTTGAATAAGTGTAAATAGTTATCCCTTTCCCACATAAAGACGCATTATAAAGTATCAGCAGCAGACGATTTTTGAAAACATTGTGGCAAAATGAGAAATTGCTCATATTTAGCAATTTCGTCTTTTGCCATAATGTTTTCAACTCTTTTTGGTAATAATTCTATCATATATAGGGAGTTTTCAAATGTTCACCAAAAATGATTACAAAGTCGTCTGCCGTACAGATTTGTTGTATGTGGTAAAAGAATAAAAGGAATTTCGAGGGCGTGAAACGGCTGTAATTAAAATATGTATTTTTTTACCAAGGTTAATCACCTTGCCCTAAAGTCTTTATAAGCGTTAAATCATTTTTTCTTGATAACCAATGGAAATTGAAGGTGCCAAAACTCGTTCTGAGCAATGGTACCTATATTTGCATTGTTTACAAAGGGGTCAAAATTGCCCCTAAACCAGGTTTTCAAAATAGGTTTTTAGTTACAACCGTTTTACGCCAAGCCCTCGATTTGATAACCCAAAAACAGGGACTTGTTCTTCATCATTATACTAATCAGTGTACTTAATCATAAGTACAATAAGTCGTAGCTCGCATTATTTTACTTAATCATAAGCACAATATTCGTAGCTCGCATTATTCTACTTAATCATAAGTAAAATAATCGTAGCTCGCATTATTCTACGCAGAGCAATCGGGTCCCATTCCGGTATTTCATGATGAGCAATTTGTCCTTTTGCCACACTCTTTTCATTTGTATACACTACTTGTTCAAAGTCGTCTGCTGCACATTTATTTATGTGAGAAAAGGGGTTAATTAAATCTTTTTATATTTATAGGCTGTCTGTTGGTGTACGACACGTGGATACATGATCCGAATGGTTGTAACAAGTACCTGAAATGGTTCGCCTTCTATTTGACCTTTCTACACTGGGTCATCTTTATCCTCGCCACGGTAATCGTGGTATACCTCTGGACCAGGATATGTTGTTGTTGTACACAGAATGCGATAAAACCTTTGAAACCCAGCTTTGTGGATGACGAATATATTTAAAGGCAATGATAAGATGATTTGGATTTTGAGAGAGAGTGATGGAGATAAGAGAGGGAGACAGAGAAGAGAGAGAGAGAGAGAGATGAGAGAGAGAAGAGAGAGAGAGAGAGAGAGGATGAGAGAGATGAGAAGAGGATAGAGAGAGAGAGAGAAGAGAGATGAGATAGAGAGAGAGAGAGAACTAGAG
>JASEVX010000003.1:59244578-59608857 GCA_031761405.1 Serripes groenlandicus
CACACTATTGTATACATATCGCAAAAATGGTCGTTGCATAGTTTACACACTCATTGATGCATTAATCCCAATGCATGCTACATCAAAACCAAAAGAACGCAGCATAACAGTGATAACTATATTGAAATTCCAATTGGAATATGAAAGCAAAAAATAAACAATTTGTATCCACATTTTCTGGTTACTTACAACAACAAATGGTGGCTTATTTGTATTAACTTGTTTGAAATAATTTATATAATACTTTAAAATTAACATGATTCATTTTATAAACACGAGAATATTTACACTGTGCTATAATAGAACAATAAATTAATGAATAGCCCGTGGCTGGAGATTATTTACGCAAAATAATCCAAATTGTGCGGGGTCAGTATAGCATGGCTTTATACAGTCACAGTCACAGCTGCCTAAAAACAACTGAATCAGTTATTTTTTCCATAACATAGGTGAACAAATACATGCACTTTTTTCATTCTTTCAAATTCTCAAAAAAAGAGAAGATTCAATGAGTAGGTTGTATACGTTGTTGATCTGAACGTACTTATAGATCGGTCGGTGGTATTTTTTACTCTGTAATGTTTGTCACGATACCTAATTTCTGTTGATATTTATACAGTTCTAGCGATTTCGCACCACAATGAGTATGAATCTTGAAATTATAAACATAAGGGCCGTGGTGTGTATGTGTACAACATTAAATGAAGGAGCCGAGCCCCGGTAGCTCAGTCGGTAGCGACGCGGGCCGTCAATCCAGAGATTGTGAGCTCGAATCCCGGCTCGGCCAACTTTCTTTCCGAGGATTGACAAAAGTCAATGCGACATGCGTCATTCGTCTTCCACCAAGGGCTAAGTCTATGTGGAAAAGCAGCCAGTTGCTTGGGAAGATTGTTGTGTGCAGTACTGGTGTGAGAAAACCAGGAAATGCATGAGTAGCTGAACTGGCCGCCGTGATATAACTGAGAAATTGTTAAAAGCGGCGTTAAACCCCAATCAATCAATCAATCAATCAATCAATTAAATGAAGGAACAGATGAATAGCTAGGTAGAATATTTAATACTACAAAGGTTAACATGAAATGCATGGGTTATATAGAAATATGTTACACTAAGAGGTGTCGCTTTGAGTGGATACACCTTCATGCATGAGTTCATTTGTTAAGACAATATACACAACACTCCCCCGTCAAATGTAAAGTCATCAATTCAAATTCAATTTTGAAATCGTAATATGCCTCCATATGCCAATAAGTCACCGCATTTTGATTTTTAGTCTAGAAATATTTGGCGGTTCGAAATGACCGACATGGGTATATGAAGTTCATTCATTTTTGAAAAAAATATTTCACAGATCATCCACTTTCATTGACATTATATTAATAGTATATACATACGATCTGCAACTACCATGACATCTCCCTGAACCACATGTGGTGTTTAGAAACGCTGAGCTGATATAGAAAGACAGATGTGAAGTAATTCAATGCCGATATTGTAAAACATATAATTGACATATACAACATATAATTGACATATACAACATGTAATTGACATACACAATTTACTTGAAATATACAACATGTCATTGATATACACCATTTAATTGACATATACAACATATCATTGATATACAACATGTAATTGCCATAAAAAATGTAAATGACATGGTAATTGCAGTCATACATGTAATTGACATTGTCATTGTCATGCATATCACCTGCACATCGGTCATGTTACGAATATCCTCTTAACAGGTGTTGTCACTGTTTGGGGAAAACCCACTGTGCAGGTACAAAGGTTTAACATCGTTTGTTGCAGTGAATAGTGTAATGGTCATATTTGAATAATCTGGATATATCACATCGATAGCAATTATGGGTCGTCGTCCAGGATCATCGCTAGATTTTAAAAAGTATTAGTTAAGGATTGTTTGAAGATGGCGATCGTGTCGCTGGCGTCGCACGTTGTTTTTGGCGTTCATAAACTGGCAATGACTCGTCTACAAGTACGATTCCACCAGACAGACACTGTGATCAGGTAAACCTTGTGACGCCACTGGAAAAATACCCGAAGTGTGACCTCATTCAGACGTATTCGCATCATGGTTGCCCGGAATCATGAACTCAACTTACCAGGATTTTGAGTATTGGCTCTACTTACATCGTCAAACGTGATCGCTACGGTGGTGGAAATGTTTTGGTATGGATCTGTTTTTTACATAGCGGGAAGACAGAACTGAAAACCATACGTGATAACCCAAATAGGTTCGTTATTGTTATGTATTGATTATCGTTCCCGCCATTGTTCATACTGACGTTCTCCATGAAGATATCGCGCTCTCACACTGCTCGTTACACAGAGAAGGTTCTGAAGGTAAACAACATTGACTACCCTGATTGGCCAGCGAAATCATATGAATTTGCCCCGATTGCGCATGTTTGGGATCATCTAGGTCGGTAAGAATAAACGGACCAGTAGTACTGGTACCTAACCCAGGAAACACCGTGATAAAACTGAAAAAATATTGAACACGGGGTAAAACAACAAACGATAAATAATCAATAAATAATATGAGACGCCGCTGTAATTTACAAACTGGATGGACACTTGAAATATTGACAGAGACAGATTATTTCTTTGTTTAACATAAAGTTAAAATATCGTTATTTGTCAAAACTGTTTGATATCAAGACTGGATAATAAATGAACTATACTGTAGGTAATTAATTTTACTTTAATGCTTTTGTTTTCCTAATTGAGTCACAATATATAAGCAGTTACTAAACGTTGTCTTCTGAGTATATTGTATCGAACGAACACGCATGTTTTACGGTCAGAAGATGATAAATTTTGCTAAGCTCCATTTTATCTAAGCAAACGTTTGTCTCTGTTATGCCTTTAAGAAAAACCAGTTTCATGCTATACCCCATCTTTGATATTACTATGAATTTCAGCTTGGAAAAAGAACACCATTTGAGGTCATGAATTGTCATTTGAGATTGCTGTGTTCCATAACTCTGTCTTGTTTTAAGCAAGACCCTTTTTCACTAAAAAGTTATGGTTATTATCACTCTGCAACACAAGCTAAGCTATCCTGCAATGGTCTAAGCAACTATAGGAAATAAAATATATCAGAACCACGAGTTATTTCCCCTAGTCTATTACATCATATAAGCGCTGTACTTAAAATACAAAGACCCAAAACAAGCGTCTGAGCTAACCTATCCTGCAATAAGGGAGACAATTTTTGAAAAATGGTCAAAGGGAAACGACTTTAGAAAATGAAATTTATCAGAAGCACGAGTTATTTCCCTTAGACCATAAAATCATTGATCTGCAATGGTCTAAGGGAGACAACTTTTGACAAATGTTATTTGTTTCATGGTCTAAGGGAAACAACTTTAGAAAAATATATGTAAGAAACACGAGTTGTTTCCCCTAGACCATAAAATCATTGAAACAACCATCTTCATCTGCAATGCTCTAAGGGAGACAACTTTTGACAAATGTTATTTGTTTTATGGTCTAAGGGAAACAACTTTAGAAAATATATATAAGAAACACGAGTTCTTTCCCCTAGAAAATAAAATATAAGAGCCTTACAGAACATACAAAGAGCAAAAACAAGCATCTTAACTAAGCTATCCTGCTATGGTTAAAGGAGAAAACGATTGAAAATTGTAATTAATTTAATGGTCTAATGGAAACAACAAGTTATTTCTCCTAGACCATTACATTTCTGAAGTCAGATCATATAAGCGTTGTACATAAAATACAAAGGCCCAAAACACCTATCCTGCAATGGTCTAAGGGAGACAATTTTGAAAAATGTAATTAATTGTATGGTCTAGGGGAAACAACTCTAGAAAATGAAATATATCAGAAGCACGAGTTATTTCCCCTAGATCATAAAATCATTAAAAAACAGAAACGACCGTGTTAGGAAGGTTATTCTGCAATGGACAACAAGAAAATGAAATATATCTTTAAGCATAAACTCATTAAAATAGCAAAACGACCGTCTTTGTCTTCAATGGTCTAAGAGATACAACTTTTGAAAAATTTATAACAATTTTATGGTATAAGGGAAACAACTTTAGAAAATGAAATAGATCTGAATCACGAGTTATTTCCCCTAGACCATAAAATCATTATAATACAAAAACGACCGTCTTAATCTACAATGGTCTAAGGGAGACACCTTTTGAAAAATGATATCAATGTTATGATCAAAGGGAAGCAACTATAGAAATGAAATAGATCTTAAGCCCGAGTTATTTCCCTTAGACCATTCAATTTCTGAAACTGGATCATTTAAGCACTGCCCTGCAATGGTCTAAGGAAGACAACTTTAGAAAATGAGTTATTTCCCCTCGACCATAAACTATAACAGCCTTACATAAACTAAAAAGAGCAAAAACTATCCTGCAATGGTTTAAAGGAAAAACTTTTGACAATTGTAACTAATGAAATGGTCTAATGGGAGACAACTTTGCATTGAGTTAATTTATGAAAGGATTAAAAATCGATCAACAAGATGTTTTATCTTTATAAAAAACAGCTGTCATTCAAATAATTTGATACTCTTTTGAGTTTATTTTATCACTGGAACTTATTCCTTCTTCTGGGGTTAATTATGGTTAATTTCGGTGGAGAGAATCTTATGTCTTTACGCAGGAATCTAGAATGAAAATCTCTAGTACTTAGATTCCTGATTAACGTTTCCGCTGAAAAATATTCGAAAGGATTTTTAGAAATTCCGACGCCTAGGCCAACTTACACATTTACCGTTTATGTTATGTTTTGTCAACTATTTATTTTGTCATCCTTTCAATAATCTGATTTTTTGAGTATATATGTTATCATTGTGACTTGATTATCTGAATTTGTTTTTGAGTCTAGATTCCAGTCTCAAAATGATGAGTGTATTCGGATTTCGCATACTATAGCAATTGGCTCTAACGGGCCCCTTGCTATAAACGATATTATGAGCAATTTCTCATTTTGTCACAACGCTTTTAAAAGGTAGAGTGTTGCAGATGAGGCGTCAGAAAGCGTCTGTATGCGGGACAGGGTTAAGCATGAGGGGACATTTAAGAAGGTAAAAACAGACGTAAAGACATTGTAAAGATGATGTAAAAGTGGGTATTTTCTCCCCATCTTTCCAAAACATCTATCTTTGACGCAATCAAAATCTTCAAAGCGCTAATCGAAGTAGTGGACACAGATATGATAACTATACATATTAAGCATTACGCCTGACTGGCTGGTGTCGTGATGCATGTACAGTAGTACTGGTACGCCGTGATACAACTAAAACATCGTTGAAAGCGGTGTAAAACACCAAACAATCTGCATAGTCACATCGGGTAAGCTTCATTGTGGCTTCAATAGGCTGATTTTGACTGAACATATAGACAAAAGTGTGTCACTTCTAAAAAACTATCTAAAGAATGTAACACAACACATACTGATAATTATTTACGTACACTCTGAAACAAGCTCTTGCAACTTGTAAATAATATCAAATAGTAATCACTTACTATGTTTGCTATAAGGTGTCTGTACAAGAAGTTGCGCCGATTGTTCGAGAGAAAACTCACAGCTTCTTAGAGGGCCTAACTGGGAATCGAATCTTTATTGACCAAGATGCAGGATATTTACCACTGAACCACAGTCCTTCAAAGGCGGATTTAAGTGTGGATCATGCTACATACCTTTTCACAGAGATACTACAAGACAAAAAAAAAAGTCATTTATGCTGGTTTTCTTTTAAATATCTTACTCAGTGGCAGCATTCGCTACCGTATGCGGCTCGGCTTGACGTCAGAAGAAAGTCGTTTGTTTTATGGATTAAAGTTAATTTGAAATAGTCGATTTCATACCGATGTTACCTTTGCACAGAAATGTACATTATTCATTTGTTTTTTCATATTGTCGCAATGTTTTCAAAAGTCACCTTTCAAATGTCTTCTGTGTCTGATAAAAGGTTAAGATAAAATTGTATGAACCTATTTGTAACATCTGCCATATAGGACGCATACTTTGGATACAGATGTGAAGACAAGTGTGGGGAAAAGATCAAATTGCACGTTAAACTCGTTCTCCGAATTGTGCCGTAGTACAAATCTTCAAAGCGTTATTTGAAGAAGGTACATTATGACATTTATATCACCAAAAAACACCGCATATTGACCAAACTTTGCTCGCCTTGTTGGATCTCTTTTTCTATCATTATGATAAATGTAGCCTTTTGTCCAAAAGACGTCTACTGCAGATGCGTCTGTGTGTTGGTAAAAAAGACAGTGACCATACACACATTTTTAAACAAGAGCGCATTAAAAAGGAGCGAAAAAGGAGCATTATTGAATAATTATTGAAGCCAGAGATGTGACTTGGTATAGACAAGCGTATTGTTCCTATGAACATGTGTACCATGTTTAATTTGAAAATGTTGAACGGTTTGTGAATTATGGGGTAAGGTTAAAGTTTTGAGACGACGACGACGCCTATAGTATCACAATAGTACGACTTTTTTTCTTTTCGGTCGATGTTTTTGAAACGATCACAGGTACATCTGCTCGTCAGGGAATTCGAACCCGTGACAATTTTAACAATGGACCAGTTGCTTTATCCCTGGACTATTTTCTCCAACTGTAAATGCACACTTGAATCTTCTCTTTTTTTCTTCTTTTTTTTTTAAAGAAGAGAATTGTATATTCCAGTATACCATGGTCCGTGTACGCGTCCGGGAATTATCGTTCAACAAAGAAAACGTTGGGTACATTCCATACGTGCGTGGCGTGTTTCGGTTCCGTATCGTTTCGCTCGATGAGCAATTTTTCACGGAAACGGCCGATTCACGGATGATCTTCGTAGGATAAAGATGCCCAGAAACAATGCTAAATTTAAGCGTCACTCTAAAGAAATCACCGAAAACTGATTGAATTGATCCGAAGAAGCCTGACTGTATATGATGTTACGACGGCAGATTACAGAGAATACATGTGGAATTCTATTGCAAATGCCCTCCAAATTGAAGGAATTTGTGTTAATAATCACTGCATGTATTTCTATTTTTTCTATTCATATAACGACCATTTTATTGACAAAATACATTATGCAAAATGTTTTACCAAATAGCAATTTTTCCATGTCATGAACTCATAAATGTTTGTTACTAACGCACAGTTAAATTAGTATTCCGTATTTACTAAACGTCAAATATATTTCAAGACTAGTCTGTTTTTCGAAAGAAAATCCAGCTATTTAACTATTGTCATATTCGTGCTGTCGTTGTTGTTGTTGTACTTGTGGTCATGCAACAAATTTATCCTTGGGCATACATTTTACATATTTAGACCTTATCTCATACAGCATTCTAACAATGGCCGTAAGTCCATCATTCACTTTAATGAAAGTATCCCTCTTTGTAAACAACAAGCATTGACATCCTCATGAGATCCTTATTTTCCAGGCGATGACACTAAGAGTCTAAGTTCGTTGGCGAATATTACGCGAAACTCACGTCAAAAAAGAAAAGAGAGCGTTCCAGCAAAATAAAGTCTGATGGCGAAGCCTCGGCAACAATCCGGTTGCATATCCACCCTCCATCTCAACAGTTCTACCCACAGGCAAATGCCAGCATCTAGCGATACATTTGCAAACCTGCCATGGTGAATGTTGGTTCTGCCAGGGATACAACGTAAAACCATCCGGCAGGACTTGATACATGACCATGCAATCGTTGGACTAGTTGTATTGACAATGTGTTGCATTGAAATGCGGTTGAACTTTATCATGTTTACATGTGTCCTCAAAGAGTATTCTTTCACAAATTATAGCTGTTTAATGCATTATACACATTTGAGTACCTAACTTTTCTTCACTGATATTGGTCGTTCAGTGTTGTGCATGTATGCATGCACAGGTCAGTTGCTTGTGTACCATGTTCAGTTTCGTTACGCAAAATAAGACGGAAAATGAACAATTTTAAAAAAACAATTTTTTTTATTACTTCCTAGTATGTATGTATTATTAATAAAACATAAAAACGCGTTTATGCAGTTCTCTCTCATAGCATGTCTGCCACTTCACCTACACATGTGTTTCCTGACTTTCTCACATCAGTATTCCACACAACATTCTTACCAAGCAACTGGCTACTTTTCCACATAGAAAATAGACTGTTAGCTCATTGGTGGAAGATGAATGACGCTTGTCACAGTGACTCTTTGTCAAACGAACGTTATCATACTGTGTAGATGCGTCTTTACGGCGAGATGACTGTGTATTTGTGTCACGGCTAGATGACGAACGTTATCAGACTGTGTAGATGCGTTTACACGGCTAGATGACGAACGTTATCAGACTGTGTAGATGAGTTTACAAGGCTAGATGACGAACATTATCAGACTGTGTAGATGCCTTAACACGGCTAGATGACGAACGTTATCAGACTGTGTAGATGTGTTTACACGGCTAGATAAAGAAGGTTATCAGACTGTGTAGATGCCTTAACACGGCTAGATGACGAACGTTATCAGACTGTGTAGATGCGTTTACACGGCTAGATGACGAACGTTATCAGACTGTGTAGATGCCTTAACACGGCTAGATGACGAACGTTAATAGACTGTGAAGATGCGCTTACACGGCTAGATGACGAACGTTATCAGACTGTGTAGATGCGTTTACACGGCTAGATGACGAACGTTATCAGACTGTGTAGATGCCTTAACACGGCTAGATGACGAACGTTATCAGACTGTGAAGATGCGCTTACACGGCTAGATGACGAACGTTATCAGACTGTGTAAATGCGTTTACAGCTAGATGACGAACGTTATCAGACTGTGAAGATGCGTTTACACGGCTAGATGACGAACATTATCAGACTGTGTAGATGCGTTTACACGGCTAGATGACGAACATTATCAGACTGTGTAGATGCGTTTACACGGCTAGATGACGAACATTATCAGACTGTGTAGATGCGTTTACACGGCTAGATGACGAACATTATCAGACTGTGTAGATGCGTTTACACGGCTAGATGACGAAGGTTATCAGACTGTGTAGATGCGTTTACACGGCTAGATGACGAACATTATCAGACTGTGTAGATGCGTTTACACGGCTAGATGACGAACATTATCAGACTGTGTAGATGCGTTTACACGGCTAGATGACGAACGTTATCAGACTGTGTAGATGTGTTTACACGGCTAGATGACGAACATTATCAGACTGTGTAGATGCGTTTACACGGCTAGATGACGAACGTTATCAGACTGTGTAGATGCGTCTTTACGACGAGATGAAGAACATTATCATACTGTGTAGATGAGTTTACACGGCTAGATGACGAACGTTATCAGACTGTGTAGATGTGTTTACACGGCTAGATGACGAACATTATCAGACTGTGTAGATGCGTTTACACGGCTAGATGACGAACGTTATCAGACTGTGTAGATGCGTCTTTACGACGAGATGACAAACGTTATCAGACTGTGTAGATGTGTTTTCATGGCTAGATGACGAACATTATCAGACTGTGTAGATTCGTCTTTACGACGAGATAACGAACGTTATCAGACTGTGTAGATGTGTCTTCATGGCTAGATGACGAACGTTATCAGACTGTGTAGATGTGTCTTCATGGCTAGATGACAAACGTTATCAGACTGTGTAGATGCGTTTACATGGCTAGATGACGAACATTATCAGACTGTGTAGATTCGTCTTTACGACGAGATAACGAACGTTATCAGACTGTGTAGATGTGTCTTCATGGCTAGATGACGAACGTTATCAGACTGTGTAGATGTGTCTTCATGGCTAGATGAAGAACGTTATCAGACTGTGTAGATGTGTCTTCATGGCTAGATGACGAACGTTATCAGACTGTGTAGATGTGTCTTCATGGCTAGATGAAGAACGTTATCAGACTGTGTAGATGTGTCTTCATGGCTAGATGACGAACGTTATCAGACTGTGTAGATGCGTCTTTACGGCTAGATGACGAAGGTTATCAGACTGTGTATATGTGTTTTCACGGCGAGATGACAAACGTTATCAGACTGTGTAGATGTGTTTACACGGCTAGATGACGAACATTATCAGACTGTGTAGATGAGTTTACACGGCTAGATGACGAACGTTATCAGACTGTGTAGATGCGTTTACACGGCCAGATGACGAACGTTATCAGACTGTGTAGATGCGTTTACACGGCTAGATGACGGACGTAAGCAGACTGTGTAGATGCGTATTTACGGCGAGATGACGAACGTTATCAGACTGTGTAGATATGTTTACATGGCTAGATGACGAAGGTTATCAGACTGTGTAGATGCGTCTTCGCGGCGAGATGACGAACGTTATCAGACTGTGTAGATGAGTTTACATGGCTAGATGACGAACATTATCAGAATGTGCAGAAGCGTTTGCTTATATGGATTGTCGCTGGCCGTTAAGTTCCGAATGTTGGTTTTCGTGTGACGTGATTGATGCATATGTCTTTGGCCTCCCCCCTCAGGTAAAAACCTCAAATCATCACTAACTGAGTCCGTCTTTTGGAAAAGGTACAACAGTGGTTTTTGTGAACAGTGTAGACTCAGCTCAGCCTGTGCATCTGCAAAGTCTGGTCAATATATACAATCTTCGCACATTACTGACATTAGCGTGTTAACGATTCTGTAAGATTGTAGGCTTATCAACGTGTTTACCTTGTCTTCGAGACCTGTTATTAGGCATTCGGCTCTTTTTGGTCTGTTTTATATGTTTGTTTTGACGAGCCCGCTTCCGGTCTATAAGACTGTGCAGATGGCGGGGTGATTTAAACCTAAACTGTTCAGCAATACCAACGTTTCCCATGGTCGGGCTAAATTAGTAATTACATCATATTATATTAACTCTGTTCGGTTACATTGTGGCATTCGAACGACAACTTGAATTTGCTGGCAGGAAGAAGTCCGTTTACTTTGATAAATAAATTATGGCCTTCGCTGGCTCTTCTGACTTTGAAAATAATAGAACTATTTTCGCTCTGACATAAAACGAAACATTGTTTTAATAAAACACGTTATGTTTGATTTGAATTTTAAAGTGATGTTATCAAAACGTTATTATTCTAATCATACGTCGTCAATATCATTATACAATGCCAGTTCTATTCTATTCTATTCCCGGGCCTACCGAATATATAATATGCGAACACTGAATTCGTGATACAAAAGCATAACTGTTCAGTTTCTATGCCAGATCGAACACCGGACGGGTTCACCCAAAGATTTTTGAAAATGGGAGTAATGGCGATTACCTTCTCACCGTTCACAGGTTGTAAGAGCTGAATGTGTGACTATAAACATAGTCCTACCAGTAGTAATGCATTGGTGCCCGGGGTATATCACCCTGGTTTTTCTCATTTAATTATAACTGAAACATAGGCTACCTATTCTATCTACATTTTCTATAGGCTTAATTTATTTTTCTAGCATGTTTTCAATTTAAATAACAATAATAGGCCTAATAATAATAATAATAATAATTAATAATAATAATCAATAATAATAATAATGTGAAAAGAGTTGAAAATGAAAAAGAAAGTCGCTTCTTGGAGGTAAAGGATTGTTTTATTATTATACATTAAAATAAAAAAAAATGATCTATTGACTCAGAACATTATGTGTAATAAGTTCTTGTTGTGGAGAAACTGGAGGTTTAACTTCCTTATTTCAATTTCGCAACCCTTTTCTATATTTAAACACTATATTTAGTGTTTACAGAAAACATCGTTTGAAAGGAGAGAAGAAAATGCTCATATTGATAAAGTTCTCATTTTCCTTCAATAGTTTCTATTATATTTTATTGCCTACATTTGTTGTTGTTCACATATATATATATATATATATACATGTACATTTCACCGGAGTATATGTATATGCGGCAGAATTTAAAAATAATTTCGTTTAAAAATAATTTCTAATTGTTTATTTCGTTCAAAGTAATCCTAAAACTTGTAGCGTCTAGACAGTAGGACGGAGCGGAGAATGTTATTTTCTTAGCAATGTTTGTTTATTAAACGTGAGTTAACTTTTTATTGATTATTTCATGCATACAGGTTCTGATTTTATAAATTATGTTAGAAACAACTTAGCATTGGTCAGCCGATCGCATTTAATTGTTTATGTTGATTTTCCAACTGCGATTAAAGTTTCCCAGAAAACGTGTTTCGACAAACTTGAAAACTATGTCACGATTCGCCATGATGCCCGTTGGAAATTCTCAGAGTTGACCCAGTTTGTAAAATTACATTTTGGGGCAATCTTTGGGATGTTTTCCACAATTTATTTAATGTGTTTAGGACTTAATTCTTGTTTATGTTGACATTCGCATCGATTGTTTGCAAATTAACGATTAACACGAAACACTTCGCTCTTGAAGTAACGGAATTTGTAATCCCACTGAAAATGGATTTGACAAATTGTTGATGGACTTTGTACTGTACTTTACAAGTTTATTTCTTGCATTAACCCTTTCCCACATACACCAATTATGCAGCAGACGATTGAAAGCAATCATGCAAACACATGGAATATCTCGATAAATGAATGTACTAGTTAGTTACTGAACAAAGTTGAATCGATTTCCCCTTTGGACAATGTTTCGGACCCCAATGTTTTCAAAAGTTGTCTGCTGCTATTGCGTCAAATGCAATGCGTCTGTAAGTGGGAAAGGGTTAAATCAAACTTAATTAATGATTTAGAAATAGAAGATTTTTTAACATTATTGTCATTTGATTTTAATAACACATTGTTTTTGTTTTTATTATTATTTTTATCATTTTCTTGCAACATCAACAAGTTCTAAATGCAATGCGTCTGTAAGTGTGAAAGGGTTAAATCAAACTTAATTAATGATTTAGAAATAGAAGATTTTTTAACATTATTGTCATTAGATTTTAATAACACATTGGTTTTATTATTATTTTTATCTTTATCATTTTCTTGCAACATCAACAAGTTCTCTTTCACTATCAGGCTATGGTTTCAACCCTGTAACCCGTCACTATAATTTCAGATTTAAAAAAAAATGACTAGTGGATTGAATATTTTCTGGAACTGTTATGATTTTAATTTTAACCCTATATACCACACTTTCTGATGCCTCTGCACCAAACTGTTGAAAACACTGTGGCAAAAGCAGAAATTGTTTTTCACTTTATCTAACAGTTTTAGTATTTTTGACTGAATGTTTTGAAAGTTTCTGCTACAGATAAGTTATACATATGTTGGAAAGGGATAGAGAACATTGTGGGAAAATAAGATATTATAATAAATTGAGTCATGTCTCCTTTCACATAATTACTTTCTAGTTTAATGTAATGTCAGTAAGGCTAAAAATGTATTTTTCGTTTTTTTATTCCATCATAATTGATTGTTTTTGTATTAATTGTGAAATAAACATCTAGAGATCTGATCTAGATAAGTGACATGTATCCTTTACTTGACAGATTACATTTGACAAGGTCTGGCTTAAAATGTTTGTATACATCATTACATGTTATAATACAATAATGGAAATGATTATTTCAATATTTGCGCTTCCTTTTTCAAATCTATTTTAAATCTCTTTTTCTTTGATTGCAGCCATACATGAAAAGGTTGGCAGAAAAGGTATGAGTAACAATGGGAACAATAGCAGGAGAGACCAGACCTGGCTTAATCTACCTTCATCAGAACACAAGTAAAGAGTTTACAGAGTCCCTGGCTAAAACTGATCACAAAACACCAGATACATTCCTAAATGAACTGATTGATGTGTTTGTTAAGAATGAGCAAACACAGGCATTACAGGTCAACAGGGACCTGTCTTTTAAATTCCTGGCTCTGCTGTCCGGAACACAGTTTGGAGACTGCAATGACTTGATGAAACACCTGCTTGGTCTGTATTCACAGTAAGTTCATTTCTCTTATAAATGTTATTCAACCTTTTCCCCGACCACCTCATTGGTGTAGTGGTAGGTCCGACTTGGTGGGAGCGGCAGGTCGCGGAATGATACCAGGTTGTGTCGTACCAAATATTTAAAAATGGTAGTAATGGCTGCTCTTTTTGTCCCTCAGGGTTGTGGCATTACAACTCAGTGTGTGGTGTCAGGATAAATGGACCAGTAGTACTGGTAACTTACACAGGAAATGCCGTGATATAACTGATCCATTGTTGAAAGCGGCACAAAACACCAAACAATCCCAATGAATCAAAAGCATCTACAGAAAGACAATTTTTAAAAACATTGTGATAAAAAATGAGATATTGCTCTCAATAATTAACTTCCATTTCTTTTTTCACATTTTAACCCTTTCCCACCTGCAGACGCATTTCGACGCAATAGCAGCAGACGACTTTTTGAAAACATAGTGACAAAAGAAGAAATTGCACAAAACGTGCAATTTCTCCTTTTGACACAATGTTTTCCACTTTTAGTCATAGCTTATCCATTCAATTATGGAGATTTTCTATGTTTTGATAAAATATGTTCAAAGTCGTCTGCTGCAGAATTGTCGTATGAGGGAAAGGGTTAAGAGACATACCATAAGTTTCTTAGATGTTATTCAATTTTTCAGTAGTCTGCTGCCGATTTGTTTTATTTGGAAGAGGCCATTTTATTTAACCCTTTCCCTCATACCGCAATTCTGCAGCAGACGACTTTGAACGTATTTTGTCAAAAAATAGAAAATCTCCATAATTGAATGGATAACCTACGACAAAAAGTGGAAAACATTGTGGCAAAAGGAGAAATTGCACGTTTTGTAAGACTTTTTAGCAAGAGTAGGAATAGTCATAATTAAGTATTTTACACACTATGATGCATTTAACCTTTTCCCTCATATAGACGCTTTCTGACGCATCTGCAGCAGACAGCTTTTTGAAAACATAATGACAAAAGAAGAAGTTGCACAAAACATGCAATTTCTCCTCCTTTTGCCACACTGTTTTCCACTTTTTGTCATAGGTTATCCATTCAATTAAGGAGACTTTCTATGTTTTGACAAAATACGTTCAAAGTCGTCTGCTGCAGAATTGTCGTATGAGGGAAAGGGTTAACCTTTTCCCCCATAATCAGAAGCATCTACAGCATACACTTTTTTAGCTCACATGAGCACAAAGTGCTCAAGGTGAGTTATTGTGATCGAAAGCATCCTCTCAATGACCTCATCAGAATTCCTTCACATTTTTGGGATCCATGCTGAATTCTGGTTTCCATGGCAACGAAACGAAAAAACTTTAAAATTCTTCTTCTCTAAAACTGGTTGGCCAATTTTCATTTTTTTTGTAGAAATGTGCCTTGGATGACCCTCTATCAAATACCTTCAAGCCATGTTGATTGGTCAAAAAACATAGCCGCCAGGGGGCGGGACTATTTTGCCTTATATATGGCTATAGTGAAAACTTAAAAAATCTTCTCCTCCAAAAGTATATAGTCGATTTTCAAATAATTTTGTGGAAATGTTTCTTAAGTCACCCACTATCAGGCTAAAGTGAAGAAGAAAAAAATCCAGGCCCCTCTTGTTTTAGAAAACTTGTGGAAATGGTTTTTGAAAATTAATGTTTTTAGAGTAATATCATCATTTCTTTGTCTTGACAGTTCCTGAGTTGTAACAGTCCCAAGAGGGACAAAGTTTACCCTTAGTTCTTACCCAATGTGTGATGAAGACACTTTTTGATTCTGTAGAAGGTGGCTTTTGTAAACATTACTTCAAAAGGAAAACAGTCAAATAATGTGTTTGTTTAATGGCTAGTGTCATCTCTTTTGCAAGCGCAAGACATTTCTGACTTATGATGTACTTTTATCCTGTATTTAACTAGCCATGTATCAGAACAACCCTTTCCCTCATATAAACACTTTCTGACGCCTCTTCAGTAGACGGCTTTTTGAAAACATAGTGACAAAAGAAGAAATTGCACAAAACGTGCAATTTCTCCTTTTGCCACAATGTTTTCCACTTTTTATCCCCCGCTTTTTCGAAGAAAAAAAGGGGGGTTATTAATTTCGGTTTGTCCGTCCGTCCGTCTGTCCGTCCGTCACACTTCGTTTCCGTGCAATAACTGCCGCAAATGTGAACCGTTTCTTTTCAAACTTGGTAACAAGGTTAAATGCCTTAACGGCTAGGCCAAGTTCGAATATCACTTTCGGCGGACTTTATTTGGTGGAGTTATGGCCCCTTATTTAACAAAATATGTTGTTTCTTGCCGTTTCCGTGCAATAACTGCCACAAATGTGAACCTTTTTTTTTCAAACTTGGTAACAACGTTAAATGCCTTAAGGGCTAGGCCAAGTTCGAATATCACTTTCGGCGGACTTTATTTGGTGGAGTTATGGCCCCTTATTTAACAAAATATGTTGTTTCTTGCCGTTTCCGTGCAATAACTGCCACAAATGTGAACCTTTTTTTTTCAAACTTGGTAACAACGTTAAATGCCTTAAGGGCTAGGCCAAGTTCGAATATCACTTTCGGCGGACTTTATTCGGTGGAGTTATGGCCCCTTATTTAACAAAAAATGTCGTTTCTTGCTGTTTCTGTGCAATAACTGCCACAAATGTGAACCTTTTTTTTTCAAACTTGGTAACAAAGTTAAATGCCTTAAGGGCTAGGCCAAGTTCGAATATCACTTTCGGCGGAGTTATGGCCCCTTAATTAACAAAAAATGTTGTTTGTTGCTGTTTCCGTGCAATAACTACCACAAATGTGAACCTTTTTTTTTTCAAACTTGGTAACAAGGTAAAATGCCTTAAGGGCTAGGCCAAGTTTGATCGTTTCTTTCGGCGGACTTTATTCGGTGGAGTTGTGGCCCCTTAATTAACAAAAAATGTCCGTTTCCGTGCAATAACTACCATAAATGTGAACATTTTTTTTTCAAAATTGGTAACAAGGTTAAATGCCTTAAGGGCTAGGCCAAGTTCGATCGTCACTTTCGGCGGACTTTATTCTGTGGAGTTATGGCCCCTTATTTAACCAAAAATGTCATTTGTTGCCGTTTCCGTGCAATAACTGCCACAAATGTGAACCGGTTTTTTTTCAAACTTGGTAACAAGGTTAAATACCTTAAGGGCTAGGCCAAGTTCGATCGTCACTTTCGGCGGACTTTATTCCTACAATATTTCCTGCAAGCGGGGGATATAAATTTCATGAATTTGCTTGTTGTCATATGTTTTGACAAAATAAGTTCGAAGTCGTCTGCTGCAGAATTGTCGTATGAGGGAAAGGGTTAACCACCCTCTCCAAAAGCAGATGCCTTAACCACTAGGGTTCTGGAATTGGTTTTACTTAATGGCAACATTTGTAATAGTATTTACAGAATGTCATATTTTTCTAATCTACAGGTCACAGACTTCTAAGACCAAAAACACTCAAAACATTCCACAAGAAAGAAGCTCAAATAGAAAAAGAAAATCCCAACCCAGGAGAAACATCAAGTCATCAGAATTGACGGAAGAAGATGCTGACATAATAATAGATGCAGCAGCAGAAGATGAACGGGTGGAGAAGTCAGGGAGTAGTGAAGTTGTTAATACATCGACGCCCACTGTTGATTTGTCTGTGGTGAAGCAGGAACAACAGGATGAAGTGGAGGCAGGAATCGCACACATCAAAGGTGGGTGCTTGATAAATTGTTTTTCGAATTTTCTGTTGCTTTATCCAAGCTTTAGATATAGTTAAGAGGTGTATTTCATCTGCGTAACCGTTTCCTATATACAGCAAAACGCAGCTGATGACTTTGAAAGTATTTAGACAAAAAGTGTAAAAATCTCTATGGATGAAAGTCAAATTTTATAATTGAGTTAAAACACTGTGGCAAAAGGGGAATTTGCTCATCATGAGCAATTAACCCGTTTGCCACAATGTCTTCAAAAGTTGTTTGCTGCAGAGGAAATTATGAGCAATTTTCCCTTTTGTCACAATGCCTTCAAAAGTTGTCTGCTGCAGAGGCCTCGCAAAGCGTCTTTATGTGGGAAAGTGTTTTATTCTGAATTGTCCTAAAATAAAACCCTGTGTTGTGGGTACTCGGAGTAAGCATCACCACATAATACTATAGTGTAACTCTTGAAGCACCAATGACAATATCGAGGATTTTTCAACAAATTCAGGTGAGTGCTCATGGCGAACTGTCTCACCTGAAAGCAGTATTGTTTGACTGGTAGTTATCAAAATATTCCAAAACTCTTATTATATGAAAAATGCAGTTCCCCGATTTTGAACACAGAAGAGTCTACTTTAGGATATTCGGGGCTGAAAGAGTTAATTGAATAATAAGAGAAAAATCTTTGGATAAAATACCTAGCTGCGAAGATGTAAACGTTTACTTTCTTCTTAACCCCTTCCCTCATATAGGTACTTTCTGACGCCTCTGCAGCAGACGGCTTTTTGAAAACATAGTGACCAAAGACGAAATTGCTCAAAAAGAGCAATTTCTCCTTTGGCCACAATGTTTTCCACTTTTAGTCATAGGTTATCCATTCAATTATAGAGATTATTTTTTGACAAATTATGTTCAAAGTCGTCTTCTGCAGAATTGTTGTATGCGAGAAAGGGTCAACCCTTTCCCTCTTATAGACACTTTCTGACGCCTCTGCAGCAGACAGCTTTTTTGAAAACATAGTGACAAAAGAAGAAATTGCTCAAAACAAGCAATTTCTCCTTTAGCCACAATGTTTTCCACTTTGAGTCGTAGGTTATCCATCCAATTATAGATATTTTCTTTTTTTTGACAAAATATGTTCAAAGTCGCCTGCTGCAGAATTGTAGGGTGAGGGTTAAGTATTGAATTGGTCGGAAGCAAATTCCTTCTCCTAATTGACCAATCAAGTCTTATTTGGAGCATAGAGCTCATTTCTGAGCACCCTGTCTCAGTCCCTTCTTTGAATGACTAGTACCAAATGTTAACATATTGAAAACATCCTAGAAAAAGAATGGATAGCTTAAAAAAAAAAGGAATTAATCAGTAGAAATATGGTAAGCAGAGAAGAAATTGTTCTTATTTCATATATTTTTAATAGACTACTGTTTTACAATCATCAGATGGCATTATTATTTGATAAATTGTGTGAGCCCTTTCCCATTCACAGATGCATTTTGACGCATTTGCAGCAAACAAAGTTTCAAAACATAATTTTGTAGAATTGTTCCTTGGATGACCCTCTATCAGATTCCTTCAAGCCATGTTGATTGGTCTAAAAACATGGCCGCCAGGGGGGAGCGTGTCTATTTTGCCATATACGGCTAAACGGAAATTTAAAAAATCTTCTCCTCCGACAGTGTCAGGCCGATTTTCAAATAATTTTGTAAAAATGTTCTTTAAGTGAACTACTATCAGATTTCTTCAAAACATGTTGATTGGTTGAAAAGCATGGGCACCAGGGGGCGGGGCTTTTTTGTCTTATAAAGCTATAGTGAAAACTTAAAAAATCTTCTCCTCCGAAAGAGTCGAATAATTTTGTAGAAATGTTCCTAGTATACCCTCTATCAATTCCTTCAAGCCATGTTGATTGAACGAAAACTAAGGCCGCCAAGGAGCGGGTCTAATATGGCTAGAGTGAAGAAAAAACAGGTGAGCGATCCAGGGCCATCTGACCTGGCCCTCTTGTCTTTTCTTTTCCACAATTATACTTTCATTTATTCAGTTTTCCCATGTGTTGGCCTAGGTGTTTTTAAATTTTTAAGTTGTCTGCTTCAATTTTGTTTTATGTTTGAAAGGGTTGAGCAAGCTTTGGGATGTTATTACAAATACTCAAATAGTGGAAATGGACTGAGTAAGCTTATTGGTTGTAATAGAAAACCTTTGTGGCAAAAAGAAGGAATGTATTATTACAAAAATAGGCTACAATGCAAGTGTTGACACCATTTTTTAGTAATTTTCTGGTTTCAATTCTCAATATGTAGAGAGTTTCATGGACTGTTTAACAATCAGCTTTGGAGCCAATGCCAACCTTGAATAACATGTGTAATAATTAATTGACAGTTTATACCGTAAGTACTCTTTAAACTAAGTGCTTTATTTCATTCATTTAATTTTTCCTATTATGTTATTTCTTTGACTTAAAAATGGAAGATTCATGAAAGGGGGAAAAACTGCTGAGAATTGATATTATTGATTTAAGATAGCGTAGAAATGATATGATAGATTAAAGATATGATAACATTTTGCCTGATGTATATCAATATTGTAGACTAGCAATTAGTAGGTAGATGTGACAAAAGATGGTTTTCCTCAGTGGGAAATGGCTGATTAAATGTCGAGAAATAATAATTTTCAAATATAAGTCAGTAACTGTTGTTCTAGTATGCCAATTTTAGCTCACCAGGACTGTGTCCCAGGAAGGCAGGGGAGCTTTTTATGTTGTCATTGACTGTGTTAGTAAAATGATTGAACTTTGATAAGTGTACATGTAAGATGTTTAGGATACTTTTGATCAATAGCAAATTTCCCATCATGCCATTTGACCTTTAAATAATCTAGGTAAAGGTCATACTTGACATTTACAGCCATGTTTAAGCTTTGTCTTTAATAATAAGAGAGAATTGTGGGAAAAAGAGTTGAATACCCCTCCTTATCCCTTTCCCTCATACAGACGCTTTCTGACGCCTTCGCAGCAGACAGCTTTTTGAAAACATAGTGACAAAAGAAGAAATTGCACAAAACGTGCAATTTATCCTTTTTGCCACAATGTTTTCCACTTTTTGTCATAGGTTATCCATTCAATTATGGAGATTTTCTATGTTTTTACGAAATACGTTCGAAGTCATCTGCTGCATAATTGTCGTTTGATGGGAAAGGGTTATCTGGACCTCGGGCCTTTTTTAGCAGACCTATGGCCCTTGTCATAGAATTATGGTCACCTGTAGATGCATCTGCAAGTGGGAAAGATTTCATGATCTCAAATCTTTATTTGACCTGGAAAACCTGTGTTGTTGGTACTGAATGTGATGATTATTTTGAGTACCAACAACCTATGATTTGAATGAGTAATAAGGGAGAAAGTATAGAGCACTGAAAAACATTGTGGTAAAAAGAGAAATGTCTTAAATTTTCTAAAATATATAATCATTTCAAGAATTAATAGTTTTAACCTCCCTTTCCCAGATACAACGAATCTGCAGCAGATGACTTTAAAAACATTTTATGTAAGGTAAAGTTTGGAAAATGGCTACAAAGGAAAGTAATAACTATTTAATAAAGTTGAAAACCTTGTGGGAAAAGGAGAAATTGCTCATTACGAGCAAGTTCTCCTTTTGCCACAATGTTTCCAAAAGTCGTCTGCTGTAAATGCATCAAAATGCATCTGCAAGTGGGACAGGTTTAAAGCATACAAAATATAATGTTAGATCAATAAGTAAAGATTATTGTGTTGAAGTTCCTAAACCATTTGGTAACTCACATTCCTTTGAACCGTTGTTTATAACGCCAGTGCAGTGCAGGTAAAATCTTGTTGAAGAATTTATATTGTCAAGCACAGGGCGTTTACAAAAGATATGTTAATACACACTACTATGAGAGGAGACCAATATTAAACCCTAACCCCATACTAGGAGTGCAAAGGAAACGTCCTAAATTACATGTAATTAGAGGCAATTATAATTTTACAAGTGGGTGCAGGTATTTCCTTAGGGACACATTTGGTAGACAAATCAGTGCCTCAGTAGTTTTCATACCTCAAGAAATAAGTGAGAAATGTTCTTACACTTTTTTTTTCAAGCTGAAAATGATGAACCATAACTGGAAGAATTTTTTTTTTTAAAAAGAAGGTTAGAGAAGGGTTTGCTTGGCAAGTTCATTATGTAAATAAAATACCTCCTTTGTTCAGGAATTGAAAAGATCAAGACCCTCCATTCCCTGAGACTGAGACAAACTGAGCTATTTATAATGTTAAATATAAAATGGTATTTGTTGTTCTAGCTTACCATGCTGGTGATGAATTGATTGTGGTTTATCACTGTTTTCAACAGTATTTGAGTTTTATCAGAATGAGAGGCCATTCTATTTAAGTTCTACATCGGAAGGGTTTAGAATTTATTTGAGTAATTATGTAAGGATATTCACCCTTTCCCACATGCACATAATCTGCTGCAGACAACTATGAAAACATCCAGGCAAAAAGATTAAAGTTTAAAACACTGGCAAAAGGAGAAATTGCTCACTTTGGACAATTTCTCATTTTGTCACAATGTTTTCAAGAATGTGGGAAAGGGTAAAGAACTTGAAATGCTCCTTTCAAGGTAGGTTCAAAGTCCTGAGTATCCCTTCTGGCATTTAAAGGGGGCTCTTGATTCACAGGTCATAAGTTCAAATCCAAATTTACCTCACCTCAAACAAGTTCTTTAAGTAATTGCAACAAAAGTTAAACTAATAATTCTGTTTCCAACCTCACGAATGCACACTTTCCTGTTTTGCCACATTTTGTTCAACCAAATTCAATAGTTATATTCACTGTTCCTTCATTAATAAAGATTTTCTGTGTTTTTGTCCAAAGTTTTCAAAGTACATTAATTTTGTTGTCTGCTGCTTTTTTTTTTTTTTTTATGGAAAGGGTTATTAAACCGTTTACTTGATACACATATCATATTTTTAGTTTGCTTTGAAAATATCCGGTGGTTAGATTGTTTTATCTGGAAGGTTGAAATAACTGTTTAAACATTGTGTAAAAAGGAGAATTTGTCCACTTTGAGCAATTTCTCCTTTTCCTGGAATATTATTGAAAATAGTCTGCTTCGTAGGTGTCAAAAGTCATATGTATCAGTGAAAGTATTACCATTTTCCAACATGCAGACGACTTGAAAATCCTCTGGCATTAGAAGAAGAAAAAAAAATGCCTATAGTTTGCAATTTCTTCTTTTGTCGTCCGCTGCGGATTTAAGTTTAATCATTTTTAAGAAAGCCAATTGTTATCCAAGTAAAGGGTTTCAGATTAATTCAAGATAAAGGGTTTCCCATGCCCAAAACTTTGTGTTCTAATAAATTTTGATAAGTTTCCAATCCATAACAACGTAGATCTGTTTTATAACTAGATGCAGTTACGACAGTTTGGAAGAAGTTTAATCAATCACTCCATACTTTTTTAACCTCTGTTTTAGGTTGAGATCTGCTTTGAAAAATATTTGATGATGTAATGAGTAATTCATGGTTATTTAAAATTATCATTTTAGTATAGAGTTAAAAACAAAGTGGGAAAAGGAGAAATTGCTCAAAGTGGGCAAATTCTCCTTTTCTCAGAATGTTTTCAAAAGTCATCAGCAATGGGTAAAGGGTTTCCAGACTATCACCACATCTCTATAGCTATGCCCCTATATGGTGTGCTTAGCAAACAAAGAAATCTACCTGTTGAATTTACCTGGACCGGTAATTTTACTTGAAACGCGATCTTTTTCATAAATGGGCTGACATTCGACTGGAGCTATTTTTAGCGCCTGGAAATAAACGTCATGTGCTGTAATATACAGGCCTTTGAAATAAATGACATGTTAGGTTTTATAAGTTAACCCTTATGCTACTTGGAACAAATTATTGAGCAAAGTTCTTAGTTGATAGATTAACTCTTTCCTACATATAGACGCTTTCTCACGCCTCTGCAGCAGACAACTTCTAAAAACTTTGTGACAAAAGAAGAAATTGCTCAAAACAAGCAATGTCTCCTTTTGACACAGTGTTTTCAATAAATATGTCTTCATTTAGGGAGATTTTTAATATTATTTTTGAGATGTTTTCAAAGTCCTCTGCTGCAAAATTGTTGTATGTTGGAAAGGGTTTAAGAAATCTCTAGCTTCTTTTCCAAGCATGTTTAGAATGTGATTTCCTTGAAATAAGCATTATCACTTTTTACCTTGATGCTTTTGTACCAAGTATTTCTGAGGGAAAACAAAGTGAACTTTTTTTCTGGAAATTCTATTCTTGTCTTCTGATTTATTATTGAAAAAAAGTTCATAAATTAATGATACAAGAGCAGGTTATTATTATACATTCCCAATCAGTTGTAAATTTGCCTTTATGTATAAAGAAATTGTTCAAAGTGGAACAATTATGCTACTTTATTTTTTTCCAAGTTCAACAAGTTTACTTAACTATTTCATACTCCTAGTTTCCACTGTTAACCCTTTCCCTCATATAGACACTTTTTGACGCCTCTGCAGCAGACAGCTTTTTGAAAACATAGTGACAGAAGAAGAAATTGCACAAAACGTGCAATTTCTCCTTTTGCCACAATGTTTTCCATTTTTTGTCATAGGTTCTCCATTCAATTATTGAGATTTTCTATTTTTTGACAAAATATGTTCAAAGTCGTCTGCTGCAGAATTGTCTTATGACGGAAAGGGTTAACCCTTTCCCAAATATGCCATTTTACACCTGCAGCAGACAACTTTTGAAAACATTGTGACAAAGGAGAAATTGCTCAATGTTTTCAAATTTATTTAATAATCGTAGGAAAGGTTTTAACCCCATTCCCTCATACGACAATTTTGCAGCAGATGACTTTGAACATATTTTGTCAAAAAATGGAAAATCTCTGACTAAAACCTATGACTAAAAGTGGTAAACATTGTGGTAAAAGGAGAAATTGCTTGTTTTGAGCAATTTCTTCTTTTGTCACTATGTTTTCACAAAGCCGTCTGCTGCAGAGGCGTCAGAAAGCATCTATATGAGGGAAAGGGTTAAGGTGTAAAGACATCGGAAGTTATTTACTTCGAAGTGTCTTTGGAAAAAAAATCACCAGCTGGAATATTGAATTAAACCATTGCCCACATACAAAAAATCTGCAGTAGGCGACTTTAAAAACATGTTGGCGTAGATATGGAACATCTTTGCTAATGAAAGTTTGAAAATTGAATAAACTTAAAAATGTTGTGGCAAAATTAGAAATTGCTCAATATGAGCAATTTCTCGTTTGTCACATTGTTTTCAAAAGTCGTCTACTACAGAGGCATCAACATGTGTCTGTTTGAGGGAAAGGGTGAAGCTAATAAATTAGTGTAAAACATTGTAGGAAATTGAAAAATGGCTCATTATGAGTCATCTGCTGCAGAGGAGTCACTTTAACCCTTTCCAACATAGCAGAAGACTTTGACCCATTACTTCACATGGCTTTTCATAGGTCATCTGCTGTACAAACATCAGACGAACAATTTCAATAATCTAGAAAAAAGGAAAGAATAATATTGATAAAGAGTTGAAAATATTGAAATAGAAGGTGAAATTGCTCGTTTTGAGCAATTTCACCTTTTATTGCAATGTTTTTAAAAGTCGTCTGCAACAGCAGGCGTCAAATGCCATCTGTGTGAAGTAATGGGTTAAAAACATATAGGCAAAAATGTAGAAAATCTCTATAAATGAAGATTCAACCATAGAATAAGAGTTGAAAACATTGTGACAAACGGAGAAATTGCTCATTATGAGTACTTTCCTCTTTTGCCACAATGTTTTCTAAAGTTGTCTACTCCAGATAGGGCGTCAGAAAGGTGGGAAAGGGTTAAATCATTGGGTTTTAACATGATAAAACTATATATGATCTTAAATTTGACTTTGAAAATACCTAGGACATAATGTGGAAAGTTTTTACCTATGAAAGTATGATCATTGAATAGAGTTGAAAACATCGTGGCAAAAGGAAAATTTACTCATTATAACACAATCATCAATGTTTCTTAACCCTTTCCCTAATAAAGACGCTTTTTAATGCCTCTGCTGCAAAGCTTTTTGAAAACATAGGCACAAAAGAAGAAATTGTTCAAAACAAGTAATTTCTCCTTTTGCCACAATGTTTTCCACTTTTAGTCAAAGGTTATCTATTCAATTATAGAGATTTTCTATTTTTTTTACAAAATATGATCAAAGTCGTCTGCGGCAGAATTGTCGTTTGAGGGAGAGAGTTAAGAGTTGTCTGCAAGTGGGAATGGGTTTAACATTAAAACATTAAAACATAAATTTCCAGGATTGAATAATTATTCTTTCATCACCGCCTTGGTGGTGTAGTGGTAGAGTGTCGCAGGTTCGATACCCAGTTGGGTCATACCAAAGACTTTAAAAATAATAGTGTCAGGATAAATGGAACAGTTGTACTGGTAACTTACCCAGGAAAAGCCTTGATATAACTGAAAAATTATTGAAAGCGGCGTAAAACACCAAATAATCAATATTCTAACATTAGGTGTTATTAAAGGAAACAACTAATGAAATATCATACTAGTTAAAAAGGATTTCTTTGTTCATATTGCTCTCTGGCATACATCAATCAAGCCATCTTTGGTTGAGAATACAATAAGGCTGTTTACTCGGTTGTGGTAAACCCTTTACCATTTGTATATACACAGTTTGTAGCAGATAATCATAACGTTGGAAAACATTGTGGCAAAAGGTAAATTTGTCATGTAATGAGCAATTTCTTCTTTTGCCACAATGTTGTCAACTCTATTCAATAAAAACTCTCCCATAATAGAGAATGTCACTTAAGGTTGCTACATGTTTTCATAGTCATCTGTTCTTGATTTGTTGTAAGTTGGATAGGGTAAAGATATAAAAGGAAGAAAAAAAAAGATTTCTCGGTGCACTATGTGGTAAGTGACACATCGTTATTGCTGTCTCGGTTCAGCGGCTACAACCTGTCATGAGTTCTGTCTTAACCCTTTCCCTCATATAGACGCTTTCTGACGCCTCTGCAGCAGACGGCTTTTTGAAAACATAGTGACAAAAGAAGAAATTGCACAAAACGTGCAATTTCTCATTTTGTCACAATGTTTTCCACATTTTGTGATAGGTTGTGCATTCAATTATAGAGATTTTCTACTTTTTTACAAAATACGTTCAAAGTCGTCTGCTGCAGAATTGCCGTATGAGGGAAAGGGTTAACCCTTTCCCACATGCAGTCGTGTTTTGATATATCTGCTGCAGTCAATTTTTTGACATTTTCCCGCATATAGACTCTTTTGGTGCCTCTGCAGCAGACCACTTTTGAAATCATTGAGGCAAAAGGAGAAATTGCTCAAAGCAGGCCTGGCTCATAGTGAGCGATTTCTCCATTTGCCATAATTATTTCAACTCTTTTCAATAAGCATACAACCATATAAAGAGATTTTCTATATGGTGGACTTGATACTTTCCAAGTCATCTGCTGCAGATTTATTGAATACGGGAAAGGGTTAAAGACAATTTTTAGCTCCAGTGGCCAGTCAAGCTAATGTCATGGCCAATTGTCCGTCGTGTGTGCGTCCGTCCGTCCGTAAACTTTTTGCTTCAAGCGACTTCTCCTCCCTAACCACTTGGCCAATTGGGATGAAACTTCATGAGAAGCATCCTCTCAATGTCCTCTTCTAAATTCCTTCAAATTTTTGGATCCATGCAAAATTCTGGTTTACATGACAACCGAAAGAAAAGATTAGTGAAAAATTAAAAAATCTTCACCTCCGAACTTGTCGGGCCGATTTTCAAATAATTTTGTAGAATCTGATTCCTTTAAGCCAAGTTGATTGGTCGAAAAACATGGACGCCAGGCCTTTCCACTCAATATTGTGAAGACTCCCTAGCCTATTGGTTTTGTGAAATTCTAGCGCGAAATTGCAAAATTGTGAAAAAAAACACCAGACGGCAGGCTGTTTGGAGATTTAATTTTTGCCTAATGGCAGTGGGGCGATACTGGCCCTCTTGGGCCTCTTGTTTTGTTTTTTCGCCTCACTGTTTTCAACTCACTCTATAAATGACAGTATACTGTCATTTATAGAGTATTTCCTTATTTGTTCTGATGTCTGCTGCAGATCTTTTGTACTGTCAGAAAAGATTAATTATTTCCTAGATGTGCTATTCTTACCCAAAGACCTTATATTCTTCTCTAGATGCCTTTGTTTCTAACATGTTCCAAAAAAAGTATTGAAAACTTTGACAAATTTTACTATTGGGAGTTAAAAACATGGCTATAAAAGCAGAAATTTCTCTTAAGCGCTAATTTCTCCTTTTCTTGAAATGTTTTCAAGTAGGTGTGGAATATGATGTGTAAGACTAAGAGTGTAATCCATGTCCTTGATGCGCTTTGATATTGTCATGAAGAAAATATGTAAATTTGCAAGGTGTAAGTATAATTTTGATCTTGCAGAAAACAAAGGTCTCAGAGAATTAAACTAAAACCTTTTGCTGCTATTTATTGGAATTGACACATTTCTAGTTTAAAAGTTGTCTTGTTTATATTGAATTATCTTTTTTAAAAAAAAGGAGGTTAACAAGTTTATGTGAAAAAATGCGGAGGACCAGAGTGCTTTCATGCAAATTATATTTAACCAAGGCTAGTCATATTTCCCTGTTCAATTAAACCTTATCCACATATTGACGCCTCTGCAGCAGACGACATTTTAAGACGTTGTTTGATTTTTAAAGAAGAAATTGTTCATTGAAGTGCAATTTCTCCTTTGGCCACAATGTTTTCATCTTTATTCAATAATTGCTCTTTTAGTTATAAGGAGTTAGTATATATTTGCTGAGAAGTTTTCAAAGTTGTCTCCTACAGATACCTTGTACATGTGGGAATGTTTAACCCTTTCCCATATACAACAAAGTGCAGCAGACGACTTAGAAAGCATGTAGCAAAATTATGAAAAAGCTCTATATCAATGAATGTATGGTAGTTAACCCTTTCCCACATATAGAAGCTTTCTTACACCTCTGCGGCAGACAGCTTTTTAAAAAAATAGTGACAAAAGAAGAAATTGCTCCAAACGTGCAAAATTCTGGTTTCCATGGCAACCAAAAGAAAAACCTTTAAAATTCCTATCCAAAACAACCGATTTTCAAATTATTTTATTGAAATGATTCTTGGATGACCCTCTTTCAGATTCCTTCAAGCTATGTTGATTAGTCGAAAAAAACATGGCCTCCAGGGGTCGGCATTAATTTGCGTTATATGGCTATAGTGAAAGCTTAAAAATCTTTTTTCAAATTATTTTGTAGAAATGTTCCTTGGGTGACCGACCCTCTATCAGATTCCTTAAAGCCATGTTGATTGGTTGAAAAATATGGCCGCCAGGGGTCAGGGCTGTTTTGTCTTATATGGATGGCTATAGTGGAAACTTAAAAAAAAATCTCCTCCGAAATGTCAGAACGATTTTCAATTAATTTTGTAGAAATGTTCCTAGGGTGACCCTCTATCAGATTCCGTCAAGCCATGATGATTGGTCCAAAACTATGGCCGCCAGGGGGTGAGGCTATTTTGCCGTATATGGCTAAAGTGAAAACTTAAACAATCTTCCCGGACAAAAGTGTCGGGTCGATTTTCAAATAATTTTGTAGAAATGTTTCTTGGGCGACCCTCTATTAGATTTCCTCAAGCCATGTTGATTGGTCTTGAAATATGGCTGCCATGGGGGCTGGTCTGTAAGCCTTAAAATGGCTTTAGTGAAAACTTCTCCCATACTATTAGGCCGATTTTAAAATAATTTTGCAGAAATGTTCTTTGGGTGACACTATATGAGATTCCTTCAAGCCACTGTGATTGGTAAAAAAAACATGGCCACCAAGGGGCGGGACTGTTTGGAGATTTAATTTTCGTCTAATTGCAGTGGAGCGATACTGACCTTCTTGGGCCTCTTGTTCAGTTTTGTCATGGTGTTTCCTTGGTAAGTTACCAGTACTACTAGTCCATTTATGCTGATTCAGGCCAGTCAGTTGTAATGCTAACCCCTCAACCCTGAGCGCCAAGAAGGGCAGCCAATTCTACGAATTTTCAAGTCTTTGGTATGACCTGGCCAGGGATCGAAATCGCGACCTCCTGCACCGAGTGGGGCGCTCTATCACTACACCACCGACATTTGAATCAGTTAGCATGGATGTGTTCTGTGTAACTTCAACTAGACCTTTAACAAAACTTATTGGTTTTTCCTAGATCTATCTCGACTCTTCCCATAATTTTAGTCTAGCTATATTTACCTTGAATGTGAACCATTCAAAATCTACATAATGATATTATGATGAGAGGGGGGGGGGATAGATTAAGTCTAGTAAATAACTTAAGACGGGGAGTATTTCTACCTGTCTTTGTTCAGAAAGGTGTATGGAGGTCACTGCGTCAGATAATGATCTTCAATTCTAGACGGTAATGGATTTACCATGAATGGTATTTGTATCGGCCTCTGCGCTTGAATTGGTTTGCGGAAAAATTGGGCTCCATATTAGGTCTTCAACACCCTTTTCGACTTGCAGACATGTTTTGAGGCATTTAATACAGACGGCTATTGAAAACATTTGAGTTAAAGAATAAAAAGCTCCTAATGATAAATTTCTCCTTTTGCCACAATGTTTTTTTTTTAACTTTATTCAATAATTATATTTTCTTTAGAGTGACGTTTCATGATTTTGTCAAGATGTTTTAAAAATTGTCTGCCGCAGATTTGGTGTATGTGGGAAAGGGTAAAACATGGTAAAAAATGAACAAGGAGACTTGATGCCCGCACACATATCATATTTTCAAAGGAAATTTAACCCTTTCCGATAGAGTTTGCCTACATAACTTTCCTTTCCCTCCTTTCCATTCTATATTAAACATTATTTTCAAGATTTTATAATTTAATACCTTTATTTTTTACAGAATTCTTCTCAAAATAATGATTTATCATTTATACTTTTATTTTGTCTTATGTTTTTATTGCAGACGACACTAAAAATATGATTTCAGTTTAACTGTTATTGCTGTTTTCATGGGTACACATAAACCAATAGGTTTTTACTTTTACCTAAAAATGATAATCTGCTGTTTAAACATTTTGAGAAAAGTAGAAGTTGCCCAAAAGCAATGTCTCTTAAACAATTGTTTGTCTATACTCCACATTTTGTCTTATAAAATTTACTTTTGCAAAAAAAAGTCTCGGATGATTTAAATTTAAAAAAAATAATGAAATACCATATCATGATGTAATGGATTTAACCCTGTCTCAAATACAACAAATCTCTGCAGCAGACGACTTTGAAAACACCTGCTGACAAATTTAGTAAATCTATTTATAAATAAAAGCTAATTTATCGAATGATTTTAAAAACTTGTGGCAAAAGTAGAAATTGCTCTGTGTTTTCAAAAGTCGTCTGCTGCAAGTGGCTGAAAATGCGCCTGCAGGTGGGAAAAGGGTTTAAGGAAACAAAAGACATCACTCATATGGAATGATATAAAATACATTTAAAAAGATCAGATTTCGGCAAGAAATTATTGAGCTCAATGTCAAGTTATCCCTTCCACTCATATAGATGATTTCTGACGCCTCTGCAGCAGACATTTTTTTGAAAACATAGCGACAAAGGAGAAATTGCTCAAATCGAGCAATTTCTCCTTTTGTTACCATGTTTTCAACTCTATTCAATTATTGCCCTTTCATTTAAAGGGAGTTTCCAATTTATTCAGGGTATGTTTTCAATGTTGTCTGCTGCAGATTTGTTGTATGTGGGAAAGGGTTATACCATAATCTTAGTTGAATGATTATGGCAGATTTCAATTGTACTATTTTTCATCCTTTCCTTTGACCCTGTTTCTCAAATTCACAGTGCACTCAATTCCTGTGAGAAGGGTGGCTGTTCAAATTGGGCACTTCCCCTGGGACACATTTGGTGCCAGTACTGGTTGAGTATCCCTTTCCCACATACTACAATTCTGCAGCAGGCGACTTTGAAAATATTTAGTTGTAAATTTGGTAACTTTCTTTAAATGAATAAACACTATAGTTGAAAATATTGTGACAAAATAGAAATTGCTCCATGTTTTCAAAAAGTCATCTGCTGTCATCCAGATAAGACAATTTTTGTTAATCAATTACTTTTAAAATGAGCCCTTTTCGCTCAGCAGAAGACTTCCAAAACGTCTTTGGACAATTTTTTTTAAAAAACTTTCTAAATGATCGTATAATTATTGAATGGAATTTAAAATTTTGTAGTTTAAAGAGAAATTGCCCACCATGAATGATATTACCTTTTGCCACAATGTTTTCGAAAGTTATCTGTTATAGATATATCTTCATGCGTAAAGGGTTTAGACTTGGAGGGAAGGGTATTTTTTATCAGAAAATTATCTGAACGAATACAATGATGAGATAAATGATCTTTTGTTATACTTTGCAGGTATTAACCCTTTCCCGCATACAACAATTCTGCAGCAGACGAATTAGAAAACATCTTGGCAAAAATATGAAAAGTGTCTGTTAATGAAAGTATAATAGATGAATAGAATAGAAAACATTTGTGGCCAAAGGAAAGATTGCTCATTATGAGCAATTTCTCATTTTGCTACAATGTTTGTAAACGTTGTCTGCTTCAGAGCAGGGCTGTACAAAAAAAAAAATCAGCCACTTGTCCAGGACAAGTGACTTTCAGAATGCCACTTGTCCTGCTAAGATTCTCACTTGTCCCACTTTTCTGCACCAAGTTTAACATGCGACAAATTTAAGATTTGTGTGGTAGCCCGGATCGCGGTTTCTTGAGTGTTTTAATTGTTTTTTAGTGGGGTTTTTTCTAGTTCAGTATAAAGATAACATTAAGAGCCCACAATGTACATGATTTAAGGGTAGTGACCACAATTCAAACAATAACATTATTGCAAAAGACCTGTAGTGCAGCATTCAGTTAAAAAAGAAAAATGAAATTTGGAAAAGAGATTATTTTTCACTAGGTTATTTGAAATATTCTGCATAAAATGTATGTATTTTACAAAAGATTCAAAAGCTATTGACAGAAATGTTAAACTTGAGACAACATAGTCAAATGATGCAATAGCACTTTTCAAATTGAAGATAACAAAATAATAAGGTCACCGATTTAGGTCCCTCACCGAAACAGGGCATTGTTCGATACGAGGGTCAGTTTTACAAAGAAAGACATATTAAATAAATTCAATTTTATTAACCAAAAGTCAAATTTATCAGGTTCAATGTAGTTATTAAATCAAAAAATATTGTCAAAAAAAATGAAAGACAACAAAACATTAAATTTGTTTCATGTGTTGCGGTCAATCTCATTAAAATCATCTATTAACGCTACGCATTTACATTTAGTCAGATCAGGGTACTTTAAAGAGTCAGATTGGTGTTGCGGTATTATTCGCAACGTAGCCACCATTTTGATGATTGCGCAATGTTAATCATGGTTCCCTACTTTGAGAATTAGAAATCGGTAAACAGCGTTGAATGTAAACATCGGGGTCGTCAGGTCGCGAATGTCATTCACCCAATTTCTCATTTCATCCAATGAAATCGCAACTATTAAGTCATATGATTTTTTTTTCCCCGCCGTTTATGCTAATTAATTTTGGTAAACAAAGCCGTGATTAGGCAATTATCAAACTCGGGGGGGGGGGGGGGGGAATCATTTATATATTTCATTCCAAACAATTTTCTTTGTGTCCCTGATATTACGAATATTATGTCGATTCAAATTGATAAACGGCAAGATAATTTTTAGCAGTCGTCGTATTGTCTTTAATTTGGATCTAATTTATTTTATTAACTTCTGCATAGCGAAAATTTCTTCCAAGTCTTTCTAAACCGGTTTGCACCAGTTTGCAAACATCGCATACCGAAAGTAGAAATATGGATCAAAATACATTTAAGGGAATATTTTAATGAGACCGATCCATACATAGTTATAAATTCCCTAGCTTTCATGAAATAACACAGCCCCAAGGAACAATTGTCACTTATGATTGGACAGCCTTATTGGATACATATATATATCACGTTAATCGACTATTACTGACACGATTCGGTTGGCTGAAATCACTCGATCTGACAGATGGGTAACTCCGCCTACTGTTATTGATTTGTTATGGTCACGCGCGAGTAACATACAGTCAAATTTATACACGACAGACATGTGTGTTAGTAATTAAGCCGGGCTACCAGACACAGGAATTTACATTCACTGTTACGTAAATGGGTTGATATAATGGGACGTGGATTTTTGGAAAATGCCACTTGTCCGGGACTGAGATGTTGCAATTAGCGACTTGCCCGATGCGATTTATGACTTGTCCCGGACGTCGGGCTATGGGATTTGTACAGCCCTGCAGAGGCGTCAGAAAGCTTCTGTATGTGGAAAGTTGAATAAACCACTTACATGAAAGAATAATTTGGGAAACATCTACTTTGAATATTTTCAAGGAAAGAACAATTTTGCATCTGGAAGAGTGTGTTTTTTAAACCGAAAAAAGATGAAATTGCATGGCTTTGAGCAAGTTTACCTTTTGCATCCAAGTTTTCAAAAGTTATCTTCTGCATAGTTATCTTTAACCCTTTCCCTCATGTAGACACTTTCTGACGCCTCTGCAGCAGACAGCTTTTTGAAAACATAGTGGCAAAAGTAGAAATTGCTCAGAACGAGCAATTTCTCCTTTTGCCACTATGTTTTCCACTTTAAGTCATAGGTTGTCCATTCAATTATAGAGATTTTCCATTTTTTGACAAAATAAGTTCAAAGCCGTCTGCTGCAGAATTGTCGTATGAGGGAAAGGGTTAAGTTAACCGGAAAGGGTAAGGAGCTCTTATAAAGCTGATAATTTGACCCTTTTATTGCAGTATCTCAATGGTTTGATTATGTTATCCTATCTTTCAGGATCTTTCTTGATTTGTAAATGGTTAGACTTTATGTTAATAATGCTTTAGTTATCTCCCTTGGCTAATATCACTTAGAGGAGAATTTGGATTGAAATATGAACTATATTTTTATCCCCCGCTTTTTCGAAGAAAAAAAGGGGGGTTATTAATTTCGGTTTGTCTGTTTGTCTGTCTGTCACACTTCGTTTCCGTGCAATAACTGCCACAAATGTGAACCGTTTTTTTTCAAACTTGGTAACAAGGTTAAATGCCTTAAGGGCTAGGCCAAGTTTGATCGTCACTTTCGGGGGACTTTATTCGGTTGAGTTATAGACCCTTATTCAACAAAAAATGTTGTTTCTTGCTGTTTCCGTGCAATTACTGCCACAAATGTGAATTTTTTTTTTTCAAACTTGGTTACAAGGTTAAATGCCTAAAGGGCTAGGCCAAGTTCAATCGTCACTTTCGGCGGACTTTATTCGGTGGAGTTATTGCCCCTTATTTAACAAAAAATGTTGTTTCTTGCTGTTTCCGTGCAATAACTGCCACAAATGTGAACCGGTTTTTTTTTCAAACTTGGTAACAAGGTTAAATGCCTTAAAGGCTAGGCCAAGTTCGATCGTCACTTTCGGCGGACTTTATTCGGTGGAATTATGGCCCTTTATTTAACAAAAAATGTTGTTTCTTGTTGTTTCTGTGCAATAACTGCCACAAATGTGAACCGTTTTTTTTTCAAACTTGGAAACAAGGTTAAATGCCTTAAGGGCTAGGCCTAGTTCGATCGTCACTTTCGGTGGACTTTTTCCAGTGGAGTTTTGGTCCCTTAATTAACAAAAAAAGTCGTTTCTTGCTGTTTCCGTGCAATAACTGCCACAAACTTGGTAACAACCTAGGCCAAATTCGTTTAATTTACCCTGTAATACATGTTCAATAAAAAGACTACTGACATGTTTAAACCTAACCTCAACATTTTCCTACAATATTTCCTGCAAGCGGGGGATATAAATTTCATGAATTTGCTTGTTATCTATGAAATAGATGTTGAAAACATCAGGGCAAAAGCCGTCTGCTATAGAGGCATCAGAAAGCATCTATATCAATGGGAAAGAGTGACCTTATCCCAACATCTCACAAAAACTAAAGAGAAAATCTGGATAAAGGAAATACCAGCAATTTCTCCTTTTATTCAATGTTTTACAACATTGTGTGATTCAGATCTGGCAGGTAAAGGGTCATCCTCACTTCAACTGCAGAATTGTTGTATGAGGGAAAGGGTTAATGCCTTTGCCAGATGCTGCTCACGAGAGGTTGCACTGTAATTTTAATTTGACTGCTTTCCTTTACTGATGCAGATTTTGTTTTTTGCAGATCAGGACAAAAACCAGAGAGGCATGAGTCTGATGCTGCAGAAAACACTATCTACACGGGATACACGGGCGCTGGATGCTCTCTATTTGCGCAAGTATGAAAGCCAACTTCGAATGAAGCAAAGGCTTTTACCCAAAGAAAATGTTGAACCTTTGTTAAACCTAAACAAGAACCGCTTCAAGCCAAAGACCACTCCCTATCATCTTCCACAGACAAACAGTAACGAGTTGATGATAAACGCAGCGCACCGTTTTTCAATCATGAATCAGATGTCTGGTCTGGAGAAGAAGCCGATGGACGCTGATGACGATGATAATTACACATATGTACTGAACAGTCTAGACAGTCCTGCTATTGACAATGGTCAAAACAATAACAATAATGGTCTTCCAAGGCATTCTATGCATGTGCCGGTCAAATATCCGAAATCCAGTCTGTATGAGGTATCCTCAGATGAGGAGGGACCTCATGATTTGTCTTATACCAACGAACAGCCTCAAAACCTTACCGTAGCCAAAAATGAATGTATACAAGCCAAAAAAGAACATGTAATTAAGTATGACAAAAATGGAAATGCTCTTCCAGAACTTATTTCTCTAGCTAGCCCCCAGAGTAAAAGGTTCCCTGCTCCATCAAACTTATTCTTTAATGATCTCCAGGCCTACAATAACGGGCTGATAGGGGAACCACAGCTTCTGAGCTCGCCCTTGTCAGACAACAAACCAGTTAAAAATGTCAAAATGACAAGTAATGGGATAATCAGCCCTATTGCAGTATCTCTCGATGGAAACAAAATGGTTGAAAATCATAATGCCATGACACCAGTTGGTCCAGTCCGTTTCCAGGTTGTTCTTCCGCAGTCCCAACAGCAAATGTATATACCGAATCAGCTGATGTCACCGTCCCAAGCCTTTCCTGGTATGCCATTACTAATGGCCGTTGGATCTCCAGAACAGGTTGCAGCTCAAGCTCAGAGAATAGCTCAGGGTGATGGTTCACTGTCTGATCCTAACGGGGATTCAGGCTCTGAACACAGTGGCTCAGGTTCAATGGATAGCCGTAAAAAGCGCAAAAAGATGGATGACACCACCTCCTTCAGAGACCCTCCGGAGACCTCTTTACCTTTTAACGGTCCAAATAAGTACAGGTTTTACTGTGATGTCTGCGATACAGGGTTCACACGACGTTATACTTTCAATCGACACAAATGTAAGGGTCGTGTAGAGAAGCATTACTGTCAACTCTGTGACAAAGCGTACCTGTCCAAGTACAAACTGAAGGACCACATCCTGGTGAAACACGAAGGTCAAACGGTCAGCTGTCCGGACTGTGGAAAGAAGTTCTCGTCGAGGTCATCAATGGAGATGCACAAGAAGCAGCAACACGAGGGCCAGTTCAGTATCTGGTGCAAGGTGTGCGGGAAAGGCTTTAATCACACAGGCCACTATTACGGACACATGAATAAACACACAAACACCAAGCCGTTCTGGTGCCAGCAGTGTGGTAAGAGGTTCTACGGATCTTCTTACTTACACAACCACAAACAGGTCTGTCGCGGTAACAATGACCTCAACTACAACTGCAACCTCTGCGACAGAAAGTTTAAGTGCGAGCTGTACCTGAAGAAACACATGAAAATTCATGACTCAAGTCCCTTTATTGGAGACAAATTGCACGATTCCAGCCCCTTTATGGGGGACCCTGATGCCATGGCCATGTCGGATGTTAATAACGGAACTTTAGAGATGACCCTTATGAAATCAAACAATTTACCGGACGGACACCAAGACATAGATATGAAACTCTTTGGTCTAACTGGTGGGTCAATTTTCCCAAATGGACCGGATACTACACCAAGTGGTGGGTTGGTTTTACCGAACGGACCTGATACTGCACCAACTGGTGGGTTGGTCTTCCAAAATGGACCCGATACCATACCAAGTGGAGGGTCGGTCTTCAAAAATGGATCCGGTACTTCACCCACAGGTGGGTCAGTCTTCCCAAATGGACCAGATACCTTTGACTCCAGCTCTAACTCGGATATGTTGATCATAGATGAGGCAAAAGCTGTGGCGGAAGAGGATAAAGGGAAACCTAATGATTCTGGGGCTTTGTTAGAGGCTAGTTCTGAGGAGAAGACATAATATTTTGATACCAAAAATGTATTTTTTCTAACATTTGACTCGTCACATATACCTTGATTGATGTAAATTGAACATGAATAGTGCAGCAGCAGTCCAGATAAGGGTGATTTAACTGGTGATTCTTTTACCTTAACCCTTTCCTACATTCAGCAAATCTGCAGCAGACGATAGTTTCTAGGCAATACTATGGAAAATCTCTATAAATAAGGGTATTATTATAGAATAGGGTTGATAAAAACATTGTGGCAAAAAGGGAAATTGCTCTTTATGAGCAATTTCACCTTTTGCCACAATGTTTCAATAGTTGTCTGCTACAGATGCATTGAGATGCGTCTAACATTGGGAAAGGGTTTAATTAATATCTTGCTGATTAATAAACAAAAGCGTGTTACTGTACTCATCTACGAATAAGGTGAGGAATTGTATCAATTTTCGATACTCATTCTGAAATTTGAAAAACTTGCATTCCGATTTACTTAGATACTTAAACATAGACAATAAGATTAGCAATCTTAGAATTTTGAATTTTACTGATAATGTGATTTGTTAACTGCCAATCCCGTTAAAACCAGATCTTAACTTTGCTAGCTTGTATATAGATAGATCTGATGACTGCCCGATACAGGTCGTCTCAGATTGACCTTTGCGTCAGCCAATCAAATTGTTGCTAACCAATTCTTACATTATAAAAAAGGTAAGATAACCCATATTAATAAACAATAAAGAGAAGCGATATTCTATAGCAAGGGCATTTGGTGTATCATGCGATTACATCGGACATAGAAAAAACGAGCACATGCTCATAAGTATGTATTAGGTCAATATGAGAGGTAGTCGGATCTAATATACGTACAGCGAAACAATTTAGTCTGATTTTAAATGAGATTGGGTTAACTGTATGCTAACTTTTATATCAATTTGATGGAATATACGATAAAAACCAACCATCGGACATTTATGACCTGTGTAGATTAAGATCAATCTGCACATCTTTGAAGTTTATCCCTTTCCCACTACATAGACTCTGAAAACATTTAGACAAAAAACATGGAATATCTATATAATTTAAGGTGTGGTTACTGAACAAAATTGAAAACATTCTGGCAAATTGAGAAATTGCTTGTCTGAGCAATATCTCCTTTTCTCACTCAAGTCGCCTGCTACAGAGGCGTCGGATCGCGTTTACATACATGTGGAAAAGGTTTAACCCTTTCCCTCATACGACAATTCTGCAGCAGACGACTTTGAACATATTTTGTCAAAAATTAGAAAATCTCTATAGTTGAATAGATAACCTATGACAAAAAGTGGAAAACATTGTGGCAAAAGGAGAAATTGCACGTTTTGTGCAATTTCTTCTTTTGTCACTATGTTTTCCAAAAGCCGACTTCTGCAGAGGCGTCAGAAAGCGTCTATATGAGGGAAAGGGTTAATTAATCCGGCGTTTCATTTCTCGCCAATAAGTCGCATACGGCTTCAATTAACGTCTTACACAATGCAGTCTGGAATAGATTGCATTAAAGAGAAGCCTGATCTGTATCTACACACGTTATAAAAACCCTCAGTCTGGATTACATGGAGCATCGGTCTTAATATGTGTTAGATGGAGAAGAAGATGAGAAGATACCAGAGCAGAGGACTAGATAAGGGGGAGTAATCTGGTATCTCTCTTAGTACTTGACCCTTTCCCACATACACCATTTCTGCAGCAGACTTCAGAAACCCATAAGCAAATCGATGGAAAATCTCTACAAATGAAGGTGAAATTATTGAAAATAGTTGAAAACATTGGGCAAACGTTGTCTTCTGCAGAGGTGTCAGAAAGCATCTGTATGAGGGAAAGGGTTAACCAAACCCTATGTTATGGGTACTCAAAAGAATCGCCTCAGTGAGGCGATTCTTTTGAGTACCCATAACATAGGGATTGAGGGTCAAATAAGGATTTTAGAACATGAAAAATGTCCCTTATCTAGAGGCCTGTTAGATATAGTTTTATAATAGATTACAGTATTTTTATGATAATATTTTTGTTCATTGTGACATTCCATTAATAATTTTTGTTCATGTCCAGTGTCCAACACTGTATGATAGTATGATAGTATTCATGTTACCTGTTCATGCCAGTCTGCTGGTACTATGTACAGCATTTTGTATCTTTTAACCCCCCCCATTTTCCAACTTACAACAAATCTGAAACAGATGAAAAACATTTGTGAAGAAATAGGAAATTTCTCTATAAATAAAAATATAATAATGATAAAGTTTGTGGCTTATGGAAATAATATTGCTGTTTATCAGGAATTTCTCCTTTTGCTACAATGTTTTCAAAAGACTTCTACTTCAGATGCGTCAAAATGCGTCTTGCAGGTGGGATAAGTTTTTTCCTAACTTTAAGCTTGAAAAGTTAATTTTTATGACAAATTTACATTTTATATATGAGTGTTTCGGTTTATTTTGCAAGGGCATTACTTGAAGATTTTTTGTTTCTTCTTTTTTTTCTTCTTCTTTTGTACAATTTTTTTGATGTTTTTATTGGTTTGATGTCTTTTTATATCAATATGAATTGATGTTTCGGAGGATTTATGTATTATCTTCCAACCTATTGCATTACTTGACTACTGGTATCAATAAACTTCTTTCCTGATACAGGCCACTTTTAACCCTTTCCCTCATACGGCAATTCTGCAGCAGACGACTTTAAACATATTTTGTCAAAAAATAGAAAATCTCCATAACTGAATCGATGACCTATGACAAAAAGTGGAAAACATTGTAGCAAAAGGAGAAATTGCACGTTTTGTGCAATGTCTTCTTTTGTCACTATGTTTTCAAAAAGCTGTCTGCTGCAGAAAGCGTCTATATGAGGGAAAGGGTTAAAGTAATTGTGGAAAAAAAATATTTACTGAAAATCATAACTTGCTTATTATTAGCAATTTCCCCATTTTCTGTAACGCATCCAATTGTTGTCTAGTGTAGACAAATATCATTTGTATCGGGCCTTTCCACATACAGCAAATCTGCAGCAGACAATTTTTGCAAACATCTAGGCAAAACTAAAGAAAATATCTATTTAATATAATTATAATTATTGAATAGAGTTGAGAACATTGTGTCAATAGGAGGAATTGCCACAATGATTTTAAAAGTCCTCTGCTTCAGGGGCATCAAAATCCATCTACATGGGGGAATGGGTTATGAGTCTTTAGTCCCTATAAAATGAGGTAAAGTTTTTAGCGAATTTACGTAAGAAAAGCATTTTTAGCTCACCTATGCACGAAGTGCAAGGTGAGCTATTGTGATCACATTTTGTCCGGCGTCCGTCCGTCGTGCGTCGTCAACATTTCTGCTTGTTAACACTCTACAGGCTACATTTTGCATCCAATCTTCATGAAAGTGTATCAGAACATTCATCTCCATCAAATCTTGGACAAGTTCGAAACTGGGCCATATGAGGTCAAAAACGAGGTCACTAGGTCAAATTGAAGCGAAATCTTGTTAACACTCTAGAGGCCGCAATTTTTGCTTCAGCAGTTTGAAATTTTGTCAGAATGTTTGTCTTAAAGATATCTAGGTCAAGTTCGAATATGGGTCATATCGGGTCAGAAACTAGGTCACTAGGCCAAATTGAAGGGTAATCTTGTTAACACTGGAGAGGCCACATTTTCAACTTGAGCATGTTGAAATATTGTCAGAATGTTTGTCTTAAAGATATCTAGGTCAAGTTTAAATATGGGTCATATTGGGTCAGAAACTAGGTCACTAGGCCAAATTGAAGGAAAATCTTGTTAACTCTGTAGAAGCCGCATGTTTTGCTTCAGCAGCTTGAAATTTGGTCAGAATGTTGAGCTAAATGATATCTAGGTCAAGTTCGAATATGGGTCATGCAGGGTCAAAAACTAGGTCACTAGGCCAAATTGAAGGAAAATCTTGTTAACACTTTGAATGCCACATTTTTTGCTTCAGCAGCTTGAAATGTTTGTCTAAATGATATCTAGGCCAAGTTCGAATATGGGTCATATTGGGTCAGAAACTAGGTCACTAGGCCAAATTGAAGGAACATCTTGTTAACTCTGTAGAAGACACATTTTTTGCTACAGCAGCTTGACATTTTATGAGAATGTTTATCTAAATGATATCTAAGCCAAGATCAAATATGAATCATGTAGAGTCAGAAACAAGGTCAATAAAGGAAAATATTGTTCAAACTCCGGAGGCCGCATTTTTACTTTGAGCAAGTTGAAAATTTGTCAGAATGTTGTCTTGATAATATCTAGTCCATGTTGGAATATGGGTCATATCAGGTAAAAAAAAATATAGATCACTAGGCCAAATGAAGGAAAATATTGTTAACACTGTGGAGGTTACATTCAGAATAATTGTCCTGATGTATTTTGCATTGTAGTACATTGTATAATTAAGGTGAGCGATCCAGGGCCATCATGGCCCTCTTGTTTTTTTTTCCACAGGATAAGAATTAGGGGCATTCGTTTTTTTATGGGATTTAATTTGAATATTTAAATTCATTTAAATAAGATAACCCTTTCCCTCATACGACAATTCTGCAGCAGACTACTTCGAACGTATTTTGTCAAAAAATAGAAAATCTCTATAGTTGAATGGATAACCTATGACAATAAGTGGAAAACATTGTGGCAAAAGGAGAAATTGCAAGTTTTGTGCAATTTCTTCTTTTGTCACTATGTTTTCAAAAAGCCGTCTGCTGCAGAGGCGTCAGAAAGCGTCGATATGAGGGCAAGGATTAACAGTTATTTTGGATCATCAAGTATTTGACATTCCTTTATTTTTGTGTCAAGTGCCTTGATCACTGTCCATCACATTGTGACTTATTGGGTAGGGAACACATATGTTCCTTTGTTAATATTGTCCCTTTCCCACATACAACAAGTCGGCAGCAGATGACATTGAAATCATCAAGGCAAAAACATTGAAAATTTCTTTAAATGAAGGTATTATCATTGAATAGAATTGAACACATTGTGGCAAAAGGAGAAATTGCTCATCATGAGCAATTTCCCCCTGTTGCGACAATGTTTTCGTTAGTCATCTGCTTCAGAGGCATCAGAAAGCATCTGTATGGTGGAAAGGGTTATGGTCATTATTGCCCTGGGTGTCTTAACACCAATCAATCAATCAATCTCTTGTTTTGATTGTTTATCATGATATTTGTAAATGAATTATCTTTATTTCTTTGTAGAAGCAAAGTAAACGTTTAGCCCTAGCATGTTAAAATGAACAAAGACTTTAACAAGGGTTGTAGATCGCTCCTTGGTGATCAGGGTTGCAGGGTGAGCATTACGACTGACTGGCTTGTGTCAGGATAAATGGACCAGTAGTACTGGTAACTTACCCAGGAAACTCTGTGATATAACTGAAAAAATGTAGAAAGTGGCATAAAACACCAAAAAATCAATAAAAGAAACAGAATAAACCTTTTCTTTACCAGGTTCTTAACAAGGTGAACAACGGTTATTTCATTGATGATGCATTTGTAACAACATCTGTCACTTTTGCTTCATAATTCAACTGAGACTAGACAGATTCTTACCAAAGTTTTTAGATGGAAAGCAATGCTCGTTTCTATCATCAAACTATTTACTTTGTTTGCCGAAATTTGACATTCCAGGTTTAAACAATTACTGTAGCTCATTTAAATATGGTTTGGAAAACATTTTACTTTACTTTCAATGATGGTGATATAATTAATCGTTGAAACAAAATAACCAAAAAATCAGTTGAAAGATATTAAATTAAATTGATCAATGTGCCTTATATTATGTATTAAATTTCTGTCAACATGTCCATCATAGAAGTGCCGGTATATTTGTGATGATTCTGCAAATGATCACTTTCAAAACATTCTCCATTTTATCCATGTTACAACCGGGTTTATTAAGATACAGTTAATAGCAATGTTTGCCAATAATCAAGTTTATTTGCTTGATGTGCCTTATAAATCAGTTTTCATGCAAAATGGCTTTAAGCATGCTGTTGCAAACTTATTTTTTCACATTTGTTAACTATAACATTCCATAATTGCGCTCTTGTGATGTAATCTTTGCTTGTTATCATTCAGAGTAAGATATATATATATATATTAAAAATAATTGGATTGCTTGGAAGCAATTGTTTTAGTTATACCAAGTTTAAGTTGTTTACAAATACTAGACTTTGACAATGAAAGCTCTTAGGAGCTGAGAGAATGGGCATTAAACCCTTCATTTGATACTGTTTGTGTTGTCTGCTTTTTGAAAGCTAAATAGTTATTTTCTTATTTTAATCTTTTCCCCTCATGCAGTTGATGTTTAACGACTGTGCAGCAGATAAATCTGAAATGGGAAAGGCTTAATAATTAAAAGCTGGGAAATGAAAAGTATAACTTTCAGATGGCATTATTTTGTCAGATATTATCCAAGCAGGCTCTTAAAAGTATTATAAATGGTAAAAGCTGAACTTCTTTTTTTCTCAGAATTGCTAACAGCTGCTGTGACAAGATCTACAAATGTACAATGTAAAGGACTAATAATATCATTGTTCATGTTATCGAAGCCCAGTATTTGTATTGACTTTAAAACAATTTCCCACATACAGATACCTTCTGACGCCGTGACAGCAGATGGCTTGAAAACATTGTGGCAAAATGCGAAATTGCGCAATTTCTTCTTTGTAAACTTTAGTCAGTAATTGTTCTTACATTTTTAAAAAATCTCCATAATTTTGACTAAATTGCCTCAATGTCGTCTGCTGCATATTTGTTGTATGTAGGAAAGGGTTAAAAGTAAGAATGAGATCAATATATCCCTTTCCCACTTACAGACGCTTTTTGACGCGTCCCTGTAGCAGACGACTTCTGAAAACATTGTGACAAAAGGAGAAATTGCTCATTATTGAGCAATTTCTACTTTTACCACAATGTTTTCAACTCTATATTATTATAAAACTCATTTATTGAGATTTTCAAACTTTTGGCAAGACATCTTCAAAGTCTTGTGCTGCAGATCTGCTGTATGTGGAAAAGGGAAACTGTTGATGTAATTTGTTGAACTTACTGTTTCATATCACAACGAATTGTTACATGAATTTTTAACCACACTGTTGATTATCACGATATATATATTTTTCTACTAAGTTTGATGTCGTGTTTCATTAATATTTGAATAAAAAGATAGTTTTATATCTGACATGATTTGATAGATATTGCCAGCTTTCATTAAAAACAGTTGTAATATATGTAAATATTTTTTCTGATACAAACAACTAATTTGGGCCTCTGCAGCAGACAACTTAAAAGCATTGTGGTGGAATAGGAGAAAAGACTTGTTTTGAGTAATGACTCCTTTTTCAACAATGTTTATTGGTTTCAAAAGTTGTAAGCTGGATGAAGCTCTTATCAGGTACCGTAAATCGTTCAGGAAATGGTCCGAATGTACCTGTATTTGTATTTTGATAACATTTTTGACTTAGTTAAATAATTAGAGATTTATAAAGCTTTGAATGTTTGAAGTTTTTTTTTATATACTTTATATAGTTATATATATAGAAGAGATTGTTAACAAGATATAATCCTTGAGGATCATTGTAGATAGATATTTTTGTATGCTAACAATTTTACATAATTTTCATTCATTCCAAAGTATAATATGTAAATGATTTTGTTAATGTCAAATTCAATACAACCTGTTAACTTGCATTGGAACATTCCATGATTTGTAAAATATTATTTTTAAGGCAAACTTCAGGTAGCGAAGTATTTCACCTGTTTTCTGGACCCTTCCCCACTTATGCATGCAACTGGCCTCATCTGTAGCAGACAACTTTTGATACATAGTAACAGAGGAGGTATAAACCATACTGAGCAATTTCTCGTTGTGTCACAATGTTTTCAATTCTATTAAAATAACATACTTCCATATTTCAATTAGATATTTGCAATGTCATCTGCAAAAGATACATTGTATCATGTGAGGAAGGGTTGACTAGAGAATATGTGTTAACTTTTCCCCACGTATACATATATCGAGGGCTTGGCGTGAAACAGTTGTAACTTAAATCCTATTTTGAAAACCCTGGTTTAGGGGCAATTTCGACCCATTTGTAAACAATGCAAATTTAGGTACCATTGCTCAGAACGAGCAATGACACCTAAATTTCCATTGTTTACCAAGAAAAATGATTTAACGCTTATAAAGACTTTATGGTGAGGTGATTAACCTTGGTAAAAAATTACCAATTTTAGTTACAACCGTTTCACACCAAGCCCTTGATATATATATCGTCTGTATAAGGGAAAATGAAAACATCTCCACACTAATATGGAAAATCTCCCTAAATGACGACATACTGATTGAAAAGAGTTGAAAACATTGTGTCAACAGGAGACATGGCTCTTTTTGAGCAATTTCTTCTTTTGTCACAAAATTATCAAAAGTAGTCTGCTGCAGAGGCGTCAGAAAGCGCCTATATGTAGGAAAGGGTTAACTATCCGATAACTCTTCTAGATACAGTGCAGGACAAAATATTATGCAAATGAGAGAAAAAAGTTAATATGCGTGCCTTAATGTGGGATATGACAACGAAATATGCAAAATCTGTTGTTAAAAATGTTTTTGTTGATAATTAACTCCTGATTTAGACAATGTTTTAATACAAGGCTTTTCCTAATTTCCCGTTGTTAGATTTTTCCCCCCTTATATGTTTGTCCAAGCATGTGAAGCTATAAATAGCATTTTAGTTAAACTATTAAGTATTACAACATAAGACGGTGTTAGAAGTTGGAGGCAGTGCTCATACTATTATACTAGCAACAAATGCTAGGGGTAAAATGACTTGACATTCCAGAAAATAGACTACCATTGGTGATATTTTCTTTTCATACGCTAAATGTTTGTGGGGGTGGGTGGGGGATTAAAGGGATAATTGTTATAGGGCATTACATATAACTGTGCTGATCTATGAAGAAAGAAAAAACAAGCATCAAACCACATTTGCTAGAGCTCTAGATAAGGGGCATTTTTCATGTTCTAAAATCCTTAATTGACATTCAAACCCTATTCTGTGACGATTCTTTTGAGTACCCACAACATAGGATTTAGTTGAGTAGTAAGAGAAATATTGTTGGGAAAAGACCTGTTAACTCCCTCTTATATAGTCCTCTGATTTGCAATAAGTATATATAAAGCTTCTGGCAATGTATATTGGTATCAGATGCAATACTCTTGTTACATATACTGTACCTAAATTTGGTTTTCTCAGAGTATAACTCATGTGGACTTGAGTTCTTCATGTGTATTCAGTATTATATGTTTCAAGTATAATATGTTTATACTTTTTAAAAATAGCCTTTTGGCCTATCTCTAGTGGAACCATGTTTCAACCCAGCATATGACATAAAAAACCATTTGGGGAAAAATATTGAAAACCTCTAAAAATGAAAGTTTAATTATTGAAAGAGTTAAAAACACTGCAGCAATTTCATAACAAAAGTCAGAAGCTTCTGTATGTGGGGAAGGACTAATTAACTCTTTCCCACAAATAGATGCTTTCTGTCACCTGCAGCAGACGAATTTTGAAAACTTTTTTATAATTGAACTCTCATTTACGGACATTTTTCCCATTTTCAAATTTTTGTATGTGGGAAAGGCTTAATCCACAGTATATATTATTATTGGATTATTTATGTGATGTTGCAAAGAGGCTTTTTGCTCTTTTGATATGCTGTTCGAGTTGTTCTACTGTATGACATCAAGAGAGAGAAGAAACCAATTTGGGAATAAAGAGAAATCATAAAAGCAAATGACCTTTGACATCCTGGGCAATTCCTGCTTTTCTCATCATTTCCATCGCCTAGGAAACAGCCAAAAATTGTCTGTATAAGGGAAAAAAATAAAAAAAAAATCTTCGTATAATCTCTTTATGTCACAACTTGACTTTGAAAACTGTTTAAAGGAATAAAAAGAATTTACTTTTTGTAAAACATTTGGCATTTCCCCATGATGTTGTAAACATTGTATATTTATCAAGATGGTTTTAACATTAATATTCTACAAACCAATGATATATTAAACAAATATTGTTTTTTATTACTGATGACTTATGGTCACCTTTTAATCTATGCATTATGATATTATGTGATGTTTGATAAGTTTGTCTTCCACTAGTTTTAGAGTTGCATCATTCTGTTACCTGATCTAGAAAGAGTTCATTCACAAGTGTTATGTATGAAAGCCTTGATATTGTATGTTCAGGTTTCTCCTGCACGTAAACCTTTTCCTCGTAACAATTCTGCAGCAGACGACTTTGAACATATTTTGTCAAAAAATGGAAAATCTCTATAATTGAAAGGATAACCTATGACTAAAAGTGGAAACCATTGTGGCAAAAGGAGAAATTGCTTGTTTTGAGCAATTTCTTCTTTTGTCACCATGTTTTCAAAAAGCTGTCTGCTGCAGAGGCGTCAAAAAGCATCTACAGAGGGAAAGGTTTAATATATGCCAAAATGTATGTTCAGGGGATTCCTCCTAACCCTTTCCCACTTTCTTTCTTCACGTTCTCGCAGGTCTGCAACAGAGGGCTTTTGAAAACATCAAGTCAAAAGGAGAAATTGCGCATCATAAAGAGAAATTTCTCCTTTTGCCACAATGTCTTCTACTATATTCATTCATTAATTATGCTATAAACAGATTTGTTGTAGAAAACTTCGAAAACACAAGGCAAAAATATGGTAATTCTCAACAAATCGATTATACCTTTCCCTCATAAGGTGCTTTCTAACACCTCTGAATCAGATGATCTTTGAAAACATTGTGGCAAAAGAAGAAATTACTCATGATGAGCAATTTCTCCTTTTGCCACAATGTTTTCCTCTTTAAGTCATTGGTTATCCATTCAATTATAGAGATTGTCTATTTTTTGACAAAATATGTTCAAAGACGTCTGCTACAGATTTCTTGTATGTGGGAAAGGGTTATTGACTAGACCTGAAATAATTGTGGAAAAAGAAGAAATGGCTCAACATGGTGAAAAGAACTTGTTTCTTCAATTATACAGTTGAGTTTGTATATTTTAACAATATTTGAAAATAAACAAGTTTTCATGCAATGGAATTGACTGTACTAAGAGATATTGTCAAAAGTATTAATCCTTTTCTTAATTTGCTGGTTTTGAGTAAAAGCTGAAACAAATTGTTTAAACCCTTTCCAACATCTGATAATTCTGCAGTAGTTGTTTTTTCACAATTATGGATAATCTAAATAAATGAAAGTACACATATTTAATGATTGAAAAGAATTCAGACCATTGTGGCAAAAGGAGAAAGTGCTGATGAGTAATTTTTGCCTTTTGCCACAATGATTCAAAAGTTTCATGATGGTCTACAAGTTGGAAGGAGTTCACACAGGGTAATTAATGCCTCATTGCAGTCAATTTTCAATACATTTACATTGGTGTATAAACCATTTATTTGTGATGTGCGATCAAGACTTTGGTGTACCTCATCACCCTTTCTCACATACAATAAATATGCAGCAGACGACTTTGAAAACATGGGCAAAGTATGGAAAATCTCTGTAAATGAAAATGAGCAATTCTTTTTTAGCCACAATGTTTTTAGATCACCTGAGCTGAAGGCTCAAGGTGAGCTATTCTGATCACTTTTTGTCCGTCGTCCGTCCTGCGTTAACTTTTAGCTTTAAACATCATCTCCTCCCAAACTCCAAGGACAATTTCCGTGAAACATCACAGGACTGTTCCTCTGGTTGGCCTCTTTCAAAGTTGTTCAAAGATTTAAATTCCATTGAGAACTTTGGTTGCTGCGGCATCAGAAAGGGGGCAAAAGGTCTAAACTTTAAAAATCTTCTCCTCCGAATCTGCCTGTCAGATTCAAATATAATTTGGTAGAAATGTTCATTGGGTGTGACCCTCTATAAAAATTGTTCAAGCTATACTGATTGGTCGAAAAACATGGCAGTCAGGCGGCATCAAAAAAGGGTCAAAATGACAAAATTTGAAAATTCCATTTTTAGCTCGACTATTCGAAGAATATGAGAGCTATACTACTCACCCTGGCGTCGGCGTCGGCGTCCACGTCACACTTTGGTTAAGGTTTTGCATGCAAGTTCTTAAATACTACATGTATTGCATTGAAACTTTCTACAACCCTACCAAACTATCACACCAATGTAGATTATCAAGTTAGATAACTCTATCCTGCATTTTATGCAAGTTATGGCCCTTTTTTACTTAGAAATTCTGGTTAAAGTTTTACGTGCAACTAAAGTAAGAGTCCATATCTCAGTATTTAATTGATGCATTGCATTGAAACTTTATACAGCACTACCCAACTATCACACCTATGTAGATTATCAAGTTAGATAACTCTATCCTGCATTTTATGCAAGTTATGGCCCTTTTTTAGATCACCTAGAGCCAAAGGCTCAAGGTGAGCTATTCTGATCACTTTTTGTCCGTCTTACGTCGTCCGTCGTCGTCCGTCGTCCGTCGTTAACATTTAGATCATCTCCTCCTTAACCACTTGACCAATTTCAACCAAACTTCACAGGAATGTTCCTTTGGTGAACCTCTTTAAAAATTGTTCAAAGATTTAAATTCCATCGAGAACTTTGGTTGCCGCGGCAACAGAAAAGGGGAAAATTGCCAAATCTTAAAAAATCTTCTTGTCCAAAAGTACTGGCCCGATTTAAAAATTATTTTGCACAAATGTTCCTTGGGGTACCCTCTACCAAGATTGTTCAAATATTTCCGATCCGTTGAAAAACATGGCCGCCAGGGGGCGGAGCTTATTTTCCTTATATGTGCATTGTTAAAACTTTAAAAATCTTCTTGTCCAGAAGTACTGGCCCGATTTGACAATTATTTTGCACAAATGTACATTGGGGCACCCTTTACCAAGATTGTTCAAAAATTTCCGATCGGTTGAAAAACATGGCCGCCAGGGGGCGGAGCCTGTTTTCCTTATATGTGCATTGTTAAAATTTTAAAAATCTTCTTGTCAAAAAGTACTGGCCCGATTTGAAAATTGTTTTGCACAAATGTTCCTTGGGGCACCCTTTACGAAGATTGTTCAAATATTTCCGATCCGTTGAAAAACATGGCCGCCAGGGCGTGGAACTTGTTTTCCTTATATGTGCATTGTTAAAACTTAAAAAATCTTCTTGTCCAAAAGTACTGGCCCGATTTGAAAATTATTTTCCACAAATGTTGATTGGGGCACCCTTTACCAAGATTGTTCAAATATTTCCGATCGATTGAAAAACATGGCCGCCAGGGGGTGGAGCCTGTTTTCCTTATATGTGCATTGTTAAAATTTTAAAAATCTTCTTGTCAAAAAGTACTGGCCCAATTTGAAAATTATTTTGCACAAATGTTCCTTGGGGCACCCTTTACCAAGATTGTTCAAATATTCCCGATCCGTTGAAAAACATGGCCGCCAGGGCGCGGAGCTTGTTTTCCTTATACGTGCATTGTTAAAACTTAAAAAAACTTCTTGTCCAAAAGTACTGGCCCGATTTGAAAATTATTTTCCACAAATGTTCATTGGGGCACCCTTTACCTAGATTGTTCAAATATTTCCGATCGGTTGAAAAACATGGCCGCCAGGGGGCGGAGCCTGTTTTCCTTATATGTGCATTGTTAAAATTTTAAAAATCTTCTTGACCAAAAGTACTGGCCCGATTTGAAAATTATTTTGCACAAATGTTCCTTGGGGCACCCTTTACCAAGATTGTTCAAATATTTCCGATCCGTTGAAAAACATGGCCGCCAGGGGGCGAAGCTTGTTTTCCTTCTACGTGCATTGTTAAAACTTAAAAAATCTTCTTGTCCAAAAGTACTTGCCCGATTTGAAAATTATTTTCCACAAATGTTCATTGGGGCACCCTTTACCAAGATTGTTCAAATATTTCCGATCGGTTGAAAAACATGGCCGCCAGGGGGCGGAGCCTGTTTTCCTTATATGTGCATTGTTAAAATTTTAAAAATCTTCTTGACCAAAAGTACTGGCCCGATTTGAAAATTATTTTGCACAAATGTTCCTTGGGGCACCCTTTACCAAGATTGTTCAAATATTTCCGATCGGTTGAAAAACATGGCCGCCAGGAGGAGGAGCTTGGTTTTTTTTTGTTAAAATTTTAAAAATCTTCTTGTCCAAAAGTACTGGCCCAATTTGAAAATTATTTTGCACAAATGTTTCTTGGGGCACCCTTTACCAAGATTGTTCAAATATTTCCGATCGGTTGAAAAACATGGCCGCCAGGGTTGCTGCAGCATCAGAAAGGGGGCAAAATGTCCAAGCTTTAAAAGTTCTTGTCTGATATTAAGGAAATTGAATATAAATCCTACTTCAGTGATCCTCTACATTTAATTTGTTCAAGCTGTTTTGATTAGTTACAAAATCATAGCAACCTCGCGTCATCACAAAAGGGGTAAATTGAACTTTTAGCTACAAATGACAACTCCTACCATTCCACTTGACCAATTTCAATGTTACTTCACAGGAATGTTCCTTTGATGGTCCTCTTTCAAAATTGTTCAAATACTTGCATTCTGTGTAGAACCTTTGTTGCTGCAGCATCAGAAATTGAGAAAGCTCTTGTTAGATTTCAAGATAAAAATGGACTATTTCCACTCCTTGCAGTTTCATTTGAACTCCTGATCAAATTTTCACAGATATTTGCAGTTAAATATTTGCTTCTAATTAACTATCATTCAGGTGATCGATTTTAGGGCCATCTTGGCCCTCTTGTTTACTTAGAAATTCTGGTTAAAGTTTTGCGTGCAACTAAATTAAGAGTCCATATCTCAGTATTTACTTGATGCATTGCATTGAAACTTTCTACAACCCTACCCAACTATCACACCTGTGTAGATTATCATCTAAGATAACTCTATCCTGCATTTTATGCAAGTTATGGCCCTTTTTTTACTTAAGAAATTCTGGTTAAAGTTTTGCATGCAACTAAATTAAGAGTCCATATCTCAGTATATACTTGATGCATTGCATTGAACCTTTATACAACCCTACCCAACTATTACACCTATGTAGATTAACAAGTTAGATAACTCTATCCTGCATTTTAGGCAAGTTATGGCACTTTTTTTTACTTAGAAATTCTGGTTAAAGTTTTGCGTGCTACTAAATTAAGAGTCCATATCTCAGTATTTACTTGCTGCATTGCATTGAAACTTTCTACAACCCTACCCAACTATTACACCTGTGTAGATTATCAAGTATGATAGCTCTATTCTGCATTTTATGCAAGTTATGGCCCTTTTTTTACTTAGAAATACTGGTTAAAGTTTTGCGTGCAACTAAATTAAGAGTCCACGTCTCAGTATATACTTGATGCATTGCATTGAACCTTTATACAACCCTACCCAACTATCACACCTATGTAGATTATCAAGTATGATAACTCTATCCTGCATTTTATGCAAGTTATGGCCTTTTTGGACTTATAAATTCTGGTTAAAGTTTTGCATGCAACTACATAAAGAGACCATCTCTTAGTAACTACTTGATGCATTGCATTGAAACGTTATACAGCCCTTACCAACCAGCATTTTATGCAAGTTATGGACCTTTTTGGACTTAGAAATTCTGGTTAAAGTTTTGCAACTACATTTAGAGTGTAATCTCAGTAACAACTTGAACAATTGTATTGAAACTTTATACAACCTTTCCCAATTGTACAACTATAAACACAACCAATTAAGATAACTCTATCCTGTATATGGTGCAAATTGTTGCCCTTTTTTTACTTAGAAATTATGGTTAAAGGTTTGCGTGCAACTACATTAAGAGTCCATATCTTAGTAACTACTTGATGCATTCCATTGAAAGGTTATACAACCCTATCTAACCATCAAACCTATGAAAATAATCATGTTAAATAACACTATCCTGCATATAATGCAAATTATCACCCACTAAGAAATTGTGGTTAATGTTTTGCATGCAACTACATTAGAGTCCATTGGAGTTCAAGCTATACTGATTGGTCGAAAAACATGGCAGTCAGGCGGCATCAAAAAAGGGTCAAAATGACAAAATTTGAAAATTCCATTTTTATGCAAATGCTCGTCTGATTTTCTATTTAATTTGTTTAAGCCGTTTTGATTGGTTACACAATCATAGCAACCAGGCGTCTTCACAAAAAGGGTAAATTGAACTTTAAGCTACAAATGACAACCAACTCCTACCATTCCAATAGACCAATTTCCACAAAACATCACAAGAATGTTCCTTTGGTGGTCCTCTTTCAAAATTGTTCAAAGATTTAAATTCCATTCAGAACTTTGGTTGCTGCGGCATCAGAAAGTGAGAAAAATACCCAAATTTTAAAATCCTTTTCCTCCATAATCTACTTGTTCGATTGCAAGATAATTTGGTAGAAATGTTCCTTAAGTGACCCTCTAAATAAACTGTTGAAGCCATATTAATTTTGTTGAAAAACAGGGCAGCAAGGCGGCATCAGGAAAGGTGCAAAATGACAAAAACTTTATAATTCCATTCTTATTAAAGTTCTTGTTAGATTTCAAGATATAAATGGCCACTCCTTTCAGTTTCATTTGCACTCCCTGATAAAATTTTCCAGATATTTGCAGTTAAATATTTGCTACTAATTTACTATCAATTAGGTGATCGATTTAGGGCCATCTTGGCCCTCTTGTTAAAAGTAGTCTGCTATAGATGCTTCAAAATGAGTCTATCTCAAGAAAGGGATAGACAAACATTGATCTTGAAACACTGCAATCAGACTCCACTCAGCTATTTACGCAAAGAGAGCTTCGGAATTGTAATGACATGTTGGCTACTTTTGCATTGGTGGAAATGTTATATAAATGAAAGTTCAATTATTGAATAGAATTGAAAATATTGTGGCAAAAGCAGAAATTGCTCATGATAGTCATTTGTTCTCTTTTCACAATGTTTTCTAAAGTCGTCTGCTGCATACACATCTCAGGTTGGAAAGGGTTCTGATTGGACAGACTGCTCTTTAGACGAATTGCAAAAGAAACGTTTTGGTAATACATAATCTTATGTAAACCCTTTCCCGCATACAACAAATCTACTGCAGACTTGCAAAAGTATGGTAAAAAAATGTAAATGAAAGTATCATAATTGAACAAAGTGGAAATTTCTCCTTTTGCAGTAATGTTTTTAAAAAGGTCATCTGCTGCAGAGGTGTCAGAAAGGCTCTGTGTGTAGAAAAAGGTTGAATTGAAGTCATCTGATATGACGGACCGATTGCTTTTTGGGTCAATTGCACACAAAATATTTTGTTAATAGATCATCTGTCGTAAACCATTTCCCACAATTATCAAATCTTCAGTAGACGGCTTTGTAATATTTAAGCAAAAATATGAAAAATCTATGAAAAAGAAAGCATATTTATTAAATAGAGTTGAAAACATTGTGGCAAAAGGAGAAATTGTTCATTATGAGTAATTGATTTAAACCCAAGTCATTGTTCATTATCAGCAATTTCTCTCTTAGCATCAATGTTTTCAAATGACGTCTGCTGCAGAGACATCAGACAGAGTCTGTACTATGTGGGCAAGGGTTCAGCTAAAAATGTATTACCAATCATAGGAATAATGGTTGTAGCGTTCATCATTCCGAGAGTATTATAGTCACATAGATTTATTTTTACAGTAGACAAGTAGAACTAGCGTAGCTTTTTTTAATCACCATCATTCCATGAATTGTCTTAGATGCTAAACCATTTTGTCAAAATAAAAAGTAACCTATCATACTGTGTATATGGACTTTAATTAAATTGATCCCTCTCATTTATTATGTCTCCCCTTGTAAACAGGGGAGATATATTGTTTTTGTCCTGGATGTCTGTCTATCCGTCCATCCCAAATCGTGCCTGCTCCATATCACCAAGACGGCTTGAAGGATTTTCATGATTCTTACATGTTCACCTGATCAAGGCGATGTGCAGAACCCATGTCTCGACCATACCGGTTCAAGGTCAAGGTCATGCTTGAAGGTCAAAGGTTTGAGGCTTTATTTCGTGTCCGCTCCATATCTCCAAGACGGCTTGAAGGATTTCCATGAAACTTGGCTCACATGTTCACCTCATCAAGGCGATGTGCAGAACCCATATCTCGACCATCCCGAGTCAATGTCACGCTTGAAGGTCAAAGGTTTAAGGCTTTATTTCGTGTCTTAAGATGCCTCGAAGGATTTCACCCAAGTTCAGTCACATGTTCAGCTCATTAACATGATGTGCAGAACTCGCACATTTAGTTTTTATTTGCCATTGCTTATGTTTAGCAACAGTTGTTAACTGTCTTGAGGAATACTTCAGTCTTGAGTGTTACAGCTGCAGTAAAAAGATGTGTTATTGTAAACCATTTGCTATCATGTCCACATTTTACAAGGTCAAGATAAAATTAGTAATTAAAAGTTGAATACTGTCCGACTTGGCAAATCTTTTGTCTGCTTTATAGGTTGGAATGTTTTGAGAGATTTTGACAGATATTTGAGGGGGAGACATCTGTTTTTGTGTCAAAAACAATTCTAGTTTAACTCTTTTCTCTCATATAGATGCTTTCTGCAGCAGACAGCTTTCTGAAAGCATGATGACAAAAGAAGAAATTGCTCAAAACAAGCAATTTCTCCTTTTGTCACAATGTTTTCCACTATTAGTCATAGGACCTAAGGTTATCCATTCAATTATAGAGATTTTCTATTTTTTGACAAAATATGTTGAAAGTTGTCTGCTGCAGAATTGTCGTACGAGGGAAAGGGTTAACCTGCCCTTTTCCCCACATACAACAAGTTGTCAGCAGACTTGGAAATTATCTAAGAACAATTATGGAAAATATCTATAAATGAAAGTATAAATATTGAAAAGATTTGAAAACATTGTTTCAAAACGTGAAATTGCTCTATTAACAATGAATGTTTGAATTTCATTGGAGACAGAGAGTAGGGTTCCATTCTGAAATGGAGATTTGTGGAACTGCCAGCTACTCGAAGGTAATGTCACACTGTTGCGAATATAGCCATTGTGTGCACAATGTTTTTGGAAATGTGGGTGTATGTTCCTGGTAGTTGTCATTCGTTGTGACCTGTTTGGCATAAGCTGAATTCGTAAGGTGTTCGTAGTGGTTCGCAAACATGCACTGGGGTCAAACAAAGTTTTAACCCTTTGCCTCATATAGACGCTTTCTGACGCCTCTGCAGCAGATGGCTTTTTGAAAACATAGTGACAAAAGAAGAAATTGCTCAAAACGAGCAATTTCTACTTTTGCCACAATGTTTTCCACTATGAGTCATAGGTAATCCATTCAGTTATAGAGATTTTTATTTTTTTACAAAATATGTTCAAAGTCGTCCGTTGCAGAATTGTCGTATGAGAGAAAGGGTTATACAACAGCGTGCGACAATGTACTGATTTATATACTATGTATACGATGACAGTCAATATTTGCTTTATTAGGTTTTGCACATTGGGTGTAGGTTGCTTCTATACGTCCAATCCTTCTTAAACTTTAGCATAGCCAATACTCAATGTAAACATGGTGTCTGTCTAACGAATACACAGCACGTACTTCTTTTTTTGCCAGGGTGCCATCTTATATGTGTGACACTAAGCTACTGTTATAGTAAAATGCATGTACAGTTCAACTACAGTATAGGTAGCGGTTTTCAGTCACATCATGAAATTATACAACGTACTGCCAATGTTTTAATTTGTCCCAAACCTTCTGTTGCATAGGTGTCAAAAGACTTCTGTATGAGGTTAAGTGTTAAACAACGGTACATGTAGTAAGTTGTGCCTGGCAAGTCCAACCTGTGTTTAAAGACCACCCATGTAGTCTCTTGTGTTTATAGCTCGACTTTTCGATGAAAAGGCTAGCTATACTACTCGCCCGGCGTCGGCGTTGGTGTTACACCTTGGATAAGGTTTTTGTACCAATTCCCTTTTTAGCTCACCTAAGCTTTGCTCAAGGTGAGTTATTATACCCCCAGATACATAGTATATGGGGGCTATATAGGAGTCACGCTTGTCAGTTAGTCGGTCCGTTGGTATGTAGACAATTCTTGTGAACACTATTTATCAACAACCCTTGGTCCGAGTTCAATAAAACTTCACAATAATGATTGATACCAAGTCTAGTTGTGCATATTGTCGGCTAGTTGCACTGGAATTATTAGCTCACCTGAGCTTTGCTCAAGGTGAGTTATTGTGATCGCCTTTTGTCCGTCGTCCATCGTGCGTCATGCGTCAACTTCTTCTTCTCAGTAACCAGTTGGTCAATTAGGATGAAACTTCACAGAAAGCATCCTCTCAATGACCTCACCAAATTTTTGGGATCCATGCAGAATTCTGGTTTCCATGGCAACGGAATGAAAAAAAAAATCAAAATTCTTCTTCTCCCAAACTGGTTGGCAGAATTTCAAATAATTTTGTAAAAATGTTCCTTGGATGACCCTCTATCAGATTCAAGCCATGTTGATTGGTCAAAAAACATAGCCGCCAGGGGGGGCGGGGCTATTTTGCCTTATATGGCTATAGTGAAAACTTAAAAAATCTTCTCCCCCGGAAGTGTCGGGCCGATTTTCAAAAAATAATTTTGTAGATATGTTCCTTGGATGACCCTCTATCAGATTCCTTCAAGCCACGTGGATTGGTCAAAAAACAGGACCGCCAGGGGGGGCGGGGCTATTTTGCCTTATATGGCTATAGTGAAAACTTAAAAAATCTTCTCCCCCGAAAGTGTCGGGCCGATTTTCAAATAATTTTGTAGAAATGTTCCTTAAGTGACCCACTTTCAGATTCCTTCAAGCCATGTTGATTGGTCAAAAAACATGGCCGTCAGTGGACAGGGCTATTTTGCCTTATATGGCTATAGTGAAAACTTAAAAAATCTTCTCCAAAAGTGTTAGGCTGATTTTCAAATAATTTTGTAGAAATATTCCTAGGGTGACCCTCTATCAGATTCCTTCTGACCCTCTATCAGATTCCTTCAAGCCAAGTTGAATGGTCGGAAACTATGGCCGCAAGGGGGCGGGGCTTATATAGTTAAATTGAACAAAAAAAATCTTGAATTACTCATACATATGTATATTGTCGACATTTTTAAATGAGTTATCGCCCCTTGAATTACTCATACATATGTATATTGTCGACATTTCTTGTGAACACTATTTCTCAGCAACCCTTGGTCAGAATTCAATATAACTTCACAAGAATGATTGATACCAAGCCTTGTTGTGCATATTATCTGCGTGTTGCACTGGAATTATTTTTAAATGAGTTAGGGCCCCTTGAATTTCTCATACATATGTATATTGTCAACATTTCTGGTGAACACTATTTCTCAGCAACCCTTGGTCAGAATTCAAACACTTAGTCTATTCAGAGTACATAACTTTTTGTAAGAATTATGGCCCTTTTTAGCTCACCTGAGTTTTGCTCAAGGTGAGTTATTGTGATCGCCTTTTGTCCGTCGTCCGTCGTGTGTAAACTTCTTCTCCTCAGTAACCAGTGGTTCAATTGGGATGAAACTTCACAGAAAGCATCCTCTCACCAGATATCCTTAAAATTTTTGGGATCCATGCAGAATTCTGGTTTACATGGCAACGAAATGAAAAAAACTTCAAAATTCTTCTTCTCCCTAACTGGTTGGCAGATTAGATTCCTTCAAGAAATGTTGATTGGTTGAAAAACATGGCCGGCAGGGGGCGGGGCTATTTTGCCTTATATAGCTATAGTGAAAACTTAAAAAATCTCCTTCCGAAAGTGTTCAGCCGATTTTCAAATAATTTTGTAGAAATGTTCATTGGGTGACCCTCTATCAGATTCCTTCAAGCCATGTTGATTGGTTGAAAAACATGGCCACCAGGGGGCAGGGCTGTTTTGAGATTTGATTTTTGCCTTTTGGCCGTGGAGCGATACTGGCGCTCTTGGGCCTCTTGTTTTTTTCTTTTCTGTTTTCTCCCTATCAGTCAAGCGTCTGTGCCGTACGCGGTGCTCTTGTTTACTTAGAATTTTGATATATCAAATTTGTCTGAAAAGTAAAAAAGGCTTCAATTAGGGATGACACTGCACTAAACAAACACTACTTTTGTTTTACTGTATTTGCAGATATCAGAGAAAATCACGAATTCAGCGATGCTGTTCCGATGACCGAAGATACAGAAATTTATGAAATGGAACAATATGAACATGGCAATAGATCGAGGTCGCGGAAAAGTCTGCATAAACCAAGAAAGGATTATCAAATTGCTACCAACATAACCTCTAGAGGAAAGAATAAAATAAGCAAAAGAATAGCGGCACCTTTAACCACTGTAGGGAAGAAGATGGCTAAACAGACTGATTTAAGTTTCAACACTTCCAATAATAGTGAAAAAGGGAAGGACAAAAATCCAAGCCTCAAAATGCGAATTGTTAATGTTGAAAGTCTCCACTCTGAAGTTGAAATCCAAGGTCTCAAAGAGAAAGTACAAACAGTCTCAGTTTCTAATCATATACATGTATGTGATGGCTGTGATTTAAGGTTTAAAACAAAAGTTGCGTTCAATCTACATCAGCACAAAGTACATGGGGAATCCAACAAGACCATGTGTACAGCGTGTGGTCGGCAAATGGATCTGCAACACGAGCTGGACATCCATAAAACGTTTGTGTGTAGAAAGATAAAACGGAAATATGAGTGCAAGGTTTGTAACATAATGTTCACAACATCGAGAGGGAAAGCGAAACATCCTTGTACGAAGGATCCTAATAAACCTTTGTACTGTCTCAGAGAAAATTGCACATTTAAGACCAGGATCATTACCACCCTTTCAGAACACCTGTCCCGTCATCTCGGTATTAAGCAGTACCTATGTGGGACGTGCGGCAATTCGTTCGCTGCGAAAAAGGATTTGGATCGGCACATGGACATTCATAAAGCATCGAAAGATTGTGTTTGTCAGGAATGCGGTCGATCATACAGATCGGCCAATGCCTTGCAAACACATATAAGAACTCACAAAAACAAGGATCGCTACAAATGTGAATATTGCCCCTATACATCTCCTGCGTTATCTGGATATAAACAACATAAATTGAAACATAAGAAACCCGCACATAAATGTTTCACATGCGGTAAATGTCTACGTACTGCCTACAGCTTAAACAAACACATCAGAAATAGGCACACTCTTGATCGCATATTCACGTGTAAATATTGTGATTTTACCACAAATAAAGGGTTGAGTTATGCTAGTCATATGAGGAAACACAAAGACATGAAGGTGAATTCCAACAGTGATGAAGAGTCAGTGATAGAGGATCAGTTAATCACAGATGCCGGAGCTATCCCAGGGTTTGCCAGTCCGTCGAGATATTTCTCGATCAGTAATAAACAACCGTCGGGGACACCCACCCAGCCACAGCGGGTCTCCGGAAACATATTGTCTGTATCCACAGACAGCCCCCATCGAACCATTCTTGGCGATCCTTCCTTACATTACGATGGTGAGGTAAACATAACCGGACAGAATGCGGACACACTGATGGCGAATATTGTGTCGTCGGTTGAAGGGCACGAGATTAGTATGATTTCATCGGAAACCGCAGGAACTGGTCTTACTTTGTACAGTTCCGAGTCAATAAGCAACTGTCCTTCCTCGATTGCTTTGCCGAGTTTGATTCTGTCCGAGTCCATGACTGCAATAAGTACAGAGGAAAATTGGAACTCTGGTGAGCAGGGTACCGGGAATCTAAATGGCTGAGATAGTGCATTGTCATGTCAGGAGGACTAGATAACCCTTTCCCACTTGAAGATACTTTCTTGATGCCTCTGCAGCAGACGACTTTTGAAGATATGGAAATGGAGATATTGCTCATAACGTTTTCAACTCTATTTTATAATTGAACTCATATTTATGGAGATATTTCACGTTTTTGTCAATATTTTTTCAATGTTTTCTTATGACTAACTAACTGAGGCGATTCTTTTTGAGTACCCACATCATAGGGTTTGGTGAACCTTTTCCCACATACAACAAATCTGAAGCAGATGACTTTGAAAACATACCCAATTTTGTTGGAAACTCCCTTTAAATGAAAGTACAGTAATTGAATAGAATAAAGTTGAAAACATGGTGACAAAAGAAGAAAATTCTCAAAACAAGCAATTTCTTCTTTTGTCGCCATGTTTTCAAATGCTGCAGAGGCATCAGAAAGCATCTACATGAGGGAAAGGGTTAAATAGTAAGAGAAATGTCATAGGGAAAAGATCAGTAAACTCTCCCTATCTTTAGATAAGGGGTATTCTACATGTTATAAAATCCTTATTTGACACTCAGTTTCAAACCTTATGTTAAGGTTACTTAATAAAATTGTCTCAGTGACCCACAACATAGGGTTTGAATAAGTAATAAGAGAGATACTGTAGGGAAAAGACCAGTATACTCCCCTTCATCTAGTTCTCTGATCTGGTACCTGTTCATTTCTTCTCTCCACCCAACGGTACATGACTGATGCGCCATGATATACAGCCTGAGGGTATTTACAACACATGTAGATACAGATCAGGCTGCTCTTTCATGAAATCTGTGCCAGGCGGCAATGTGTGAGAAGACTCAATGAATATGTGGGAAAGAGTTGAAATGGAAGTACTAATTTGTTAACAGTTAACCCTTTCCCTCATACGACAATTCTGCAGCATCCGACTTTGAACATATTTTGTCGAAAAAAAGAAAATCTCTAATTGAATGGATAACCTATGACTAAAAGTGGAAAACATTGTGGCAAAAGGAGAAATGGCTCGTTTTGAGCAATTTCTTCTTTTGTCACGATGTTTTCAAAAAGCCGTCTGTTGCCGAGCCCGAGGCATCAGAAAGCATCTATATTAGGGAAAGGGTTAAAAACATAATACGGAAAAAGGAGAATTTATCCATTTGAAGTAATTTCTCTCTTTGTCCCTCTATGTTTACAATAGTTGCAGAGGCATCAACAGTTATGTAACATGATTATGCCGACTACTGGCAATTGTAATTATCCTTTAAGAAAAAACCCTCTCCCACTTGCTCTCATTTTGACACCTATGCAGCAGAAGGCTTTTGGAAACATCATTCAATCAATCTTATTTTGTGTAAGTTAATTTTTATTTTCACACACACGAAATCTGTAGCAGACAACATTGAAAACACAGCCTCATTATGCTCATTTGGAGCAATTTCTCCTTTTGTCACAATGTTATCATGATCATCTGCTGGGAAAGGGAGGGTTAACCCTTTCCCTCATATAGACGCTTTCTGACGCCTCTGCAGCAGAAGGCATTTTGAAAACATAGCAAAACGTGCAATTTCTCCTTTTGCCACAATGTTTTCCACTTTTTGTCATAGGTTATCCATTCAGTTAAAAGAGATTTTCTATTTTTTGACAATATAATATGTTCAAAGTCGTCTGCTGCAGATTTGTTGTATGAGGGAAAGGGTCAAGTAGACTTGTGAACATTTTGTCCTGAATATCACTACTTAGTGTTGTAAGTTTGGAGAATTAGAATTCAGGGGAGGTTACAAAGAGGAAATGATAAATAAAGCAAAATAAAAAGATTTCATTGGGTATTTTTTTTTTATTATTTATACCATGTATTTGATCATGATACTTTCATATTTTCATAAATAGTTCATCAAATGAATATTCTTAATTAATTCATGATATTTCCATGTACATGTGCAATGTAGCATTATATACAAAATCATTGTATGTATACATATATACAAAAATCTGATCTATAACATAATTCACATTTGTGAGGAAAACAATTCAAATTTTAAATTCTTTTCCCTGTTTCAACAACGTATGAGGCCTGTGATCAGGCAACATCTAACAACATTGTGGAAAAAGGTAAGCTTTTCTTTCCCACCAAGGTTTTGTGCACTTATTTAACTTTCCATATGTTTTGGGTTTTTTCCACAAATATTATCATAGCTAAAGTTGTCCTTCCTGGGAAATGTTAAATAGCTCTATTCAATGAATACTCTTTCTTTAAAAGAGATTTTCCATAATTTTGTATAGATGATTCGAAGTCGTCTCCTGAAGATTTGCTGTAAAATTACTGATTTTTTTTTTAATTCGGCTATCCTCATAGACATCATATTTTAGAATAGGTCGATTAGCCATACCTAGTTATCAAATGTTGACCTTGACCTTCAATCTACTTTCAAATCAATCCAATGTGATTCACAACCTTCATATATTTATCAGAATTACTTACTACACTCAATTAAATATTAAAACTTTCGTCTCACTCAATTTTCCTCAGATATTTTCAAAATAGACCAACAGTTTCGATGGTTTCATACAAAACAGTTGTACACAAGATGTAGTTACAAACGTTTTGCATGACTGTTAAATTATTATATTATGAGCCATTTGTCCTTTTGCCACACTGTTTTCAAATGTCGTCAGCTGCAGATGCGCCAAAATGCGTCTACAAGTGGAAAAGGGTTAAATGCCAATGTTAAATCAATTAACCATCCCTTTCCCAGATATAGACAATATCTGACGCATATGCAGCAGACGACTTTTGAAAACGTTTTTGCAAAAGGAGAATTGTTCATCATGAGTAATTTCTCTATTTGCCACAACTTAATGACTCTTATAGAGATTTTCTATATTTTGGACTTGATTATTTTAAAGTGGTCTGCTGCAGATTTGTTGTATGTGGGAAAGGCTTCAAAATTAGATTATTACTTCTCTAGTATTGAATAGGACACCCAAATGAAAATTTCTCGACCGCTTCCCTATGATGGTAACACAAAAAGAAAGTCGGCTCTGAACCATGACTTTGGAATAGTCCAACAAAGGGATACATGAACCCTTTCCCACTCATACTTGACAAAAAAAATATCTAGGCAAAAGTATGGAAAATATGACAAAAGGATAATTACTCAAGATGAACAATGGTTTCTTTTTCAATATAATCTGTTGCCGATGCATAAAATATGTATGCATGTGGAAAAGAGCAAAAGGACTAAAACCACAAAGTTATTGGAAAAAGAAACAATCTAAAAAAAAAGCACCAAACGACAGTTTACAGTCTTCTAAAATTAGAATAAACAAGAAATATGTGAGCTACTGCTCACTAGTGATACCCCCGCTCATGTTTTGAAAGACATATGTGATGGTGGGGTAAAGGGCCATAACTCCGTGAAAAATCATCCAACCGGAACGCAAACACGATATGCGCATCTACACTTGGTGGTGATCCTTCCTATAAAGTTTCATAAAATTCCAAAAAGCGGTTGCAGAGAAATAGCCCGGAAATGAATTTAGTCATACATAGCCTGATGGTGGAGTAAAGGGCCATAACTCCGTGAAAAATAATCCAACCGGAACGCAAACACGATATGCGCATCTACACTTGGTGGTGATCCTTCCTATGAAGTTTCATAAAATTCCAAAAAACGGTTGCAGAGAAATAGCCCGGAAATGAATTTAGTCATACATAGCCTGATGTAAAGGGCCATAACTCCGTGAAAAATAATCCAACCGGAACGCAAACATGATATGCGCATCTACACTTGGTGGTGATCCTTCCTATGAAGTTTCATAAAATTCCAAAAAGCGGTTGCAGAGAAATAGCCCGGAAATGAATTTAGTCATACATAGGGGTAAAGGGCCATAACTCCGTGAAAAATAATCCAACCGGAACGCAAACACGATATGCGCATCTACACTTGGTGGTGATCCTTCCTATGAAGTTTCATCAAATTCCAAAAAGCAGTTGCAGAGAAATAGCCCGGAAATGAATTTAGTCATACATAGGGGTAAAGGGCCATAACTCCGTGAAAAATAATCCAACCGGAACGCAAACACGATATGCGCATCTACACTTGGTGGTGATCCTTCCTATGAAGTTTCATCAAATTCCAAAAAGCGGTTGCAGAGAAATAGCCCGGAAATGAATTTAGTCATACATAGGGGTAAAGGGCCATAACTCCGTGAAAAATAATCCAACCGGAACGCAAACACGATATGCGCATCTACACTTGGTGGTGATCCTTCCTATGAAGTTTCATCAAATTCCAAAAAGCGGTTGCAGAGAAATAGCCCGGAAACGAAAGTGTTACGGACGGATGGACGGACAGAAGGACGGACATGGGTAAAACAGTATACCCCCCCTTTCCTTCGGAACCGGGGGTATAATAATTAAAACTGATACTTTCAATTTACTTTGTAACACACAAAACAATAATTGGACCAAATAAAACTTTGACACCTTAATTTGATGTGCACAGTGGTGCCTCCCTTCAATTCTTTTGACAGAAGTTAAATATAGAATATAAAATACAGGTTGTCAGTGAAAGCCTTGGCAAAGTAATCAGTTAATTACGGTTGAACTTTTAATACGGGAATTCTAACCTGAGCGAGGTTTACGCATGTGTAACAAACAAGTCGGTTAAATCATGAGTGATAAGAGTTTTCGCATAAATGGTAAATAAATAATATATTACATATATGGCGGAAACTTATGTCAATTCACCTAATATCATTTCTTGTAAATATTTTGATAAAAGAATCTTTTTTGTTGTGTATTATGATGTAGGTTGTGAGGTAATATACGTGACTTCATTTCATATAATCCAGGAGACTGATAACATCTCATGCAAATTATTTCTCATTTATACGCGAGTAATTTTGTGAGAAAGCCAGGAAAGACATGGTTAGGTGAACTAGCCACTGTGATATGACTGACCAAGAGCGTCATGGAGCGAACACAAACTCTCGTCTGTTTTTTTCTAAATCGAAAAAGGGGCATTACTGAATAATTATTAAAGCCAGAGTTATGTGACTTTGTATAGACATGAGTATTGTTCCTAGAAACATGTGTACCAAGTTTTTTTATGAAAATGTTGAACTTTTTTTGAGTTGTGAGGTAAGGCTTAAGTTTTGTGACAGCGACGCCAAGCACAATAACCCGATTTTTTCTTCTTCGAAAAACAGACGAGCTGAAAATTGTTAAAAACGGTATTAGGCCCCAATCAATCAAGCAGACCAGCCAGATGATGATAGGTGAAATAGTGATGAGGATTTTGACAACGAAATCTGTTGCCTTTAATCTTACTCCATAAATATTTAGTATGACCCAAGTCCAAGATGTTTGCAGGGATAGCATGATAAACATTTGTGGAACTTATACCACCAGAAATACAACGAAAAAATTTAACCATTTCCCTGATAAAGATCACTCTTGACACCTCTGCAAAATATGAAATTCATAAACATTGAAGAAAAAGTATAACAATTTCTTTTTTTAGCATTTTTTCCCTTTTCCAACAATATTTTAACATCTATCAAAATTAAAATTTTAATTTTGTAGATGTTATTCTTTACGCAAAGATTTTCTAAGCAAACAGAGCCATTATGGCATATCAGGGATAGAACTAAGAGCACTAACTACACTAACAGACATGGTTTTACATTGCGCATATAAAAATGAGTATTCATGAAAGACGAGCAAGGAACAAAAAGACAATGCACTTGAACAAAAGGATTGGAGGGTATTTTAACCCTTCCTCACATACTAATGCCTCTGCAGCAGACGACTTTTGAAAATATTGTGGCAAAATCAGAAATCAGAAATTCCTTCATTTGCCAAAATGTTTTCAAATCTATTCAATAATTAAACTTTCATTTACAGAGTTTCGATAATTTTTAACAGATGTTTAGAAGTTGTCGGCTGCAGATTCATTGTATGTGGGAAAGGCTTAAATATGAAATTACATATTTCAATGACGAGAACTTAAAAGCAAGGCACAGCATAACTAATGAGAATATAATTATAACAAATAAAAGTCAAGTAAACATTTTCATTTCAACTCTTTGCCACATAAAATGTTTTCAAAAGTCCTCTGCTGCAGATGCGTCAAAATGCGTCTACAGGTGGGAAAGGGTTAATTAAGGTGAAGAGAATGAGTACAAGAGAGAGCATGGCGCTGTTTACATATATGGTAATGCTGCTGTATAGCACTAACCCTTTTCCACATACAACAAATCTGCAGCAGACAACTTTGAAAATGTCTATTCAAAAGTATGGAAAAATCTATAATGATGAAAGTTAAAATTATCAAATAGAGTTGAAATTAATGTTGCAAAAAGAGAAATTGCTTGTTATGATCAATTTCTTCTTTTGCCTCAATGTTTCCAAAAGTTGTCTGCTGCAGATGGGTTTTTTGTTTGCAGGTGGAAAAGTGTTAAAAGGGCACTTGAATAACCAATGAAATGTATCCTCTATGTCACAATTATGTACATTTTATACACAAAATTCAACCTTTAAATCTGAACCCTTTCACATATTCAAAATATTTGCAGTAGATAACTTTGCAAATATATTGACAGACAAACATAAATGAGTTGAATTATTAAGTGTTGAAAACATAGTGGCAAAAGAAGAAATTACTCATCATGAACAATTTCTCCTTTTGTCACAATGTGTTCATGTGTCGTCTGTTACAGAGGCACCTGCATGTGGAAAAGGGTTAATTTCTATTTCATTTACCTATTTACCTCATGTACAATTTTTGGACAATAAATGACTTGAGGAAAAACAATTGAAATATCTTGACAAATGGAAGGAGATATAGATTTATTTTTAACACAGGAGTTGATAAATCATTATAAGAATAAGAGAATTAATTTGTTGTTGTGACACAGTAATAACCTCTTATAAATTACAGTATAATCATTAAATAGAGTTGAAATCATTGTGGCAAAAGAAGAAATTGCTCATCATGTGCAATTTCTCCTGTTTGCAACAAAGCATTAGGGTAAAGCATTTCACGTAATTGGTAAAACATCTAACAATGACACTTTGGGGTACAACCTGAACACATATTAAAATTGACATTCATCGTTTAATCGACAAGACATACCTCTAAGGCAATCCTTTGACCCTGCAGTCGAAAAAAAATATAGTAGAAAAGGAAATAAATTGGTCATAAGAACAAGAATGTTCCAAAGAACACTTGTGTTGCTAGCCAATTAACACTTTCCCTCATATAGACGCTTTCTGACGCCTCTGCAGCAGACGGCCTTTTGAAAACATAGTGACAAAAAAAGAAATTGCACAAAACGTGCAATTTCTCCTTTTGCCACAATGTTTTCCGCTTTTTGTCATAGGTAATCCATTCAATTATAGAGATTTTCTACTTTTTGACAAAATATGTTCAAAGTCGTCTGCTGCAGAATTGTCGTATGAGGGAAAGGGTTAACACTTTCCAACACAAAGCAGACTTCTGTAGCCTTTGCAGCAGACTACTTTTGAAAAAAATCTGAGTTAAAAAGGAGAAATAGCTCATAACGAGTCATTTCTCCTTTTGCCACAATGTTTTCACCTATATTGTTTTATTTATAAAGAGTTTCCATACTCTTTAGCAAATGTCTTCAAATTCATCTGCGGCCGATGTGTTGTATATTGGAAAGGGATAAAGTACCACTAACAGAAGGAGAAGTAATATCTATGTTGGTTCCTTGCAAGGGTAGGTGATACAGAAATAATTTGTTTCCTGAAAGAATATAGTAAATTTAACCTTTTGATGCATCTGCAGCAGACACAAGTTTGAAATATACTGACAGAAGGAAAAAATTGCACATAATGATCAATTTCTCCTTTCATCACAATATTTCGGGCTACATGTATTTTCAATAATTTTACTTTCGTTGATTTTCCATATTATTGCTTCCAACACTTCATACTTTTTTCCTGCAGTCTTTCTCTAAAAGCAATCCACTTGTTTATCACATGAAAAGATATATGTCTAGAGTATGTTTATTGTTTATCACATGAAAAGATATATATATCTAGAGTATGTTGATTGTTTATCCCTTTTTCCACATAAAACAATTCTGAACCTGACGACTTTGAAAACAAATAGGCAAGAATATGGAACATCTTTATAAATGAAAAACTACATTTTTAAATTGAATGAAAAACATTTTTGGTCATAATGTTTTGAAAAGTGGTCTGCTGCAAATGCATTGGCAGGTGGCAAAGGATTAAAATGTTTAATGGAATGGGTTAAAATTGGTTCTCTAATAAAAATCAACCTTTATTCAACAGTTTGCTAAAGGTGTGGATTCCATGAACTGAAATCCTTAACCCTTTTCCTCATATAGACGCTTTCTGACGCCTCTGCAGCAGACGGCTTTTTGAAAACATAGTGACAAAAGAAGAAATTGCACAAAACGTGCAATTTCTCCTTTTGCCACAATGTTTTCCACTTTTTGTCATAGGGTATCCATTCAATTATGGAGATTTTCTATGTTTTGACAAAATGCGTTCAAAGTCGTCTGCTGCAGAATTGTCGTATGAGGTAGAGGGTTAACCCTTTCCAGCATGGACCACATGTCCATCAGACAACTTTTCGAACATTCAGGCAATAATGTGGAAAACCTCTTTAACCTGTTCCCACATATAGATGATGCCTCTGCAGCAGATGTATTTTGAAAAGTGGTCTGCTGCACTATTTTGAGCAATTTCTCCTTTGGCCACAATGTTTTCAACTTTATTTTAACAATTAGAGATTTTCCATATTTTTGTCTAAATGTTTTCAAAGTTGTCTGCTCCAGATGTGTTGTATGAGGGAAAGGGATAAATAAAAGAATAACTTTTGATAGATTTGTCTTATAATAATTATGAAAAGGAGAAATTGCTCATCTTCAGCTAGCCTATTTCTTCTTTAATCATAATGTCTTCAAAATCGTCCGCTGCAGATGTGTCAAAATACATATTAACCCTTTAATACAGATGGCTGCCGACGTCTCTGCAGAAGACGACTTTTGAAAACGAGCAATTCCTCCTTTTGCCAAACTTCTTTCATTTGTAGAATCTGATATTCTCCATATTTTTGTGTCTAAATGTTCTTAAAGTCGTCTGCTACAGATTTGTTGTATGTGGGAAAGGGTTTATCATTCAAGGCATCTGATTGATACTGTACAACCTACAGAATGTTTCTTCAATAGACTGACCAATTTCCTTATATACCAGTTTATGACTTTCAAATTCATATAGAAAACATGTACGGGTAAAATAGTCTAAAATACAGACAAATCAGTCTCATTTTAACCCTTTCCCTCATATAGACGCTTTCTGATGCCTCTGCAGCTGACAGCTTTTTGAAAACATAGTGACAAAAGAAGAAATTGCTCAAAACAAGCAATTTCTCCTTTTGCCACAATGTTTTCCACTTTTAGTCATAGGTTATCCATTCAATTATAGAGATCTTCCATGTTGTATGAGGGAAAGGGTTAAGACAGATTAGAATCCACAGAGCAAGGAGAAATTTAATATCATTATAGATGCATTTTCTCCTTTATACACCAAATGTTCAAAAGACTGAAAGGTAAAAAGTCAAGTAACATACACTGATGCATAACATATTCAACCTTTTCTTAGTTTAATCCGATCCCTTATAGATGCCTTTTGAAAACATTATGGCAAAAGGTGAAATGTTTTCAAATGTATTTAATAATTTAGCTCTCAATCAATGAGATTTTTCACGTTTTTGTCAAAATGTTTTCAAAATCGTCTGCTGCAGATTTGTTGTATGTGAGAAACGGTTAACCCTTTCCCACATACAGCAAATCTGCAGCAGACGACTTTGAAAACGTTGACTCAAAAATATGGAAAATCTCTATAATTGTAGGCATATTTACAGAAAATAGTTGAAAACTTTGTGGAAAAGTGTATACAAGCAATTTCTCCTTTTGTCACAATGTTTTCAAAAGTTGTCTGCTGCAGACGCGTCAAATGCATCTATAGAGGAAATGTGTCTGTTTCAGTCTGTGTTTTCACTTCTGTTTTTTCCGTGATTTTCCAGAGTCTGGTTTGTTGGCCTTCTCCTTTGCAGCTTTTCGCCTCTGTACCTGTTTTTGGTGCTCTTTCTCCATTTCTCTCTCTGTTATGTTTACTCTCAGAGACTGAAATATATAAACCATATACAATATAGCTTTTATTGATGAACTTTAATCCTTTCCCTCATATAGACGCTTTCTGATGCCCCTGCATCAGACGACTTTTGAAAACATTGTGGCAAAGGTGAAATTCCTCATGATGAGCAATTTCACTATTTGCCACAATGTTTATAACTCTTTTTAATAATTAAACTGTCATTAATGGAGATTTTTCATTTTTTTGATAAGATGTTTTCAAAGTCGTCTGCTGCAGATTTGTTGTATGTGGGAAAGGGTTAATCCTTTCAACATACATGTATATCAAAATCAGTATGTGCAACCATGCAGTATGATCAAGATCTACACTGTCCATGTATTACTTGAGGATAAACTTTAAAGCATCTGTGGGAAACGACTATTTAACCCTTTCCCACATACAACTTATCTACAGCAGACAACTTTGAAAACATCAAGGCAAAAATATAAAAGATCGAGAGCTATAAATGAAGGTGTAATCAATGGAAAAAGTTGAAAAACATTGTGACAAAAGGGAGCGACTTCTCCTTTTGTGACAGTGTTTTCAAAAGTCGTCTGTTGCAGAGGCCTCAGAAAGCGTCTATATGTGGGAAATGGTTAAAAACTTTGTGACTCAAGGAGAAATTGCTCATCATGATGATTTAACTTTCATTTATGGAGATTTTCCACATTTTTGCCAGTCGTCTACTGCAAATTTAAAATTGGAGAGTACAATCTTAACAAGACACTTCAGAAATAATCTGTAAATGTTGCTTGGTATGAGAGAAAGATGAATATGTATATCTACTTTTCAACATTCATTTTCATTCTTTTTACAGTAATTTATTTGAAAAGATCAGCCTATCAAATAAATATCAACCCAATATGTATTTTTTAGGGTTTTCTGCTTTGAAAAAGTAATGAAAATTGAAAGTTAAACAGGAAAAAGGTTGATTTTGAACAATTCTCCTTTTTTCCAACAATATTTTCAGAAGTAGTCTGCAGTGTAGGCATCATATTTTATGAGGTCTATATCAGGGAAGGGACAGGCCATTTAGACGCTTTCTGACGCCACTGCAGCAGACAGCTTTTTGAAAACATAGTGACAAAACAAGCAATTTCTCCCTTTGCCACAATGTTTTCCACTTTTAGTCATAGGTTATCCATCCAATTAAAGAGATTTTCAATTTTTTGACAAAATAGGTTCAAAGTCGTCTGCTGCAGAATTGTTGTATGTGGGAAAGAGTTAAGTAACAAGATTTACCTCTCTAACAATAAAACTCTCGTCAACTTCAGGTATATGCCGTAATGATTGTAACGTCTCATACATTCCTTGACTGGCCGTCATTTTTTCAGGTGAACCAAGGCACAATCGTACTAGTACCAGTCCAATTCTTAAAACAACTTTAACACCTGTAAAATAAGGAACACAATTTAGTATAGCTATAGCTTATTTCTAACACTTTACCACATACAGATGATATCTGATGACTTTGCAGCGTTCAACTTTTGAAAACAGTATGGCAAAATAACAAATAGCATATACTTGTATTAAGAAAAATCTCATATTGTCACAATGTTTCTTTTTTTCTCCAAGAATTGTTCTTTCATTTATAGAGTTTTAGTAATTTTGACTAAACATTATCAATGTCTTCTGCTGCGGATTTGGTGTCCGTGGGAAAGAGTTAAAATAAAAGTGGCAAAAGGAGAAATTGCTCCTTCTGATCGTCTGCTGTGAATGCCTAAGACTCTTCAAGTTGGTAAGGGTTAACCCTTTCCCTCATATAGCAATTCTGCAGCAGACGACTTTGAACATATTTTGACAAAAAATGGAATATCTCAATAACTGAATGGATAACCTATGACTAAAAGTGAAAATCATCGTGTCAAAAGGAGAAATTGCACGTTTTGTGCAATTTCTTCTTTTGTCACTATGTTTTCAAATAGCCGTCTGCTGAAGAGGCGTCAGAAAGCGTCTATATGAGGGAAAGGGTTAAGTAACCCAATGATCAGGGTTTAAAATGGAAAGTAATGGCTTTCTCTCCTTGGCGCTCAGGGTTGTGGGATGAGCATTATGACTGACTGCATTACGGGTGTCAGGCTAAATGGACCAGTAGTACCGGTATCTTAACCAGGAAATGCTGCGATATAACGGAAAAAGCGTTGTAAGCGGCTTAAAACACCAAACAATAAAATGGAAAGTAGGTAGGTATTTTTTACATGAGTAAAATATACAATACAGATAATATATTCTTTCCTTTAGCTTAAGCGCAGAGTAATCTAAGTCTCTACCCCGAGTCACAAAATCAAATATCAAAAATTATACTTAAAGTTTCTGGATCTTATTTTTTTTTAACACAAATTGCATATTGTGTAAATGATATGTAAAAGAAACAAGAGCGCCAAATGTCACAAAATACGCCCGTCCTGTTTTTTTGAGACCAAGTATAGTGGTAATTGGTTGTTACATCAGCCAAAGTTAGAGAGCGGACACTGTTTTGGCCATTTCGAGGGACATAATTGCGTAGTGACTTAGATAACGTTGTAAGTTATCAAACCTGACCAAAATATTCTGCCCATCAACATATTGTCTAAATTTGGTGATGATCGGATAAAGGCTTCACAAGTTATTTAGTTGACAAGACCAATTTTAGGTAATTTCTATCATTAAAGGGCAATAACTCTCTATCGACTGGAGCAATATGGCTAGTTATCGAACTTGTCCGAAATATTATCCCAATACACATTCTGACAAAATTTGGTGATGATTGGATGAAGGCTTCTTAAGATATTGAGCTGACAACATACTGGACGCCGCCCGCCCGTACGCCGCAGGTAAAACTATAATACGATCCATTTTTCAAAACGGGCGTATAAAAACCACACACCTACCTTCACATAAAAACATATCCCATACCCGCAATACACAGGACCAGGGCAGCGTTCTGATAAATACGCACATAAACCACTCTGTCATATATAATATTGGCTCTATCTTGTTCTTTTTCTAAAATAAAGTCACATGAGTTGTTATGTTCAAATAAATAAGATAATAAGATAAATAAATTGCTGATTTTTTGTTTCTGAACAAGCAATAAGTTCATACCATTCATGATTACATAACAAGCAATAAGTTCATAGCGTACATGATTACATATTTATTTATTTAACACTTTCCCATCTGCAGCAGAAAACTTTGAAATCTTCTTGAAAAAAATATGGAAAAGCTCTAATAATGACATTTGATACCTCTGCAGCCAGGCAGGTATGTACATCCCTGCAGCAGCAGGACAACTTTCGAAACATAAATCTCCCTTCTCATATTGTTTTTAACATAACATCAAAATTTTACTTCTAGTTTTCCGCATGTTGATTGACAAATCTTCATTTTGCTTTCACCCTTATCCTCATACAGACACTTTCTGAGGTCTCTGTAGCATATGACCTTTGAAAACATTGTGACAAAAGGAGAAGTTGCTCATAATGAGCAATCTCTCCTTTTGCCAGAATGTTTTCAACTCTATATAATAAATTAAAACTTTCATTTACAGAGATTTTCTATATTTTTGGCTTTTTTTGGAAAGGCTTAAACTTGAATTTCAAATTCAACACAAGAAACATAGGGGCACAAAGATAGTTCCTCAAACAAACAAGACTACTGGTTGATTATCAAGGAAGCAAAGATCAAGAGTGATTAACCCATTCACACTTGCAGACACATTTTTGGATCCATTTAGGCCTTCTACAGTTATCTCCCCTCAAAGACCTAATTCACCTTTAATGATAGTTCTAGTTAAACCTTTTCCCATTTACGTAAGCACTTTGGCACATCTGCAGCAGGTGACTTTTGAAAATATTGTGGCAAAAGGCGAAAATTGCTTATAGTGTAGTGAGAAATTTCTCCATTTGCCACAATGTTTTCAATTCTATTTAATAATAGAATTCTCATTCATGGAGAATTTCAAATTTTTGTCAGGATTTTTGTCTGCTGCTGATTTGTTGTATGTGGTAAAGTGGGGTTAAAAAGGCTTTTCGGTGGGAAAAGGTAGTGTAGGTTTAGATCACCCCTGTACACCCGCTCAGCCGTATCAAAATTGTGTACAAGTTGACAAACTGTAATTGTAAGTACTGGATCTGCTCTCTTCACAAAAGCCAACTTGTAAAGTTTTCCCAATGATGGGCTTAAATATAACTTGTTTTACCAAACTGAACCTGGATAAAAGGGTTTTGTTTATAGTTTTACGTAGCTTTCAACAGTTAACCCTTTCCCTCATATAGACGCTTTCTGACGTCTCTGCAGCAGACAGCTTTTTGAAAACATAGTAACAAAAAAAGAAATTGCTCAAAACAAGCAATTTCTCCTTTTGCCACAATGTTTTCCACTTTTAGTCATAGTTATCCATTCAATTATAGAGATTTTCTATTTGTTGACAAAATATGTTGCAGATTTGTTGTATGTGGGAATGGGTTAAAATCAGATTGTGGCTGCAAGGAAAGATGAAATTAATTCAACACCTTGTATTAACATCACGATAAATCATATAAGGTATGAAACCTATAACATCCCCCCCGTGCTGAAGCTTAACCCTTTCCCATGTACAACAAATCTGCAGCAGACGGCTTTGAAAACCTGCAGTCAAAAACATAAAAGATCCCTATGAATAAAGGTATAACTACTGAAACAAGTTGAAAACATCGTGGCAAAAGGAGAAATTGCTCGTTTTGAGCAATTTCTCTTTTTGTCACAATGTTTTCAAAAGTCGTCTGCTGCAGAGGCGTCAGAATGCACCTACAAGTGGGATAGGGTTAATAGTTGCAATGACTCCAAGCGTTCAGACTCATTTAGCCAGCTCTTATCGTTCATACAAGGGTCAGACTGTGGCTGCCATTCTAATTTGGTGTCCCTCTGACACAGGGACATTGATAAAAAGGCCCGGGGGTACTACCGGTACTTACTAAATGCTTATATATTGAGGGCATGGTCTTTTTAACTAAACCAAATAAAACTTCGCCATCCACATAAACAGCTTCCTGAAATGTAAAATAGTTTGTTATATACCTGTACATTTTCGGGCATAAATACATGCAGATTGTCAAGCGCAGTTCAGACACGACAGATTAAGCTCCGTATTGTAGCTGTGTATAACACAGATTTGTGATGTTAGACAATGTGCTGACTACTTTCAGTGAGGTTCCCGTTTTGAATATGCGCCACGTAGTAAAATATGAGACAGCCAGAACTATTTAGATAAATCTTTTCTATTTTATGTATCGAAAGCCTAGCGTCAGATTCAATAAAAACATGCAAATAAAGATTCTGTAAGTCATTTTCTCCCACAAAACAATGAAAATTAAATTTGATGATGTTATTGGGCGAAACCTACGTATTAGAATACATTTTATGGGGCGTGGCCTAAGTAATGTAGTAAATATTCATCCGCCAGGCATTCAACTCTTCATTTCATGATTAAAAAATTGTTATCTCAATAAAAAATAAATTGAATCTGTATAATTGTTACTTTTTTAACTGATTTAATGGATTGTTGGTATATGATAAAAGGAAAATTACGTTAGAGGAGCAGTAAATGGGTGTATTGCACGACTCATAGCGTGGAAAAATCCATATCTTACTCAACCTTTTCCACGCTACTTGTCGTACAATACGAACCAATTTATCGCTCCTGCATCATAATATTCCATATATATAAAACTATTAATCCTATTTCTCATTCAATAAACCTGTAGCAGACAAATTTGAAAGCATGTCGGCATTATGAGCAATTTCACCTTTTGCTACACAATCTTTTCAAAAGTCGTCTACTGCAGGTGCATCAGAAGGCGTCTATATGTGGGAAATGGTTCAATAGAGTTGAAAATATTATAGCAAATGCTCTCAATTTGTTTTAAATGTCAACTGCTGCAGATGTGTCAAAGGGTTAACCCTTTCCCACATAGAACAATTTTGCAGCAGACGAATATATTGACAAAAATCTGAAAAATCTCAATAAATGAGAGGCAACTATTTAATAAGAGTTGAAAACACTGTGGCAAAAGGAGAAATTGATTGTTTTGAGCAATTTCTCCTTTTGTCACAGTGTTTTCAAAAGTCGTTCAGTTATATCATGGTCTTTCCGGGGCAAGTTACCAGCACTCTCTACTGGTCGTCTATCGTGACAAAAACAAGTCGGTCATTACAATCCTGAGTGCCAAGGAGGGAAAGCCATTACTACCATTTTTAATGAATTTGGTATAACCTGGCCAGGGATCAAACCAGCAACCTCCCACACCCAAGGGGGACAATCTACCACTAAGCAACGGAGGCGGTCTTAAAATCCATACATACCAACCCAACACTGTAATATCCAGGAAGATACTTTTCACATATTGAAACAAAACACCAAAAGGCTTCTTCAGCGGGCATGTGCATTAACAAAATGGCCGCTAACGGTGCTTGTGCCTGACAGTAGCCATCGATTGGATTGTAAACGGTGTACGCTTTTAATAATCTAAACAAATCCTCTTGGCTGAAAATATACATTGAATCAATCTGAAACTGTAAGTACAGTCAAACTTTGTATAGCAATTCCCTGTCTATAGCAACCACACTTTTTATTTCCCCGTTACACATTTTCTGCATAAATTACCCTGCATTTAAAGACCACATGTGAGCAAAGACCATATTGTTCTCTTCCCATTGGTGGTCTTTAACACAGGTTTGACTGTATTATGTTTGTGATGATGTGTTGTCACTTATTATTTGCATACATTGTTTTAAACAATGCTTTATCCTTCACTAACAGATGTTGCTTCATCATCATTTATTAAACTGTCCAATAGTCCATAGAATTGATTTCTTTTATGCATTTGTTGTAATACAGATTATTCTTGTCAGTGCAAAATCTTACAATCCTAAAATAAGAATTGTTACTTTATTTATGCTATTTTTCAACAATATCATAGTTATATCACTGCATTTCCTTGTTAAATTTACCCGTACTACTGGTACCTGACATGCTGCATCTTTCTTAATGCTTTCCCTGCAACCCTGAGCGCCAAGGAGAGCCATTACTACCATTTTCAATGGTTGTTAACTTTTCACTGTGATACAGATGACATATGACACCTTTGTAAGAGAGGAATTTTGAAAACATTGTTGCAAAAGGAGAAATTGCTCATCATGAGTAAATTCTTCTTTTGCCACCATGTTTCCATATTAATTCAATAATCATACATTCTTTTAAAAAAAAATCCCATGTATTTGCCTCGATGTTTTCAAAGTCGTCTTCAGCAGATTTGGTGTATGTGGGAAATGGTTAACCCTTTCCCACATACAACAAATCTGCAGCAGACAACTTTGAAAACATCTCAACAATAATATTAAAAATCTCCCGAAATGAAATCATAATTATTGAATAGAGTTGAAAACATTGTGTCAAAAGGAGAAATTGCTCTTTTGAGCAATTTCTACTTTTGTCACAAATTTTTCAAAAGTCGTCTGCTGCAGAGGCGTCTGAAAGTGCCTACATGAGGAAAAGGGTTAAACGAGAGGAAACTTACCCATAACCACCTCGAGACATAAACATTTCATGAAGAGGGAACTGTCTGTGTAAATCTTTTGTAATATCATCTATCCATTTAGGATCCCCAGGATGACTTAAATATTCCTAAAAAAGAAGAAGTGCAAGTAATGTAACTGTGGAATCACCATGTACTACATCGAAATAGTTACTTTTAAAAACATACACATGCTCAGTTCAAACACAACGGATTAAAATTCAGTATTTGACTAGGTCAAATACAGTACCAAATATGGTAATTGTACGTCACATGATGTGACATCTTTGAAAAATGCTTTTACGTCATTCAAAATGTGGTAGTTGGGCATGGTTCAAAAGCCATATCATAAATCATATTTTAAGTGTAAATTTACTAAATTATGTTTTGTTTTCATTTAGAATATAGAAATTTGTATTTTTTTGTTCTATGTCTTAAAAAATATACATGGTACATGTATATACAACAAGATGGCCATGAGGCCCTGGATCGGTCACCTGAGAATGGGCTAATTAAGACTTTAACTCTTTCAGCGCCAATGGTAATATCATCAAGACAAACTTTCTGACAAAATTTCAAGCTGCTCAAGTCAAAAATGCGATCTCTATAGTGTTTAAACTAGATTGTTCGATTTGATCTGACCCATATTCCAACTTAGCCTAGATATCATCAAGACAAATATTCTGGCAAAGTTTCAACATGCTCAAGCCAAAAATGCACCTTTCAGTGTTAACAAGATTGTTCTTCAATCTGGCCTAGTGACCTAGTTTTTGACCTGATATGACCCATATTCGAGCTTGGCCTAGATATCATCAAGACAAACTATCTGACAAAGTTTCAGGCTGTTCAAGTACAAAATGCGATCTCTAAAGTGTTAACAAGATTTTTCTACAATGTGGCCTGGTGACCTTGTTTTTGACCTGACCAAACCCATATTCAAAATTAGCCTAGATACAACTAAGACAAACATTTTGACAAAGTTTCAACATGCTCAAGCCAAAAATGTGGCTTCCAGAGTGTTAACAATATTTTCCTAAATTTTGGCCTAATGACCTAGTTTTTGACTGGACATGACCCATATTCAAACTTGGCCTAGATATCATCAGGACAAACTTTCTGACAAAGTTTCAACATGCTCAAATTTAAAATGTGGATTCCAGTGTTAACAAGATTTTCCTTCAATTTGGCTTGGTGACCTAGTTTTTGAACCGACATGACCTATATTCCAACTTGGCCACAATGTTTTCCACTTTTATTCATCGGTTATCCATTCAATTCAAGAGATTTTTTGACAAAATATGTTCAAAGTCATCTACTGCAGAATTGTCGTATGAGGGAAAGGGTTAAACAATAGTATAATTAGTTGAAAACATTATGGCAAAATGAAATGTTTCAAAAATCTTCTTCTGCGGTGGTGTTCAGTAAGGAAAGCAGCTTTTTCCTCAGTCATCCATGTTTTATGACTATTCAAAATGGAGGGACAGTCATTATAAAGGGTAACCATAGGAATATATTTTTGATTTTATTTGGAATCCAACCTGACCAGTTATCTCAGAGGATTACTCTCCCCAGCCTCTAGTGTAAATCTGTTTTTCATTTTCCCACATTAAGTCAAATTTGAACACGTCATTGCAAAAAAATGGAAAATCTCTTTAAAAGAAGTATATTATTGAATAGAGTTGAAAACATTGTGGCAAAAGGAGAAATTGTTTATTATGAGCAAATGTCTTCTTTTGCCACACATTGTTCAAGTGTCTTCTACTGCAGGTGTCAAAAAGCATTTACATGTAGGAAATTGTTAAACTATCTGACTTACATCAAATTTCCCCTTGTGTTGTTCCATCAAAAAATTACTACCACATAAATATTGCCACGCTCTACTTCTTAATGAAGGTGGAATGCCCTTTCTACATCTTTCTTTTACCTGAAAAAAATTACAATTGTTACAGACAATTAGACAATTCAAAATGTATCAACTCCTTCATGTGCTATGTCTACATGCATCTTTGAATGGAATACTTTAACTTTAACCCTTGATTTCCCAAATACAACAAATCTGCAGCAACATCCAGCAACCTTTCTGTAAACGATTGATTGATTGGAGTTTAACGCCGTTTTTTAACAATTTCTCAGTCATCTCACACCAGTACTCCACATAACAATCTTCCCAAGCAACTGGCTGCTTTTCCACATAGACTTAGCCCATTCTGTAAACGAAAGTACATGTATAACTATTGAGTTAAGTTGAAAACATGGTGGCAAAAGGAGAAACTCTATTCAATAGACTTTAAAAACAATCGACAAAAACATGAAACAGCTGCATAAATGAGAATTTAATTATTAAATAGAGTTAAGAAAATTGTGTCAAAAAGAGAAATCGCTAGTTTTGAGCAATTTCTTCTTTTGCCACAATATTTTCAAAAGTTGTCTATTCAAGATATGTCAGAAAGTGTCTGAAGTTTGGAAAATCTTTTTATTCATAATTATGTAGATCAATGTAAAAGGTAAAAGCAGTAAAATCTGTGTGTGTACCAGTTAACACAAGTTATGATCAGTAGGATGCACACTTTTATGAATCAAAATTCATATTAAAGACGATTTTGCATAATTTCAATATAATCCTTCATCCATTACTTCATAATGGCATCTTTTGAAAACAAGGGTTTTTGAAGGAAAACATACACCAATGGCCAATAAGTATTTTTAAAAGTGTGAAAGTGTGACAGATAGTTTGTTTGCTTGCTTGATTGATTGATTGATTGGGGGTTTAACTCTTTTTTCAAAAAAAAAATCAGTCATATCACGGCGGCCAGTTCACCTTCTCATATATTTCCTGGTTTTCTCATACCAGTACTAGTAGTGCACACAACATACTTTCCAAGCAACTGGCTGCTTTCCCACATAGACTGTTAGCCCATTGGCTTGTCAGTGACTTTTGTCAAACGTCTGAAAGAATGTTGGCCGTGCTTCAAACTCACAACCCCCGGATTGACAGACTGTGTCACTACCGACTGAGCTACCGGGGCTCAGCTGTGACAGGCAGACAGACAAAAGTGAAGTGATCCTTAACTGTCACTCTCAAAAGACAGGCAACACACAAAACCTGGAGAAAAGAGAAATTACAATTCATTTGCATTTGATGATATGTCCCTACAATTTTTCAATTCTTTCACAAAATTTCTGTTTTATTTTTGAGAACTTACACATATTTCTGTAAATGTTTAACCCTTTCCCACATACATCAAATCTACAGCAGACAACTTTGGAAACATATCAACAAAAAACGGAAAAGTCTCCATAAAAGATAGCTTAATTGTTAAATAAAGTTGAAAACATTGAGGCCAAAGGGGAAATTGCTCATCATGAGTAATGGAAATTGCTCATCATGAGCAATTTCACCTTTGGCCACAATGTTTTCAAAAGTTGTCTGCTGCTATAGCGTCAACAAGTGGGAAAGGGTTAAAGATGGTTTTAGTCCACGATACATCAGGCTTGTTTGTATGGCATTTTACGCTGCTTTCAACATTTTTTCAGTTATATCACAGCATTTCCTAATTAAGTTACCCGTCCCTACTGGTCAATTGATCCCGACACCAGTGAGTAGGTAGTGTAACACAACGAGGTTAGAGATATACACATGAGATATTAGATCCATTGAGGGTATGACTATATACGGGATATCACCAGCCCTCTAGTATAAAATGTATGTTTTTGAGGAAGCGCGGGGAAAGCCATGCAGATATAGAGAGCGAGAGAGAAGGGGCATGGACTCTGGATAGATAGAGTCGAGGGACTCTCTCTGGGGTTATATAACCCTCAAATTACATCTTCACAATAAAACTTACGAAAAAGTACCACTATCCGATTTCATTTATTTACCTGCGTTTTCCTCGTGGACAATTTGACGTAGCAGGCCAGAGTGCTACAGTAGTAATGATAACCCATCAATCCTGAGCACCAAGGAGGGAAATTCTTTTCTAGCAATCTAACCTTTTCCCTCAAATAGACGCTTTTACGACGCCTCTGCAGCAGACGTCTTTTTGAAAACATAGTGACAAAGGAAGAAATTGCACAAAACGTGCAATTTCTCCTTTTGCCACAATGTTTTCCACTTTTGGTCATAGGTTATCCATTCAATTATGGAGATTTTCTATGTTTTGACAAAATACGTTCAAAGTCGTCTGCTGCAGAATTGTCGTATGAGGGAAAGCCATTTCTAGCAATCTAACCTTTCCCCTCAAATAGACGCTTTATGACGCCTCTGCAGCAGACAGCTTTTTGAAAACGTGGTGACAAAAGAAGAAATTGCTCATAACTTTTGACACTATGTTTTCAATTAACTATTCAATAGTTATACATTTATTTATAGAGAGGTTTTCCATATTTTTACCCAGATGTTTTCAAAGTGTCTGCTTCAGATTTGTTGTATGTAAGGGAAAGGGTTAAGTGCGATACATCAGCTATTGGGTCAACATGTTGAGCAATACAAACAGATAAGCTCTAGAAAGGGGGATTTTTCATATTCTAAAATTCTTATTTGACATTCAAACCCTATGTTGTTGGTACTCAAAAGTTTGAGTACCCACAACATAGGATTTGGTTAAGTTGTAAGAGAAATATTGTGGGTAAAAAAGACGTGAAAACACCTCTTATCTAGTCCTCTGAGCTTGACTATCCTTTTCCTACACGAAAGAGTGTTCTGAAAATATTGTGCCAAGAGAAGATATATGACTTTTAGAGCAACTTCACCTTTTGCCACAATGTTTTCAACTTTATACAATCACTTTACTTTCCTTTTTAGACATTGACGACAAATTTGTCCAGATATTTTCAAGGTCATGTGTTGCAGGTTTGTTATATGCGAGTTAGGGTAAATCATATGTCAGAACATGTTTGAATTGTTAAAATGAATGATCTATCTATTTAAGCCTTTTCCAAATACAAACAAATTGCAGGAGAAGGCATTGAAAACATCTAGTATACAGCTATTTACTCCTCTTGAGGTCAATAGTGAAAAACTATTCTTCCTCGCAAATGACTATTGACCCGAAATAGAGAACTATTGACCGAGACGAAGTCGAGGTCAATAGTTCTCTGTTTCGGGTCAATAGTCATTTGCGAGGAAGAATAGTTTTTGGGATAGGGGCGTTTCGCCACTATCTCATAGCGAAGCTGCTTTCGAAAAGTTGGATTAAAGCTGCAACCGCAGTCCACATGTGTATACCTACACCAAAATCGAGTTTTGATTGGTTATAATCTGCCTTTTCAACGATTTCATTGGTTCGACCGAATCACGAAACCCTCCGCTTGCATAAATTTATGAGACAAAATAGTTTCTATGAATGAAACTCACTCTGAACTATGGTTGACCTCAATGTCAGTAGTGTGAGGTAACGTCGACCGTTCTGTGACCCCATTAGTTTACAACAGTCGACTTATAGAGAAATGTGCAAAGCACTGTAAATACAATTATTGAAAGGAGTTGAAACCATTGTGGCAAAAGTAGAAATTGCCTACGAAAAGCAATTTCCCCTTTTGTCACAATGTTTTCGATTGTCGTCTGCTGCACATGCGTCTGTAAGCGTCTGTAGGCGGAAAATGGTTACATCCTTCCCATGGAAGCGGAACCCTTTCCGTGATACTATAACAGTTCGAATATTTAAAATATATTGTTGAAAATGGAGCTGTTGCTGACAATGAGCAATTCTTCCTTTTCACACAATGCTTTCAAACACGTTTCAAATTAATTCTTTTCATATTTAAACGTTTTACTATGGACGTTCTTTCCCTCTTTCTCCCTTCCGGACACATTTTGAATAACATGCTAGAGATGAATGATTACGAGCAATTTTGTCTTACATCAAGGGGAAAAATATATAGTTGAAACCTTTGTGGGAAATGGGTCATGATAAACAATTCTGCAGCCGTCTGCTGCACATGCGTCAAAAAGCGACTGTAAGCGGGAAAGGGTTGAACCGTTCCCGTTATAGCTACTTAGTTACAAACAAATGTTGAAAGTATATTTGCAAACGGAGCAATTGCTGACAATGAGCAATTCCTCCTTTTCAAACAATGCTTTGAAACATGAATCAATTTGTTTCTATAACCTAGATAACGAAAACATTTGTCTACAGTTATTATTTTAACCTTTGCCCCTTTTAGACACATTTGACTAACCTTAACAGATGAATGATAATCAACAAGTTTGTCTCTTTCCACAATGTTTTCATCACTATTCAAAATCATACTTTTATTAATTCAGGTCAATAGTTATATGCCTTAGTTCAATGTTGTTTGCTGTATATTTAGTCTATGTGGTCAAGGTTAAGGAATACTGTAAACAAACTTGTTACAACATAATTCGTCCAAAGAGAGAGGTCCTACAGGTATACATGCCATGAAATAATGTTACAAACGGTCTCACCGCTACTGTGGAATTGTTGGTAAAACAGGTCGCGTTTTGTGTTGAATATTCTCATGTGTCGCTGTATGTAGACCCTACTAGGAAATAGAAATTAAATCTACAAATTATAGATAAGTTAATTTCAACATTGATGGATTGGGATTTAACGCCGTTTTTAACATTTCTTCAGTCATATCACGGCGGCCAGTTCACCTACAAATGTATTTCCTGGTTTTCTCAAACCAGTACTCCTCACAACAATCTTCCCAAGCAACTGGCTGCGTTTCCACATAGACTTAGCCATTGGTGAAAGACGAATGACGCATGTCGCATTGACTTTTGTCAAACGTCGGAAAGAAATTTGGCCGAATTTGTCAACACATCCGAGTTATAACCGCAAGGTCATTATTTATTTTATTATTGAGAAGCTTCTAGCGATTTTGGGACTAAAATTATAATGTATATGCATTTGCGTTAATTTAAGACTCAACGTTCATCAACGTGTAATATAGTCCTAGATGTATCTGTTGACAAATAAACTAGAAATGTAGTCTTAATAGGTTTTTGAAAATTAACCTTGACGGTCCGGTCCCGTTTCGGAGATACAATTAAATTGCAAATACTTTACAAATACCATAATCTAAGCTGACGTGTTTTGACGCATCGAACCAGTCTTCTGTAATCAATACTTGAGTTGTCTCCGTCTGTAAAGCTTGGAGGTATAATCCGGCGTCCGGCCGGCTGTCTGCCTGAAAGTGCATTCGTCCGTCCGTCATGGATTGCATGTATTGGTTAACACGTTGTTTCTGTATGGCAGATTTATTTCAAAGTGGTCACAATTATACCCGTGTGATCAGGAGAACGGCAAAGTACTAGGTACATAACTCTGGTCTGTTTTTTCAGTTATCTCCATTTTTCCTTATTTAGTTCAGCGATTGTCTCAATTAACTTTCATTGTATCAATTTCAAACTTGGTTTGTATGTAACTTATGACCTACAGATTTGCAGTGCACCATTACCATAAATTTAGCATGCTGCGTTTGGAGTGTGTATATTTTTGTCTTTCAATGTTCTCCCTTATTATATGCAACACATGCGTTCCGTGAAATTCCCTTTTTCGTTAATGAGTGCTTCCCCAAGATTTGTACTTCGTCAAATCTAATCTGTTTTTTAGGTGTAAACTCCATTTTTTCATTTCTTCGGTTATTGTCTCAATATATGTCCAATATATCAATTTAAGACTTGGTGTATAGGAAAATCAGAGCTGCAATTGTGCAGTGCAAAAGAAACATAACTCTATCATGCTTTCGATCGTCTTTCATTTATCAGCATGATTACAATATACATTGTGGATCTTTAGTGATTTCTGAACTAGAAATATTTTAATTAAGGGTAGCTGCTCGGGTTTTTTTGTCAATCTTTTGTCCTTCGATATTTTGTTTATACAAGAAAAGGGTAAAACTTTGACAAATGAGGTATATGTTATTGGCAGGCAATATGTGTTGCTTCAAACATTTTTGGTTTGGTTTGTTTAAAGGTCATTGTTTCATTGTTTCAACAATGTTTGTCCATATGATCTATGCCATATGTTTTCAATTTACATATGCCCCCTATACCATCAGCACTTTCAGCGCTTTGATTTACCATTGAACTCAAATGGAGTAAATAGCTGTTTTATTATATATCTTCATGAAAAACGCATAATTTAACTAGTTTATTTATAAAATTATAACGCGCGTTAAAATGTTGGTTATGCACGTGCATGACGTCATTTCAAACAATAACGTCATAACAGATGAACTATTGACTCGAAAATGGACTATTGGACCTGAATTTTAGAATAAAAGCGAAAAGGAGTCAAATAGTCATTTTTTATTGAATCACACGTGACTGCTTCTCGTCCAATCAAATACTTTGATGCATAGTAGGTATATAATAACAATAAATATGTATTATTAAATAGAGTTAAAAACATTGTGGATAAAGGAAAAGAAATGTTCTGTATGAGCAATTTTTCCTTGTGTCACAATGTTTTCGTAAGTTTGCAGATGCATTGAAATGTGATGGCTTTGTGTCAATTTGGTAATCAATCACTCAGTCACAGCGGCAGAGATTTGCAGATAAGGAGGAGTGAACTGTTCCTTTTTCCAAAATATCTCTCTTATTACTCCAGTCAAACCCTATGTTGTAGAAACTCAAAAGAATCGTCTCACTAAGACAAATTCTTTTGAGTACCTACAACATAGAGTTTGAGTGACAAATAAGGATTTCATGACATGAAAATTTCCCTTATCTAGAATGCATTCACCAAAACCCAGTGTTGTGGGTAGTCAAAAGAATCAAATTTAGGATTTAAGAACATGTAATACTGCCCATCCCTTGAACTGTGTGCCGTTATATTCTAAAAAGTTTATACTTCAATATGGAAATGATTAAAGGATCAGAAACTAAGACCTTTCCAAGATACAGACGCATCTTTTGAAGATAATATTGTGGTAAAAGGAATCAATATGCGTTAGCCACAAAATTATTTTTCAAAATTTACTTCTATCTTCAACTACATGTATATACTTTTATTTATAGAGAATTTACATCATTTTGCAGAGATTCTTTTCAAAGTCGTCTGCTGCTAATTTGTTATATGTGGACAAGGGTTAAAGGATGTGAAACTAAGCACGGGGAAGATGAGATGTAATTAAGTTATTAACCCCTTCCCACATATAAACGGTTTCGGACGCCTCTGCAGCAGACGGCTTTTTGAAAACATAGTGACAAAAGAAGAAATTGCACAAAACGTGCAATTTCTCCTTTTGCCACAATGTTTTCCACTTTTAGTCATAGGTTATCCATTCAATTAAGGAGATTTTCTATTTTTTGACAAAATACGTTCAAAGTCGTCTGCTGCAGAATTGTCGTATGAGGGAAAGGGTTAACCCCTTCCCACATATAGCAAATCTGCAGATAACTTGTTGGCAAAAACATGGAAAAGGGATTATTACTGAAATAAACTTTTGTTTTGAGCCATTTCTTCTTTTGTCACAATGTTTTCAAAAGTCGTCTGCTGCAAAGGCGTCAGAAAGCGTCTAAATGTGAGAAAGAGTTAAAACATGACAGATTTTACATTTATATTACGGTACCTTTTTAAATCTTTTACTCATCCATTTCTCCCAATTTTGGAACATATCTAACCATTTTAGCTCCCTTTTTCTGAGAATTTCTATAGGTATCCTTCTTTCCCTGAAAAAGAAATAGAATATCTTGAAATATAAACTATAACAGAATTATTATACTATTTCATAATTTGCCATGCAGTCTGCTTCTGCAGATTTGTTGTTTGTGACAAAAGGTTTATGATATTTAAAGGATCATCTGCTTTGAAAACATAATACATATGTATTATGAGGAAAAACATGCAAGATTTGACAAATTGAAAGAATAACTTTGATACAATTAGTGACTCCTCTTTACCAAGACTAAACAAATGGTAGTAATGGCTTGCCTCCTTGGCGCTCAGGGTTGTGGGTTTAACATTATGACTGACTGGCTGGTGTAAGGATAAATGAAACCAGTAGTACTGGTAACTTATCAAGGAAAACGCTGTGATATAACAGAAAATTTGTTGAAAGCGGCGTAAAACACTTAACAATCAATCCTTCTTTACCTTCAATTGTTATTAAGTGTCATCTGCAGCATGAAGTTAAACGTGAAACATGGAAAGGCTTAACCCTTTCCCACATACAACAATTCTGCAGCATGACGTCAAACGTGAATCGAGGAAAGGCTTAACCCTTTCCCAAATACAACAGTTCTGCAGCAGATGGCTGTGAAAGCATACTGGCAAAAATACGTAAAATATCTATAAATGAATGTATGATTATTGAATAAAATTGATAACATTGTGGCAAATGGAGAAATTGCTCATTTTGAGCAATTTCTCCTATTGTCACTATGTTTTCAAAAGTGGTCTGCATGGTGAAAAGGCGTAAGAAATCTTCTGTATAAAGGTTTAAGAAAAATTCTTTCTGCACTTGAGAGATTACGTAATTTACAAACCATTAAAACCACAACTATTGATAACCCTTTTATTTTTTAAACCATAAATTACCAGTCGGCAGTCTATATAGCAGATATGAATGACAAAATTTAAACATCGAAAAAAAACATTGTTTCAATTTCATTGTATTGTAAACTTGGTTTTCAATTTTATGCTTTCAGTCTTCAAGGTTTTACAACCGCCTAGGTGGTGTAGTGGTAGAGTGTCTGCCTCGTACGCTGGAGGTCGTGGGTTTGATCCCCAGCCAGGTCATAACAAATACTTTAAAAATGGTAGTAATGGCTGCCCTCCTTGTCACTCAAGGTTGCTGGCTGGTGTAAGGATAAATGGATCAGAAGTACTGGTAATTTACCCAGGAAATGCTGTGATATAACTGAAAAAATTGTGAAACCGGCGTAAAACACCCAACTATCCAGGTGTTACATTTATCTTTTTCAGATATTTTCAAAGCATACAAATTTTCTGAACGGGATTTTAGAACAATTACTAAATAGGGTTGAAAACATTGTCGCAAAAGTCGTCTGCTGAAGAGGTGTCGGAAAACATTCTGTATGAGGAAATGGTTTTATAAATCATCAACTTAGCACATGAACCATGACTTATGTATATCCTAGAATTTAACCCTTTCCCACATACAGATGGTTTCTGATGCCTCTGCAGCAGACGCCTTTTGAAAACATTGTGGCAAAAGGAGATATTGCTAGAATGTTTTCAACTTAATTCAATAATTGTTCTTTCATTTAAAGACAGTTCCCATATTTGTGACTAAATATGCTCAAAGTCGTCTGCTACAGATTTGTTGTATGTGGGAAAGGGAAGTTTTGGGCTAGGCTTGCTAATGGACAATCCTGTCTACAGTCATAATAGGTAGTAAAATTTAACCCTTCCCTTGATAAAGTTTAATTTTGATGCATATCACCCTGCTGTAGATTTTCCGGGGACACTTTACAGAAAATACGAAAATACACGGTGTAAACTCCGGGGAAAATCCCCGGAGTATTCAGACAACTTTTCAGGGATACTTTGGGATGATATGATACTTTCCATAGACACCCCAGTACTTCTAAGTGGACACACCGGAATGGTTCCACGGACAGCCCGGAACTGTACTGCGGGCACCCTGGAATGGTTCCATGGACACCCCGGAGTATTCGGACCAGTTCCTGTGTTAACATGCATATTAACATGAAATTCCTTGTTTTTTCCATGGTCTCCCTGTATTTTCCGTATTTTCTGTTAACCCTTTCCCTCATATGACAATTCTGCAGCAGACAACTTTGAATGTATTTTGTCAAAACATAGAAAATCTCCATAATTGAATGGATAACCTATGACAAAAAAGTGGTCAACATTGTGGCAAAAGGAGAAATTGCACGTTTAGTGCAATTTCTTTATTTGTCACTATGTTTTCAAAAAGCTGTCTGCTGCAGAGGCGTCTATATGAGGGAAAGGGTTAAAAGAGTCCCCAGAAAATCTACAGCAGGGCATGCAAACAGACTTGAGACCTAGGGTCCATGGTTGGATCCCAATTCATGGCATTCATGACAGTGCCCTCGGACAAGGCACATATTCCCCTAGCCTATTACTGGTTAGTCACTGCTGTTGAAAATGGCATAATTCCCAATACATAAAATAATTTTTCAGTTACATCACTGTGTTTCCTGGGTTAGTTACCATTACAACTGGTCTATGTAATCTGACACCTGAGCCAGTCAGTGGTAATGCTAACCTCGCAACCCTGAACATCAAGGAGGGCAGTCATACAACTGGTCCATGTAATCTGACACCTGAGCCAGTCGGTCGTAATGCTAACCTCGCAACCCTGAGCATCAAGGCAGGCAGGCTTTACAACCATTTTTTTGGTTTGACCCAGCCGGGGATCGAAACTGCGACCTCCTGCACCAAAAGGTGGCCACACTACCACTAGACTATCAAGGGGGTGGTACTAAATGAAATCAATTTCAGAAGATGCTGGATGCATTTCAGTCACTTAAATCACGGACTTTTAAGGTTGACCCTTTCCCTCATACAACAAATCTGCAGCAGACGACTTTGAAAATATTTTGTCAACACATAGAAAATATCAATAATTGAACCTATGACTAAAAGTCGAAAACATTGTGGCAAAAGTAGAAATTGCTCATCTTAAGCAATTTCTTCTTTTGTCACTATGTTTTTCAAAAAAGCTGTCTGCTGCAGAGGCGTCAGAAACCGTTTCTATGAGAGAAAGGGTTAACCATACTAATTCAATAATTTATTGGGTAAGAATGAGATGTGTTTTTCAGTTTGAAAGCATCTAAAAAATAGTATGTTATATATCAGGGAAGGACTAAACCCTATCCCACATGTTTATGAATTCGACAGAATTATTCTGTTGCAGTTGCCTTTGAAAACATTGCTGAAAAAGTGGGAATTGTTGATAATGAGAATTTTCTCCTTTGCTCACAATGTTAAATATCTGGATTACTGCATGCTTATGGATTCGACAGCATCTGTGGCAGTTGCCTTTAAACACCCCCCTGACTTCCCCTCCTCATTGAGTAATCCATTTGAATTTTTTTTTAAATCTTTCCCTCATGCATATTTTGATGCCTATGCAGCAGATAACTATTGAAAACATTTATTCCTATTGCCACTTTATGTTTTCAACAGTAAACTGTTGAATTATTATTATACTTTTATCTTCAGAGATCAAGTATTCATATTTTTGCCAAGATGTTTTCAGAGTTGTCAGTCAACTGCAGATTTTTTGTATGTGGGAAAGGGTAAAATGAATGACGCAACCATGTTGTCATGTGATTTATTAACTCTTTCCCTCATATCGACGCTTTCTGACGCCTGAGACTGCAGCCGGCGGCTTTTTGAAAACATAGTGACAAAAGAAGAAATTGCTTAAAACAATTTCTCCTTTTGTCACCATGTTTTCAACTCTATATTCAGTTATTGTACTTTCATTTAAGGGAGTTTCTAATTTATCTCGGGTACATTTTCAAAGTCGTCTGCTGCAGAATTGTTGCTTGTGGGAAAGGGTAAAATGAATGACACAACCATGTATTGAAGTGATTTATTAAAATCCTTTCCCCGAAAGAACTGACATCTGATGAGAGTGACGACAGTTTGATATTTCTGTTACAATGAACTTTTGAAAATAATGAGGGGAAAAGAAAAGTGAGAAATTGCTCATAGAGAAAAGTTTCCCCTATTTTCAACAATGTAATGTTTTCAAATAAAATATGTGTGATATGTATCTATAATTATGTTCTATATGATTGTTTAACCTCCCTTTCACACATACGACAATTCTGCAGCAGACGACTTTGAACATATATTGCCAAAACATAGAAAATCTCCATAATTGAATGGATAACCTATGACAAAAAGTGGAAAACATTGTGGCAAAAGGAGAAATTGCATGTTTTGTGCAATTTCTTCTTTTGTCACTATGTTTTCAAAAAGCCGTCTGTTACAGAGGCGTCAGAAAGCGTCTATATGAGGGAAAGGGTTAATAAACAGAGGTGAACACATTGTGGCAAAATGCGAAATTGCTCATTATCAGCAATTACTCCTTTTGCCACAATGTTTTCAAAAGTTGTCTGTGGCAGAGGTGTGAGAATGTGTCCACAAAAGAAAAAGGGTTAACATTTTCAATTTTGAAGACAGACCAGTTAATGAGTTTACAAGAAGTTTTTACCAATTTCCTATTTTAATTTTCAAAAGTCAATTATTGGTTTTTTTTGTACTAAAAAAGGAAACAAACTAATATATCATAGTCAAAATGTTTTATGCATGTATCATATTTAAGGAAGACTAAGGTTTAACCATTATACCCACAATCGACTTTTAAAACATATAGCCAAAAATATTGAATATCTATAAATGAAAGTACTGGTAATTATTAAATATATTAAAAATAAAGGCTTAAATACATTGAGGCGAAAATATATCAACAATCAACTTTTAAAACATATCGCCAAAAATATTAAATATCTATAAATGAAAGAACGGTACTGGTAATTATTGAATATATTAAAGGCTGAAATACATTGAGGGGAAAATATCTCAAAAATCTCTATAAATGAGACTTAAAATAATAGTCATTGAATAGTCTACAGTTGAAAACATTGTGACAACATTTTCTACTTTTGCCACAATGTTTTTAGTTGTCTGCTGTAGATCTATGCATCTGCAAGTGAGGAAAAAGGTTATATTAAATCACAGTTTGATATTCAGAAGTGTAATTATCCTAATCACCATGGCTATTTGTTTGAAAAGTGTTTTTATGCAGTTTTCCACAGAATTTCAGCTATATCACAACATATCCTGGGTAATTGTCCAGTACTACCAGTATTATGTATCCTAACACAGGTGCATCAGTCGTAAGCGCTAGGGAGGGAAGCAATTACTACCGTTTTAGGTAAGTATTTTGTAAGTCCCAATCAGGGATCAAAACCTCATCTCCCACTTCTAAGGGGTTGGTTTTATTGGGGTTTTATGCCATTTTCAACGTTATTTCAGTTATATCACAGTGACAGATCCCATATCACAACAACAGATCACTTATCACAGCGACAGATCCCAGATGCATGATCCCTGGGTAGACAAATCAGTACTATGCTAGGAAATGTGCCTTGCCCAAGGGCACTCCACCATGACCGTCGTGCCGTGACAAGGGATCGAACCTGGGATGCCCATTTCAAATCCCCAACGCTAACCACTGGACCTGTGACAGCTGATTCCTACTTCTAAAGGGAATGCTCAGACTAATCATTACAGTCTACAGAGATGGTCTGCGCATTCAAACAAGAAGGTAGCCATTACCCCTTTTTATGTGATTGGTCAATATCATCAAAAGTTGTCTTTGTCAGGAAGAGGGTTAAAAACATAGACTAATACTTTTACTTTAAATTATTGTAATCAAGAAATTTATTTATTATGTTCACTCTCATTCTTAAAATGTGACCTGCCTAGCAACTATTTTAATGACCTGTGGCCATTACCCTTGGCCAATTTCGATAACTGTATAATGTTCATATTATAAGGCTTTCCCTCATACAGACGAGATTTGCTGAAAATTTATCTTGAAAACATTGTGGCAAGAGAAGTAACTGCTCGTGACATGATGGGTATTTCAACAGATTGCATCTGCAAGTGGGAAAGGGCCATCTTTTCCAATCTGGTATAATATTTTATTGTCATTTGCTGTGAAAACATCTAGAGGAAAAAATGTCAATGTTTAAAATCTAAAGAGTTGAAAAGATTGTGGAAAAGATAGATGTTTGATTATAAAACAAGAGGGCCATGATGGCCCTGGATCGCTTACCTTAATTATACAATGTAAGTTTGTTATGCAAAACACATCAAGACAATTATTCTGAATGCAACCTCCAGTGTTAACAAGATTTTCCTTCATTTGGCCTAGTGATCTATAAATTATTTTTCCTGATATGACCCATATTCCAACATGGACTAGATATCATCAAAACAACATTCTGACAAATTTTCAACTTGCTCAAAGTAAAAATGCGGCCTCCGGAGTTTGAACAATATTTTCCTTTATTGACCTTGTTTCTGACCCCCATATGACCCATATTCGAACTTGAACTAGATATCATTTAGACAAACATTCTGACCAAATTTCAAGATGCTTAAGCAAAAAATGCGGCATCCAAAGTGTTAACAAGATTTTCCTTCAGTTTGACCTAGTGACCTTGTTTTTGACCCAGCATGACCCGTATTCGAACTTGGCCTAGATATCATTCAGCTAAACATTCTGACCAAATTTCAAGCTGCTGTAGCAAAACATGCGGCTTCTACAGAGATAACAAGATTTTCCCTCAATTTGGCCTAGTGACCTAGTTTCTGACCCAATATGACCCATATTTAAACTTGACCTAAATATCATCAAGACAAACATTATGATAAAGTTTCAACATGCTCAAGTTAAAAATGTGGCCTCTAGAGTGTTAAGAAGATTACCCTTCAATTTGGCCTGGTGACCTAGTTTTTGACCCGGCATGACCCGTATTCAAACTTGACCTAGATATCATTCAGCTCAACATTCTGACTAAATTTCAAGCTGCTGAAGCAAAAAATACAGCTTCTACAGTGTAAACAAGATTTCCCTTCAATTTGGCCTAGTGACCTAGTTTTTGACCCAGCATGACCCGTATTCAAATTTGACCTAGATATCATTCAGCTCAACATTCTGACTAAATTTCAAGCTGCTGAAGCATAAATTACAGCTTCTACAGTGTTAACAAGATTACCCTTCAATTTGGCCTAGTGACCTAGTTTTTGACCCGGCATGACCCATATTCGAACTTGGCCTAGATATCATTCAGCTCAACATTCTGACTAAATTTCAAGCTGCTGAAGCAAAAAATGCAGCTTCTACAGTGTTAACAAGATTTCCCTTCAATTTGGCCTAGTGACCTAGTTTTTGACCCGGCATGACCCATATTTGAACATGACCTAGATATTTTAAACACAAACATTCTGACAAAATTTCAAACTGCTGAAGCAAAAATTGCGGCCTCTGGAGTGTTAACAAGATTTTCCTTCAATTTGACCTAGTGACCTACTTTTTGACTCGACATGACCCATGTTCGAACTTGACCTACATATCATCAAGACAAACATTCTGATAAAGTTTCAACATGCTCAAGTTGAAAATGTGGCCTCCAGAGTGCTAACAAGATTTCACTTCAATTTGACCTAGTGACCTCGTTTTTGACCTCATATGGCCCAGTTTCGAACTTGTCCAAAATTTTATGGAGATGAATGTTCTGATACACTTTCATGAAGATTGGATGCAAAATGTAGCCTGTAGAGTGTTAACAAGCTAAAATGTTGACGACGCACGACGGACGGACGCCGGACAAAATGTGATCACAATAGCTAAAAAGCTGTCTGCTGTAGAAATATCAATTCTTTGTCATTTGCATGAAAGCAAGGGTTAACCCTTTACCTCATATAGACGCTTTCTGACTCCTCTGCAGCAGACAGCTTTTTGAAAACATAGTGACAAAAGAAGAAATTGCTCAAAACAAGCAATTTCTCCTTTTGCCACAATGTTTTCCACTTTTAGTCATAGGGGTTATCCATTCCATTAAAGAGATTTTCCATTTTTTGACAACAGTGTCTAAAGTCGTCTGCTGCAGAATTGTCGTGTGAGGGAAAGGGTTAATTGACAAAAATGTGTAATTGTTACGTACTTCCTCCAAGGCTAATTGTGTACATCCAATATTGATGACTTCATGCAAGTTATTTGTTACATTTCATCTTGAAACAATAGATGTTAGAATTGTATTGTGACCTTTTAACAATGATTTCAATAATCTTTTAAACTCTTTTCCACATATAGACACTTTCTGATGCCGCTGCAGCAGAAGACCTTTGAAAATATAACATTGTCAGCTATTTTCAATAATTGTACTTTCATTTATAGAGAGTTTTCTTTTTTTTTGACAATCTTTTGCCAAAGGCGGATTGTTTGTGTGTGTGAAAGGGTTAACATTGATTTCCATAATATGTTAACCCTTTTCCCACATACAGCAAATCTACAGTAGACAATTTTGAAAACATTGTGACAAAAAAGGGCAAATTTCTTGTTTCGATTGATTGATTGATTGGTGTTTTAACGCCGTTTTTAACAATTTCTCAGTTATATCACGGCGGCCAGTTCACCTACTCATGCATTTTCTGGTTTTCTCACACCATTACTCCACACAACAATCTTTCCAAGCAACTGGCTGATTTTCCACATAGACTTAGCCCATTGGTGGAAGACGAATGACGCATGTTGCATTGACTTTTGTCAATTGTCGGAAAGAAAGTTGGCCGTGCCGGGATTCAAACTCACAACCCCTGGATTGACAGCCCGCGTCGCTACCGACTGAGCTACCGGGGCTCGACTCTTGTTTCGAGCAATTTCTCCTTTTATCACAATGTTTTCAAAAGTAGTCTTCTGCAGATGCGTCAAAATGCGTCTGCATGTGGGAAAGGGTTAAACTCTTTTCCTGATACAGACTACATCTGAGACCATAACCCTTTCCCACAAACAACAAATCTGCAGCAGACCACTTGGAGTACACATAGCTTAAAAGGAAAATCTCTTTAAATGAAAGTACAGGTACAATTGTTTTTAAGTGTTGAAAACATTGTTTACCTTTGACGATACTGGTATCTGTGCATGGTATATACAAGTATAATTCATATAAATTATAATAATAAAGACTTCCCTTTCCCACCTATAGGCACATTTTGACGCCTCTACAGCAGATGACTTTTGAAAAACATTATGACAAAAGGAGAAATTGTCCAAAACAACCAATTCTCCTTTGGCCACAATGTTTTCAACTTTATTTTAATAAGTATACCTTCATTCCTAAAGATTTTCCAGATCTTGAGCGAATGTTTTCAAAGTTGTCTGCTGCAGATTTGATGAATGTGGGAAAGGGTTAGGAGGCAACAAACATGTAGTTGGGTAAACCAATTAGTCCCTCCGGGTCTCTGGTTGATAGAGCTGTATGCACACCAATTGTCTTATAAAAAATCAATTTAGCACTGTTTAACCCTTTCCCACATATAGACGCTTTCTGACGCCTCTGCAGCAGACGGCTTTTTGAAAACATAGTGACAAAATGAGAAATTGCACAAAACATGCAATTTCTCCTTTTGACACTATGTTTTCCACTTTTTGTCGTAGGTTATCCATTCAATTATGGAGATTTTCTATCTTTTGACAAAATATGTTCAAAGTCGTCTGCTGCAGAATTGTCGTATAAGGGAAAGGGTTTAACCCTTTCCCACATACATCAAATCTGCATCAGATAACTTCGAAAATTCCTAGACAAAAATATTGAAAATATCTACAAATGAGACTTTTAAACCTTTCGATAGAATTGAAAACATTGTGGTAAAAGGAGAAGATTGGCTCATCATAATGCGTCAAAATGCGTCTGCAGGTGGGGAATGAATAATAGTCAGCTGCTTTGTAACAAATACCACAACTTCCTTAGGCGGAAATTATTAACAAATTGACGCTTTCAACATGCAGATACGTATTGACGCACTTAATTGCATCAGGCAACGTTTAAAAAAGATTGTTGCATAAAAGAAACTTTACAAACTGAGCAATTTCGACTCCACTTACCTACGATTGAGTCATTTATTTCTAGATTTATAGAAATTGTCCATTATATTAGCCAATATGTTTCCACTGTGTCTCATATTTCTTGTTTGTTACTAAGTCTAAAGAGTTAACCCTTTCCTCATACAGATGCTTTCTGATGCCTCTGCAGCAGACAACTTTTGAAACATTGTGGAAAAAGTAGAAATTGCTCATGATAATCACATTCTCCTTTTGCCACATTGTTTCAACTCCATGATTAAACTTAGATATTTTTTATCAAATTTTTTGTCCATATGTTTTCAAAGTCGTCTGCTGGCATATTTAATGTATGTGGGAAAGGGTTAAATCTCGACTCAATGGTTGGTAATGTTATAATGACCATTTTTTTCCCTCACACAGACCAATTGCAGGAAGAATCTCATTTAAAGTAGTTATTTTTGTGGAATAGAAACATACTTTCTTTTTTATTATTTTTTATATCATTTTAGGTCAGCTACTGTCAGATCATCTCGTCTGTGACAATAAAAAGCAAAAAAACACCCTGAAGAATTTTTTACTTTCAAAACAGAGCTATAAAAACATTGTTTGAAAAGACAATGTTTCTAAGTGTCAGTAACAGATGATTGTTTGAAAAGACAATGTTTTCTAAGTGTCAGTAACAGATGATTGTTTGGTGTCCATTAATTCTGATCAATACCAGCTAGTCAGTTGAATTGCTAACCCCGCAACCCAGAGCGCCAAAGAGGGCAGCCATTACTACCATTTTCTAAAGTCATTGGTTTGTCCTGACTAGGGATCTAACTCGCGACCCTCCCTCACCCAAAGACGAACGCCCTACTACACTACACCATGGAGGCGGTTTTGTCATAAGACGAAGAATCAAATTAATTTGAGAATAATTAAATTAACTCTATCAGCGCTGAATTATTTAAAGTTGACTCTTCCATGTTCAAAATCGGGCGCGTCCATTTCTCATGTAATAAAAGTTTGGGCTATTTTGATAACTAAAAGGCAAACAATGCTGATTTCAGGTGAGACAGCTCGTTACGAGCTGACTCGCCTGATCAGTATTGTTTGCAAAAACATCATATTGCCTTTGGCGCTGAAAGAGTTAACATGATATGATCGTCAAAACCTGCCTCAAAATTATCTGAGGAACAGGTTTTCCTTTTTTGACTGTGATTTCATCCGCTGCATTTTAGGCACCAGAAGTCACTAGGTATGAAGGAAAAGGAAAAAAATTGTCTTTCAATTAAAAGGGCGTCTGATATAATTCAATTAATTAGGCAAGCTGGAACACAAATCAATAGAACAATGAAAACCATTCATGATAAAGTTTCCTGCTTGTTTTGTTTTATAGCTGAACTTTGTAACCCATTTTTACCAGATATGATTATTTAAACCTTTCCCATATCAAACAACTCTGCAGCAGACGAATTTGAAAACATAGTGACAAAAACTCTTTCCCACCTGCAGACGCATTCTGACGCAACAGCAGCAGACGACTTTGAAAACATTGCGATCAAAAGTGAAATTACTCATGGTGAGCAATTCCCCTTTGGCCACAATTTTTTCAACTTTATTTAACAATTAAGCTTTCTTTTATTGAGATTTTTTAAGTTTTTGTCACCATGTTTCAAAGTTGTCTGCAACAGACATGTTGTATGTGGGAAAGGGTTAAAAGGCGTCTACTTTGAAACCATGTGACCTAAAAATGAACATCTGGAAATTAGAAAGAAATGGAGTTGAAAACATTGTGTTCAATTGATGTTTCCCTGGTAAGTTACTTGTGCTACTGGTGCTTACACCATTGCAGCAAGTCGGTCATACTGCTAACACCACAACCCTGAGCACCAAAGAGGGTACGGTACTTTCATTTTGAGTTGTTGGGAGTTGGAGTTGAAAACTTTGTGTTCAATTGAAAAGGAGATTTTTTTCATTATGAACAATCTCTTTTTCCAGTCCAAAATGAATTAAAAAGTCACCTATTGTTGAGGCAGCAAATGTAACCCTTCCCTCATACGACAATTCTGCAACAGAAATCTGCAACAGACGTATTTTGTCAAAACATAGAAAATCTCCATAATTGAATGGATAACCTATGACAAAAAGTGAAAACATTGTGGCAAAAGAGAAATTGAGATATAATTCAGACAAACATTCTGACAAAATGTCAAGCTGCTGAAGCAAAAAATGCGGCTTCTACAGTGTTTACAAGATTTCTCTTCAATTTGGCCTAGTGACCTAGTTTTTGACCCTACATGACCCATATTCGAACTTGCCTTAGATACCATTTAGATAAACATTCTCATCAAATGTTAAGCTGCTGTAGCAAAAAACGCGTCTTTTACAGGTGTTGACAATATTTTCCTTCAATTTGGACTAGTGACCTACTTTCTGAAGCAAAAAATGCGGCCTGTAGAGTGCTAACAATATTTCCCTTCAATTTGGCCTAGTGACATAGTTTTTAACCCTGCATGACCCATATTCAAACTTGTCCTAGATATCATTTAGATAAATATTTTGACCAAATTTCAAGCTGCGGTAGCCAAAAAGAGGCTTCTAAAGAGTTAACAAGATTTCCCTTCAATTTGGCCTAAATGACCTAGATTCTGACCCAATATGACCCATATTCGAACTTGACCTAAATATCATCAAGACAAGCATTCTGATAAAAGTTTCAACATGCTCAAGTTGAAAATGTGACCTCTAGAGTGTTAACAAGATTACCCTTCCATTTGGCCTAGTGACCCTTGGTTTGAACCGGCATGACCTATTCAAACTTGTCCTAGATATCATTCAGCTCAACATTCTGACCAAATTTCAAGGCTGCTGATGCAAAAAAAATGCGGCTTCTACAGTGTTTCCCTTCAATTTGGCCTAGTGACCCAATATGACCCATATTCGAACTTGACCTAGCTATTTTTAAGACAAACATTCTGACAAAATTTCAAACTGCTGAAGCAAAAATTGCAGCCTCTGGAGAGTTAACAAGATTTTTCTTCAATTTGACCTAGTGACCTACTTTTTGACCCAACATGACCCATGTTCGAACTTGACTTACATATCACCAAGACAACCATTCTGATAAAGTTTTAACATGCTCAAGTTGAAAATGTGGCTTTCAGAGTGTTAACAAGATTTCCCTTCAATTTGACCTAGTGACCTAGTTTTTGACCTGATATGGCCCAGTTTCAAACTTCAAAGCTTTGATGGAGATCAATGTTCTGATAAACTTTCATGAAGATCGGATGCAATTGAATGCCATATGTAGCCTGTAGAGTGTTAACAAGCTCAAATGTTGATGATGCACGGACGGACGCCGGACAAAATGTGATCACAATAGCTCACCTTGTACTTCGTGCATAGGTGAGCTAAAAATGGAAGTACCCTCCTTGGCACTCAGGGTCGCAGGTTAGCATTAACTGACTGGCTGTGGTGTCAGGATAAATGGTCCAGTAGTACTGGAAACTTACCCGGGAAACGCTGTGATATAACTGAGAAATTGTTGAAAGCAGTGTTAAACACCAACAATCAAATTAAGCCTTTCCCTCATATCGACGCTTTCTGACCCTCTGCAGCAGACATCTTTTTGAAAACAGTGACAAAAGAAATTGCTCAAAACAAGCAATTTCTCCTATTGCCACAATGTTTACAACTTTTAGTCATAGATTATCCATTCAATTATAGAGATTTTCTATTTTTTGAGAAAATATGTTCAAAGTCGTCTGCTGCAGAATTGTCATATGAGGAAAAGGGTTAATCAATCAGTGTTTCAATATTTCCCTAAAGTGCATTCAATTCACAAATCTTAGAAACCCTTTGTTTGCTGGAACCAATTTTGTGAAGCCTATGCCACAAGTATGGTGCCAGCCTAGCCAGCGCAGATGATCTCCAGCATTTTTTATCTTGAAATTCTTAGAACCGGCTATCTTCATCATGCAAAGCTAGACAAGTCCAATTTAAAAATTCAGCATTGAAAGGGTTAAACATTGACAAGATAATAAATGTGCGTAAAATTGCCTGCTTTGAACAATCACAAAAAATCTGTTAAATTGGATGCATAATTTTGATACACAGTTGAAAACAGTGTTGGAAAAAGGAGAAATGGCTGGTTTTTGTGCAATTTTCTATTTCCCCACAATGTTTTCAAAACTCATCTGCAGCACAGATGTCAAATATGTATCAGGAAAATGACTTAATATGTATTCACCATTTTTTAAAGTTTAATGCTTTACCTCATATAGATGCTTTCTTAAACGCCTCTGCAGCAGACAGCCTTTTGAAAACATAAAGAAGAAATTGCTCAAAATGAGCAATTTCTCCTTTTGCCACAATGTTTTCCACTTTTAGTCATAGGTTATCCATTCAATTATAGATATTTCCTGTTTTTTGACAAAATATGTTCTAAGTAGACTGCTGCAGAATTTTCATATGAGGAAAGGGTTAAGTAGCCCATTTTAGCCTATTAGTTGGCAAAAATAAAAGAATATATAATTCAAATTGGACAACAGCCAGACACTAACAGTAATGGACATATTAAGCGGTCAGTCACAGGATAAGTAACAATCATTCAGATTTAGTTACTTATCTTCCTTTCAATGATAAATGCAATGCATTATGAATTTATATAACCAGAGTATTGCAATCTCAACTGGATGTGTAAATTAACCCTTTCTAATTGCTGATGTTTTTTACATATCTGCAGCTGAAAATCTGGAAAACATTGTTTCAAAATGTCAAATAATTATTGCTCAATGATCATAATGAGCAATAAATTATAATTCTTCCTTTGTCATAATGTTTTCATAGAGATTTTCCATAATTTTGCCTGAATGTTTTCAAAGCCATCTTCTACAGAATTGTGGTATGCACAAAAGTGATTCACATCAAAAGGACAACAGTTTTGATGCCTTGATCCGCAGCAGACAACTTACATTACTTTTACCATTATGTTTTCAAATTTTGTTCCTATCAGGGAGAGATAGATACAGTTAATCCTTTCACTCATATAGACACTTTCTGATGCCTTTGCAGCAGACAGCTTTTTGAAAACATGGCGTCAAAAAAAGAAATTGCTCATAACAAGTAATTTCTCCCTTGTCGCCATATTTTCAACTCTATTCAATTATTGTACTTTCATTTTCAGAGTTTTCCATATTGTATCTAGATGTTTTCAAAGTCGTCTGCTGCATAATTGTTGTATGTGGGAAAGGGTTAATACCTGAGATAATATCCTATGCGGTCAGTGCCATTATGCCATTACTGAAGATGATCAAGACAATAAAATCAAGGTCAAAGAACTTTTTATCACTTCTCACTGATGACTAAAAAACCAGGCAATTAGTCTTGTACCTCAGTGTTACAAAGATCCTTTCCATTTAACCCTTCCCCACATACAACAAATCTGTAGAAGACGACTATAAAAACATCTTGGCAAAAGTTATTGAAAATCTCTATAGATGAAAAGACAATTATGAGCAATTTCTCCATTAGCCACAATGTTTTACAAAAGCCGTCTGCTGTAGGGTTTCCGAAAATGTCTGTTTGTGGTAACTGTTTACCTGATGCAAACTGATAAAATATTGATGGAAAAGGAGAAATTGCACAAAACAAGCAATTCCTCCTTTTCCCACGATGCCTTCAATTTTTAAGAAGTACATGTATCAGTTTTCTCCAAGACATTTTCATAGCCGAATCTAAGCCCATTCTCACAATTCATGCTGATAAACTTTCCCCTTCAATCAGACATTTTTTCAAAAGTCGCCTGATGCAGTTTGCGCCAAAATGTGTCTGCATGTAGGAAATAATTAACTTAACAGAACAGTATTATTATAGTACATGCCAATCTGCAGCAAGCCAATGTGACAACAGATGAGAAATAGGATGTTGTTACACTAACCTATAGATTTATGAATAATAAATAATAACGAATTTGGACAAGTACACAATAAATGTCAAGGTCAACGTATAACCGGGATTATAACCCCACACATTACGGTCGACTCTTCCAAACACAAGACAATACAACAATGTCAGCTATTAGTTGGATAATTATGTCCTCATATTCTATTTTAATCCTTTCCCACATAAAGACGCTTTCTGACACCTCTACAAAAGACCACTTTTGCAACAATGTTTTCAAATCTTTTTCATAATATATAACTCTCGTTTATGGAGCTTTTTCACATTTTTGCCAATTATGTTTTCAAAGTTGCCTGCTGAAGAATTGTCGTGTGTGGGAAAGGGTTTATCATTTCCCGAATATGGAATTGTTGCGGAATTCTCAAAGTTGTCTGATTTGAACAATTCTGGCAGATAAAACCATAATATATGAAAACTAGAAGTATTATATTGGAACTGAAGAAGGATAAACCCTTTCCCATAAACAACAAATATACAACAGACGACTTTGAACATATTTTGTCAAAAAATAGAACATCTTTATAATTGAATGGAAAACCTAAGACTAAAAGGGGAAAACATTGTGGCAAAAGGAGAAATTGCTCATTTTGAGCAATTTCTTCTTTTGTCACTAGTCTATGTTTTCAAAAAAGCTGTATGCTGCAAAGGCATCAGAAAGCGTCTATATGAGAGAAAATAGTTAATTTGCAAGAAACTCAAGATAATGTCTATTGTTCTAGGTAGATATAAGACAAAGCTTGTCATAATATAATCTACTCTTGGTTATTTCAGACTTCTCCTGTCTGATAAGCCATTTTATTCTCACCGCAGTAGAAGACTTTGAAAAGATTAGTTAAAATCATGGAAACTCTCTGTAAATGAAAGAACAGTTATTAACCCCTTCCCTCATATAGACGCTTTCTGACACCTCTGCAGCAGACGGTTTTTTGAAAACATAGTGACAAAAGAAGAAATTGCTCAAAACGAGCAATTTCTCCTTTTGACAGAATGTTTTCCCCTTTTTGTCATAGGTTATCCATTCAATTATGGAGATTTTCTATTTTTTGACAAGTATGTTTAAAGTCGTCTGCTGCAGAATTGTCCTATCAGGGAAAGTGTTAAACCTTTCCTTCATATAGACGCTTTGTCACCATGTTTTCAACTCTATTCAATTATTGTACTTACATTTAAAGGGAGTTTCCAATTTTTTTCGGGAATGTTTTCAAAGTCGTCTGCTGCAGATTTGTTGTGTTAGGGAATGGGTTAAATAAAGTTCAAAACAGTGTGTGGCAAAAGAAGAAATTGCTCTGACATTTTAAAGCATCGATCTGTATGTGGGAAAGGGTTAATAATTTCCTTGCGAAAGTTCCCCATAAAATAGTTCAGATTAAATAGAGTTGAAAACATTGTTACAAATGGAAAAAATACTCATTATGTCAAAAAGTATTTCTACAAGGGAATTCTTGCTCAAGCAAAACATACTTTTTTGATACTGTTGACATAATTGCAAAATTTTGCTGAAGCAATATATATAGGTATAAGCTGAAGTCCAATTTTCAATTTCAACTTTTATTTACCCATAATACAAATACATGTATAATAAAGGGAAATATAAAACAAAAAAAGTATCGACTTTATAAAATTGGGGAAAGCCGACACATTGTTAGTGTGTTAATGTCATTATATGTCCAGATAAGAAAAAATCTTTCTTATTATTTCAAGTACCCACAACATTGGGTTAGAAAGTCAACTAAGGATTTTAGAACATGCAAAACTCCCCTTATCTAGAGCCTAAGGTATAGGCCTGTCAAATATGAGCACAAGTTAATACTCAAGGTGTCAAAACAAAGACAAAGTTCATACAATTATGCATGTCTGATGTATCTAAGTACATGTATTTACTTTTGATATCAACGTTTAACCTTTAACCTTTTCCCACTTGTAGACCCTTTCTTACGCATCTGCAGCAGACAACTTTTGAAAACATTGTGGCAAAAGGAGAAATTGCTCATAATGAGCAATTTTTCCATTTGCCACAATGTTTTCGATTTATTTTTTAAGCTTCCAATTATTGACATGTTTCAAATTTTTGCCCACAAAACGTGCAATTTCTCCTTTTGTCACAATGTTTTCCACTTTTTGTCATAGGTTATCCATTTAATCATGGAGATTTTCTATGTTTTGACAAAATACGTTCAAAGTCATCTGCTGCAGAATTGTTGTATGATGGAAAGGGTTAACTTTGGGGTCAGATGAAAAGATCAGGATTGTTAGTCAAACTACACAAAAAGAGAGAGGAACATAGTAAGACTGTTCATCGGTAATGTCTCCTGTTCTTACAATTTTTCCTGACCTGCATTATTACATGTACAGTATGTCCAAAGGCATCTCAACATTTCAATTTCGAAAGTATTTTGTATAACTTGCAAATGCCTGTAAGAATACTTAGCCAGGCCCAATGTTTACCTTTTCAGTATTATAAAGTACAGCGTGTAACGAGACAGGTCTTGGCTCATTAATTCACACATTATTCATTGACACAATAACCCTTTCCCACATATAGACGCTTTCTGATGCCTCATCAGCAGAAGACTTTTGAAAATATCCAGACAAAAGCAAATATTGCTCAAAACGAGCAATTTCTCCCTTTGCCACCATCTTTTCAACTCGATTCAATAAATGAACTTTCATTTAAAGAGATTTTTTCACATTTTTGCCAATTATAGATATGTTTTCAAAGTCGTCTGCTACAGTTTTGTTGTATATGGGAGAGGGTTAACTATATATATCATACTCATACACATTTTAATCTATATCAGCAAACTTCGAAGGTAAAAATAAGAATATTGTAGAAACGAGCAAAATACGTTTTGAACTAAGTTTAACAAAGTTACAATGCCATTAATTCATTTAATTTTTTCAAGGGTGTGTATTTTTACAAAATTTAAGTTTTAAATATAAATTTGCCTCTAAGATAAAAACACAGTGAAACCTTTTACCTTGTATGAGTTATCAACCACACCTGTTGACTTTGAAAAGATAGCAACAAAAATATGAAAAATCTACATAAAGGAAAGTATAATTATTGAAACGAGTTGAAAACATTTTGGCAAATGGAGAAATTGCTCATTGCTGTATGAGCAATATCTGGAATTTCCACAATGTTTTCAAAAGTCATCTGCTGCATTAAGGCTTAATTAAGAATGTGTCTGTATGTGGGAAAGGGTATATTTTGACACAGAATTCAAAATATTGTGATAAAAGGAGAATGTGTACATTTATTCTTCATCACAATGCTTTCAAACTTTGTCTGCAGCATACTCATCACAAAACTATTGTACCATTAAAAGTGTTAGTCATAATTATAAATTTAAGTGACATTGAAAATATCTAAAATTACTGTAACATATATATATATATATATATATATATATATACTCATTTTACACATCTGCAGCAGACGACTTAATACAACCATTAGTATTATGAGCAATTTCTCTTATTCACCATTATGGTTTTTTTTACTAAATAATTCCCTATTTTCAAAGTGATTTTCCATATTTTTGCAAGAGATGATTTCGAAGTTGTCTGCTGTAAGATGTTTGATGTAGGTGGGATTAATGGTTGAAAATTGAAGGGAATGTTTCAAACTTACAGACCCTTTTCTGATGCCTCTGCAGCAGACGATTTTTGGAAATGTTGAGCAATTTCCCCTTTTGCCACAATGTTAAAATAATTCTAGTTTCATTTATATTAAATGTTTTCGATGTTTTTGTCAAGATGATTTCAAAGTTGTCTGCTACCGATTTGTAGTATGGGGGAAAGGATTTATGAAAAAGGAAGAATTTTTTTTATAAATTCATTTACTGGTTGCTGGGAGAAAAGGAACAGACATTAAATGGGATGACTTTTCAGGTCAAATGACTAATTACCGTTCACTGTATTTAAATCTATGAGGTCCTCTTGCCTTAACCTAAAACAATACTCATTGACACTTTCTTCCTTATATATAGTAGCCAGAGCTCTAGATAAGCGGAGTTTTGCTTGTTCTTAACCCTTTCCCTCATATAGACACTTTAGTCTGCAGCAGACGGCTTTTTGAAAACATAGTGACAAAAGAAGAAATTGCACAAAACGTGCAATTTCTCCATTTGCCACAATGTTTTCAACTTTATGTCATAGGTTATCCATTCAACTATGGAGATTTTTGTTTTGACAAAATACGTTCAAAGTCGTCTGCTGCAGAATTTTCGTATGAGGGAAAGGGTTAAAGGAAGAGATATGATTGAAGAGAAACCAGTTTACTCCTCTTTATCTAGTCCTCTGAAAGAGACATGGTACAGGACAGACACCTGTTCACGCCTCACCATACGGGCCTCCGGCTGTAGGAGTTAAGATAAAAGAGTATTTTAGGTAAACGTGTCTTTGATGTTACACCCTTTCCTCACTAACACACGCACCTGCAGCAGAGGACTTTTGTGAACATTATGGCAGAAGGAGAAACTCGTAATTAGCAATTTCTTCACTTGCCACAACATTTTCAATACTCAGGTCAATAATCATAATTTCAATTATAGAGATTTTCCATACATTTGCTAATATGATTTCAAAGTAGTCTGCTGCAGATCTATTCTATAATGTGGGAGTATTTTATGTATGATACGCCTACACAGTCAGACAATCTGTCAAAATTATTTGAGCTTTTCTTCAGAAATTTCATCATGGCTATATAGTGTATAGAACCAGATCAAAATTAATTTGCTTTAATAAGTGCATAATTATGGTCATTTTTTTTTTGGTGCTACAAAATTAGCCGATTAGTTTCAAGAAACTCCATGTGAAGATTGTAACCTGGATCAGATAACATATATATTGGTTACAAAGACAGATCTTAATTTACTCTTTCCCGGCCACTTACCGGTACAAAACATCTGCAGCAGATGACAAACACAATATCTGGGCCATCATGTAGAAACTCTCTGTAACTGAAAGTGCAATTTATTAATCAGGGAATAAAAGAGATTGTGGCAAAAGGAGAAATTGCTCATAATGAGCAATATCTTCTTTTGCCCCAAAATGTTTTCAACACTATTCAATAATTATTACACTTTCATTAACAAAGATTTAAAAAGAAAATTGTCAAGATGTTTTCAGTCATCTGCTGCAGGTAATGAGATTTGTTAATTTCAGGACTGGCAGCTACCCGACTCCATACTGGTTCTGACTCCATACTGGTTCTCCGTCAGGTCTTAACCCTTTCCCTCATATGACAATTCTGCAGCAGACGACTTTGAACATATTTTGTCAAAAAATAGAAAATCTCTTTAACCCTTTCCCTCATACGATAATTCTGCAGCAGACGACTTTGAACATATTTTGCCAAAAAAGGGAAAACCTCTATAATTGAATGGATAACCTATGACTAAAAGTGAAAAACATCGTGGCAAAAGGAGAAATTGCTCGTTTTGAGCAATTTCTTCTTTTGTCACTATGTCTTCAAAAAGCCGTCTGCTGCAGGCGTCAGAAAGTGTCTATATGAGGGAAAGGGTTAATGGAATTTGGAAAGGATAACCTATATGACTAAAAGTGGAAAAAATTGTGGCAAAAGGAGAAATTGCTCGTTTTGAGCAATTTTTTCTTTTGTCACTATGTTTTCAAAAAGCTGTCTGCTGCAGAGGCGTCAGATAGCGTCTATTTGAGGAAAAGGGTTAAAAATAAGGACCTTGCCTTTTGAGTTTTGAAGACTAGAGTCTAAAGTAGTCATAACCAAGTAAATTGTCATAATTATGCCGAGCTCTAGATAAGGGGCTTTTTGCTTGTTCTAAAATCCTTATTTGACCCTCTATCCCTATTTTGTGGGCCTTTAAAAGAATTGCCTCAATGAGTACCCAATGACATCATAGGTTTTGTTTGGATAAAAAGACTAAGAGAGATATTATGGGGAAAAGAGCTGTATACCCTCCTTTATCTGAACCTCTGGTCACACAAGAAAATGAAAGTCAAGCAGGGCCTCCAGGTGCCATATTTTATCAGATATTCTAATCAAGAAAGAGAGGGAAAGCTGCGCTATTATGATAACTCCTGGGTTTCTATCACCTCCTTACTATATATTTTAACCCTTTCCCACATACAAGACATCTGAAGCAGATGACTTTGAAGAGGTCCGCATGAAAATGTGTTATATAATATAAATCTTAAAGATGAAAGTACATTTTTTTCAAATAGATTAGAAAACATTGTGGGGAAAAAGAGAAACTGATGGCATCAAGTAATTACTCCTTTTCCCATGTTTTAAAAGGTTGTCTGCTCCTGATGCAACACATTATGTAAGAAAACTGGGAATTGGTTTGGCCAGGGCATGCTTAAAAGGTCTCAGGTAAGAAATTCTTTTCCCAACATTATCTTTTTTCTAATTATACTTCCAAACCATCAAACCATCAAAACTATGTTGTTGGTGCTAATAATTTAATGTAGGACATAATCCTCTACAGACAAAATCCTCTACTTGCATAAATCCCCTAGAGACAAAATCCCCTACTTTGATATGGGGTTAACCCTTTTGACTTTCCCACATACAACAAATTTAAAGCAGGTGCCTTCATAAATATCTAGGCAAAAGAAAGTCTAATGATTGAATAGAGTTGAAAACATTGAGGCAAAAGGAGAAATTGCTCATGATGTCAGGCTGAGCAATTTAAAAACTTTTCTGATGCGGATGTGCAAAATGTGTCTGCAAGACAGAAAGGGTTAAGGCTTTTTGACGCCTCTGCTGCAGACGACTTTTGAAAACACTGTGACAAAAGCAGAAATTGCTCAGAACGAGCAATTTCTCCTTTTGCCACAATGTTTTCCACTTTTTTCATTCATTGTACCTTTGTTAATAGAGATTTTCCATGATTTTTCCAATATGCTTTCAAAGTCGTCTACTGCAGATATTGTTGTATGTGGGAAAGGGTTATAGGAACAATTGTTGTAGCATTCATTCATTAGACAAGTAGAGACTAGCCTAGAGTTTTTGTTAACACCTTCCGGGTTTCCCTCATACGACAATTCTGCAGCAGACAACTTTGAACATATTTTGTTAAAAAATAGAAAATCTCTATGATTGAATGGATAACCTGTGACTTAAAACTGAAAACATTGTGACAAAAGGAGAAATTGCTTGTTTTGATATATATCAAATCAATTAAGAGGATCTATATCATGGTATTTTCATTTTATGAAAATGATTGTATGATTTTTATTTTCTCCTCTCTATAATTGAATGGATAACCTGTGACTTAAAACTGAAAACATTGTGACAAAAGGAGAAATTGCTTGTTTTGATATATATCAAATCAATTAAGAGGATCTATATCATGGTATTTTCATTTTATGAAAATGATTGTATGATTTTTATTTTCTCCTTTTATTCCAGAATTTCACTTCCAAAATCCAAGTCAAAGTGGCCAGTTGATACAGAGCTCTAGATAAGGCAAGACTTTGTATTAGGTAATGTATTTTAAAATAATTATTTGACCCTTAGCTCTACAATGCTGCAGCAGACGACTTTCGTATTTTGTCAAAAAATGGAAAATCTCTATAATTGAATGGATAACCTATGACTTAAAGTGGAAAACATTGTGGAAAAAGGAGAAATTGCTCATTTTGAGCAATTTCTTCTTTTGTCATTATGTTTTCAAAAAGCAGTCTGATGCAGAGGCGGCAGAAAGTGTCTTATTGAGGGAAAGTGTTAAACCCAGTGAGACGATTCTTTTGTGTACCCAAAAACATTTGGTTGGGTAATATGACAGAAATATTGGTAAAAGACCTGTTCACTCCCCTTTTAACCCTATCCCTCATACGGCAATTCTGCAGCAGACGACCTTGAACGTATTTTGTCAAAAAGTAGAAAATCTCCATAATTGAATGGATAACCTATAGATGACAAAAAGTGGAAAACATTGTGGCAAAAGGAGAAAGGGTTGATCTGGACCTTTGTCAATACTCTTTCATTTAATACAAATAGCTGTCCTAAACCCTTTCCCAAATGCAGGAGCTATCTGATGCATCTCCAGTAGATGACTTTCTCCATTTGCCACAATATTTTTAACTCTATTTTAGTATTTATAAGAACATGTAATGTAACTTCATTTATTAAGATTTTCAATATTTTTAGCCGAAGTGAGTACATTTACAAAGGCATCTGTTGCAGACTTTTTAAGTATTAATATGGAAAAGGTTTAAATAAATTAATGACCAATTGATGGATATTATAAATTATATCTTTCCATATATAATTAACCCTTTCCCTCATAAAGACGCTTTCTGAGGCCTCTGCAGCAGCAGCTTTTAGAAACAAGAGGCCCATGAGGGCCTATGCTCTACTGGCATTGATCTGACTTGTTTCAAAAGGAACCAATATGTCATCAATATTCAAATACCATCTAAGTTTGGTGAAGATCAGATAGTAAATGGAAGCTCTATTGTGTTCACAAGCTGTATTATAACAATTTTGACAATTTCAAGGGCCATAATCCAGCCATGCATGTGTAGATCTGGCCGTTTTTTAGAAATGAACCAAACTCTCATGGATATCTAACTACTGTATAAGTTTGATTGAGATACAATAAACAAGAGGCCCATGAGGGCCTATGCTCTACTGGTATGGTTCTTTGCTCATTTTCAATCCAGAGCATGTATGTATGATGAAGATCGGATAGTAAATGGAGGCTCTTTTGTGTTCACAAGCTGTATTATAGCAATTTTTACAATTTCATGGGCCATAATCCAGTCTTGCCGGATCTGGCTGGTTTTCAAAAGGAACCAAGCTCTCATCAATATTTAACTACTATCTAAGTTTGGTGAAGATCAGATAGTAAATAGAGCCTCTATTATGTTCACATGCTCAATTATAGCAATTTGAACAATTTCAAGGGCATGCATAATCCAGTCTGGCTGGTTTTATGGAAGGAACCGAGCTCTCATGGATATCTAAAGTTCTACTGTATAAGTTTGGTTGAGATACAATTAAAAGTGAAGACTGTATCGTGTTAATAAGCTCTTTTATAGCAATTTTGACCATTTCAAGGGCCATAATCCAGTCATGCATGGGCGGATCTGGCTGGTTTTCGAAAGGAACCGAGCTCTCATGGATATCTAACTACTGTATAAGTTTGGTTGAGATACAATCAAAAGTGAAGACTGTATCGTGTTAACAAGAAATTGTTAACGGACGCACGCACGCACGCACGACGGACACATCGCCACGACATAAGCCCTTCTGGCCTTTGGCCAGTAGAGCTAAAAATAAGGACTGTATCATGTTAACAAGCCCTATTATAGCAATTTTGACAATTTCAAGGGCCATAATTCAGTCATGCATGGGGCGGATCTGGCTTGTTTTCGAAAGGAATCAAGCTCTCATGGATATCTAACTACTGTATAAGTTTGGTTGAGATACAATAAAAAATAAAGACTGTATCGTATTAACAAGCTCTATTATAGCAATTTTGACCATTTCAAGGGCCATAATCCAGTCATGCATGGGCAGATCGGCTGGTTTTCGAAAGGAACCGAGCTCTCATGGATATCTAACTACTGTATAAGTTTGGTTGAGATACAATCAAAAGTGAAGACTGTATCGTGTTAACAAGAAATTGTTTACGGACGGACGCACAGACGAATCGCCACGATATAAGCCCTTCTGGCCTTTGGCCAGTAGAGCTAACAATTGTGACAACAGAAGAAATTGCTTAAAATGAGCAGTTTCTCCTTTTGCCACAATGTTTTGCACTTTTAGTCATTAGTTATCCATTCAATTATAGAGATTTTCTATTTTTTGACCAAATATGTGCTGCAGAATTGTCGTATGAGGGAATCTAAGAAAGGACATTGAGAGCTTAGAAAGACTTCAGAGGAGAGCAACAAAGTTAGTTTCTGCACTAAGAGATCTCCCATATCAAGAGCGCCTTCGGGAGCTAAAGTCACCTACCCTTGCGCATAGAAGAGTTTGTGGAGATGCTATTCGGACATTCAAAATTGTAGAGGGTATAGATGATTGTGTCTTTTATAAAAAATTGTGTTACTCAATACTCTTCATCAACCAGAGGACATAATTTGAAACTTAAAAAAGCTAGATTTAGGACTACTTTCTTTCAGCACCAATTTTCCCGTAGAGTGATTGATTTGTGGAATAATTTACCCCAACATCAGGGGTCACACTGGCCCAAAATTTTCTTGAGCCACATTTTTTTTTGGACAGACATCGACCCATTTTTTCAAGTTAACTCTTTCAGCGCCAAAGGCAATATTGAGCTTTTTCGCGAACAATACAGATTCAGGTGAGTCAGCTCGTAACGAGCTGTCACCTGAAATCTGCATTGTTTGGCTGTGAGTTATAAAAATATTCCAAAAATCCTATAAGATGAGAATAGAATCATGAATCCGAGTTTAAACATGGAAGACTCGTTTGTACTAAAGAATGTTCGACCCCAACTTACTAGAAAATGATTGGTGACGAATAGAAGATAGCATTATCTTATTTACTGATCTTTTTATACGGTAAACATTGTTTTGTCTACATAAAAATAAACCTTTCACTCAGAAAAATGTCTTTGTTGTTTTGGAATTACCACGCACAATTGACCTCAGAAGTACGCGTACAACATCCAATATAGTGTAATTATACCTCAGTTCTATTAATAGGAGCGGATTTGGCTTACTTGGTCATCATCGGAGCAAAATTTAAACTGGTTTAGGGCTGCCGTTTTTTAATTAGTTTTTCCTTTTATTCAGTCAGACAAATGGACATATTATATCAAATTATTTGGATATATTATTGAATAAGCTATCGATTGGTATGTTTGCTTTGTCATGCGGTTGTAAAATAAGGTAGAAATCGGCCGTTAAAAGTGCGCATGAAATCAATGCGAAAATGTCTCAAATATTTGTTTTTGTAAAAAAACGCGCGAAACCAATTGACACTAATTGTAATTATTAAAGGCATTCCACCTTGCTACAATTAACTCGTGATTAAATAATAAGAGAGCAATTTCATTAATCTTGCCTCTGAATACATATATTTAACCGATTGCGTAAATCGCTAATATATCAATCTCCTCAGGCTTTATTTTACACACAACAAACAGTTTGAGGGTTTGATGAAAGACGGTTGTAACTACAAATTGTTCAAGATGTAGTTACAACCGTTTGCATACAACCATCAAGTTGAAGGTACCCAACTGTACATCGTGTTCAATCACACACACAGCCACTTTGACTATTGTTTTTTTAAACCGACATGCTGTGAAGGTAGTATTTTATAGCTTTAAAGGTAAAAGCTATTTCCCGGTGGAATTTTTTTGATATTTGTGGTTAGCGATAGGGAAAAAACGGCAAAAAGGGGACTGTCGCCAATGCCATTTTCTTCTGAGCCACTTTGAGCCATTAGCTCAAATGGCAGCGACAGTGTGAGCCCTGCAACATGTTGTTGATGCTAAGGTCAGGATGTGGAAAATTTCAAGATAAGGATGGATTGTCACTGGAAAGGAGATATCCTATATCAATATTTAGTCCAAAAGCTAGACATATAAATCTACCTATAGCAATAACTTAAACCTAAACATTTGTGATCATCAAAATCAATATAATGCCAGATCTAGTCAAAAAGAAGAGGGGCTTAAAAAGGACAGATGTCCTTACTACTGTCACTGAGCCTGAAAGCATCTTATAGGTATTATCTGATATGGTGTACAATGGGGTATTTAAAGTTGGCCTTTTTAACCAGGTCCTTTTTGGATCAGGCCTTTTTGACCTGTTGCCTTTGGAAATCACTTGGAAAGGGATAAAAGATTAAAACTATGCTTACTGTTCAGGATCTGTAAACTGACTGCCTCCCATAAACCCATATCTATCAGCTGCTGGGGCAGATCCATTCTGCACTGGTCCGTCAGCAATGAGTTCATGAGCGGTTTTACCTTGATATGAGGAATGATTATGTGATTTAGATGGAGAGTTTGATAGGCCGGAGGAGTTGTGTGTGGGTAAATCTAATGAGTGGTTGCCCACTAAGTCATCCACATCACTATCCTCGCTGTTGTCTTCCCGATATAATTCATGGTCCTCCTCGTTGTATCGGCGAGACTGTGTCATGTCCGAATGGTTAGGTAAAGCCATTGCCATGGTAAGCATTCATATAAATCTTTATTCCCTATAACTACATTAACAACCTCACATTTCCGTGATTTAATGAACACATAAAAACCGCAGACACATATGAATGATATCCGTCATTCATTCCAATTTGGTTACACCCTATGGGCACTTTGTCGCGAGTTTTAAAGAATTCAAAATTTCACTGCATATTCCGAGATTATAGAATAAATGCATTGTGTGTCCATTTCATCATAACTTGTTTTATCTCAGAAAATCAACTCGTAATAAACACACATTCGCATAAACACTGACAAGATCTTTAATTGTCAAAATACCCGGAAGTAAACACAAATGTTGTAATACGCATGATCAGAGGCCCTTCCAGACTGCTTGTAGACTACTTGAAAATCTGTCGGCCCTTAGGTTTGTCGTACATTTCAAATTCCAATTAAAATTATCATAAAAGATTAAATCTATATTTATGATGAAAAAAAAAAATTGTTTGCATGAAACAAACAAAAAAAGTCAATACTTTTGAAAAAATGTTAAAATTAGTAATTTAAAAGAATAAAGATAATTTATATTTTTAACAGAATTTGCTCGATAATATTTGGTTACGATTGAACTTAATAACCAGTCAATGAATCGGTCTAAAACCGTCATGGTCTGTGTATATTTAGGTCGTCCCCAGGTTGATTGGTTAATTTATTGATTGATTGAGTGAGTGAACTTGTATACGCATTGATTCGATAAGATGTGCATGCATGGCGTTGGTTCAGTATCAAAAATAAAGAAAAAATAAATATCTGTAAAGAAAAAAGTGCAACATTTAAATCTGGACATGCTGGTAAACCGTGGCATAACTGAAATACTGTTAAAATAGTTGTAATTTATAATCGTAATCATCGTAATCTGAAAAATAGAAAGGTAAATGCACTGGTTTCATCTTCATACTCATTTTCCCTTTCCTACTTTTAGACGCATTTAGACACATCTACAGAAGACGAACTGTACGCAGAAGCAATGAGACCCAAATCGCTCGAAATGTCCTTGGCTACCATTACGCAGTTTAATATGCCAGAAAATGACATATGAGCCGTCCCGCGAGAAAACTAACATTATGGCCTCTGCGTAATGTATCGATCCAGATCAGCCTGCGCAGACTGATATGGGCCGACACATTCCGTTTCAGGGGATAGAGGTTCCTGAAACAGAAAATCCTCAGGAGGCGCAAAGTGTCTATCCGGGTAAAACTACGCGGCATGCTTATGCTGATTCGGGTCGATACATTACGCAGAGTCCACAATGTTGGTTTTCTCGCGGGACAGCTCATATATTACAAATTCGTGCTGATGCAGTACAATTGATTAAATGATCACGTGGTGAACTAACTAAATTATTGGTACTCATATTACTGGGGGTTTCATAAAATAAAAACTCCATTTGCACCAATAAAGCACATGTTTTATGCCATCCAAATACACGAACGAAATGTATGTGTCGACATTACTTTTCATTTTGAGAAAACTAGGGGACGTTATTACCCGGAACTCAAGAAGCCATCTAGCTTATCCTGTTGAATCCAGGAAACTTTGCTCGTTTTAATGGAATTGGCAGGGAACCATGTTTCCCTTTTGAAGTATGTTTCAAATATTGTTTCCAAATCCACAAGGGAAACTCATTGGCACTACAATTGCACACCACCGTACGTGTTCCTTGTTTGATTTCATTGAAATATGCCTAAATAATATATCTAAAATATCGCATTACAATTGTAGTCTTTAGACATATTTCAATGAAATAAAAATCGCGAACAACCTCAATTTGTTTTCGTTTGGGGGAAATGGGGGAAATCGAAAGCAAACGCAAAAGCTTCAGCTGCAGATATGCATCAAAATGTGTCTATTTATGGAAAAGCGTTACAAACAGCTCAGACGTAGATTTATCTATAATGTATATCCTGTTGAAGGATATTTTCAAACAATTACGATCTTTTTCACCGTAACCAGAGACATATAAATGTGTTTATATGTCTCTGCCGTAACAAAGTTCCAATCGGAAATCGTAGGACTGTGACGTCATATAGGACGGTGATGGTTTCGTATGATAATAATAGTTCACCCCTTTTCTCAAATGCCGGACCGTTCTGATAATGTGATATGTCGTGAACCATGCCATGACCAACGTTGCAAATCCCACACTGTTGCTGCACGAAGACATTGTGGCTGCCATGATGTTCCCGTGACCAATTCAATGCGACTGTCTCAAGGCTCTATCAAAACGTGTGGCCGCCGCATGAATTCGCACGGAGGCTGAAATGCGTACTTAAGTCTGCTGCGCGTCTGTCTCTCCCGATATAAAGAAAGATCCACTTCAAGTCATCCATCAAACGCCGTTCAGAGTCTGTCCGAGCAACACAAGACGGTAATATGCCCACAAAATACAATAAAAACGCACGCAAAGCATCTGACGGTGTTCCTGCAGCGACCTAATGGAATCTTGCCCGAATTGCGGTTGTCGCACGGAAGTTCTGCAATTTCTTACGTCAATTTTAAAGCTGTCTTTCAGTTTTGTACGACTGTCGCACAGCCACCGTGCGCTAGCCTTGCACATTATTGAATCACCCTTTGCTACGTTGTCGGTGCGAACACCGCACGACATGTGAGGTTGCTTTACTAGCATCGTAAAATCGCTCTGCAGCGTCTACATTCTGTTTGAATGCCCACGAATTGTCTGCGGATTGACCGCAGCTACGGGTGAGTTTAGAAGTAAGTAGAAGGAGGCCGAAAGTATTTTTTTAAATATTCAATTGTCTGGCTGCAATACTATATCCGGAATATCTCTAGCTACCCAGAATGGTTATTATTATTATTATTATTATTATTATTATTATCATACCATATTTATACCGCACCTTTATCATAAAATACATACGTTCAAGTGTGCTTAACAAATATATGTATACATACACACAATCTATAAAAAAAAACATCAGTAGGATACATGTAGGTTACTCTATATGTGCACAATTTCCCCTTCATGGAATTTCAGGCTTCCAGCAGTTATTATCCATATTCATTTATTCCGGGTTTTCCAATTGTCCTGCTAGACAAACATTGTTTTTCTTTCGAAAATTTGAAAACTGTCAATGGTCTTTCATGGCGACCGTTGTACTGCGGAACAGCCTTCCATGTGATATTGTAACCCTATCAGAGTTTAAAACCTTATCGCACAGAGTAGGTGCACGTTGACCAACATAAATTAAACTTTCAGACATTGTTTTGTAAACCTGCTTTAACTTTGTAAAATATCAACGTTCCTGAAAATATGCTCCTGTAACAATTAACACTACCATACGTTATATTTACTATGATTTGTGTAAATCAGTTCAACTGTTCTCCGATAATGCTCTAACTATACTTTTCTGATTGATTGTGGTTTAACGCCGTTTTCAACAATTTGTCAGTTATATCGCGACGACCAGTTCACCTACTCGTGCGTTTCCTGGTTTCCCCACACCAGTACACCACACATCATACTTTCCAAGCAACTGGCTACTTTTCCACATAGACTGTTAAACAGCCCATTGGTGAAAGACGAATGACGCAGGTCATAGTGACTTTTCTAAAACGTCGGTAAGAATGTTGGCCGAGCTGGTATTCGAACTCACAACCCCTGGATTCAGATCCGGGGTAGCTACCGACTGAGCTACTGCTCTTTTATGCACTGCAGAAGATAAAGATAAAGAGATTAATTTCTATATTTCTAGTTTTGTTGCAGCTTTCACCAGTCAACATTCATCGATATGATGAAAGCGGCTTAGTTCGTTACTGTAATTTAAACATCGGACACCGAAGTAACGTAACTAGATATCATCAATGTATATATCACTCAAGATATTTTTGATTGCTTTATTTGACCAGCTTAAATTGACGTTTAATTATTTCATTTGTTATTTATATTATCTTTCGTTTTTATTTTATACTTTTTTCTATCTTTTTCACTTAAAGATACAGTACAGATGAACTACTTATAATGATCTGATCAATAGCATTATATACAGACGATTTGATCATCTGATGGTCATTCCGTAACATAATCACAATAAAATATTCGTGCTAATATTTATCTATGTTTCTTTTAATTTTCGCATTTTTAACAATTTCATTTATTTCTCGTATTTCATCTTGCATTTTGTTATAACGGTTTAAAAATACATGACTTGAACGGTTGTAATGAAACTGATCTCGTAGAAAGAAAATTCACACTGATTTCTGAGAATGTCTGAACAGGAAATGAGTTAGTTGGCCGAAAAATTAGTGCAGAAAGTAGTCCTTAATTACATTTCCCATCTTCTCACAAAGTATTTTTACATGGCGATGAATTCTGTTTGTTTCGATCAAAACCCAATGGTTCAATCAAAGACACTAAATAATATATGTAAATATCGAATTTAAAGACAGTTCCATCATAAATGAGTTGTTGCATCGTAAGTCAATATATTCATACGCCGGGTTCCCTTCGTGTTTCTTGGGATAACTGGAATTATTAACTGTGTTTTGATAACTGTCACCTCGCATTTGTTTGGGGTTTATACTGTAGCGGTTGTAAGCAGGAGTGACTACCGCTGCAGTTACATTAGAAGTCACTCAGCAAACGATATGGTTTTATAATTTACATTGTATACAAGTTTACCCCAGTCTGACTGCCATGATGAACCAATCAAAGAGAAATCGCGGAGGCCGAATGAATCCTGGAGGCCGACAAGACAAGCGTCAGATGTATTCTCCCGACAGGTCAGAGGATGCTTCATTCAGTTATATTCTTGCGATATGCATGTATTTCCACTTAACACAGTGGCGTCCAAATCTCCAATCTTCCAACTTGACCTTTCCTGTGCATTCTTGAACCAGACGTAAAAACCTGTCCAACATGACAGTATTATTACAAGAACGGTTTAAGATAGCCAGTGTTGACCTGGAAGTCCGGGAGCTACCAAAGTTGATCTGTTGCTAACTACAGAAAGATTGCAGAGGCTTGGATCTCACACATCCACAACACACATCCACAAATCATGTCTGCATATACAGGCCCATACACAGACGGTCCGATACACAGACATTCATATGCAAATTTCCATTTATTAAATTTTCAGTGCTTAGAATGCACTTGTCGTTGTTGTTGAAAGATCAAGGTAGGATATAACGAATTTTCCTGTGTAATCGTGTCTTTGATTTTGACAATATTATGCACTAGTTAGTATTATCATGGGTCAGGCTTTGACAGAAGCAGTAGAAAAGGGGCTTCATAGACAACCTATCTGTTTTGATCAGCTTATCCATGATCTCAACATTTAGGTGTGGGTCATTAAAACATTTAAAAAGTTAGTTGGAAAACAATTCTACATGTAGGTCATCATTCTTTAACAATTGTGACAGGAATGGGTAAAAATACTGCTCCTAAAGCCTTGCTGTAGAAGCCGGCTTTTATATCGACGTTGGTAGAGTGGTTGGCTTTTTTCACAAAGTTAAGCAACTTAGTCGCGGTTAGTGCATGGATGGATGTCCTGCTGTGGCTTAATTCCAGGAAGGACCCGGTACACATTAAAAATGGTGGCAGCTGCGGGATTTTGGGGTGACATCACAATTATCCCTGTGCCCCAGTGGTTCCCGTTGATGTTACATAGGCTTTGCTCTGGTGTACTGCTACACCAGTTGAGTGACTTTGGGTCGAAGCCAAGTGAAAAGAGCGATACATGTTACGGAAATGGGGTATAGGTAAAAATACCAAGTGCTTCTACAGCCTTGCTGTAGAAGCCGGCTTTTATAGCGACGTTGGTAGAGTCGTTGGCTTTTTCACAAAGTTGAGCAACGTACATCACGTTTAGTGCATGGATGGGACACATCAAACTTTAAACTTAATATTTATCAAAGGAAAGGGAAAATAAATAACATTCATATTGTCAAAAGTTCATTTCTTGTTATCAATGGCAAAGGTCACCTTGTTTTATATATTTTGCTATTGAGTGAACAACAAAGGTTAATTGAAGATATTTTTCTTTTTCAGTAGACCACCAAGACAAAGAGGTCCTGTGACAGACAAAAATATGAATGTAAGTTTGGATCAAATAATTTTTGTCAATCAAGGGCATATCAGATGTTGAAGTAATGTATATTGTCTAAATTTACCAAAACAATAAAGTTATAAAAAATAAGACCAGAGAAAACAATGACTTAATTTGTGTTATACTTAAATGCCTGTTGTTTAATTGAGCTGCCCTCTGATAAAGCCAAAAGTTATTAAGTTAGAGTTAGGCATATCCGACCAATGTTATAGATCCAGATCAGGACAGTCTGATCTGGCTCTTCACTGTTTGCCAATTATTCACAGAAGGTGTAAACAAATTCTGTCAAGCAGTATGAAGTCTTTCAAGTCTTTTTCACATGTGCAATTTAATTACATTAAGGTTGATTTTCTCAGACCATTGCTCAATAATTACTCTTAAACTTTAATCAAAACATATAATAGCCTATAGGTGACCGTATGAAAACAGAAGTTTTGAAATTTATTTGAATCCATCCATGGTTAAAGACGTATTTCAAACAACTTGTCATATTAATTTTGACGTCATGTTATTAAATCTAATATTTATTGCTTTACAGGTTGATGGTGTTTTTAAGAATCAGCGAATTACGCATGTCGTGCTAACATTAGTGGTAAGTTGCATAACAAAGTTTGATTACCAGTATCCTTTACCTGATGCAGCATTTTTTCATGGCTTTAATTTGAAAAGACAGAAACCAATTTTAGACAAACCAAATTATATAAATAATTCATTGTTGTAACAAAACAAAAATAATCCTTTTCTTAAACAAGGTTTTCAAAAGTCAATGAGCTGTAAAGGCATTTACAAAAAGCATTTGTACTTAACCCCATGAGCACTTGCAGATGCAAATTGACACACTTAGAACAGACAACTTTTGAAAACATTGTTTCAAAAGGAAAAAAATGCACATGAGCATTAACTTCATTTGACACTATGTTAACATTTCTATTTTAATAATTATATTTTATTTATAAAGATTTTCCATAGATTTGCATTTAATTTGTTCAAAATCATTTGCTTGCAGAATTGTTGTTTGTCGGAAAGGTAACAATACATAACTGTCGATAATACAAGATCGCTTGATTCTAACCCTTTCCTACCAACAGATGTTTTCTGACCACTCTGCAGCAGACAACTTTTATAAACATGGTGGCAAAGGGAGGAATTACTTATTCTTTTTTTTTTTGGCTTAACAATTTCAAAGTTGTGTGCTGTATATTTGTTGTATATATGGGAAAGGGTAAACATGTTTCTATTTTATGTTTTACAGGGTTCATTTGTTCAAGTTCAAGTAAAAAATGGTACAATATATGAAGGAGTGCTTAAAACATTGTCTCCAAAGGTAATATATATATAGTTAATTAATAATTCTAATTTCTCTACATAGGACAAGAGAAGAAATAGTAAAGAGGTCTTGCTTCCACAATATCTCTTTTGCACTCATTAAAACCTAGCTTGTGGGTACTAAAAAAATCATTTCACACGTAGGTTTTGGAGTTCAATAAGGATTTTAAAACATGCAAAACTCCGATTATCTAGACCTCTGCCTCTTTCACCAAAGGTTTCCTTTCTGTCACTGGAATTTACATACATGTCCCTGTTTTTGCTTACAAGAGCTGATTTTGTCTTGCCTGTCCTGGCATTGTGATACATGATAGTTACTGTAACAAAGGGATTCCATCCCTGTCGCCAATCCATCACACTTTCATTTACTGACAGCTGGTGATACATGTGTTCATTGAAATATTTTAGAAATTGTGTAACATTTATTATCTTTTCATTCATTCGAAATAGACTTTAAAAAGAGACAACAGTAATGCATTTTGTATTTAATGTGTGTGTCAAGCAAAATCTTTCTTTATTGAACATCTTAATGCTTTTGTGCTAAACCATTTACCCACAAATAAAACCTTTTTGAAATCAATAAAACTAACCGGTGACATGTGAAAATATTCCTTGAATTATAGAAAATAGCTAACATTGATCAATTTCACCTTTCATTCCAGTCTTCCAGAGTTTTGATATTATTCTTGTTATTTTTTGTCAATTCTAGGGATAAAAAGAAAATGACTTATATCTGAGGGTACATTTAAAACCTGTTTTGTACGAGACATGAGATGTCTTGAACAAGTGATAAGTAGGAACCATTTTGGAATTAACACAATCTTATGGATTACTGCAGACCAGTTATAATTACAGTAGTTGTGATTAGATAAAATTAAACAAATTCACATCTGTTTCAATGATATGTGATGTTTATTAGCCCCTTTTCCATATAAAACAAATCTGCAGCAGTGTCTTTGTAAACATGTAGGCAAAAATGTGGATATCTCTATAAATAAAAGAATCACTATTTGATAAGGTTGACATCATTTTGGCAAATGAAGAAATTGCTCATTTTGAATGATTTATCCATTTGCTGCAATGTATTCAAAAGTTTTCTGCTGCAGAGGCATCAGAAAGTTTCTACATGTGGTAAAGGTTTTAAAATGTCATACTATTTCAGACAAGTCTAGATCAGAAAATAAGGGGATGATATCATATTGTGTAACACCATGTTTTCTTTAAATTTCAGGGGGATATTATGTTAGAGATGGCACATATGTCAGAAGATAATGCAAACAGTAATTCTTCGTCATCAGCGCCTTCAAGAGAAAGGATTATAGATAAGTTAATCATTAAAAATGCAGATGTCATTACATTGAATGCTGCCAATGTAGATCTAGAGTATGCTGTAAGAGGTGAGCCCTTTTTTAAACCATTTTTTGCTCGTCTGTTTTTCAAAGAAAAAAAGTCTTTGCTATAATGATACCCTTGGCATCATTGTTGTTGTCACAAATCTCAACCTTACCTCATAAATAAAAAAACGGTTAAACATATTCACATGAAACTTGGTAATTACAATTCTGCAGCAGACAACTTTGAAAACAATTATGCAAAAATGTTGAAAATCTCCATAAATCGGCTCTACATAGCTAAGTATTTCAGATTTTAAGAACCCTTACTGTGGCACTTAAACCCTATGTTGTGAGAACTCTTAAAGAACTGTCTCAGTTAGACAGTTCTTATGAGTACACACAACATAGGCTTTGGTGGAGTTATAAGAGACATATATATAGACCTATGAGAAAAGACCAGTTTACTCCTCCTTATCTAGTTCAAAAGTTATCTGCTGCCTATGTGTCATATTGTACTTGCATAGGGTTTATTTGAGTCATAAGAGATATATATAGGTGTGAAAAGACCAGTTTGCTCCTCCTTTTTCTAGTTCTCTGATGAAGTTTAACTACCAAATTGAGTTGAACTAATTGTGGCAAAAGGAGAAATTTCTCATTTTGAATAATGTCATAAATGGACAATAGGGTAATGGATGATAAGTATGTAATGCAAGAAAATAAGAGTTAAAGATAGCTTGTTAAAATTAATATTGTTAGAAAGTTACAAATTAAAATAAAAAAACTTAAAAGAAATAATAGTACTGTAGTTATACTCAAACTTTCAATGTTATTATTATTATTCTTTATTTTCTCCCAAATGGAAGATCCTTTCAAAATTACAAAGACATCAGTTATCATAATTCAATTGAATATACAACATTTTAAGAGAGAGGGATATTAATGTTAGTATATGAGATGCACAGTAGCTGTCAGATCGTAACTAAATTTATTTGTGGATAATAGCTTCCCTCCAGAGAAACGCTTGACTGAAACGAAACGAAAAGCGTTAAAAGGGAAAGGGGTACAAAAGCTTTGTGCAGACATATTCCCACATCAACATATCTCGACAATTAATATATACAATGTTACACAAATATGACATGAAATGATACTCTAAAATTTTATAGTATTGAATTAACCCGGTACAAAGTTCCATACATAATTCAAAACACATATTTATTTAGCAGTACGCTGTTCAAGTTCGGATTCAAACCGAATAGAGCCTCAACATTCGCATAACCATTTAAGGTAACATGGTGAAAGTACTTATTCCGAATTTGACAAAGGTCATTTGCTGAAAGGAATCTGTGAGGGATCTAACATAATAACAGTTAATCAGGATATGCTCAGTCAAACTTGTTTCAATATCGCTATTTCCACACCATGAGCAATGATAGAAGTCTGTGTATGCAATTAACTGGGCAATAGAAAAACAAGCACATCGCATATTCGGATAACGTTTTGTATATTCCAAAACTGGATTTACAGAGAACTGAGACTGTAGTTTTCTGAATAAGTTGGCTGCCTAACAGAGGTGACCACTAATACAAATTAGAACGTACTGTTGTTATAGCAATGTACTTTTTCCAATTAAAAAATAAGCTTTGTATAATCAGAGGTCCAGATAAGGAGGCATATACAGCTCATTTTCCGACAATATCTCATCCCTTTACCTCATACGACAATTCTGCAGCAGACGACTTTGAACGTATTTTATTAAAACATAGAAAATCTCCATTATTGAATGGATAACCTATGACAAAAAGTGGAAAACATTGTGGCAAAAGGAGAAATTGCACGTTTTGTGCAATTTCTTCTTTTGTCACTATGTTTTCAAAAAGCTGTCTGCTGCAGAGGCGTCAGAAAGCGTCTATATGAGGGAAAGGGTTAAAATCCAATCAAACCCTATGATGTAAGAACTCGAAAGAATTGTCTCAATGAGACTATTCTTTCAGTACACACAACATAGGGTTATACGGTCAAATAAGGATTTTAGAACATGCAAAACGTCCCTTATCTAGAGCTCTGTATAATCAGTATTATGATTTTTATCACTCTTCATTTTTTCCCCTTCAGATTCCTTCACTGATAGTGGTATCAGTAAGTTCAATGGTGATGTAAAAGAGAAGGATCTGAAAGAGTTACAGCCCTGGGATGGGGATCCACTAGTAAATGATGAACTTCTCGAAGATAAAGCAGCTGTATGTTATTTTTAAATGTGATTTTTATGTGGAAATATTTGAGGGTTGGTATCTGGAAACAACTTCAAATATATGTTAAAAAAGACGAAAACCCAATTTAATAAATAGGTGTGTTCGAGACAAGAGCTCAGAGGTAGACTTTTCATTACGATGAGCTTAAGTTAAGAAGACTATTTCACATCAATGAATCCTTATTTGACCCTCAAACCCTATGTTGTAGGCACTCAAAAGAATCATCTTACTGAGACGATTATTTAGAGTACAAACAACATAGGGTTTCGTTGAGTCATAAGAGAGATATTGTTAGGAAAAGACCATTATATACTCCTCCTTATCTAGACCTCTACCTAGATACTGGTCTCAAGCTCCATATATATGTCAGTCTGCAAAATTAGGAGTGGTTGTATGGTCCATATGGCCAGTAACTTTTTGATCAGACAAGAGAAAAAATCTCATTTGGCCAGTATAAATTTAAATGTATTGTATAACATAACCAAATATTTAGGATTTTCTGACCAGTACATTTTAAAAATCAATTTCATTGACTGATTCAGAGATCTGGGTCAGACTTTAGAGCCTTGGTAGCGCAGTCGGTAGCGATGCAGGCTGTCAATCCAGGGGCTATGAGTTCGAATCCAAGCTCGGCCAACATTATTTCCGACGTTTGACAGATGTTTTCATAAGTCTTCTGCTGCAGGTTTGTTGTATGTGCGAAAGTGTTAGGTAAAATAAGTTCTGTTAAAAATTAGACTTAATACACAAGTAATTGATGATCATTTTATGCTTTGGCATCATCAGTGCATATTAACCTGCTAAAAAGAAAAAACTGTTGGAAAAGACTTATATGCTCAGGTCTACTAAGTAGAAATGTCTGTATGCTCAGGTCTCCTAAATTGTGATTTGAAGCATTTAAAGTATGAGGCTACAAAGGACCAAGTGAATCTTTAGACATTAGAAAATATGGAAAACAATGATGTTATGAACTTAGGATAATCATTATGTTAGACTACTCTATGATATTTGTTTTCTCTTTCAGAACGGTTGGGATCCGAATGATATGTTTAAGACAAATGCTGCACAGTTTAATGTCAAATCATCATATGATGAGTCGTTAACACAATATACGTGAGTCTTTTAAAATAGATAGCCTTGGTAGTATTGTCAAAATGTCAACAACAACCCAGCATAAAAAACCAATAAAACAGATATCCTTATATTTAATTCAGGGTTCTGCATTCGAAGGAATTTTGGGCTATTATGCTTACGAAAAATGCTAGATGGCCCCTCCAATATTATTTTGCTTGGCCATTGACACGTTATTGTATTTGTGTTAAGTTGTTTGACTAAAAAGAGAGATATTGTGGGGTGGAAAGACTAGTTTACTCCCCTTTATCAAGTCCTCTGGGCCGTCACCTGTTTACAATTTATCCAGACCTCTATTCTAATGTTTTATTAATGTTTTTTATTGAGAATGAAAGTAAAGTAGCAGATGGTAATAGGAAATAAGTTTTTGGAAACGTAGTGCATGTACTTAAATAAATGAGATAAATAACGGTCAGTTATAAGATGCCAAGAATCATCTAATGGAAAATGTACAATTTAGTGAAAATTAACAATAAATGCTTTTTCTTTTGCCAATAACAGTACAAAGTTAGAAAAGTCTAACACAGATGAGTACAAAAAGCGGGAGGAGAAGGCTTTACGGTTGGCAAAGGAAATAGAGGGTACGGAACAATACAAACAAAATATAGCCCTGGAAAATGGCGAGGGGGATACAGAGGAGGCTTTATTCAGTTCTGTTGTAAGGCCGGATGATAAGAACAGTCAGATGGGCAACGCAGGAGGGCCAGGAAAGTAAGTCACTTATAAAATCTATTTCTAGTTGCAAAATCTTTATTTGACCACAAAAACATATGTTGTTATGTCACCACAATATAATTTTTATACGACCGTTTTTTAAAAACGGTCCGTATTATGGTATGGTCATGTCCCTCCCTCCGTCCCTCCGTCCGTCCGTCCGTTCGGGTTTTCCGCACTTTTTTCTTACATACTTTGAGCTATTGAGCTGAAATTTTGTATAAGGCTTTGTAGTGATGTGTCACAGATCAAGTTCATATTTCCTGGGATTTCGTCAATTTTTGAATGAGTTATGCCCCTTTTTGGACTTAGAATATTTGTTAGAATATTTGTTTTCCGCACTTTTTTTCTACATGCTTTGATCTATTGAGCTGAAATTATGTATATGGCTTTGTAATCATGAGATACAGATCAAGTTCACATTTCCTCGGATTTCGTCAATTTTTGAATGAGTTATGCCCCTTTTTGGACTTAGAATATTTGTTTTCCGCACTTTTTTCTTACATACTTTGAGCTATTGACCTGAAATTGTGTATTAGGCTTTGTAGTGATATGTCACAGATCAAGTTCATATTTCCTGGGATTTCGTCAATTTTTGAATGAGTTATGCCCCTTTTTGGACTTAGAATATTTGTTAGAATATTTGTTTTCCGCACTTTTTTTCTACATGCTTTGATCTATTGAGCTGAAATTATGTATATGGCTTTGTAATCATGAGTTACAGATCAAGTTCACATTTCCTCGGATTTCGTCAATTTTTGAATGAGTTATGCCCCTTTTTGGACTTAGAATATTGGTTTTCCGCACTTTTTTCTTACATACTTTGAGCTATTGACCTGAAATTGTGTATTAGGCTTTGTAGTGATATGTCACAGATCAAGTTCATATTTCCTGGGATTTCGTCAATTCTTGAATGAGTTATGCCCCTTTTTGGACTTAGAATATTTGTTTTCCGCACTTTTTTTCTACATGCTTTGATGTATTGAGCTGAAATTATGTATATGGCTTTGTAATCAAGTGTCACAGATCAAGTTCACATTTCCTCGGATTTCGTCAATTTTTGAATGAGTTATGCCCCTTTTTGGACTTAGAATATTTGTCAATTTCTGCATGAGTTATGCATTTTTCATAGTTTCCCATTATTCTTTAACAACTTATTCCTGAACGACTTTATTAACTTTTTACAAACAAACAATATATCAAAACAAAGAGGAAACTTACATAGAAGTTCCTGACGGGCGTATTATGTACCGCTTGCGGTACTCTTGTTTAAAAGGTAATGAGAGAGAAATTTGTTTCCTCATGCAGACGCATTTTGACACATAATCAGCAGCCGACTTCTGAAAACATCTTGGCAAAAATATTGAATATATGTATAAATGAAAGCATAATAATTGAAAAGGGTTTTAATCATTGTGGCAAAAGAAGAAATAGCTGATTTTGAGCAATTTCTCCTTTTATCAGTGTTTTCAAATTCTGTTTGTCAATATGCATTTTACATGTCTACAGCCCAAGGTCACACTTTCTGGTCAATAGGATAAATCTTGCTCAGACACATTGCTGTTTGTTAGCAAGATAAAGGAGGTGAAACGCTTCACAAATGGGGAGTTTCCAATTTAATATGACACCTGTTATTTGAATATTGAAGCTTATCAACCCATATATTTATTTATTATCTGATTGGGGTTTAACCCTTTAAACAAATGCCTTCTTATACCTATGAGAAAGATTTATTTTGAAAACATGATATGAAAAGGAGAAACTGTTTAATGCTTTAATGCCTTTATGATACATTTTGAGGGCTTGGCGTGAAACGGTTGTAACTAAAATTATTATTTCTTTACCAAGGTTAATCACCTCGCAATAAAGTTTTTATAAGCACTAAATTTGCATTGTTTACAAAGGAGTCAAAATTGCCCCTAAACCAGGGTTTTCAAAATAGGTTTTTAGTTACAACCGTTTCACGCCAAGCCCTCGATTTGTTTGTATACATCAGTAAAAATTACTTTGGTTGTCAAAAACTTTTCTTTTTTATAGATCATGATGATTTAATTATAATTATTTTGCATAATTTGTAAGTTTATGAGGTATTAGATTGAACTTTAAACCCCTTCCCTCATACAGATCAGCAGATAATTATTGAAAACGTGACAATATAATGATCATTTTATGGTATCGCCACAATGTTTTCAATCTATTCAATTAAAAATTATTTTTGACATAAAGTTTGCAATGTCGACTGCTGCAGATTTGTTTGAGTCAGGAAAGGGTTGAAAGTTGGCTATGAGATATAAGATATGACACTTACCATTTTACAGATACATACCCCCAAATAAACGTCATGGTGGACCACCACATGGTGGAAATCCTAACATGTCTAATAAACATGGTCGAGGTAACTACTCACAACAACACCAACAACAACAACAGTATCCCCCACCTGTGGCCCAGCAACCACATCAACAACATGGCTATCAGCAACAAAACATGGTGCGGAGTATGCACAACCATCAATCTATACCACACCACACAAAACACGATAGTAGTAATAACGTCAATGGAGGTAAGCATTTTACAAATTAATTGAGTCACATTACATGAATACAGACTTTCAGAGGTTTTTGAATTGTATGGCAATTTAATTCATAGTTTAATATAGGTTTTTAGCTCCACTGTCTGAAAAGCCAGTCAAGCTTATGTCATAGCGAATTGTCCGTCCGACCGTTAACTTTTTGCTTCAAATGACTTCTCCTCCCTAACAACTTGGCCAATAAGGATGAAACTTCATAGGAAGCATCCTCTCAATATCCTCTCCTAAATTCCTTCAAATTGTTTGGATCCATAAAAAATTCTGGTTTCCATGGCAACCCAAAGAATTCTCCTCCAAAAGTGTCAGGCCGATTCTCAAATCATTTTGTTGAAATGTTCCTTGGGTGACCCTCTATCAGATTCTTTCAAGCCAAGTTGATTGGCGAAAAAACATGGCCACCAGGGGGCGAGGATGTTTTGCCTTATATAGCATAGTGAAAACTTCCAAAAGTGTTCAACCAATTTTCATATTTTTTTTTGTAGAAATGTTCCTTTGGAGACCTTCTATCAGATTCCTCCAAGCCATGTTGATTGGTCGAAAAACATGGCCGCCAGGGGGCGTGGCTTTTTTGCCTTATATGGCTATAGTGGAAACTTAAAAAATCTTCTTCACCAAAAGTGTCTGGCTGATTTTCAAATAATTTTGAAGAAATGTTCCTACGGTGACCCTCTGTCAGATTCTTTCAAGCCATGTTGATTGGTTGAAAAACATGGTCACCAGAGGGCGGTGCTATTTTGCCTTATATGGCTATAGTGAAAACTTAAAAATAATTTTGTAGAAATGTTCCTTGTGTAACCCTCTATCAGATTCCTTCAAGCCATGTTGATTGGTCAAAGCTGTTTGGCGAGTTAATTTTTGCCTTATGGCAGTGGAGCAATACTGGCCCTCCAGGACAGCTTCTGTTGTCAAACTATCATGTGTTTGCGACATTAAATTAAACATTAAATTTTGTTTGACAATCAAGACACCATCCAGTAAGCTGTACTATCCTGTGACATCTCTTTGTTATCATTACCTGGCTGCCCTCCTTGATGCTCAGGGTTGTGGGGTTAGCATTACGAATGACTGGCTGGTGTCAGAATAAAATGGACCAGTAGCCATGATATAACTAAAAAATTGTTGAAAGTGGCGTAAAACACCAATCAATCAATTGTTAACATTACCAGAGACTTTTAGGATGCTTCTTTGACTAGGTGGTGAACAAGAAAGATTCTGATAAGCCAGGGTCCAAAAGTTCGGTTTTCGTATGACCCATCAAACTATGTTTAAATGTTTCATTTTAGAAATGCTTTATATACTGATATAAATAAGAAAACAAAAGCTTTATAATAATGTTGTGAAGTGATGGTCCAGTATATTTTATTATACCCCCTTCGAAGAAGAGGGGGTATATAGAAGTCACTGTGTCGGGCTGTCTGTCTGTCTGTCGGAAGCCATATTTCTTACAAACCACTGGGTGGAATTCAATAACATTTTACATGAAGCTTCTATACCAAGAGGAGATGTGCATATCCTAAAGGGGTTACAATTGCATGTTATTTTACAGAGTTATGGCCCTTTTACTTATTAAGTTATGGTGTAGGTCAAGGTGCTGTTTAGGGGGTATTTCAGTGATAGTTCTAGTTGAGCAGGTCCTGATATGATCTATATTGTTTTGCTTGTTACCTGTAAATTGTTGGATTGATTAGAAATGTTCCACTAGACTTTGAAAATACTTTTTCACAGATAAATACAAAACTCAGAGGAACTAAGGAAGAGTAAACAGGTCTTGCTTCCACAATATCTCTGTAAGCAATCATTAATACATATATTGTGGGTACTCAAAAGAATCGTCTCACTGAGATGATTCTTTTTGGTACCCTCAACATAGGGTTTGTAGGTCAAATAAGTATTTAAAACATGCAATTTGCCTGTTATCTATAACTCTGTACATCTCATCTTGTTTTCTCAACAGCTGATTTACAAATTAATATTCATCTGAAAATTAATTATCATCTTTAATGAGAATAGGCTTGTAAAGTTGTTACTTTAATTTGTTCTATTTTTGCAAGATGATTCAAGTAGAGCGAGTTTGCCTGCCTCAACAGCGGGTCCCACAGTCAAAACTAGTCCTGTCACTGAGCATTCAGTCCCTAGTGTAGTCGATAACAAACTAGAGCATAATCCTAACAAACATGAAACAAAGAAACACAATAAAGGTAAATTCATTTTCCTTTAACCCTTGCTGACTTAAGACATATCTGTTTTTGAAAACATTGTGAAAAAAAGAAAAATTGCTCCTAATGAGCATTAGGATCAATTTGTTCTTCAAATGGTCATTAACTTTGTTTCTGTTTGGCATATTCACTGCAAAGTTGCAACACTTATATCTTGTGCTCGGGTGAATATGGAACAATACAAGGGACATGTCTAGTCTGCTCAAATGATTGTTTGTCCATTTTTAGCTCGAATATTCAAAGAGTATGAGAGCTATTACAGTCACTTGTGTGTCAGTGTTGCTATTTTGGTTACAGTTTTGCATGCAAGGCTTTTTCTCAAAAACCACAGATGCTATTGCTTTGAAACTTCACAGACTTATTCAAGGTCTTCAAATGACACAATAATGGCCCTTTTTTAACTTAGAAATTCTGGTTAAAGTTTTGGATGCAAGGTACTATCATGTATATATCTCAGTAACCACTAATGATATTGACTTGAAACTTCATTCATGTCTTCAGGGGTGTCAGGCAGTCAAGTTAGATAACTCTTGTATGAATCTAGTACAAATAATGGCCCTTGTTTGACTTTGAAAATTTGTTTAAAGTTTTGCATGCATGATACTATCATGCAAGTATCTCAGTAATCACTCCGGGATTGCTTTAAAACCTCAATATAGTATTTAAAGGTATCAAACAAACAGGTTAGGTAACTGACTGAATTGACTGAATTTATTATAAATTATCACCCTTGTTGAAGTTAGAAATTCGGGTCACAAACCGCAGATGCTTTTCAAACAAGACTTATCCAACTTGATTTATAAAACTATACTATGAAGCTAATATCTCAGTAACAACTGTTTGCTATAGTATCAAATGGCTAAATAGTCAAGCATGCTGTCTTGCGGACAGCTCTTGTAACATTTTTGATTATACAATCTAATAAACATGCGTTGTTAGATTTGATAAAATATAATTTATGATTATAAAGAAGCTTCTCAGAATTTTTAATTATGGATGTTATGTATATACATATGCAATTTGCAAGGGTTTGTTATTTTACTGTATAATATCTTTTATACCAGGTCGTGATGAAAAGATACAAGAATTAAAAGAGTTTGGTTCAAATTTCAAGGTGGGTATTATAGATGTTTATGTCATTATTCGTTAGGGGTAGGAGAGAGGTTGTTCTTTCCATGGTAACTAAAGTTATTTATATATAGGAAATATAGCAGATCTTCGGAAGAAATTAAGCAGTGTAAGTTTTATAACTGTTAACTGGCTCATGTTTAACCTGCCTACATGTAGATGTATTTTGATGCATCTGCAGCAGACAATTTAGGGAAACATTGTGCCAAATTTCTCCTTTTGCCATAGTTTTAAATGCTTTTCAATAATTATTCTTTCATTTATAGAGATTCTCCACAGTTTTGTTTCCAAATTGGTCTGCTTCAGATTTATTGTAAGTGGAAACGTGTTTATATATTTGTTTAATACAAACAGCTTGGTGATAACAAAGAAAAAGATAAGGAAAAAATGAGTGTAAGTGAAACAAAAGACAATGTTAGTGAAGAAAAAGACACTGTTAGTTCAGATAAAGTGCAAGTTGAGGAGAATCTTGGAGCATCTTCTCCACCCGTGCAATCGTTGTCCTCACCGATGGACCAGGAGCAATCACACCAACAATTACCGATGGATGTCGATAGTAAATCAGAGTCAGGAGAAACAGAAGGAAAGGATGAGTAAGTTTGGATTTGAGCTTTCAATAGATTGTTGGCAACTTGTCATTTATGTTAAAATTGAAAGGGGAAATATTGGAGCCGTGTAAGTCAAAAAGGATCTTAATTAACCCTTTCCTACATAACAATGATTTTGACGCCTCTGCTGGAGACCATTTCAAAACATTGTGGTTAAAGGAGAACATTGCTCATAATTAGCAATTTCTCCTTTTGCTAAATTTTTTATCAACTTTATTCCACAATTGTTCTTTCATTTATAGAGTTTCCATGTATTTGACTGAATGTTTTCAAAGTTGTCTGATGCAGAAGTGCAATGTGTGGGAATGGGTTAAGATGGACCTACAGAGAAGAAGGAATGAACTGGTCTTTGTTCCACACTATGTCTCTAATTATACTATTAAATCAATGTTGTGGGTACTTCCAAAGAATGGTCTCACTGAAACTATTCCTCAGAGTTCCCACACCTTGGGGTTTTGAGGTTATACAATGATTACAGAATTACAGAATGTAACAGTTCAAAAACATGTTTTTCCGAGAAGCATTTTGTATGAACTGGATCATCAGAAGCCTCGATAAGGGGGAGTAATCTGTTGTTTTCCCACACAGTATCTATATAATAACCCAACTGCATTATGTTAAATGGTCAAAGAAGCATCATAGGACATGATAAGGAGGAGCTAACTGGTCTTTTCACAACAATATCTCTCTTGTGACTATATTAATCCCTTTGAAGCGGGTAATCAAAAGAATCCTCTCAATCGGACGCTTCTTTTGAGTACCAACAACATAGGGTTTGAGGGTCATCTTAGGATTTGTGGATGTAAAATACTCTTCTTATGTTCTGAAAGATTTTAGAGCTTGAGATAGGCTTCCTATCTAGAGCTGTAGATCATTTTAGTGCTAACAGCATGATGTTCTCCTGTGAAATATATATTAATAAAGAAAACAATATTTTTTTTTCCAGCATTACTATAAAGTCAACTTTAAATCCAAATGCAAAAGAGTTTGTATACAATCCAACAAAATCAATGCTACAGGTAAGTTGTATTAAATGATTTTTAACTATACCCTGTGTTTGACTATGACCTAGGAACCGAACGACAATGTCTAGTGAAAAGCTGGCTCTGTCCAGCAACATCTGTTTCTGACTGGTCCGAACGGTCCAGTTGAAAACATAAGTGATGTATAATCAAAATGCTACATGAACCTGAGTTCATAGATTTATAGTTCATTTTCAAGTTTGTATCCTATCAAGGTTTGTTTACCTTCGCACTCGGTGACATTTGCATAATTTGGAAAATCCAGTATCTATTGTTAGTCGCTGGCACAGACTGACTGTACGCTTTGCTTCAATTTCATTGACACTCGGTGCTTAATTATTGCATTCTATAATTTGCTGCCTTCTCATTGGCTTAATTTTTTTTAGTCCCCTACCGGCGTGCCGAAGGGGACTATTAGGTTTGCACTCCGTCCGTCAGTCAGTCCATCTGTCAGTCAGTCAGTCAGTCCGGCAAATCAGTTTTCCGCACTTTTTTTCTACATGCTTTGAGGTATTGAGCTGAAATTTTGTATATGCCTTTGTAATCATGTGTCACAGATCAAGTTCGCGTTTCCTGGGATTTCGTCAATTTTTTAATGAGTTATGCCCCTTTTTGGACTTAGAATATTCGTTTTCCGCATTTTTTTTCTACATGCTTTGAGGTATTGAGCTGAAATTTTGTATATGCCTCTGTAATCATGTGTCACAGATCAAGTTCGCGTTTCATGGGATTTCGTCAATTTTTTTATGAGTTATGCCCCTTTTTGGACTTAGAATATTAATAAGTCAAAACGTGCAAACCGGTAGGGGATTATGGTATTGCTTGCAATCCTACAGTTACTTGTTTTTAACAATTTGCACTTTGATTTTATGGTTTCCCAAAATTAAAACACTCTATCAAACTAATTAATTTTATTTTTCATTTCAAGCAGATATAAAGGTAAACATTTTAAATTAACAACTTGATAACAAACAAGGATATGATTAAAGATTGTTGCAAGATTAATTTAACTGTTGAAAGACAATGTTTTTGTCTACAAAATTTCATAGGAAATTCTTTTTATTTTGCGGATTTTTGTTTTGCCATTTAGATCCAACAAATCTAAAGTAAGCTGTCAAAAATGATTTATCTATTAAAACAAAATAACATGTTTGTCCAATATAGTTAAAAACTTAAAAGATGACAAATATTAAAGACTGAAGAAGGAAATATATGATGTCATTTAATTTTCGTGCATTGACAGGCTGTTTGATATATAGGTAGACAGGCCATTTTAATGATTTACGATGGTGGCTGATAAAAACATGAATTTTGAAACATTGTGGCAAAAAGAGGAATTCTCAACATCAGCAAGATTTTTTTTACCACAATGTATGTGGTTGATGCACATAATTAATTATATATGACTGATGGTCAAGTAAATCTTTTTGAGATATAAATAGTATTAGGGATAGAAAGCTTTTGAAGAGAGCATTATAGAATGGACCTATTTAAATACTGATAAACTAACAACTGGTTAACAATATAGATATGCACTACACAATGTAGATAAACACAATCAACTCATTCTTGGCATAATTGCATGCATTATTTATTTCATCTGCTTGGTCCAGTTGAGATGAGGTCAGGTCTAGTGCAATCCAGTTATTATACCCCCAAAAAACAAAGTTTTGGGGGGGGTATATAGGAGTCACTGTGTCGGTCGGTCAGTCGGAAGCCATATTTTGTCCGGACCATATCTTAACAATGCAACTTAGGATTTGAACGAAACTTCATAGGATGATACAACACACTGAGAGGAAGTGCGGTGTACAGGAACCATAACTCTATTTTATCTAAATACAGAGTTATTGCCCTTTGTTACTTTTTCTTATTCGTAGAGTCTTGTCCGGAGCATAACTTTAAAACTAATTGTTGGAATTTAATAAAACTTCATAGGATGATACAACACATTGAGAGGAAGTGCAGTGTATAGGAACCATAACTCTATTTAATCTAAATAAAGAGTTATTGCCCTTTGTTACTTTTTCTTGTCCGGAGAATTACTTAATAACTAACAGATGGAATCTAATAAAACTGCATACAATGGTAGAGCATAATCAGAGGAAGTGCAGTGTACAAGAACCATAACTCTAATTTACATAATTGCAGAGTTATTGCCCTTTGTTACTTTTTCTTATTCGTAGAGTCTTGTCCAGAGCATAACTTTAAAACTGATTCTTTGAATTTATTAAAACTTCATAGGATGATACAACACATTGAGAGGAAGTGCAGTGTACAGGAACCATAACTCTATTTAATCTAAATACCGAGTTATTGCCCTTTGTTACTTTTTCTTGTCCGGAGAATTACTTAATAACTAACAGATGGAATCTAATAAAACTGCATACAATGGTAGAGCATAATCAGAGGAAGTGCAGTGTACAAGAACCATAACTCTAATTTACATAATTACAGAGTTATTGCCCTTTGTTACTTTTTCTTATTCGTAGTCTTGTCCAGAGCATAACTTTAAAACAAAGTGTTGGAATTTAATTAAACTTCATAGGATGATACAACACATTGAGAGGAAGTGCGATGTACAGGAACCATAACTCTATTTTATCTAAATACAGAGTTATTGCCCTTTGTTACTTTTTCTTGTCCGTAGAATTACTTAATAACTAATAGATGGAATCTAATAAAACTACATATAATGGTAGAGCATAATCAGAGGAAGTGCAGTGTACAAGAAACATAACTCTACTTTACATAATGACAGAGTTATTGCCCTTTGTTACTTTTTCATATTCGTAGAGTCTTGTCCGGAGCATAACTTTAAAACTAATTGTTGGAATTTAATAAAACTTCATAGGATGATACAACACATTGAGAGGAAGTGCAGTGTACAGAAACCATAACTCTATTTAATCTAAATACAGAGTTGTTGCCCTTTGTTACTTTTTCTTGTTTACAGAGTTATGGCCCTTTTGTTGGTCGGTTGTAAGCCATTTTTGAGTCAAGGTGCTGTTTTGGGGGTATTTATCATCTTCAGTGATATTTCTAGTTTCTATAAATCTCACTTTATAACAGCTACGCTATATGTCACTTTGTCAACGAGACAATGGTTAAAATTTCACTAGACCGATTGAGATTTCAAAATTTCCGGAGCCCTGCTGTAAAGCAACTATATTCTTTGTTTTTGTGTCACTTGCATTGGCTGGATTTTTAGGACAAGGTCACCACTAAAAAACCTGATTTCCTGGCATTGCCTTTTTCGAAGTGCAAGGTGAGCTTTTGTGATCACTCACCGTCTGGCTGCGGCATCAGAAAAGGGGAAAATTGCCAAATCTTAAAAAATCTTCTTGTCTAAAAGTATTGGCCCGATTTGAAAATTATTTTGCACAAATGTTCCTTGGGGTACCCTCTACCAAGATTGTTCAAATATTTCCGATCCGTTGAAAAACATGGCCGTAAGGGGGTGGGGCTTGTTTTCCTTATATGTGCATTGTTAAAACTTTAAAAATCTTCTTGTCCAAAAGTACTGGCCAGATTTCAAAATAACTTCACAGAAATGGTCCTAAGGTGGCCCCCTTTTAATGTTGTTCAAAGAATTTAATTCCAAATAGAACTTTGGTTGCTGCGGCATTAGAAAAGGGGAAAATTGCCAAATCTTAAAAAAAACTTCTTGTCCAAAAGTGCTGGCCCGATTTAAAAATTATTTTGCACAAAATTTATGAAACTTTGTCAGAATGTTGTCTTGATGATATCGAGTCCATGTTGGAATATGGGTCATATCAGGTAAAACAATATAGATCACTAGGCCAAATGAAGGAAAATATTGTTAACACTGTGGAGGTTACATTCAGATTAATTGTCTTGGATGTGTTTTGCATTGCAGTACATTGTATAATTAAGGTGAGCGATCCAGGGCCATCATGGCCCTCTTGTTAAATTATCTAGATAAAATATGGTAAACCTCAATAAATCAAAGTACATGTGGATCAGAGATGAAAACATTATTGCGAAAGGAGAAATTGCTCTTTAAGTGCATTTTCTCTCTTTGCAAATGTTTTCAAAACTTACCTGCTGTAGATGTATTAAATGTTTCTGCATTTAAGAAAGGGTTTATATTCTTTTCATTTGTTTCAGAAGCAACCTACACATCAAGCCCCAACACCTCCACGACTTCAGACTCAAAGTCCTAATATACAGAACCCTACAATGATGAACATTGCAGGCCCAGTGTTTCCCAATGGGCAGCCATTCGTTATGCCCCCTGTTATGAATAGTAACCAATCACAACAGTTGGCGTATAATGCTAGGCCTAAAAGAGGTAAAGATTTGTTTTCGTATTTTGAATAATGAGGTCTAGATAAGGAGAAGTAAACGGGCCTTTACCAGACAATATCTCTTGTTAACCCTTTCCCTTATACGACAATTCTGCAGCAGACGACTTTGAACATACTTTGTCAACAAAAAGAAAATCTCCATAATTGAATGGATAACCTATGACTAAAAGTGGAAAACATTGTTGCAAAAGGAGGAATTGCTTGTTTTGAGCAATTTCTTCTTTTGTCACTATGTTTTAAAAGAGCCGTCTGCTGTAGATGTGTCAGAAAGTGTCTATATGAGGAAAAGGGTTAAAGAACTTAAATCTTTATTGAGGGTACCCAAAAGAGTAATCTACACACATTACAAGGCTAAGAGGTGAAATATGGCATTTACGGGTTTGAAAGTAAATTATGGCATTTTGAGATTACTTAACCATTTACGTGAAAAAAGGTACAGTTGGCATTTTCAGATCACCTAGAGCCAAAGGCTCAAGGTGAACTATTCTGATCACTTTTTGTCCGTCGTCTGTCCGTCGTCGTTAACTTTTAGCTTTAAACATCATCTCCTCCTGAACCACAGAACCAATTGCATCCAAACTTCACAGGAATGTTTCTTTGGTGGCCCGCTTTCAAAATTGTTCAAAGATTTAAATTCCATTGAGAACTTTGGTTGCTGCGGCATTAGAAAGGGGGCAAAATGATTGTTCAAGGCATACTGTTTGGTTGAAAAACATGGCAGTCAGGAAGCATCAGAAAAGGGGCAAAATCATCTCGTTAACTTTTAGCTTTAAACATCATCTCCTCCTAAACCACAGGACCAATTTCATCCAAGCTTCACAGGAATGTTCCTTTGGTGGCCCTCTTTCAAAATTGTTCTAAGATTTAAATTCCATTGAGAACTTTGGTTGCTGCGGCATTAGAAAGGGGGCAAAATGTCCAAACTTTAAAAATCTTCTCCTCTGAATCTGCATGTCAGATTCCAATATAGTTTAGTAGAAATGTTCCTTGGGTGACCCTCTACAAAGATTGTTCAAGGCATACTGTTTGGTTGAAAAACATGGCAGTCAGGAGGCATCAGAAAAGGGGCAAAATGACAAAATTTGGAAATTCCATTTTGTTTTAAGTCCTTGTCTGATATTAAGAAAATTGAATAGGAATCTTACTTCAGTGATCCTCTACTTGATTTTTACAAGCCGTATTGATTGATTACAAAATCATAGCAACCTCGCGTCATCACAAAAGGGGTAAATTGAACTTTTAGCTACAAATGACAACTCCTACCATTCCACTTGACCAATTTCAATGTTACTTCACAGGAATGTTCCTTTGATGGTCCTCTTTCAAAATTGTTCAAAGACTTACATTCTATGTAGAACTTTTGTTGCTGCGGCATCAGAAATTGAGAAAAATACCCAAACTTTAATAACTTCCATCTCCATAATCCATTTGTCAGATTCCAAGATAATTTGGCAGAAATGTTCTTTGAGTGACTCTCTACAAAAACTTCAAGCCATATTGATTTCGTTGACAAAGGTGCAAAATGACAAAACTTTATAATTCCATTCTTATTAAAGTTCTTGTTAGATTTCAAGATACAAATGGCTTTTACTGATAAACTTTTCTTTTACCGAGTGTCCACTCCTTGCAGTTTTATTTGAACTCCTGATTAAATTTTCACAGATATTTGCAGTTAAATATTTGCTTCTAATTTACTATCATTCAGGTGATCGATTTAGGGCCATCTTGGCCCTCTTGTTTAACAGTGTAGGTTCAGGTCATCTTGACAACCTTGTGAAAGTTATAATGTGAACAATGTAGATCTGGATCTATACTGTTCACAAAAGCCAACTTGTACCGTTTCACATTCACTTGCTCAAATGATGTTTTATTTGGAAAATTTGAATAATTATCGTTATACATAGTTTAACTTTTACTCGTATGCAGATACATTTTGAAAATATTGTCAGAAAAGGAGAAATTGTAGTAACAATAAATGAGCTGTGCTAAAGGAAGACTTTCTGAAGTGCATTTGCTCCTAAAAATAGCTCGGCACTATTCGTCATTTAGTTACAGATAATAAAGATTATGCCTTTCAGATAAGAAAGATTGGATATATGCATTCATTCTTAGGTTGGTTTTTCTTGATGCACACATTTCAAGTATACTTGAGATTTTCCATGGTTTGAAAATCAGGGGGGTTTACAGCTCTTTTCCCCAAAATATCTTTCTTATTATCAAACAAAAGCCTATAATGTGTGTACTCAAAAGAATTGTCTTGTCTTTTGAGTACCCATAACATAGGGTTAGAAGGTCAGATAAGGATTTTAAAACATACAAAACTCCCCTTATCTAGAGAATCTGCAAAATCGTCTGCCGCAGAGTTAATATTTGTTGAAAAGGGATAAATCATGGGAAAAGTAGAAACAACTAATAGGTCTAAATAAGGAGGAGAATCTAACTGATATATCACAATATCAATCCTATGACCCAATGGAATACAATGCTGTGAGTACTCAGTGTGAAAATTATTTTGAGATACCACAACATAGGATTTAGAGGTTTACTCCTTTCCCACATAAAGAATCTTTCTGACGCCTCGGCAGCAGATGGCTTTAGACACAATATTTTCTACTATATTTGATAATTGTTCTTTCATTTATTGAAAGTTTCCATATGCAGAGCTCTAGATAAGGGGTATTTTTCATGTTCTAAAATCCTTATTTGATCCTCAACCCTATGTTTGTGGGTACTCAAACAAAATTGTAGGGTTTGCTTTAATAATTAGAGAGAAATTGTGGGGAAAAGAGCTGAATAACCCTCCTTATCTGGACCTCTGCATATGATGGACTTAATGTTTAAAAGCCGCCTCAGTCTATGAAATTAACTTTTAAAATACACTGGTCCGATGTTATTATAACTACATGTAAATTTACGCTGGACAAAGGACATTTTTCCAAAGTTACTGGTCATCGACCAAAGGACCACTGCTAATTTGTCAAACTGCCGTCTTTTTGCAGATTTGTTGTAATGGTTAATAAGGATTGAATAAGATAAAGTTTGCATACCTTCAGTTTCGTGCAATTTCGTCTCCTTATCCCACTATGTTTTCAAAAGGCATCCTATGCAGAAGGCGTGAAAATTCATTTGTTTTAAAGAATAAATAAAGATCTTTTGAGATATACAGCCCAACCTGTTTCTAAAGACCACCCATGGGAAGAGAATAATCTTGTCTTTGGTCACAGGTGGTCTTTAATTACGGGGTCACTAATAGTGCAGAAAAATAAGTTATTGGGAAATTAAAAGTGTGGTTGCTATAGACAGTGAATCACTAAACAAAGGTGGTCTTTAGCACTGATTTGAGATGTACATGTGAATGTTCTGTTGTTTCATTCCAGCTGTTGTGTCGGTGAATCCAGACCCTTATCCTGCGGCATCCGCTGTCACGGGTCAACCGCTGCTAGCTCATAATAATCCACACAATCTTCACAATCCACAGAGCTGGTATATACCCCCATCAGCTGCACAGATGATGCCTCAGCCCACTGGATATCAAATAGGACAGGTGAGATGCAGAGTCCTAGATAAGGGTCTTGTGAAAAGACAATCCCTTACCCACAAACCAACGCTTTCTGGTGTCTCTTGCAGCGGACGAGTTTTGAAAACCTTTTGGCAACAGGGGAAATTGCTCACAATTTCTCCTGTTACCACAATGTTTTCAACTTTATTCATAAATTGTTCTTCTATTTAAAGGGAGTTTCCAAATTCTTATTCTGATGTTTTTTTTATTTTTTTGAAAAAGGGTTAAAACCAGACCATAACTCTGCTTACTCGTTTATAGATCTGATGACTGCCTTATACAAGTCATCTCAGATTGACCATTGCGCCTGCAAATAAATTAGTCGCCTACAAATTCGTTAGTTATAAAATATGGGATATAACCCATATAATTAAATAAAGGAGATATAGAAGTGGTGATTGTTGAGTGTTCAGATCGTATAGAACCAAGCATTGGTTGTATCATACACTTTTATTTGACCCAAAAAATTGAGAACCAGCCGATGAATATTTTGGTGTAAAGAGTCAAACTGAGTCTACCTTTTATGGGGTGCCATCGGGTCCAATTTGAGTACAGCAAAGTATTTTGGTCTGATATTAACAAAATTGGGGCAAAGGGTAAATTATTATATATTTTCCTACTTGATCTTTTTAGCTCTGACATCTGTTTTTTTTTACTCATGCGTCAATTGTCAACAATTACTTGGTTGCCTTTGAGTATAAATTCTTAAATACCCGTCGCCAATTTGTTATTTTTATTGGTCACTGACCTGCCAGAATGCTTATCATCTTCAGTTGTCACCCTACTGCCCTTAGGTTTATTTAAATCTTCGGCAGACAACATTAAGAACATTGAGGGATGGAAAACTTTAAAGCTTACACTTAGTTTTATGCTAACTGAAATAATGTTGAAAATGTAAAACCCCAATAAATAAATAAATAAATATAGTTTTATGCTGAATTGTAAAATGCATGTTTAGAGTCATTCCCACATATAAATGCCTTTTGACACATCTGCAGCAGACAACTTTTGAAATCATCATGACACAAGATATTTCTCATTAAGGCCAAAATATTTTCAACTTTTTTCAGTAATAATACTTCATTTATAGAGATTATCCATGTCTTTTCCAAAATGTTTGCAGTCGTCAGTTGCAGATTTGTTGTATGAGGAAAAGGGTAAGAAAATGGCTCTTGCCAAAGCAGTTTCTCATTTTCAAAGCTTACTGATGCACAAATTATATAAACTAAAAGCAACATAATTCATTAAATGAGCCGAATTACGAGAAAACCAACATTGTTGACTCTGTGTAAAGTATCGACCCTGATCAGCCTAAGCATGCCGCACAGGCTGCATGCCGCACAGGCTAACCCGGACAGACACTTTTCGCCTCCTGTGGACTTTCTGTTTCAGGAATCATTAATCTATACCTGTATCCACCTGTGACGGAATGTGTCGACCCAGATTAGCCTGTGCAGACAGCGCATGCTGAAATGAGTCTATTCATTACACAGAGTTCACAATGTTTTTTTGTTTTTTGCGGAATGGCTCAAATGACGTTTTCTACGTGGGTCTCGTTTACCAGACCACTTTTCCTCGTTTACAGATGATGCCAATGCCGGCGCCCTCAAACCGGTTTGTGACACCCACATCTATGCAGGGAATGCCTCCCACCTCCATACATTCTGGTATGGACCAGAACAACCCAGGTGGTCAACACTTATACAGTAAGTACCCGTAAAATAGTGAAGAAAATCTCATGACAGAAACATTTGCCAGCTTTTTTTTTTGAATTTGAGTAAAGAAATTTATTTAGCATAATCTCCTTTTGATGGATTCCTTACCTTGGACTTTGTAAATTTTGCTACAGTTATCTGACACGTATTCCAGCAAATGACAAGTAATCTATTGCAGATGCATCAACATTTATTTTGATTGGCTAAAGATAAATGTATATTGTTAACCTAACGAATATCCTGGTCTATTTCAGTGCAAACCCCTCAACAAGGACCAATGCCTACCCACATGCAACATGGATCCCAGCCGTTCAATATAGCCCATCTCAATTTGTCAAATCCAAATAATCAACAGACAACTTCACAGATGAACCAGACTCCACATTCGGGCGCAGGTCATCATCACCCAGCCCAAAGTCCTGTCCACTCAAACCCAAATCAACAACAACAACAGCAACAACAACAATCTATGAACCCTGGTCCACACCCCCCTTCATCTGGCACTCCACAACCCCAGCAGGGATACAGTCAACAACAACCCACCCTCCAGAGTCATCCGCCATTGCAGCCAAGTCCGCGTAACCCGACGTCGCCACAGAACATGCAGCAGATGCCTTACCACACACATCACATCACAATGCAGGGATCTGCAGGGGGCCAGCAGTTCTCCATGCCTCAGCAGTCGAACATGCCCACGTCGGTGACTCATTCACCTCATATGCAGCAGTTTGTTATGATGCCCAATGTCACACCCTCGGGTCAGCTGAATCATCATCTGCACGGAAATCATCAGTTCCAGAATCATTTAACAGGTAATTTTATATTTGGCTTTTACATGTAGTAGACCCATATTTTTTTTTCATCAAAAGCACCTATGCCCCTTCTTTGAAATTTAGTCTACCTTTTCCCACTTGTAGAAAGCATTTTGACAAAAGGATGAATTGCTTATGATGAGTAATTTCCATATTTTCCACAATGTTTTCAACTTCATTTAATAATAATGGTTCTTTCATTTATAGAGTTTCCATGTTTTTAGTTAATATTTTCAAAGTTGTGTGCTTCAGATTTGTTGTATGTGGGAAAAGGGTTAAGATAGTGTGCGACACGATATTTATTATGGACAAGCATTTGGATTGGTGGCACAGTATATTACAAACACTCTTTCTCAAAATCATATTTTTGTTTGTCTATATTCTCAATTTTGTCAAGCCTCGACTTTAGAATACATGTTGGAAAAGGGAGGAAGTGTTTTAAACAGCAATTGCTCCTTTTCCAATATTGTTTTGTGCTCTTTGTAAGAACTATTCTTTTTTAGCTCTACTGGCCAAAGGCCAGAAGGGCTTATGTCGTGGCGATGTGTCCGTGCGTCCGTAAACAATTTCTTGTTAACACGATACAGTCTTCACTTTTGATTGTATCTCAACCAAACTTATACAGTAGTTAGATATCCATGAGAGCTCGGTTCCTTTCGAAAACCAGCCAGATCCGCCCATGCATGACTGGATTATGGCCCTTGAAATGGTCAAAATTGCTATAAAAGAGCTTGTTAACACGATAGTCTTCATGTTTGATTTTATCTCAACCAAACTTATACAGTAGTTAGATATCCATGAGAGCTCGGTTCCTTTCGAAAACCAGCCAGATCCGCCCATGCATGACTGGATTATGGCCCTTGAAATGGTCAAAATTGCTATAAAAGACCTTGTTAACACGATAGTCTTCACTTTTAATTGTATCTCAACCAAACTTATACAGTAGTTAGATATTCATGAGAGCTCGGTTCCTTTCGAAAACCAGCCAGATCCGCCCATGCAAGACTGGATTATGGCCCTTGAAATGGTCAAAATTGCTATAAAACAGCTTGTTAACACGATACAGTCTTCACGTTTGATTGTATCTCAACCAAACTTATACAGTAGTTAGATATCCATGAGAGCTCGGTTCCTTTCGAAAACCAGCCAGATCCGCCCATGCATGACTGGATTATGGCCCTTGAAATGGTCAAAATTGCTATAAAAGAACTTTTTAACACGATACAGTCTTCACTTTTGATTGTATCTCAACCAAACTTATACAGTAGTAAGATATTCATGAGAGCTCGGTTCCTTTCCTAAACCAGCCAGATCCGCCCATGCAAGACTGGATTATGGCCCTTGAAATTGTCCAAATTGCTATAATTGAGCATGTGAACACAATAGAGGCTCCATTTACTATCTGATCTTCACCAAACTTAGATAGTAGTTAAATATTGATGAGAGTTTGGTTCCTTTTGAAAACCAGCTAGATCCGCCCATGCAAGACTGGATTATGGCCCATGAAATTGTAAAAATTGCTATAATACAGCTTGTGAACACAAAAGAGCCTCCATTTACTATCCGATCTTCACCATACATACATGCTCTGGATTGAAAATGACCAAAGAACCATACCAGTAGAGCATAGGCCCTCATGGGCCTCTTGTTTTTGTTGAGCTGCTTTACAGTCACAATGTTTTCAACTCTATTCAATGTGGATACTTTCAATTTAAGAGATTTTCTTTATCTTTGCCCAGCTAATTTCAAAGTCCTCTATAGCAGATTTATTGTATTTGGGGAATGTTTAACCTTCTCCCATGTGTATAGACGCTTTCGGACGCCTCTGCAGCAGACGGCTTTTTGAAAACATAGTGACAAAAGAAGAAATTGCACAAAACGTGCAATTTCTCCTTTTGCCACAATGTTTTCCACTTTTTGTCATAGGTTATCCATTCAATTATGGAGATTTTCTATTTTTTGACAAAACATGTTCAAAGTCGTCTGATGCAGAATTGCCGTATGAGGGAAAGGGTTAAAGAGATATTCCTCATTGTTTCCTATGTTTTCAAAGTCGTCTTCTGCAGATTTGTTATTTGTATGTGGGAAAAGTTTTAAGTCAAACATAAGCCTATCATGGGAAAGGTTTAGCTTCTATTAAAAGGCATCCATGTTGTTATTACAGGTCCTGGTTCAATACAGCCCCAGCTTATGTCCCAGCCCATGGGTCACCATGGTCAGAACCACGGACAGGCCCCCCATCATCATAACCAAATGCAGCATTTCCCTCTTCAAGGTAAGACAAAGCAGGCAGAGGACTAGATAAGAGGGAGTGAACTTGTCTTTTCCCTACAATATTTCTCTTATTTCTCAACCAAATCCTATGTTGTGGGTACTTGATTATTTTGAGTAGCCACAACATAGGGTTTAAATGTCAAATAAGGATTTGATCTGGAGCTCTGGGCAGGTATAATTATTGAAAGAGTAGAACACTTCCTGGCAAAAGGAGACATTGCTCATTATGATAACTAACCCGTGTTTCCCGCTCACTCAAACTAGTTGATTACTAAGGGTAATTTCTGGGTCCTTTTCTATCCAACGATCAATCGAACACATCCTTTCTGGACCGTTTTCGACTTTTTGAGTTGTCGGGAGACATTTATCAAAATGTAATAACTCATCATGGTAATCAGGGGTTCTCTCCTTGACCTATGAGCATTAATCGTAAACTGATAGGGTGATTTGTTAACAAGACTATCGACGGATAATCATACATATTAAACAGAGAATTTGTCCCCGGGTAATAATTACGGTGTTGACTGAGATAGTCCTGCAATTCTGCAAAAGCCGATATCTTAGATTATTAATCAAGCAATACAAAATTGCAGGTGAATACCATAACAAAACAGACTAGCTTTCTTTACTTATGTAATAAACAAAAAAGGATTGACCATGACTGCACCTTTAGCTTATTTGAATTCTAGAATAAAATATGGGGATGAAGTTTACCCTTTCCCACATACAACAAATCTGAAGTAGATGACTTAGAAAATATTTAGGCAAAAATATAAAAAATCTATATAATTAACCCTTTTCCTCATACGACAATTCTGCAGAAGACGACTTTGAAAATATTTTGTAAAAAAGTAGAAAATCTTTGTTATTGAATGGATAACCTATGACTAAAAGTGGAAAACATTGTGACAAAAGGAGAAATTGCACGTTTTGTGCAATTTCTTCTTTTGTCACTATGTTTTCAAATAGCCGTCTGCTGCTGAGGCCGTCAGAAAGCGTCTATATGAGGGAAAGGGTTAAAAGTATACAATTCTTCTGGCTTCAATAGAGTTGAAAACATTTAGGCAAAACATAGAAAATCTATATAATTGAAAGTATAATTATTCAATTAAGTTGAAAACATTTGGCAAATCGAGAAATTGATCATTTAATATGTGGAGATGTTTTCAAAAGTTGTCTGCTGCAGACATGTGAAAATGTGTCTCCAAGTGGGAAAGGGTTACGGTCATGGCTCAAAGGTCGTTGTAGAGCTATATGTCTGTATGTGTTCATCAGCTGTCAAAGAAATGAGGTTTTGTGTTTCATTCTTTTATTGGATGCTCATTCCATGCTGCATGCCTATGGAAACTGAACTTGGGTTTCCTGTAAGAACAATGGTCTGAATGCCATTCACGTCATGATCTAGACCAATTCCATTGTTTGCATCATGCTTTCTTAGCAGCATCTACTTACTCTCTTTGAAAAGACAAAAAGTCTTCCTCTTCTGTTCGGATGTTGGGTAGGAAACACGAACTACGGCATGTGAAAACCAACCAACGGGAGGTTTTGATATTGATGGCATCTATGACCAAATTTCATGCTTGTATGGTTGAGTTTTGATCTCAACTGTACATCAGAGGTTTAAAGGATGCTTGTGCGACTGAACGGCAAACGGGGAAGAATGTGACTTGGACACATGGTGTTGTAGGGTGATCTGGAGGTTTGCTGGTCCCAAAGTCTTAGTTTAATTTTTATTTGACTTGGTCCAAATCACAACTGGTCTGTAAACGTTCAGATTGCCAAATATAGTTTGCCCAATCGTTTGTTAGAAATGTGCAGCACAAATCCAAGATCAAGAGGTATTTACATACAAACTGTTTGTATAAGGGAAATATAATTTTTTCTGTAGTTGAAAGGTTTAAATATAAAGCTTGAAATGGTGTTAGATTCATTTTGGCATGCATCTTGCTTATGACTTTCAACACCAAAATTTCAGTGCATGGTATGAAACCCTATTTAACTGAAAGAATGTGTGAACTTTACCTAAGACTAAGATTGTAGAAGTAGCATTAGGTGAGTTCAGTGAATATGGTATTTGTGCTGAACCAACCTTCGCCATTCTGGTTTATAATCGCCGTCTCTGTGGTTCAGTAGTTCGAGCAACAGCCATTGAAATGGGAGACCAGGGTTTATTCCTGGGTCATGTTATACCAAAGATTTTAAAAACGGCAGTCAAGTATTCCCTCCCCATGTTTGTAGGTTTCAGGATAGATAATACCAGTATTGCATGTATTAGGAAATTACCCAGGAAACACTGATATAACTGAAACATAGAGGTTAACAATGGTGGCCTTTCCAGGTGAAACTGACAACTTGCTAAACATAATTTCTCACCATGTTAATCATATATATTGCCTTTTGAATTTATTGCAGGGATTGATCTCTTATCTCACTGCATGAATATTTACATAAAGAGTACATTGAATCACAAATTATGCCTATAAAAAGTCCTTAAAGTATTGCCCAGAACATGATCTTACTATGAAATATGAAATTTGCTTTGCCAGTTTGCATGATGGCTGTTTGACAAAACTGTTCAGCTTTTAAATTCTTGATATTTAGATGAGTTGACAAGATGGCGTGTTTAAAAGTGGAATGCTATGACTATCTGTCTGTCCTGAGTCTTTACCTGATTTGCATCTTGCAACGTCTTTTGGAAGATGTTTTCAACGAAAGTTGCCTTAAAATACCATATGTTTGGTTATTTAATAAAACATAAATGATCATGTTAAACCTTGAAGAAAATATTCACGGTTTTGGTTTTAATATGATATTGAACTGACCAAAATATAACTGATAGAAAACCATTTATAATTTCCATGATTATGCAAATAACTATTAAAACACATACATTCCAATTTGCCTTTGTTGATAGAAATGTAATATATAAACATAATTCATGCTTCTCTGCAGAGGACTAGATAAGAGAGTGTGAACAGGTCTTTTCCCCACAATATTTCTCTTATTACAAAATCCTATGTTGTGGGTACTTAAAAGAATCGTCTCATTAAGACGATTCTTTTGAGTATCTACAACATAGAGTTTAATGTCAAATAAGGATTTAAGAACTTGAAAAATGCCCCTTATCTAGAGCTCTGTGTCTGTAATAGTACATATTTTACATATACATGCAGTGTTCTTTGAAAAAAATATGCATTTTCTATTATTGATCATGTTGCAGAAAAGTAATCAACTGAGATTTTGTTTATGTCTATTATTTTAGTTGCTGAATATGGCTTACTCATTGCAATTGCCTGATCGTTTGGAATTTAAATTCTATCTTTTTAAGCTTTATTATCTATTTTCTATTCATAGGTTGGAGCTTGAAAAGCATATATCAGCCAGTGCATGAGAAAAAAGGTACAAGTTGGCGCTTGTGAACAGTATAGAACCAGATCAGACTCCTGTGCACAGTCTGATCAAGATCTACACATCACATAAATCTTAACACAAGCTTGTGTGAAGATTCTGTTTTGTGTAGATTCTTAAAATGTTAAGCAGTTTTACACAGAGCTCTAGATAAGGGGAGTTTTTTACATTCTAAAATCCTTATTTTACCTTCTAACCCCATGATGTGGGTACTCAATAGAAGCGTCTCAATGAGACGATTCTTTTGAGTACCACATTATTGGGTTTGGTTGAATGATAAGAGAGATATTGTGGGAAAAAGAGATGTTTACTCCTCCTTATATGGACCATTGTACAGTACACAATGATCTGACCTGACCCTACACTGTTCGGAGATGTACGTTTTCTCATGCACTGGCTCATATGTTTATGCTTTAGCCTATACTCAAGGCCATATATTGAATTTTGCTGATTTTATATGCTGAATCTAATTATGCTTTTGTTTGGGATACTCCAAATACTTCACCCTTTCCCACTTTGTATGGAAACATTCGGTCTCGGATAGAAGAATTTTGGAAACAGTGTTTGAAAATAAGAGATTGCTTATCATAGATAACTTTGTAATTCCTTTTCTTACAATGTTATACTTCAATATGTGCATGCATTATTCTTAATAGTTTTAAAAACTTTGGATGTTTTGTAAGTGGAAGATTCTAAAGTTGGTCTTTGAGTATAAAAGGGACTTACAGTATGAGCTATGTCGGGCGAAAACGGGCCTTCAATGGTTTTGAAATTGATATACAATGATTATGATCAGTTTACAACCTGGAACTGTCAGGTTTTGGTCATAACCTTTACCTATAGACTTTAAAGATGCTTGCCCAACTAGAAGTGTCACGGGATTGATGCGCCGGTCGCAGCGCTGTGGTCATGGTGTAGTGCACTTGGGCAAGGTACAGTTCCTAGCCTAGTACTGGTTTGTTTACCCAGATATCAATAAGTTAAATGTCACCGTGATATAACTAAAATAATGTTGAAAACGGCGTAAAAACCCAACAAAACCAACAAACGCCTGACTAGAGTCCAAAAATGCTGGATGATCTGGATCTTCTCTTGTTTCAAATTTGGAAGGTCGGTTTTCGTGTGGCGTTGCTCCTATTATTGAATGTATAAGAGTTGGTGCATGTGTCTTGACACCTGACAGACATTTTGATATATTTCCATGTCCAATGTATTGCAGCCTTAGAAATAACAATCTTGATACAGTTTTTTTCAGCTTTAACCCTTTCCTTCATACAGCAAAATTACAGCAGACGACTTTGAAAACACGCCCGAAAAAAAAATGGAAACTCTTCAAATTAATTATTAAAATACAATAAATGAATTGAGTTGAAGCTCGTTTTGAGTATTTTCTTCTTTTGTCGCCATGTTTTTAAAAGGCCGTCTGCTGCAGAGGCGTCAGAAAGCGTCTATATGAGGGAAAGGGTTAATACATATATATATTGCTTATCATGAAAGCATTTTCTTGTTAGCATTGTTTTAAAATTAGTTGACCCAGTTTAAGCCACCACCAACTTTTTAAAGCATTTTGGTAATGGTAGAAATTCATCAAAACAAACAACTTTACTTTTGTAGCTGCTTTCATTAATTGTCCAAGGGAAGGAAAAAGAAGATCGAGTATGTGGGTGTGAAAATGGGAAATATTAGGATCTTTATAGCATCCGTTACGGCTCTGATCAAACTACATATGTTAAGTCAAGTATTTTTTTAAAGTGTTTACTCAAAACAAACATGTATGCATTTGACCTTTCATCTAATATAATATGTATTATAATTGTCTACTTGACAAAACATCTAAACACAAAAACATGGTAAATTTGAATATTTTTTTTTAGACATAAGTGAAGAAAGCAGTTTTAGAAAATGAGGAATTTCTTGTTTTGAGAAATTTCTCCTTTTCAAACAATGTGTTCAAAAGTCCTCAGCTGCAATGTTGTATAATGTTGTTTGTACCTGGGAAAGGATTTAGGAATTGTCTGTATGGTATGGTTTCTTGTGCAGATGATTTTCTTTTTACCAAACATCAGCTTGCATGTTTTTGAAAAGTCTTAAGATTGAAAATTCAGTTTTATGATATTAGGTTGTTTTAACCCTTTCCCACATTATACATGTGCTTTTTGACGCCTCTGCAGCAGGCGATTTTGAAAACATTGAGGCAAAATTAGAAATTGCTCATAAATGTTTTTCAACTTTATTCAATAATTGTGTTTTCATTTATTGAGAGTTTCCTCATTTTTGACAAGACGATTTCAAAGTTGTCTGCTGCAGATTTGTTGCGTGTGGGAAAGGGTTAACCCTTTCGCTCATACAACAATTCTGCAGCAGACGACTTTGAACATTTTTTGTCAACAAATAGAAAATCTCTATAATTGAATGGATAACCTATGACTAAAAATGGAAAACATTGTGGCAAAAAGATGTCTGCTGCAGAGGCGTCAGAAAGCATGTATATGAGGGAAAGTTTTAAGCTAAACTCTTTACCTGATCATGTGACATATGTTGAATACATGCCAAGTCTTGTAATACGGAAGTGTGACTTAAAAAGATTGTGGGAAAAGGAGACATTGTGTGTTTGATTTGTGTAATTTCCCTTTTTTCCACAATGTTTTAAAGAGATTTGCTTTAGAGGCATCAACAGGTGCTTGTATCAGGAAAGGGGATTACCCTTTCCCACATGTGACAAATCTGCAGTAGAAGGCTTTGAACATTTCTAGGCAAAACAAATTATAAATGAAATTATGCTTTTAGAATATAGTTTAAAACAGTGTGGCAAAAGAATAAATTGCTCATTATGTGCACTTGCCACAATATTTTCAAAATACGTCTGCTGCAGAGGTGTCAGAAAGCTTCTGCATGTGGGATAGGGTTGAATGAATGCTAGAGTGAGATAACTGACCTCCCTGTTTTTAATTTGCTGCCAAATTCTACAATAATCGCAAGTTTAGTTGTTACTAGAGCTAATGACACAGGGATCATTTCAAAATGTTGACCATTTATCTATCTGATATGACAATTGTTTTTAACTCTTCCATTTTGTTAGCAACCAGAGATTATAAAAGAACAGCTGGCATTAAACCCTTTCCCACGTACAGCAAATCTGCAGCAGATGACTTTGAAAATGACTACGCAAAAATATGAAAAATCTCGATAATTGTAGGTACAATTACTGGAAAAAGTTGAAAACATTGGCAAAAGGTTGTTTTGAGCAATTTCTCCTTTTGTCACAATGTTTTCAAAAGTCGTCTGCTGCAGATGCGTCAAAATGCATCTATAGGTAGGAAAGGGTTAAAATGGGACTGCTGAAATATGTTTTTTAAAAAAAGAAGAGAAAGAAATAGTTCATCATGAGCGATTTCTCTTTTTCTGACAATGAAAAATATATTCTGTAAACGCATTAATATTGTCTGATTAACGGTTGGAGTTAACCCTTTCCGTTATACAGAGGACTTATGACACATTATGCCATTGCAGTTAACTTTGAAACATTGTGGGAATGGGAGAAATTTGCTTAAAAATGAGATATTTCTCCATTCCCCTCAATGTTTTTAAGTCTTTAAAAGTTACTCTTCCAAATTTTTTAAATTTAGATTAAAACCCTTTCTGTTTGAAGTTTTTCAAGCAGACAAAATGTCATATCAGGTAAAGGTGATATTTAAATCCTGGAATGTCAAAGTTCATTTTTAAATTGAACTAAATAATAAAATCTGTCCTTTGACATGCCAAGGTGGTAAAATGACCTTAAAAGCGGCTAATATGTGACTTGTAGCCCCGCTCTAGACCTCTGTGTGTGTTACGACTGCATGTAGCCGTTTGTTTATTTCTTTTGCCAGTCCACCCCACCGGAGGGCAGCCCGTTCAGAATTACCAACCTGGGCACAGTTCCCTCACTTAAATTCTCTCATCTGTGAACGTAAGTAAAATAACATGTCTAATAACCGGAGAGATCACCTCGTATCCCCCACCACCCTACAATAGTGAAGCACTTGTTTCCCTCGTAGTTTTTTCCTTTAGATTTATTTTTAGACCCTCTCCCTCATGGGTTACTTTAGGATACTTTAGTAGAAGATTGACTACACACATACTTTTAGTCTTGAATCTATTTGATGATCAGGTTCTAGAAAGAATGAAGGGATTTGTCTAGGATTTGCTATACGGTCACAGCATCTTTATTTCATAACCCTTTCCCACTGGCAGATGAATTTTGATGCATCTGCAGCAGATGACATAAAAACATTGTGTCAAAAGGAGAAATTGCCCATGATGAGCAATTATTTCCTTTTGCCACAATATTTTCACCTTTATTCATTATTAATACTTTCATCCAAAGATATTATCCATATTTTTGCCTAGATGTTTCCAAAGGCGTCTGTTGCAGATTTGTTGTATGTGTGACCGGATTTAAAACTTGTCTTACAAGATCTTATCACTTCTGTTATTTGAGCCACATGTCAATGGCCTTTTGTGACGGTATGCGTCGTGCAGATATGCCTGCCCCTCTGTACAGTCTGATCAGGTCCTCCTCTATATTATTCACAAAGGACTTTCCTGAAAACCCATATAGAATAGTTGTGACTCTAAACCAGTTTTAAAATTAGGAACTTCCATCTTATTAACCTTTTCCCACATACACCAAATCTGAAGCAGCGATCATATTAACACTTTCCCACATACACCAAATCTGAAGCAGACGACTTTGAAAACCTCAAAGGCCAAAAAATGGATGCATCTTTGTGAATGGCGGTTTATTTACTGAAAAGAGTTGAACAGATTGTGTCAATATGAGCAATTTTCTCGTTTCGCAACACTATTTTTCCAAAGATTTCTTCTGCATGTGGGTAAGGGTTAATTTCTAAATCTGTGTTTTCGTGTGATGTGGCTTAGTTCATTATGATTTTACAGCAAGCATTTTTATTTCTGACAAGCTTGCTGCAGGCATGCAAGGTACATTTCTTGGCCTAGGTTGGAATAAACCTAGATACTGGATAGATGCTTGATGTTGTAATACAAATGAAATACTGTTAGTTGTAACCAGAATGAAACAGCAGGGAGTTTCATCTGAATGAACCATTCCATACATATAACAAATCTACAGTAAATGGCTTTGAAAGTACCTTGGCAAAAATATGGGAAAAGTCTTTAAATAATAAAAATATCAGCATTGTATGGAGATGAAAACATTGCAACAAAATCCGGAATAGTTCATCACAATGTTCCCAAAAATTGTCTGCTGAGGACAGTGTCAAAATGACCCAAATGTGGGAAAGAGTTAAGTTGTTAACATATAGTACATTAACTTAAATTATATGAAGATGCAACGATAATTTTCAAAAGTAAATATTAAAATTTAAAAATAAAAGTCTAAATGTAGTCATGAGGCAGTTGGTTTTATTTTGTTGTTTCTCACTTTTATTATTTCTATGTTTATGGTATTTAGTCTTTCATCTTAAAATACAGTGCATTTATAATAAATCCCTCTTAATTTAATGCATCTTTTTAGGTCAATACTTTTTCAACTTTTTCAATTCTTAACTTTTTAAAATGGACTTGTCCAGCTTTGCATTTTGAAGAGTCCCACGTCAAATTTTAAGGAATATCAAGATAAAAAAGTTGAGTTGAGCAGCCAACAGTATTGAGTCTGCTCAGGCTGCAGGGATGTAGCGCCTGGCCTGAGTCAGTACTGGTGGCACAGGCTTTACAATGTTGGTTCCAGCAGTCAAAGCGGTTAATTACATTTGCGTTTAGCCGAGCCCCGGTAGCTCAGTCGGTAGCGACGCGAGCTGTCAATCCAGGGGTTGTGAGTTTGAATCCCGGCTCGGCCAACTTTCTTTTTGACGATTGACAAAAGTCAATGCGACATGCGTCATTCGTCTTCCACCAATGGGCTAAGTCTATGTGGAAAAGCAACCAGTTGCTTGGGAAGATTGTTGTGTGGAGTACTGGTGTGAGAAAACTGGGAAATGCATGAGTAGGTGAACTGGCCGCCGTGATATAACTGAGAAATTATTGAAAACGGCGTTAAACTCCACAATCAATCAACATTTGCGTTAAGCCAGATTAGGTATATTGAGTCAATGGCTATGAGCGCATCTGTAAAATAACAGTGTCCAATCTAGGAGGGGGATCGTGCTAATTCTCATACGGTTTTGAATATACCCACTAAATTTGTATTGAAATGGGGATTTCTTTTTACATAGACAAAGAGGGAAAAATGCCTCAATTTTGATCTTAAAATCAATTTTCGAATTAATTCCCCTCTTGTTTACGAATCTTAGATTGGACAATGGAATAGAATTTGATACAGATTTAGGTAAAGAACAATTTCTCCTATTCTTGCATGTTTTTGAAAAACTTTTGCTTCAAGGTATTCTAAAGTCATCTGTTTCTTGGAGAGGGGTAACCTGCATACTCTTGTTTTGACATCTGAGGTTCTTCTTGACTACACAAAGTCCCCCTTTTTCTTTATTCTTACAAGAATTATATTGAATTAACCCTTTCCAACATACAACAAAACTGCAGAAGATAACTTTAGAATTATCTAGTCAACAACACGGAAAAGTTCATAAATGAAGGTAAACATTATTTACTAGAGTTTAAAACAGTGTGACAAAAGGAGAAATTGCTCATTATGAGAAATTTCTCCTTTTGCCACAATGTTTTCAAAAGTCGTCTGCTGCATATCAATCTATATTTGGGAAAGTGTTAAAGATCAGCAATTTAGTGCTGAAAGAGGCAGAAGCAACATCACATATTTCTGTAAAAACCTAAGGTCAAAATCGAGATTGCAATTTTAAATAAGGGAAAGGGTTAAAAATTCATCAATCAATACACTGTTTGAAACTCTTGAGGTGATGTGGTACTTTGATGATATGATTGTCCGTAATACTGTGTGGTGTAGCATTAATTTAGTGGTGTTTGTGTGGTGGTAGTGAGACTAAACTTAATCAACTAACACATCTTTCAACTTTGTTTTTACCCAGGAAATGCCGTGAATATAACTGATTTTTTTTTATGAAAGAGGCGTTATACACCAAACAATTAAAAAAAAACTTGTTTTCTAGCGTTTCGAATGAATATCCAAAATACTGCGATGGTTCATAATGAGATTACGATATGTTTGCAAAGAAGCCAATCACCTTATTCTGGAATGTAGAATGGAAGTCATCCTAACTGTCTTCCCTTTCTTCATATAGACACCTTTTGCTTTTTTAATTTCCCTTCATACTCTTTCAGGGAAAGCATGGTGGTAAAAGGAAATTGTGCTAAAACTAATCTATTTCTGTTACAGATGACTTTCTATGCCTCTGCATCAGATATCTTCTAAAGTTATGGGCGAAAAATGTTTTTAATACTGATAATACTTAAGATTTTCCCTTTGTTGTATAATGTTTTCATAGTAGATAACTCTTAAGAATATTGTATCGTTAAACTGATTTTTCAAAAAAGTTTTACACTCTATTATATAAAATTACAATGTCAAGTATAGCTTTTCATTTCTGTCAAATTAACTAAAACACCTTTATTTCTTAAGATATTTTGAGATTTTTTATTTTGATCCCTTCAAACTTTTCTATGATCTTACTCATAAAAGTATTCATTTTTGTAGCACACTACTGTCGACTGATAATGTATTCACAAATAAAAACAATCTGATTTTCTGTAAAGGTTATTGTAACATATAACTTACATATTTCCAAAATCTTACCTTTAACATGGAGGGACGTTTCTATTCTTGTCGGTAGCGACGCGGGCTGTCAATCTAGGGGTTGAGAGTTCAAATCCCGGCTCAGCCAACTTTCTTTCCGATGATTGACAAAAGTCAATGCTTCATGCGTCCTTCGTCTTCCACCAATGGGCTAAGTCTATGTGGAAAAGCAGCCAGTTGCTTGGTAAGATTGTTCCGTGGAGTACTGGTGTGAGAAAACCAGGAAATGCATGAGTAGGTGAACTGGCCGCCGTGATATAACTAAGAAATTGTTAAAAACTGCATTAAACCCAAATCAGTCAATCAATTCTATTCTTGATGAGTATAATAAGGAATTTCTAGGTGGGTTAACTGTAAATGCTATAGTTATGTAGCATTGTCTGCTTTGAAAAGATCGGGGGGGGAATGCATCGGAACTATAATTTGTATTTGGAGTTAACCCTTAACCTCATATAGATGCTTTCCGACGCCTCTGCAGCAGACGGCGTTTTGAAAACATAGTGACAAAAGAAGAAATTGCACAAAACGTGCAATTTCTCCTTTTGCCACAATGTTTTCCACTTTTTAGGTTATCCATTCAATTATGGAGATTTTCTATTTTTTGACAAAATACGTTCAAAGTCGTCTGCTGCAGACTTGCCGTATGAGGGAAAGGGTTAAAAACGTAGTCAGATATACCCTTTCCAACATATATAACAAATTTGCTCAAGAATACTTTAATAATATCGAGGAAAATGTATGAATCCCTGAAATTTAAACATTGGGACAAAAGGAGAAATTGTTCATTATTAGGATTTTTCCTTGTGTCATAATGTTTTCAAAAAGTGTCTTTTGCATTTGTGGCTACATGTGGGAAAGAATTAAAGGGAATTTTTCTATTATTTTTTTTAGCAATTTCTCTTTTTCTACACTATTTTTATCAAAAGTCTACTGCAGAGGTGTCAACAAATTGTCTATATTAGGGGGGAAATGTGGTGACTGTGATTAGATGCGAAACATATTTATCCAGATAAAATTAACTTAATAAACCAATATGTTTTGCTTATAATTAGATAACTGGATCAGAAATCCACACTTTAATATGCATGGATATGGTAGTTTGTGCAAGAAACTGCATGTTATTTTTAACTCTTTCCCTCATACAACAATTCTGCAGCAGACGACTCTGACCATATTTTGTCGAAAAATAGAAAATCTCTACAATTGAATGAATAACCTATGACTAAAATTGGAAAACATGGCAAAAGGAGAAATTGCTCGTTTTGAGCAATTTCTTCTTTTGTCACTATGTATTCAAAAAGCCATCTGCTGCAGAGGCGTCAGAAAGCGTCTTTATAAGGGAAAGGGTTAATCACAGAGAGCGATGAATGATTTCCCTGATTTTCATACAAGTTTTCTTTTCTACATAATATATTCATTTCTGTTTCTAATGAGCATTGGTTCAGTCAGGATTGTCTTCCATTGGTTTCAGAGTTTTGGATAGATTAACCCATGCCCATCAATTTGCTACAGACAACTTTGAAACCATCAGGGAGAAAATAAGGAAAATATCTATAAATTACAGAATCATCATTGAATATGATTAGACATTGTGACAAAAGGAGAGGTTGCTTTAAAATGAGCAATTTCTCCTTTTGCCACAATGTTTTCAAACTAATTTGCTGCAAATTTGTCTAAATGCATCTGCATATATCATTTGGTAAAAGGTTTACAATCAAGGCATGCAGCAGAAAACAATTTGGGAAATGGAGAACATGCTTATTCGGAGCAAGTTGTACTTTCTTATAAAGTTATCTCTTGTGTCTGATTTGTAATATTGTGTGGGTAGTTTATTGGCAACAATTCATTAACCCTTTCCCACATACGACAATTCTGCAGCAGACGACTTTGAAGGTATTTTGTCAAAACATAGAAAATCTCCATAATTGAATGGATAACCTATGACAAAAAGTGGAAAACATTGTGGCAAAAGGAGAAATTGCACGTTTTGTGCAATTTCTTCTTTTGTCACTATATTTTCAAAAAGCCGTCTGCTGCAGAGGCGTCAGAAAGCGTCTATATGAGGGAAAGGGTTAAAACAACATCCTAAAATACTGCCCAGTGTATGCTATGATTCCATTGTAATCTTCCTAATAAGTTTCCAATATCATCATTGACTTGGTTTGCAAAAAAGCATTGCTTTGGCTTGCATGACTAACACTTATGTAGTTTTGGAATGTTCTCATCATTTCACAAGCAGTGTAAGTAAGGTAGTCTCAGGTGATAGACCCAGGCTCATAAGGTCCTACTTCTCTGCAGTTGATGCAAATATTGTTTAGGTTATAAAGTTTAACTTTTCATGCATGTTTGTCATGTGTTTTGCATTTTAGTAATTGCTTGTCTTTCATCTTCACCTTTTCAGACTCTAGAAATGCATTCTGTTATTTGAATTGTATATTTATAGCTTTTCGCTTTAGCCCTTTCCCTCATATAAACGCTTTCTGACGCCTCTGCAGCAGACAGCTCTCTGAAAACATAGTGACAAAAGAAGAAATTGCTCAAAACGAGCAATTTCTCCTTTTGCCACAATGTTTTCCACTTTTAGTCATAGGTCATCCATTCAATTATAGAGATTTCCTATTTTTTGACAAAATATGTTCAAAGTCGTCTGCTGCAGAAATGTTGTATGAGGAAAAGGTTTAGTAACACCAGCTGCCTGGTCTGCTTTCAGCCCTTTGCTGTGACTATGTAATCTTGACACATTTAAATAAAGAGAAAGGGAAAATAGTTGAAAGTTTCAACACTTTATATCCCCAGTTCAGTCTGGAATAAATGAAAATGATACCAATAAAACTGGTAATGGAAACAGGATGAGAAGTAATTGCTCCTGATGAATAATTTCTCATTATCTAAAGATCTTTCAAAAGTCGTCGGCCGAAAAAGAAATTGTTTACACATGTTAAGAAATCCTGTCTTTTCTCTTTTTAGGTCTGACTGCTGCTCTTGCGAATCCTCTTCATACTAGACAAGATCATTTCATCGTCCAGCATCTTCGGAAATAAGGATTGCTTCGTCAACAGTTGATGTCCTTTGGTCCTTCTTATCAGCCCAACATTTCCGACTTTACATGTCTTGAAGCTGCTCATCTTTTTTACTCATTAAACATTAAACTTTTAGTGCTTATGCAAACTTCAGATTCTTTCAAATTGAAACACTGAAAGGAATGAAAACCTAAGACAAAATGTCAAGTATTGATAGAAGAAATTGATTTTAATATGCCATTTTGAGCCTTTCTCCTTTATTATAAATAGAGAAGAATAAAATGCTCAAATAAGTTATTTCAGCCCCTTTTTTACAATGTTTCAAAAGTCTGCTTCTGCAGATACAACAAATTAAGTTATATTTTCGAAAAGATTAATATTCAAGATTTACTTTAATCAAAGATGATGGGAAATGTTTGGTTGGTATAATAGGGAACACGTATTCTTACACTGTGGAAGATGAGAACAAGTAGGCAGTGAAAGAAACCTTCCTAACTCATACAAATATTGATGGATATAACTATAATCAAGCCAAAATACAGGAAAACGGATCTTTCAAGGATTTGTGATCAGTGTAGATCCAGATGAGTCTGGAGACCGGTGCGCAGTCTGATTAATGTTTTTACTATTCAGTCATTTTTAAATCTGATGAAATTTTGAGAAGTCAGTGAAAATCCTTCCCGCTGGATAAAAGTCGTTTAACCCTTTCACACTTATAGACGTTTACTTGCGCCTCTGAAGCAGACGACTCAGGATATGCAATTTTTCCATTTGCCACAATGTTTTCACCTCTATTCTATACCAATACCTCATTTTTAAAGATTTTCAAAATTTGTTTGCAGCCGAGATAAAAAAAAAAATGTATCTGTCTTTTGACTCACCGGTACCGTAATTCAAAAGTGTTGTTTTTACATCTTCAGAAAATGAAAACGGGTTTTCCAGTGTTTTGGCTTTATTGATGCGTAAATGTTATTAGAATGACTGAAACTGTATCTTTAAATTGAATAACTGAGACTGTTCTTTTAACATAAGTAATTATTGAATAACAATAATGAGCTTTGCTTCAGGAAAACCAACCATACGCCTACCCTATGTGACAAGGATATATAAAAATTAACCTTCACATACATGTTATCCGACCATTATAGTTATGTGTAGTGTATGTCAAACTAAAGCCTTCTGAAAAGCCGAGAATATTCGGTGAACAGTGCACATTCTGATCATATTGTGGAGATGCTCCTTGCTGATCTGAATCTTTAGTGTTGGCAAGTGTGCTGTGGTTGGCTTTCCTCTAGCAGAGCTCGGATTCAAGGTGCCTCTGTGAGGAAAGAGTGCCTTTGGATAAACAGAAGTCTAGAAAAGGAGGAGTGAACTGATCTTATCCCCACAAAATCTCTATTTTCCATCAGAACCCTATGTTGTGGGTACGGTGAGAGGATTCTTTTGAGTACCCACAACATGGGGTTTAAGGTTCAAATAAGGATTTTAGAACCTGAAATATTCACCTTATCTAGAGCTCTGTATAAACAAAAGAAATGAAGAATAAATGTGACAGAATTCTTTAGCTTCATGTATAACAATTGTTACTAAGTCTTGTCACAGGACATAGCTACAACTGTTTTACTTGAAGCTCTCAAAAGCATTCTGTTTGTGGTCTAGGTGTGTATAAAATGTCAATTCTTTCTTTCCTCAACTTCTGTAACAAACAAATCTTGGAAACCTAGATCTAGATTGTTTGAAACATTTCTCTGATTTCATGTTGAACAATTGAAATTTCTTTATAATTTATAATGTAGTTTCAACTGTTTGACATGACCTAATGAAATAAATCCAAAACTTCAAACTCATTGAACATTTAGTATAGCTTTCGTTATTGTGTCATCTGCGTCGCAGGGTGACACATAGGGATCACTTCTCTGTTGTCTGTCTGTCACACTTTCACTTACTGACCTATTGGCGGGCGATGCATTTGTTTTTCGAATGCTCTTGTTTTCATTATAATGCTTTGTGAATGAACTTTAATTGTGATACATTTAAATGTTATCAACAAACAAGTTGTCAATTTCATTTTCAAGGGCTTAATTTGGCTACAACTTGTTTGACATTTGCAACACTCATCTTTTATACTTCGTTCATCATCTGTTATCATGCTTTCCCTGATATATTAGAAGTTGAGAGTTAACCCTTTCCCACATACAACAAATCTGCAGCAGACGAGTTTGAAAACATCTTGACAATAATATGGAAAATCTCCCTAAATGATAGTAGCATTATTGAATAGAGTTGAAATCATTGTGGCAAATGGAGAAATTGTTCATCATGAGCAATTTTCATCTTTTGCCACAATGATTTCAAAAGTAGTCTGCTGCAGAGGCACCAGAAAGCGTCAAGTGGGAAAGGGTTAAAACATTGAAGTTTTGATGACCCGTACACTGTTGAAAACAGAGAAACAGATTTTTAACCCTTTCCCTCATATAGAAGCTTTTGCAGCAGACGGCTTTTTGAAAACATTGTGACAAAAGAAGAAATTGCTCAAAACGAGCAATTTCTCCTTTTGCCACAATGTTTTCCACTTTTAGTCATAGGTTATCCATTCAATTAAAGAGATTTTCTATTTTTTGACAAAATATGTTCAAAGTCGTCTGCTGCAGATTTGTCGTATGAGGGAAAGGGTTAAGAGCACCTTTACTTTCCCCCCCACAATTCTACATTTCCCCGCCTCCATTATTTTTTACTCTTGAGCAATATTATTATTTCATAAAGCCCCCATGTGTTGCTTCAGACATGTTCAGTTAGAAAGAATATAGAGTTGTTAATTATTTTGTATTTGTGCTGTTTTGCCAAAACATGAAGGGGAAACAAACTCGGCAGATTTAGGGAAAATATTATTTAATAAGTTCGATGATTTAGTTATTGCTGCATGAAATTAAGATACAACTCTTGAAATTTCTCAACTGAAGCATAACGACATGAAGGGAACTTTAGTTCTGTTTCATGGGCTTCATGCAAAACGGTAGTAACACTGCCTTGTTTTAAGCCATCAAATTATCTGCTAAAGACTTTGTTTCAGATCATATATATTCAGACAGAAATAAAGGAAATGTGTTGCCAAAAACATCCTATGTACATGTATGTATTCCTTGTTTAATGGCTTTTTAAAACATAAAAAGCACTATAGGTAAAGAAGAAATTGGTCACTTGAAGCAATTTCTCCTTTTGCCAAAATGTTATGTACTTAAGACAGGCGTCACTACATCTTATACAAGATGGGGATTCTTCTGTCATGATCTTTGAAAATACAACATCCTTGGCTTGTGTGTTGATTTACACATAAATTACGGAGAAGCTTTTAGGTTTCTCCAGGCAATGTCTTTGTGTATCTGTTCTTATGTATGTTGATGATTTTGTGAAAGATTTTATAGTGAATGTTGAAAATGAAAAATTGTTTACATGTTACATTTAGAAATATACTTCACATGATTAGCATGTGATATTGGAGTTAAATAGATCATGTGAGTTGTCACGTGATGTTGGTCATGTGATCTGATTGTAATTTAAGTCATTTAAGTGTAATGTTACTCGCAGCCATTTTGATGAATACTACAGAAATAGAATCATGGATAAATAGAGGTCGGCAGATTGGTTAGAGTTGTTCAAATGTTTAACAAAAACGTGTTTAAAAGAGAGATACTGTGTTGATTTAAAATTACCTGCAGGTGGAAAGAAAGTAAAATATTACAGAAAATGATGGAAATAAACTACATACAGTGTGTGTAGAACACAATGTCTTTAAAATGAAAATATAAAAAATGGAAAAAAATAAAAAAAATAAACCCTACATTTATTTTGTTTTATTCTGCAGTTCCCCTTCTAAGCTCCACTGGCTAACGCCTGTTGAGCCTATGTCACGCTGATTGTCCGTCGTGCATTTGTCAACCTTTGGCTTCAATTACTTGTCCTCTGTAACCAATGGGCCAATTGGGATGAAACTTCATAGGTAGCATCCTATGAATGTCCTCTCCATTGTATCATAATTATTTAGCTTGTCTGTTTTTTTTAAAGAAAAAAAGTAGGTCTACTGTGATACCCTTGGCGTCGTCGTCTGCGTCCTCACAACACTAACCTTGCCTCATAATTAAAAAATCATTCAACATTTTTTAATGAAACCATGTACACATGTTCCTATGTAGCATGTCTATGGAACGCCTTTACTGTCTTAATATGTTGCATTGTATTATACGCAGTACATTTTCATGTATACGAGGTACATATTTCATTTGACATGGTACATTTAACATGATATGCAGTGCCTTTTTTAGATCACCTGAGCCGAAGGCTCAAGGTGAGCTATTCTGATCACTTTTTGTCCGTCGTCCGTCCGTCCGTCCGGCGTTAACTTTTAGCTTTAAACATCATCTCCTCCCAAACTCCAAGGACAATTTCCGTGAAACATCACAGGACTGTTCCTCTGGTTGGCCTCTTTTAAAGTTGTTCAAAGATTTAAATTCCATTAGGAACTTTGGTTGCTGCGGCATCAGAAAGGGGACAAAATGTCCAAACTTTAAAAATCTTCTCCTCCGAATCTGCCTGTCAGATTCAAATATAATTTGGTAGAAATGTTCCTTGGGTGACCCTCTATAAAATTTGTTCAAGCCATACTGATTGGGCGAAAAACATGGCAGTCAGGCGGCATCAAAAAAGGGGCAAAATGACAAAATTTGAAAATTCCATTTTTATGAAAGTGCTTGTCTGATTTTAAGAAAATATAATACGAATCTTACTGTAATGATCCTTTATTTAATTTGTTTAAGCCGTTTTGATTGGTTACACAATCATAGCAACCAGGCGTCATCACAAAAGGGGTAAATTGAACTTTTAGCTACAAATGACAACCAACTCCTACCATTCCAATAGAACAATTTCCACAAAACATCACAGGAATGTTCCTTTGGTGGTCCTCTTTCAAAATTGTTCAAAGATTAAAATTCCAATGAGAACTTTGGTTGCTGCGGCATCAGAAAAGGGGACAAAATGTCCAAACTTTAAAAATCTTCTCCTCCGAATCTGCCTGTCAGATTCAAATATAATTTGGTAGAAATGTTCCTTGGGTGACCCTCTATAAAAATTGTTCAAGACATACTGATTGGGCGAAAAACATGGCAGTCAGGCGGCATCAAAAAAGGGGCAAAATGACAGAATTTGAATATTCCATTTTTAGCTCGACTATTCGAAGAATATGAGAGCTATACTACTCACCCTGGCGTCGGCGTCGGCGTCACACTTTGGTTAAGGTTTTGCATGCAAGTTCTAAAATACTACATGTATTGCATTGAAACTTTCTACAACCCTACCAAACTATCACACCAATATAGATTATCAAGTTAGATAACTCTGTCCTGCATTTTATGCAAGTTATGGCCCTTTTTTACTTAGAAATTCTGGTTAAAGTTTTGCGTGCAACTAAAGTAAGAGTCCATATCTCAGTATTTACTTGATGCATTGCATTGAAACTTTCTACAACCCTACCCAACTATCCCACCTGTGTAGATTATCAAGTAAGATAACTCTATCCTGCATTTTATGCAAGTTATGGCCCTTTATTTACTTAGAAATTCTGGTTAAAGTTTTGCGTGCAACTAAATTAAGAGTCCATATCTCAGTATATACTTGATGCATTGCATTGAACCTTTCTACAACCCTACCCAACTATCACACCTATGTAGATTATCAAGTAAGATAACTCTATCCTGCATTTTATGCAAGTTATGGTACTTTTTTTACTTAGAAATTCTGGTTAAAGTTTTGCATGCAACTAAATTAAGAGTCCATATCTCAGTATTTACTTGATGCATTGCATTGCAACTTTCTACAACCTTACCCAACTATTACACCTGTGTAGATTATCAAGTATGATAACTCTATTCTGCATTTTATGCAAGTTATGGCCCTTTTTTTACTTAGAAATTCTGGTTAAAGTTTTGCGTGCAACTAAATTAAGAGTTCACGTCTCAGTAAATACTTGATGCATTGCATTGAAACTTTCTACAACCCTACCCAACTATCACACCTGTGTAGATTATCAAGTATGATAACTCTATCCTGCATTTTATGCAAGTTATGGCCTTTTTGGACTTATAAATTCTGGTTAAAGTTTTGCATGCAACTACATAAAGAGACCATCTCTTAGTAACTACTTGATGCATTGCATTGAAACTTTATACAGCACTTACCAACCATCACATCTAATCATCTATGTAAACAATCAAGTATGATTACTCTATCCAGCATTTTATGCAAGTTATGGACCTTTTTGGACTTAAAGTTTTGCAACTACATTTAGAGTGTAATCTCAGTTACAACTTGAAAAATTGTATTGAAACTTTATACAACCTTTCCCAATTGCACAACTATAAACACAACCAATTATGATAACTCTATCCTGTATATGGTACAAATTGTTGCCCTTTTTTTAACTTAGAAATTATGGTTAAAGGTTTGCGTGAAACTACATTAAGAGTCCATATCTGAGTAACTACTTGATGCATTCCATTGAAAGGTTATACAACCCTTTCTAACCATCACACCTATGAAAATAATCATGTTAAATAACACTATCCTGCATATAATGCAAATTATCACCCACTAAGAAATTGTGGTTAATGTTTTGCATGCAACTACATTAGAGTCTATTATCTCAGTAACTTAAATAAGCGGTGGAATAGTCGAGCACGCTGTCCTCCGACAGCTCTTGTTATGAAAGTGCTTGTCTGATTTTAAGAAAATATAATATGAATCTTACTGTTATGATCCTCTATTTAATTTGATTAAGGCGTTTTGATTGGTTACACAATCATAGCAACCAGGCGTCATCTCAAAAGGGGTAAATTGAACTTTTAGCTACAAATGACAACCAACTCCTACCATTCCAATAGACCAATTTCCACAAAACATCACAGGAATGTTCCTTTGGTGGTCCTCTTTCAAAATTGTTCAAAGATTAAAATTCCAATGAGAACTTTGGTTGCTGCGGCATCAGAAAGGGGACAAAATGTCCAAACTTTAAAAATCTTCTCCTCCGAATCTGCCTGTCAGATTCAAATATAATTTGGTAGAAATGTTCCTTGGGTGACCCTCTATAAAAATTGTTCAAGCCATACTGATTGGTCGAAAAACATGGCAGTCAGGCGGCATCAGAAAAGGGGCAAAATGACAAAATTTGAAAATTCCATTTTTATGAAAGTGTTTGTCTGATTTTAAGAAAATATAATACGAATCAAGAATGTTCCTTTGGTGGTCCTCTTTCAAAATTGTTCAAAGATTTAAATTCCATTGATAACTTTGGTTGCTGCGGCATCAGAAAGTGAGAAAAATACCCAAATTTTAAAATCCTTTTCCTCCATAATCTACTTGTGCGATTGCAAGATCATTTGGTAGAAATGTTCCTTAAGTGACCCTCTAAATAAACTGTTGAAGCCATATTGATTTCGTTGAAAAACAGGGCAGCAAGGCGGCATCAGGAAAGGTGCAAAATGACAAAAACTTTATAATTCCATTCTTATTAAAGTTCTTGTTAGATTTCAAGATATAAATGGCCTTTACTGATAAGCTGTTTCTTGAGAAGTGTCCACTCCTTTGCAGTTTCATTTACACTCCCTGATAAAAAAATTCCCAGATATTTGCAGTTAAATATTTGCTACTAATTTACTATCAATTAGGTGATCGATTTAGGGCCATCTTGGCCCTCTTGTTTGTTATACTTGGTGGTTATTAGTCGCCTACCGGTCGAAGACCGATTTGGGGACTATAGGTTGATTCTGTCTCTGTCAGTCCCACCTAACCTTGTCCGGCACGCATCTTAACCATGCATCATAGGATTTGAAAGAAACTTGGCACAAACGTCCACCATGGTAAGGCGGCGTGTCGCGCACAAGACCCAGGCCTGTACCTCAAATGTGAAGGTCACGCTTAGAGGTCAAATGTCAAAATTCTGTCCGTCAGTCCCACCTAACCTTGTCCGGCCCGCATCTTAACCATGCATCATAAGATTTGAAAGAAACTTGGCACAAACGTTCACCATGATGATGTGGCGTCTCGTGCAGAAGACCCAGGCCTGTACCTTAAATGTCAAGGTCACACTTAGAGGTCAAAATGAGTACTGTTTGATAGGATTACATTGTCCGGCCCGCATTTTAACCATGCATCATAGGATTTCCAAGAAACTTGGTAGAAACATTCACCATGATGAGACGGCGTGTCATGTTCAAGACCCAGGCCTGTACCTCAAATTTCAAGGTCACACTTAGATAACAAAGGTTAAAATGAGTACTATATGATAGGGCTGTACCTTGTCCGACCTACATTTCAACCATGCATCATAGAATTTCGAAGAAACTTGGCAACAACGTTCACCATGATGATGCGGCGTGTCGCGTACAAGACCCAGGCCTGTTACTCAAATGTCAAGGTCACACTTAGAGGTCAAAGGTCAAAACGAGTACTGTTTGATAGGACTACCTTGTCCTGCCCACATCTTAACCATGCATCTTAGGATTCTGAAGTTACTGGACACACATGCTCACCATGATGAGGTGGCTTGTACCTCAAAGGTCAAGGTCACACTTAGAGGTCAAAATGAGTACTGTTTGATAGGTCTACCTTGTCCGGCCCGCATCTCGACCATGCATCTTAGGCTTCTCAAGTTACTGGACACACATGTTCACCATGAGGTGGCTTGTACCTCAAAGGTCAAGGTCACACTCTTAAGGTCAAAATGAGTACTGTTCGATAGGACTACTTTGTCCGGCCCTCATCTCAACCATGCATCATAGGATTATCAAGTTACTGGGAACACATGTTCACCATGGTGAGGTGGCGTGTCACGCCCAAGACCAAGGTATGTACCTCAAATGTCAAGGTCACACATGCTTGAATGGATTACAATTATTAGTAGGGGACTTTTGTATTGCTTGCAATACGACATTAACTTGTTTAATTATATGCAGTACAAAAGTGTGTAGATACAGCAGAATAAGCGTTATATGGTGTGCAAACAACGTCATATGCAATACAAACAACATTATATGCAGTTCAAATGACATTATATGCAGTATATATGCGTTATATGTCAGTGTTTCGAAACATGTGCTGGTATTTTGATTATATACAGTAGTTTTACCTTTATATGCGGTGCATTTTTCATTATGATGATCATACTTTTAGGCATTTTCTCTGGAATAATTTCCGGAAATTACCGAGTATGACAGCCCATTTCAATCAAAGCGCATGTAAACAAACCATCCCAAACTTTCAGAAACTACACAAATTGACTACCAATAACGAAAACCTAATTATCAAAGAGATTTTCTCTATATGTGGGAAAGGGTTAACAAATATCCCCGGATACAAGCGTGACATCTTAAACATTGGAAAAATACTTCTTATTCAGAGGTGAAGACTAAGAAAAGAGAAATTTCTCAAATAATCAATTTCTTAATCAAATTGCCACCGACCTAAACAGTAGCTGATTTGCTAATATACCATTACTGACGTGATGGAATGTCTATCTTGGACCTTTGAGATTGGGTTCAATTTTAGCTCGCCTGAGAAGCAAGTGTGGGGTGAGCTATTCTGATCACCCTGTGTCCGTCGTCGTCGTTTGTCTGTCCGTTCACAATTTCCTTCAAACAACTCCTAAACAAATGGACCAATTCCAATATAATATCCCAGGAATGTTCCTTAAGTGATCCTCTTTCAATGTTGTTAAAAGAATTGATATATATGAAGAATTTGAGTTTGCTGTGGAGTGCGGAACCAGAAAGGGGGAAATGCCAGTACTTCAAAAATATTCTTGTCCAAAAGGACTAGCCTGATTTAAAATTTGGCACACATATTCCTTTGATGACCCTCTACCTAAACAATTCAAAATCCGATACGTCGAAATACGTGGCTGCCAGGGGGCGGAGCTTGTTTTTCCGTATATGCTATAGTAACATCTACTTAACCAAAAGTACTTACCATATTCGAAAATTGTTTGGAACAAATGTCCTTTTGGTGACCATCTACCAAGCTTGTTGAAATCATTCCGATCCGTTGATAAACCTGGCCCCAAGGGCACTGCGCTTGTTTCACTTATAAGATATATTTTTAATGAAAACTTAAGAAATGTTCTTGAATATATGCTCTTGCCCGATTTTAAACAAACTATTTCTGTTAAAACCTTTAGAAATATTCTTGTACAAATGCACTTGCTCGATTTGAAATTAATTTAGCACCAATGTTCCTTGGGTGACCTCTACCAAAGATTATTGAAATTATTTCGATCGGATAGCAAACGTGATTAATAAGGGGCGAGGCTTATATGTATATATAGTGAAAGCTTGAACATTCTTCGTATACAAAATCACTGACCAGATAAGAATATAATTTGACACAAATGTTCCTTGAGTGACCCTCTTCTAAGATTGCCCAAGTCATTCCGTTCCGTTTATAAAACAATGCCGATAAGGGGCGGGACTTGCGGTATGCGTTATGCAAGAAAGAACTCACCAGGCGAAAATGGTTACCGTCATTTTAGACCAAATCGGGCCCGGATAAAACCGGTGTTTAGCATTCTCTACTTTCACTTTCAAAAAAGGTCAAAATACTAAAAGTGATCAAATCAATCATTTACAGTGCATCTTATAGACATTTACAATGAATTTAAACTAACTGTCATATATTCAATACATTCTGGTGATGTTATACACTCATTTCTACGCAAACAAAGTCTTTTTAGAAACTATTTGTGTGTGGATCAGCATGACAGCGGATGTATTTGTCGTAATTTGACCTATAGGATCATCATGGTCCTCTTGTGTCGAATTACGAGTATATGACTTTGCAGTAATCCTTTATATTATGTTCACCATACATTTCGGAATGATGAACACCAATGGGTATACCGCCTCGGTGGTGTAGAGGTTAGAACGTCTATCGAGAGCTTGAGGCCTGGATTCTATCCCCAGTCGGGTCATACATGTATAATACTTTATAAATAGTAGTGGCTTCCCTCCTTGGTGCCAAGGGTTGCGGAGAAGCGTTCCGAAGCTAGTGTAAGTATTGGTTATTTATCAAGGAAACGTGATTTGGCTGCAATAATGTTTAGTGTGCCTCAAAACATCATTCAAACAAATACAATAAAATGGGCAATGTCACATAAATATTCAATGTATAAAATTTAGCAAAATGAGGTCGTGGTGCGAACGAACAGTGACGACTCATGAAAGCACGTACATACACACTGGTTCACACCAAAGCGTAACTAAATGTTTTCTAAGTCATCAGCATTTAACCATTTCCCACATATAGATGGAGTTTAACGCATCTAGTTATATTTTAGACTGGTGATTGACCAGTGTTCCCACACTGACCTTCCGCAAGGAGGGGTTAGATTGGTGATTGACCAGTGTTCCCACACTCAGACGTATTTTGTGACAAAGTGAAAATGAAAAAAATAATATGATAAGATGAAACATTGCTCATGATGCGACGAAGCAATGTTCCAATGTGTCTCAATACTTTACAGACAGGCGACATACACACACACACACACACACACACACACACACACACACAAGAAAACAATTCGTCAAAAGCGGCTTGGTTTGGAAAAGAAAATGCCAATATAACACCGCTGTAATGGTTTATGTATGTATTTTATTTCCTCTTCTTAACTATAAGACGAATGACGCTGGTCGAAATCATGGTGATTATTTGTTTTCCATCAACCGACACTAACGTCTGTGAGGGAAGGTAGCCAGTTGAATGTTGTGTGGATTGATGTGAGAAACACACTGGTATGTTAATTGCACACGTAATATTACTGCAATAATATTGATAACGACATTAAACCTCAATCATTGTTCTTAAGTCCTTTCTTTTGTAGAAGCATTCCGTAAACTAGTTCCTTGACTAGATACCGACGATTTATTGACATCCTTGTAGCAAACATGAGAGCTATTCCGTCTGCAGCAGTCGGCTTTTTGAAAACATAGTGACAAAACTAGAAATTGCTCAAAACGAGCAATTTCTCCTTTTGCAACAATGTTTTCCGCTTTTAGTCATAGGTTATCCATTCAATTATAGAGATTTTCTATTTTTTGACAAAATATGTTCAAAGTAGTCTGCTGCAGAATTGTCATTATCAGGGAAAGGGTTAAAGACACGAGTTGATTTTTCTGTAGAGTGTTGGTTTAGATCAAGATCAGCCTGAACATCTGATCAGAGTTCACTACGTTTGTCAGAAACTTCTAACACGTTTGTGTTAATAATATTTGAAGAGTGCAGATCTTGATCAGGATCAGGTTGTACAGATACACTGGCTTATCTGGATCTACATTGTTTACAAATGTCAACGGGTACATTTTCCCATGGACGGGCTCACATGAAAACATTGTGTGAAAATAAAACTGGATCAACTTGAAACAATTGCTTCGTTTCCCAAAGTGTGTTCCCTTTTGTATCTTAAATTTAATGTCCAGTTGTTGAAAGCAGATAGAAAATCCAAATTTATAGACCAATTTTTGAAAGCAGATAGAAAATCCCAATTTATAGTTCAATTTTTGAAAGCAGATAGGAAATCCCAATTTATTGTCCAATTTTTGAAAGCAGATAGGAAATCCAAATTTATAGTCCAATTTTTGAAAGCAGATAGAAAATCCCAATTTATAGTCCAATTTTTGAAGCAGATAGGAAATCCCAATTTATTGTCCAATTTTTGAAAGCAGATAGGAAACCCTAATTTAATGTCTATTTTTTGAAACTAGATAGGATATCCCAATTTTAATGTCCACTTTTTGAAAAGAGATAGGAAATCCCAATTTATAGTCCAATTTTTGAAAGCAGATAGGAAATCCCAATTTAGTGTCCAATTTGTTGAAAGCAGATAGAAAATCCAAATTTTCCAATGGATGGGCTCATATGAAACATTTGGAGAAAATGAAACTGGATCAATTTGAAATAATTTCTCCCTATCCCAAAGTGTGTTGGCTTCTGTATCTATTGTTACATCCAATCTTAGAGGCATAGGTCAGTTAAAATGCGAAAGTGTCCATCCAAATTAACTGATAGGAAATTCCAATTACAATAAGTTCCGTAGAATCTTTGGGGTTTCATCTTAATTCTTTCATCACAAACAACGAGTCCCTTTTTTATCATGTACAAAGTTCGGTGATGAATTAATTGTAGTTGAGCCTATATACAAAGCAGTTAATAATGATATTTTATGGCATGTCACTGGCAGATTAAACCATGGGTCCACCCGCGTTCATCATTGGTCCACCCGCGTTCGTCATGGGTCCACCCGCATTCATCATTGGTCCACCCGCGTTCATCATGGGTCCACCCGCGTTCATCATTGGTCCACCTGCGTTCATCATGGGTCCACCCGCGTTCATCATTGGTCCACCTGCGTTCATCATTGGATCCATTCGGGAGGACATATCAGCGGCCCCAACAATTCCAGTGTTCATGTTTTGGTCTAACAAACATCGGTACAGTCTCAACTGAAAGATAAGATAATATGAGCCGTCCCGCGAGAAAACCGACATTGTGGACTCTGCGTAATGTATCGACCCGGATCAGTCTGAGCATGCCGCACAGGCTAACCCGGACAGACACTTTTCACATCCTGTGGATTAACTGTTTCAGGAATCACTACTCTATCTATCCCCCCTTAGACGGAATGTGTCGGCCGGATCAGTCTGCGCGGACAGCGCAGGCTGATCTGGTCGATACATTGCGCAGATATATTGATATGAGCCGTCCCGCGAGAAAACCAACATTGTGGACTCTGCGTAACATATCGACCCAGATCAGCCTGCGCAGACTGATCTGGGCCGACACATTACATTCTCAGGGGAACAGAGGTATAGAGTAATGATTCCTCAAACAGAAAATCCACAGAAGGCGAAAAGTGTTTATCCGGGTTAGCCTGCGCGGCATGTTTATGCTTATCCGGGTCGATACTTTACGTAGCGTCCACAAAGTTGGTTTTATCGTGGGACGGCTCATATGTATGTCTTGTGTTATGTATTTAGGTTTATAAATATCCGTTAGATCTTTACGTCTTCAACATATGTACCTATATAAGTCGATGCAATTTCTAAATTGTTTGGCATTTTGTTTGGAAGTGGCCAGTATCACTCGGTAGACTTTGAGAATTGCTACCATTTTAGCGCGTCTGTTTTTCTAAGAAAAAAGTCGGACTTTTGTGATACCCCTGGCGCTGTCGTCGTCGTCTGCATTGTCAGCGTCATCTGCGTCGTCGTCGTCGTCGTCTGCATTGTCAGCGTCATCTACGTCGTCGTCGTCGTCGTCGTCGTCTGCATTGTCAGCGTCATCTGCGTCGTCGTCGTCGTCGTCTGCATTGTCAGCGTCATCTGCGTCGTCGTCGTCGTCTGCATTGTCAGCGTCATCTGCGTCGTCGTCGTCGTCGTCGTCGTCGTCGTCTGCATTGTCAGCGTCATCTGCGTCGTCGTCGTCGTCGTCTGCATTGCCAGCGTCATCTGCGTCGTCGTCATCTGCGTCGTCAGCGTCATCTGCGTCGTCGTCATCTGCATTGCCAGCGTCATCTGCGTCGTCGTCATCTGCGTCGTCAGCGTCGTTTGTATCGTCACAACACATTTACCTTACCTCACAACTCAAAAGGAGCAATATGCATGTCTATACCAAGTCACATAACTCTGGCTTTAATAATTATCCAGTAATGCCCCTTTTTCGAAAAACGGACGAGCGTTGGCGTACGCTCTGCGGCGCTTTTGTTTTTAAAAAAGTGACATGTATGGATATTGATATTGACATGAAAGAGGACATTGAAGTATTTCCTGAGCATCTTCTGTCCGCAACTGCAATGCCTGACCCGGCTCAAGCAATCTTATACACATTTTCATTGTTTTAACTTGTATAAATGAATATGTAATTAAGCTTACGTCATCAATATATCCTACATAGCCCCGGCCGTTGCAGCTTCCTATCAATAAACCATTGTAACGTGTAGTAATATGACCTGAAAGAATAACGAAAAATGGTATTACAATTTTTAAAACTTTTTCCCAACTAACAACAAACTTTAGAATTATCTAATCAATGTTTTTTTTTTTATAGAAAACCTCTTAAACTGAAAGCATGATGATTGAGTTGAGTTGAAAACATCGTAGCAAAAGGAGAAAGTGCTCATAATGTGTAATTTAAAAAGTAGAGCCACCATTAGATAAGTCTGGAGTAACCTGCCCCTATTTGGTATGACCCAGCCAGGGATCGAACCCGCGACCCTCCGAACCCGCGATAGAGGCGGACGCACTATCACTACCGATGCGGTCTGGGTCTCAGTGAAGGACGTTGTTTGGAATTTGAGCCGTTCCATCAGAAAACCAACATTGTTGGCTCTGTGTAAAGTACCGACCATGATCAGCCTAAGCATGCCGCCCAGGCTAACTCGGACAGACACTTTTCACCTCCTGTGGATTAACTGTTTCAGGAATCACTAATCTATCTATCCCCCTTTAGACGGAATGTGTCGGCCGGATCAGTCTGCGCGGACAGCGCAGGCTGATCTGGTCGATACATTACGCAGATATATTGATATGAGCCGTCCCGCGAGAAAACCAACATTGTTGGCTCTGTGTAAAGTACCGACCATGATCAGCCTAAGCATGCCGCGCAGGCTAACCCGGAGAGACTCTTTTCGCTTCCTGTGGATTTTCTGTTTCAGGAATCATTACTCTATACCTCTTTCTCCCGAGACGGAATGTGTCAGCGCGGATTAGCCTGAGCATGCTGATCTGGGTCGATACATTACGCAGAGTCCATAATGTTGGTTTTCTTGTCGAACGGCTCATATTAATTCGATGTTGACAAGAAACACATGCTGTGCAATTCATATTTACCCAACACAAATCATGTTCTATACATGAAGGTATTATCAATGCAAAACTGAGAAATTGCTCGTTTTGAGCACAATGTTTCCAAAAGTCGCCTGCTGCTGAAGCATCAGAAAGCGTCTATGTGTGTGTGTGTGAAAGGGTTAAAATATCGTACACATCCAAATCCATCTGTCAATCAATAGACAAGTGTTTCATTGTAATACCAACCTTTCAATGGTGCAGATTTAAATTCGTCGTCAACTTTAGCCCGGACCTCATTACCATCGTAGGATAGTGTTACGTTCTTCCACGATTTGTCCTGTAATCCACAAATATAACGTTAATAAGCTGTGTCTTTAAAAATATTATGGGAAGAGAGGATACGTGCTTTGGATACGTGCTTTCAAAGCAGAGGATTTTAGAAATGTTATAGCAAGTACGTAGTTAATTTATTACGTGATAGACCCACTCTAGAACCATAACTCGTACACGAGTATCTCGGTTAATGCTATTAAAACAATAAATCATACTTGATTATTTCTCCTAACTTCTTAAAATCTATAAACTGTACACGAATAACTCATATCTCGTACTTGAATATCGCAGTTAACCCCATTAAAACAATAAAGCGTACATGCATATCTCGGTTCACGTCATTAAAGCAATAAAGCGTACATGCATATCTCGGTTCACGTCATTAAAACAATAAAGTGTACATGCATATCTCGGTTCACGTCATTAAAGCAATAAAGCGTACATGCATATCTCGGTTCACGTCATTAAAACAATAAAGCGTACATGCATATCTCGGTTCACGTCATTAAAGCAATAAAGCGTACATGCATATCTCGGTTCACGTCATTAAAGCAATAAAGCGTACATGCATATCTCGGTTCACGTCATTAAAACAATAAAGCGTACATGCATATCTCGGTTCACGTCATTAAGACAATAAACCGCACTTGATTATCTCGGTTCACGTCATTAAAATACTAAAGCGTACATGAATAGCTCGGTTCACGTCATTAAAACACTAAAGCGTACATGAATAGTTTGGTTCACGTCATTAAAACACTAAAGCGTACATGAATAGCTTGGTTCACGTCATTAAAATACTAAAGCGTACATGAATAGCTCGATTCACGTCATTAAAACACTAAAGCGTACATGAATATCTCGGTTCACGTCAATAAAACACTAAAGCGTACATGAATATCTCGGTTCACGTCATTAAAACAAGAAATCGTACTTGATTATCTCTGTTAACGTCGTAAAACTATAAACTGTACACGGATATCCCATTTAGCGCACTTGATTATCTCTGTTAACGTCATAGAAAGCTATAAACTGAACACGGATATTGAAACCATAACTCGTACTTGAATATCTCTGTTAATGTCAATTAAAACGATAACTCGTACTTGAGCAAATCTGTTTTTTGTAAACGTACTTGATTATCTCGGTTAACATCATTTGACACTAACAATCGAGCAAATACGTCGGTTAATACCATTAAAACATATAAATAGTGAGAGTACATGGAATAACGCCATGAAAGATTTAACATCGTGAGAGTACATGGAATAACGCCATGAAATATTTTACATCGTAAGAGTACATGGAATAACGCCATGAAAGAGTTTACATCGTGAGAGTACATTGGTTACAGCCATTAAATGTTATACATCAGAAGAGCACATCGGTTAAATCCATTAAAACTCACAAACAAACCAGGTGGGGGTACCTCGGATCACGTGATAAAAAACTTATAAAGACTCTTCATTTACCCGATATGGAATTTGCATTTCGATTCCCTCTGGATAACGCCCTACCCGGGCCTCTACTCGGAAGACCACCATCAAGTTCTTTGTGTCTAAGGCGATTTCAATGGACCCAACCTGTCTTCCGTAACAGTTGGAGATAAGTACCTGGAATAGAAACATAATCGTGACACCAAACCCTACCAACTGTGGTGATTACGTGAACCATCTGGTCGGTCGATCGTTTGACGCCTCAACAGCAGACGACTTTTAAAAACATTGTGATAAAAGGAGAAATTGCTCAAAACTAGCAATTTCACAATTTGCCACAATGTTTTCAACTTTTTTTCAGTAAATATACCTTCATTTATAGAGATTTTTTCAAATTTTTGCCCATAATATTTGTAAGTCGTCTGCTTCAGATTTGTTGTATGTGGGAAAGGGTTAATAACCTACAGACACAACTATAGAAAAAAAATCAATAACTGATATATTTCTTTTCAAAAAGATGAAGCTGCATCCATCAACACAGCCTCATCGATGTGTTTAACCCTTTCACTCATAAGACAATTATGCAGCAGACGACTTTGAACATATTTTGTCAAAAAATGAAAAATCTCTATAATTGAATGGATAACCTATTACTAAAAGTGGAAAATATTGTGACAAGAGGAGAAATTGCACGTTTTGTGCAATTTCTTCTTTTGTTACTATGTTTTCAAAAATCCGTCTGCTGCAGAGGCGTCAGAAAGCGTCTATATGAGGGGAAGGGTTAATGTACGAAGATGACACAATCTCCAAATCGCCGGAAGTGCCTATTATGTGAAGCATGTATTTAGGAACCGCCGTGGCTGATTGGTTAGCTTTGGGGATATGAAAACGGAAGTCGCGGGTTCAATCCTCATTCGAGTGCCCTTGGGCAAGCTATAGTTTGCTAACCATGTACAGGTTTGTTTATCATGGGATCTTGAATAAGTGTTTATCGCCGTGATATACTGACTGAAATAAAGTTGCAAACGACCTAATCTCTAAAACAAATGAATATATATATATATATATATATATAAAAAATCATCGTCACCTGTTCTGGGGCCTGACCCCCGGGAAATTCGTAAAATCTGAGATTGATTGTGAGTCCGGTACCAAGATCCTGGTTGGCATACTGCCAAACTGTGAGAGTTCCTGTACCGTCAAATCTACCCGCATTGCTCATGTTCACCACGTTTCCGTTGTTGCCAACGGAAATTTGGTACCCGGCTGAGTCTTCAATTTCTCTCCCATTGAAGTTGATCCAAAGTTCGGGATGACATGCTGCAAACAAGAGGGAAACCAGAATATATGAATGCAAAGATATTAAGAAAAGGACAAATTAAAAAAAAAAAAAATATGTTGATAAACATTACTTCGAACAGTTTTACGATTGCTATTTCACTATTCGCATAGGAACGACATGAAACCCTTTCGCAATTCATTTGCGATACAAAAGCTGTTACATTCATACAAGGTTACATGCACGTGAAATATCATCGGCATCCACACGCTCAATCAGATAGTCGAGGTAGCGTTTAAGAAGCTTTTGGCAAATGTCTGGTTTCCGGTCAGAATCTATATTAGTTGCAATTGTACTATCGTTGAATTTTCCTATTGTCTTGTTCAATGGGATTTTCTCTTAAAAGCATACATTACTTAAGTATAGAAATAACTGTGTCGACTTTAAACTGAAAAGGAGCTTATTCCATCGAAGATGAATCACAAATGTCGAAAGTTTTTTTTCTGATTAAACCTTTTCCTACATGTAGACGCATGTTCTGCATGTGTAGCATGCATCTGTGAAAAGCATTGCGACAAGGGGAGAAATAATGAGCAATTGTTGATCTAGTCAGTATATATACTTTCGTTTATAGATAGTTTCTATATGTTTGCGTAGATGTTTTCAAAGTCGCCTGCTGCAAGTTTTGTTGAATGCCATTATAGGTAAAGTCTAACAAATTCTACAGCTTTCAATTTTGAACGCAACTACGTATGAGCCGTCCCGCGAGAAAACCAACATTGTGGACTCTTCGTAATGTGTCGACCCGGATCAGCTAAAGCATGCTGCGCTGGCTTACCCGGATAGACACCTTTCACCATCTGTGGATTTTCTGTTTCAGGAAACATTACTCTATACCTCTTTCCCCCTGAAACATAATTTGACGGCCCGAATCAGTCTGCGCGGTCTGCGCAGGCTAATCTGGGTCGATACATTACGCAGATTCCATAATGTTGGTTTTCTCACGGACGGCTCATATTACATCGTTTGTTACAACTTCATTCATTGGTAAAGATAAGGCCATACTGTATTTTTGGTTGGGATCAATTCCGTGACATGCGCACGCCTCTTGGTTGAAGAGTGTTCCCATTGGACACCGCCGCGTCATCCAATCAAATCCCATAATGAACTGTTCGTACATGTGGTTATCGCTGTGCGCTCTCAGTGTACAGGCTGCGAAGAAAATAATAATAATAATAAAACAGGAATAGAAACAGGGTATATATCGAGGGCTTGGTGTGAAACGGTTGTAACTAAAAAAAATATTTTTTTACCAAGGTTAATCACCTTGCCATAAAGCCTTAATAATCGTTAAATCATTTTTTTTCTTGGTAAACAATGGAAATTTAGGTGCCATTGCTCGTTCTGAGCAATGGCATCGAAATTTGCATTGTTTACAAAAGGGTCAAAATTGCCCCTAAACCAAGGTTTTCAAAATAGGTTTATAGTTACAACTGTTTCACGCCAAGCCCTCGATATCTAAGTGCAATTTTAATCCTTTCTCGCCTAACACTTTTCTTCAGCAAACGGCTTTGAAAACACCGAGACACAAATATGGAAACTTTCTATAAATGAATGTGTTATTAGTGAATAGAGCTGAAATTTCTCACTTCTCCCTTTGCCACCATGTTTTTTTTCAAATGTCGTATGCTACAGAGGCGTTTGAAAGCCTTCATAAGTGGGAAAGGTTATACAACTGTGCAGACACGATTTAACACATCTGCAGCAAGCGACTTTCAAATTCGTCTGCTGTAGATTGGGTGTACGTGTGAAAGGGTTCACACTAAATAGATGATGTACGATCCACGAATCTCTGACATTTCATTAAAGCCTCCGTAAAACCTACCATTAACAACAATATAAAAACACATAACAAGGGTTGTACTTACTCCCATTTGTGTACGTTTACGCTTAAAATATTCTAGTATGTCTGATCATGTACGAGTACATCTCATGTCAATCTCAGTAGTCATATAATAAACGAGACGAATTTTGATGCAAAGCATCAAAGACGCCAAGCATGATTTTGAAGCATGACTTAAAGGAAGCAGATGCAGTTCAGTACATTTAAATAACCCGTGCAAACAGACAGGATGTACATATTTCGAACAAGAAGGCCAAATGTCCTTTTATTTTAAACAAGAAGGCCAAGATGTGCCTATATTGCTCACCTGGCTACAATAGCCTATATTAAAAGGTTACCAAGTGCAGAAAGGGTCAATATTGACGTAGGGATTAAACGTTTTATATGCTACGATCTTTGTGATATTCAGCTTGTGAAGTTTAGTCGTGAAATGACAAGTTTAGTCCTGAAACCATTTGGTTAACAGTTTGCTTAACATTCACTGCTACTATAATGTGTCATACAAGCTGAAGTTTCTCAAGTTTCTTTTACCAATCAACTGTTTTAAATCCTCTAGCTAGATCAATTAGATAACAAAAAACATAGGCTCTTAAATATTAACATATATTAAGGTTTATTGCTTCTAGTTACAAGTGTGACACAAACTTTGGAAGGAGAGGGGGAAGTCTATTCTCCTTCCATTGTAGCAGAAGTATTATAGCAAAAACGGGAGTATATAAACAAAAAATAAGATATTTGTGATCAAGATTGAGCATTATGAAAGTTCACATGTATAGTCAACATATAGAAAGAATTATTAAGTCTGTTTTGTTTGTTTGTAATGTCACTTTAATGGTTTTGAACATGACAGTAGAAAACTGAATAAAAAACAAAAGAAAAGGGTCAAGTCAGTTCCCAAGAGCAAAGAGCGAAAACCAGTTGGTACGAATCGTTCATCTCGGACGAAACATGAAAAACCGGGTACGAATGAAATGAATTTTAGAAATCGGATGAAATCTTGAAAAAAAGCGGAGTATTCATAACGGAAGGAATCAGAGACGACTTAATTACTCTATGGGAACCGAGGACACATTGTCATCTATTAAATAAGAATGACCAAAATCGCCAAGCGATGACATGCTGCATTTACAAATAATAGAATGGGTCACGTTACGGCCCTGTCTATTGCATAGTTGGGTTAAAGTTGTTTTTACAGTTTCTAGAATTATACTGTAATATGTAGTAATTAAAATAAATCATCAAAGATTACCCATTTATTTAAAAATCTCAGTATTGTAAATAGGCAAAAACATTCTCCAGAAACTGAAGAATCGGGTTGTAAACCGAACTAGTAAAGAAAGAGTAGCCTTGGAAGTTGGGGAAAAGTTATTAAATACCCATTAAATGTGTCATATATACAATGTGTGTGTGTGTGTGTGTGTGCATTTGAGTGTGTTTACTCAGTGGCGCTTAAAATACAATCGCTACACAAACGACTTACGTGCACGTGTTGTAGAGACAGGTTCTGGTGTCATATCAACCACGCCTCCAGCTCCTCCTACTCCTCTAGCCCCGCCCATTCCCATGCCCATGCCCATGCCATTGCCCATACCGGTATTTCCACCCATCGTGTTGACGGTCCTGTCTACCATACCAAAACCACGGTTTCCACCACTGATTCCCCCGTTGATCTGGTTAGGGGCTAAAATGTTAAGATGTTACTTTATCATATACATCTTACTGCAATACCCGACCGGATCATACCAAAGACTACCAAAAATGGTAGTAATGGCTTTCCCTTCTTGCCTCGTAGCAGTGTGGGGTTTAGCATAATGGCTGAATAGCTGGAGTCAGGATAATTGGATCAATAGTATAGGAACCGTACCCGAGAAACGGCATGATGTGACTGAAAATTGTTGAAAGCGGCGTTTAACACCATATAAATAAAACAAACAACGTATTACTGCGAACGCATACGTATGCTTATTTCTATCTATATTGGTGGCAATTTTGACCCTAAATATCGCGTTTAACGTGTAAAAGGAAAACTATGGAATATCATTTTATCAAATAAATTTATGTCAAATCAATAACTTTTAAAATTAACAGATGCAAAAATTGGATTGCTTTTTGTATGTATTAAGCCGCTTTCAACAATTGTTCAGTTATATCACGGCGTTTCAAAGGTAGGCTACTAGAACTACAGGTCCACTTATCCTTACACCACCCAGTCAGTCATAATGCTTACCCCACATTCATGAGAGGCAAGAATGGAAAACACCATTACTATTATTTTAATAGTCCGCAAATGATCGAGAATATTCATTCTAACTCAAGGTTTGGACTCGGCATACCCTTCTGAGCTACCTGGGCTCGAGCAGCAAATACACAAACACACACACGACTTAACCCTTTCCCTCATATATACGCTTTCTGACGCCTCTGCAGCAGACGGCCTTTTGCCACAATGTTTTCCCCCTTTTAGTAATAGGTTATCCATTCAATTATAGAGATTTTCCATGTTTTGACAAAATATGTTCAAAGTCGTCTGCTGCAGAATTGTTGTATGAGGGAAAGGGTTAACAGATGACAAAAGTTGCGAATGGGGGACAACGACACATTCTTTACTGTCATATTAGGTCACAAAAATGTATAAAACAGAAAGTAAATTAAGCAACTTTCGTGTTTTAATGTCAATTTCACAACATGCCTTTGTTTTAAGTTGACAGGTGGTTGTCACGTTCAGCCGATTGTAACTTTGCCAACCACGCCACGCCTATTTTAGCAGGACAATATAATGTTAGCGGTTCTTCCAGCGCAGAGCGATCATATCTCATCTCGAGGGCTTGGCGTGAAAGGGTTGTAACTAAAATTGGTATTTTTTTTACCAAGGTTAATCACCTCGCCATAAAGTCTTTATAATCGTCAAATCATTTTTCTTGGTAAACAATGGAAATGTAGGTGCCATTGCTCGTTCTGAGCAATGGCACCTAAATTTGCATTGTTTACAAAGGGGTCAAAATTGCCCCTATATCAGGATTTTCAAAATAGGGTTTTAGTTACAACCGTTTCACGCCAAGCCCTCCTCGATCTGCGATCACTGTACATTAATATCAACCTGTGCACTCGATCGGGGTAGATGTTGAACTGCATTGATTGTCAATTGGTTACAGAACCTTTTCAAGAAACGTTATATTTGTCTTTGTTGGCGGATTATAAAATGTTCATATCATATCACGTAAATAGATCACTTATTTATAATCCCTTAGTAACTAACCATTACTACACGACACCCGTGACCTTGGATCGATTGATTAATTGATTGAATGGAGTTTAACGCCGTTTTCAACAATTTCTCAGTTATATCACGGCGGCCAGTTGACCTACTCATGCATTTCCTGGTTTTCTCACACCAGTACTCCACACAACAATCTTCCCAAGCAACTGGCTGCTTTTCCACATAGACTTAGCCCATTTGGTGGAAGACGAATGACGCATGTCGCATTGACTTTTGTCAATCGTCGGAAAGAAAGTTGGCCGAGCCGGGATTCGAACTCACAACCCCTGGATTGACAGCCCGCGTCGATACCGACTGAGCTACCGGGGCTCGGCTACCTTGGATCGAACCCGGGGCGCACGGTTACAAATCGCCCACACTTGTCACTCGACCTATGTGGATACATCAAAAAACGTTTTGACATAATTGAGCCGTTCCGCGAGAAAACCAACTTTGTGGACTCTTCATTGCGTAAAGTATCGACTAGGATCAGCCTAAGCATGCCGTGCAGGCTTACCCGGATATACACTTTACGCCTCCTGTGGATTTTCTGTTTCAGGAATCATTACCCTATACCTCTATCCCCCCTGAGACGGAATGTGTCGCCCCAGATCAGTCTAGTCTGCGCGAACTGCGCAGACTGATCTGGATCGATACATTACGCACTACGCAGAGGCCATAATGTTGGTTTTCTCGCGGACGGCTCATTAAATCATTAAGTATGCATGCGCATCGTTATCTAATTATAAATTACAAATACGCTGAAGTTGGTTTTCTTAGAGCATGACTTATAATTTAGTTAACTGTTTCAGCGCCAAAGGCAATATTTGGCTTTTTGCAAACAATACAGATTCAGGTGAGTCAGCTCGTAACGAGCTGTCTCACCTGAAATCTGCATTTTTTGGCTGTGAGTTATAAAAATATTCCAAAAATCCTATAACATGAAAATAGAGTCGTCCGAGTTTGAACATCGAAGAGTCTACTTTAAACAATTCTGCACTGAAAGGGTTAAAACATATAACCAAACATACGTAAATTGATGACAATGAAGCTCTCATTTTGTTTTAAATTTCTATTCTTCTCTATGTCTGAAGGTTAATAGTTTTTTGCCGACCGAAAGGCTATAATTTCTAAACTCATTCGCTGCCCAAGGCAATTAAAGGCTTTTGCAAACAATGTAGATTCAGGTGAGACAGCTCGTAACGACGAGCTGTCTCTCCTGACATATGCATTGTTTGCCACTTAGACATTGAATTGTACTATATTTCCTGTCGGACGAAAAATGGAGTGGTCCAATTTTCATCATGGAAGAGTCAACTTTGAAAAATTTCGGCAGTGAAAGGGTTGATGAATCTGAGATTAAACTTACTATAATTAACTGGATTATCCACCCATCCACACCCACACTGTTTGGGATCGAACAAGGTATTCGTGGGACACGGGAATTTACGGTTACCCCTCAGGGGGGCGTTCACCTGGAACATCCGGGGATCTCCGTCAACAGGCTGTAGAAGGCACCCCGCTGAAATTTAATAATTGAGAAGAGTTCATGTTCATGTTCGATTTGACATTATGTAGATTTATATTGAGGGCTTGGCGTGAAACGGTTGTAACTAAAAACCTATTTTGAAAACCCTGGTTTAGGGGAAATTTTGACCCCTTTGTAAACAATGCAAATTTAGATGCCATTGCTCAGAAAGAGCAATGGCACCTAAATTTCCATTGTTTACCAAGAAAAATGAGTTGTAACTAAAAACCTATTTTGAAAACCCTGGTTTAGGGGCAATTTTGACCCCTTTGTAAACAATGCAAATTTAGGTGCCATTGCTCTGAACAAGCAATGGCGCCTAAATTTGCATTGTTTACCAAGAAAAATGATTTAACGCTTATAAACAATTTATGGCGAGGTGATTAACCTTGGTAAAAAAATATCAATTTTAGTTACAACCGTTCCACGACAAGCCCTCGAAATGTTGTACCTTTTTCTATGGACGGTTGATTGATTGATTGTGGTTTAACGCCGTTTTCAACAATTATTCAGTCATATCACGGCGACCAGTTCACTTTCTCATGTGTTTCCTGGCTTTCTCACACCAGTACTTCATACAACATGCTTTCCAAGCAACTGGCTGCTTTCCCACATAGACTGTTAGCCCAATGGTGGAAGAAAAATGACGCTTGTCACAGTGACTTTTATCAAACGTCGGAAAGAATGTTGGCCGAGCTTTGGTTCAAATTCACAAGCCCTGGATTGACAGCTCGTGTCGCTACCGACTGAGCTACCGGGGCTCGGCAATGGACGGGATCATATAGTCCGCAGAATAAATATCTGAGACAATGTTTAGCCCACTTAAAGGGCATTAAACCTTATACATCATCAACTCTATACAGTTTGACGCATTTTTGTGATCTACTTCTCCAGTGACCTACTGAGATGTGTTGAAATATGTTAGGATATCGATAGACTATTTCAGTTATCGGCATTCTTTAAATGCTAATATTCAAGACTTTCGAAAACCCGAGTATTACAATGTTCTCATCTCTATTGAATACTTATGCTGTTACTTAAAGAAATGTTCCATTATTTTGCGCAGATGTGTTCAAAGTTTCTTGTGTTGGACTTTGGGTTTACGCCGCTTTAAACAGCTAAGTTAATATAACGGAGGATAGGAACAATGATGTTGGTCCCACATCTCATATCACGTCTTGTATGTGAGAAAGGGTGAGTTTAATATTTGAGTTGTACTTACGGTTGCCTTGTTGAGCAAATGAATATGTGACGCTCAGGAGTAGTATGACCGTACGCATCATGTTGACACTGAAAATAGAAAGAGATAAACTTGTAGAGGAGTAAATAAGGAAGATAATTTTGACACTGAACATAGAAAGAGATAAACTTGTAAAGGAGTAAATAAGGAAGATCATTTTGACACTGAAAATAGAATGAGATAAACTTGCAGAGGAGTACATTTACTACTTCATTTCTCTGATGACTCAGCCAATGTTTAATTGATTGGTATTCACGGCCGTTTTCAACACATGTTCAGTCATATCACGGCGGCCAGTTAAACAATCAATGTATTGCCTGGCTTTCTCGCACCAGTACTCTTCACAACATTCATTCCAAGCAACTAGCTGCTTTTGCACATAGACATAGCCCATTGGTTGAAGACAAATGACGCTTTTCTCATTGACTTTGCTGATCTGGGGTTCGAACTCACAACCCCTGGATTAACTGCCCGCGTCGCTACTGACTGAGCTATCGATAACACGACCAAACCCTATGTGGTGGGTACTCAAAAGTAACCTATTTCAAGTACCCACAACATACAGTTAATGTGTCAATTAAGATTTTTGGAATTTAAATACTCGTCCTATCTAGGGCTCCGTACTTGTTTGTATTGTTTTTAAGGTGTTTTACGTTGATTTCAACAATTTTTCATTTTGATCACGGCGATTCAGTGGTAAGTTTAGAACTACTATATTTTAGAATTTTATCCTGTCACTAGCGAGTCAGTCGTAATGCTAATCCCACAATCCCGAGCGCTATGGAGATAAAGCCAATACTATAAGTTTTAAGTCTTCAGAATGACGCGGCCACGTATCGAATCCGCGACCTCTCGCACCCAAGGCGGACGCCCTACAATTACACCACCGACGCGGTTATATAGATAAACCAATTAACCACCTGTTTACAGGTATTAACATTGTCTAAATCATAAGTTATTAAAACACTGGGATAAGCAATGTTTCATGTAGAAATTAGGAAGCATAATTATGACCCTGAGTTCAAACCATTCTGAGAATTGAAGAAACTGCTAGTCGTGAGTTAGCTCATGTTGCCACGGTGTTTTCAAATGTCGTGGGTGTGGTTCAGAATCGTCGAAAGTCGTATGCATCGGTGGACGAGGGGAAGGTGAAAGAAGCATTAGACGCGAGAAGCCATTTGATCACTTTCTGACACATGACAATGGGATATCAACCGTAGGACATTTGCAAATAGTGTAAATCCAGACCAACCTGCGCATCCGCATGTATCTTGATCTGGATCTGCACTGTTACCTTATAAGGTCTGAATACATTTCTAACATACATTGTCTATTTGACTTTCACTATATGCATGCAGACGCACGGTCCAATTTCATCAACATTACTTAGAGCTAAGTTATACTTAAATAATTAAAAGCATATTTCATCGTTTTTGTTTCTCTTATAAAAATGCCAAAATATTAAATTTCCTAACAAGTATTGTTAGACAGCAAGGTAACTATTAATGTCAACTAACTCATTTACTTATATACATTCCACCATTAGTGTTTTACCAAATATTAGGGAAACAAAAATGATGAAATATGCTTTTAGGTATTTAAGTATTACTTAGCTCAAAGTTAAGTTGGTGGAATTGGACCCAGGTCTTTTTCTACGCTTTTATTTACTATTGAAGGTGCTGAACTCCGGATTATGTAAAATAGTTTAGTAAAAGTTTTAAAACTGTTCAAAAAATCTCTTGAAATATTAGAATCATAATTCTGGGAACAATTAGAGTAATAATTTCACTTAACAGTACAATACACATCTAAATATCAATCGTTTATGCTTCCGATGATTTTTACTGGGTAGACATACCCATTAAGCCAAAGTTTGCACATTTTTATGACTTTCAATTGACTGTTTTTCAACATTTACTACCAAAATAGTTTTGAACTATTTATTACTTACTTTGTTGTCACTATTAGCAATATTTGCAGAAGTTTTAGCATTTCAAAATATTGATCTCCATCTGGAGTTCAGCCCCTTTAGCTACGCCGTAGTCGGTTGTCCCGGGGGCATCGCTCATATAATAAGTAATGTTTATTACCTCTCACTTGACAGTTACATGTGTTACGTGATCAATAAAAAACACTTCTATTGTTGATATTCTATTAAAATTTGCATAATCACATATATATTCTTATCATCGCTTAAATCAAAACCCTACTCGTAGTCATGCATTGAAGTAAAACAAAAGAAACCTCTCCTCAAGAGTTGTTAATGCATGAAATGGACTGCCGGAAAACACTGTTAAGGCACCACATTGTTAATGCACCAAATACCTTTATAAACCTTCTTGACAAGCTCATCGAGGACAAGCAATATATAGTGTTTTGTCTGATAATTCCTGAATGTCTAACCAAGAGGGGGGATTAATAAGTTGACCTAACTTGCGTTTCTTCCCGGATAAAGTAAAGTAAAGTAAAGTAAAGTATTACCCAAAATTTCACCATTTGACTCTTCCAAAATTGAAAACCTCTTAAAAAAACACGAAAATGGAAAACACCTGTGTGGACATTGAGTATTCGGACAATTTTATCAATCGACAATGTCTAACAAGGGCCTTTCCCTGTGTGTTTATTTTGCCACAATGTTTTCAAGTTAATTTAATCATTTAACTTTCAAATATAGAGATTAAAATTGTGCATATATGTTTTCAAAGTCGCCTGATGCCGAATTGTTGTATGTTGGAATGGGTTAAAGGCATTGTCTTCAGAGATCTCAAAAGTAATGCGTCATCAGGGAAATGGTCTTCATTTGGAAATGTTTTAATGAATCACGACAGACGATTTATGTAGATAGATTAGAGATTGGTCGATTGAAGTCAATAATATTTAACTTCATGAAAATAATATGTATGCCGCGATATATTATTACAACGTTTCGATTTAGAACTCAACTTATAACTATGTTCATCACAGGTGCCAGTCTCGTCTAAAATCTAAAAATAGCATTTGACTATATATTGACAATATCGAGGGCTTGGCGTGAAACGGTTGTAACTGAAAACCTATTTTGAAAACCCTGATTTAGGGGAAACTTTGACCCCTTTGTAAACAATGATAATTTAGGTGCCATTGCTCAAAACGAGCAATGGCACCTAAATTGCCATTGTTTACCAAGAAAAATGTGTTAATGCTTTTAAAGACTTTAATGGCGAGGAGATTAACCTTAGTAATAAAATACCAATTTTCGATATATAGTCAAATGCTATTTTTAGATTTTGAGTGTATAGGGTCAATTAACGACGACCTGTTAGGCGGTGTCGTCTGATCCTGTAAACGCACAGCGAAGTAGTTTGCGGCGATAGACATCTGCGTAATGTATCGACCAGATCAGCCTGCGCAGTCCGCGCAGACTGATCCGGCCGACACATTCCGTCTTAGGTGGATAGATGTATAGAGTAGAGATTCCTGAAACAGAAAATTATACAGGAGGCGAAAAATGTCTATCCGGGTAGGCCTGTGTGGCATGCTTAGGCTGATCCGGGTCGATACTTTACGCAGAGTCCACAATGTTGATTTTCTCACGAGACGGCCTTCACATTGATTATTGCAAAGCTACGCCCCTGAAATATATTATTTTGCGTGCATGATGCGTTTCGATGCCCTTTTATTCGTATCCGGGCAACAAGATAATCGCAACATAACCATTTCCCATTCGCAGACGTATGTTTGCATAATTGCAGCAGGCGAATTTTGAAAAAACACTGTGGAAAAAGTATAAATTACTCATAATGATCCCTTTATCACAATGTTTTCAACTCGATTAATAGTTATAAGTTCATCTATATGATATTTGCAATATTTAACCCGCGGAAGATTTATTGTATGTAGGAAAGGGTGGTTAAAGCACTCGATCCCTGTAATCTCTTAACCATCGAGTCACCGCATCGTTTTGGAAAGATAACCATTTCCTACAGACGACTTTTGAAAGCATTGTGACAAAAGGAGCAATTGCTCATAATGAACAATTTTTCGTTTTGTCAGTGTTTTTAACTTTATTCGGCTGTTGCAGATTTATTGTATGTACAGAACATGACCCATATTTGAACTCGGCCTAGATATCATCAAGCCAATTATTCTGACAAAGATTCTAGCTGTTGAAGAAAAATTGGCAAATGCTTAATTAAATTCGATGGGCATTCATTTATTGTTTTCAGTGGACTTCCGGAAAACAATGCATTAGAAAAGATGATGCATTTCTCACGTCTATCATGTCTAAACAGAAATACACTTTTCTGATCTCAAACCCATTCTTTAGAAGCACGAGACTAGTCGTTTCTATAAACATCCACAAGACAGTGAAAACTTCCAAATGAGAATCAAAAGTGGCAGTCAAAATAGTGAACAAAAAGAAATTAGTTCAATAATGAAAAAAAAAGACGCGAGTCAAACGAGGTTGGTTGGGAACTAAACAGACCTTTTCTCCCCCCAGGAAATCCTGAGCAAGGGCACCCTTCGCATTTTCATACAAAATGTCGCCTCTACAAAAGGTTCAGTCATTCCGACTTATGGGAGAAACTTGTATTCCGAAACTCTTATTCTTGTTGCCAAGTACCAGGCATACAATCAGTCGGTACCAATATTCAATTTACCATGCGGTCATAATTGATTATGGGAATTAAACATTCGGCATCCGGCTCCCGACAGAATACAACATGAAGGCAATTAACTTGCCAAGACGAGGCCATCCGAGAAATCCGAATAAAACAATCGAACATAGATACAGGAAGTAGATTCGTTGGCGCATTCATAATTGTCGTAATATATATATGGTCGTGTATGTTAAATAGCCTGCTTATCCTATTGTCTATTGCTTAATGAAATCATTTTGATTTTTAATGATCCCCGTGGAGCAAGTTAGACAGATCGGAATCATGCAAAGTATCAAACATCCTCAAACTGCTATAAGTGACATTTAACGTTAACGAGGTTGACAGTGATCTAGCTATATAGGTCAAATACGATCTTAAAGTGTTTTAATGACGGCTCATTAAGAAGCCAGCCTTTCTGATCAGACTTTTTAAAACGATCGTTTGTTGTCTGCAAAGACGCCTTAATTGAAAAACAAAATCGCTCACGATTCCTGACGGAAATCACCGAACCTATATACTGTCCATAGGTTTTGACTTTGAGCGGATTCGTCGTGCAGATTAAGGTTATTTCTACTTTAAACCATCAATGCTCTCTGATCCGGATGTAATCTGGCTGGCGGAAGCCTCTAGAGATTGTCTGTGAGTAAATGTGCGCTGACGTGTGCTGGTATACACCTTTACCCAATGCCGTAAGGGTTTCTTTTAAACAGCATCGTTAAATTATAGTCTCATTTCGTTGATTGAAGCTTTTATTTGATGGTCGTACATGGCAATCAGCGGGGCCGCTCTGTAGACCAAAGAGCGTATTGGAGACCTAACCCGAATTCGCGCTGTTTGTTTGAAACAATCCGGCAAAAGCACCGGCTTCAGAGAAACAAACTAATGTAATAATAAAATGCGATTTTGCTGAACTATTTCTTTTATCAGCTCGTACGGTCATATTGAAGAGACAATGATATGTTATGTTTAGCCTTTACGATACTCGTAGGCTACCTATGTTTCTCACTGTATACTATTGTGAGGCAACGCACCAAAATGGTTATGCTCACCATGAATAAAGTTGAAAACATTGTGGCAAAAGGACAAATTTCTCATTATGAGCAATTTCCCCCTTTTGCCACAATGTTTTCCAAAGTCGTCTGCTCTAGAGGCGTCAGAATGCGTCAGTTAACTCGGATCCAAACCAGGAAGTAATAAAACATTCAGCATATTACCGTATACTAAGCGTAGGTGAATTCCTATCGATGATTTAAATGACAAGGAAGTTTGATCTACGCCTTCAATTCCATGATACTTCATGGCCCCACTGACATTAATGTGTCAGTCTCTGGTATATCAATAGGCGAGGAAATATATACCAGATAAAACACCTGGCTCCAATACTTGAAATGTTTACTCCGTGCTCAGAGATAGTGCTCAAGTATCTGGTTGATCAGTAGCATTTTCATTCTCGAAATTAACCAATTATAAGTCTTATTTGGAGTTAATTCCTGAGCACAGAAAACTATTTTAAAGTTTTAAGTTTTCGGAACAAGGACACGTTTTCAAAAAAGATATAAGAGTGTTTGATAAAATAAAAATCATGATGTATAACATATTTTTCATTCATAAACCGTTGCTATGGCGATATTTCATACTGCTTCCTTTTACACTTTCCCATATTCAGACGCATTTTGACGCATCTGCAGCAGACGAGACGATTTGAATTCATTTTGTCTTTAACCTCATTATAGTCAATTATATTTAGTAACAACACGTTTATCTACAGAAAATGTCCATAGTTTTTTGGACGGTTGTCGACAGACATTCGTTCCAGAGTCAACAAACTACAAAATTGATAAACGTTTTTCGGAGTTACTAAGTTTCTAATAACACAGGCAGCTCCTCCGAAGCAAATAGTTCTAAGCGGAGTAATTTTCATGCTAAAAAGATTTAGTGATCAAAGCGCTGAAAGTACGCGTGGGACGGTTTTGTTGGTATGCGTAAATTAAGATCAGACAGGCGGTTGCATGTGTATGTACACAATATATGTTTGTCAAATATGAATGCCTTCCTTTACCAATGGTTAGTTACTTTGAAAAAGCAATTTAAATTTAGTATGCCCATGGGTTTTTGAATTGACTATGTCAACGACACTCAGATTCCATTACAACAACTGCCAAATGTGCAATGCTCGTGTGAGTGGTGGGGTTAATAATCACACAAGGGAAGTAGACAGCATGTTATTGTAGATTTAAGTGTGAAAATCTGCAGGATGTAACATAATTGATGGTCATTAAAGGTAGAAAGAGACAACTTAACGTAGCTTTCTTTGAAATTGTTAATAAACACGAGGATCATTATGGTCCTATTTCGCTCACCTGTATAAAATAACTTAGATAGATGTCCATGTACATATAAGGAAATCAAGCCCCTGGTAAACTCTCAAAACAGTATAATTTCTCAAATTGATATTTTTCTACTTTTGATAATCTTTAAGATACAATTATGATTAGTGACTCTCTAATCTCTGTTACACTTATTCTGAAGGAGTTAATCACACCTTCTTACCTAGAAAGATTTGTTATAAACGGTCAATAATGTCTGACCCTAAACAATGAACCTTTTTATGATAACTTAGGCACAGACGTTCTTTACAGTGAAATTTGGAGTGAAATGTGGAGTTAAGCCACATGCATTTTTTTCTGAGAGACTTTCAGCCAATTGCTCAAATGGCTGATGAAGACTAATTTACATGATTATTTGCTATGAAATGTGACTTCTATAGTATCAATAAGATTTACCTTGAAATTGATATGTTGACCTTGTTATTATTCTCAGGTGAACGACACAAACACTTTGACCACATTTCAAACAAGTTTTTCATTTGATTTGTTCCAGTGACGTCTTGTGTACATACACATGCAATCGCCTGTCTGCCCTTCATTTACGAATACCAACACAACCTTCCCACCAGTACTTTCAGTCCTTTGATCAACAGATGTTTTCAAAGTCGTCTCCTGCAGGGTTTTTTTACGTTACGCGGCGATTTGGGGTAGGTGTCTTGTTGCGAAGAGATATTGCAAGTTAAGCAGAACTATTGTGAAATAAATAATAAAACAACACCAAAGCAATCCCTTCCTGGATACAAACGTATTTTTATTACCACTAGAACAGACAACTTGTGAAAACCCTTTGACTGCTTGAACCGATTTTGCGAAACCTATTACAGAAGTATAGAACCAGGCATGCATATTCAATCGCGTATTTGTATGACCTCTCTACTGTTAGCTGATGTAATCTTCATTTCATAAAGATACTTATATAATTGGCTATGGACTCTTTCAAATACAAAGCTGGACAAGCCCGCTTTAAAATATCAACATTGAAAGTTAAAATGATAGAGAGTGTCCTCTCATCTATAGTTTATACACTGGGATAATGTTCTTAGCCTTGTCAGCAGCAGCATGCATGTATGATACAACTTTTCATTTAAGCCTGGGTCGTAGGGTAAACAAGTGTGTAATATCTGTAATAGTATTTACGTTAACGTGTTAAACACAGAAAACTTAAATAAGATTTACAGGTCTTCGTTTGTCATTTATGGTACATTGAAACACAGCCACATGTGTTTACGTGTCCTGATTTATGTAAACAAAAAAACCACCACAGAGTCCAATGTTAGGGCACAATACGTAATACATTATTCGTCCGCTTCAAACTCCGTCTCGGGCATTTATTCGTTCTGACAATCAATCAATCAATCATTCAATAAATAAATAAACAAATACATACATAAATCAATCAATCATTGCCTTTCATATCTGTAACATTATTTACGTTAAAGTATCATAAACAGAAAGCTTAAATAAGATTTATAGTTCTACGTTTGTCATTTATGGTACGCTTCAAAAAATAGTCCGTAAGAAAAAAACCAATAACTTGTTAATGACTGAAAATAGTTGAGTGTCTCTACTGGAAATAACTATTCTAAAATAGGTTCATTGAACTATCAATCGGGCCTATAAACTCGGGCGCTGAAAGTTCAGTCAGTAACGGCCATCAATCTAGGAGCTGTGACTACAAACTCCGTCTCGGGCATTTATTCGTTTCGATGTTTCACAATCAATCAATCAATCATTCAATAAATAAATAAATATATAAATAAATCAATCAATCATTGCCTTTCAAAACAATATACTCTTGATTAAAAAAGGCATATATGGTTCTTCCGTTTTGACCCTTCCCCACATACATGTACATTAAAACTACAGGAGACGAAATATGTAAATGGATCATCGAAAGGCAGAACCGCAACCTGCATTAAAGCATTTGGCGGACACACCCATCAAGAAAACACAAACAACATAAAAATCTTATGAGTAATAAATGCGGTGTTTTTTCCTGTTTTATTTACGTAATGGTGTCATGTTCTTGTTGAAATACGTCGTGTATGCTAATAAGAGCAATGCGTATGTTAACCCTTTAACCCTTTCCCTCATATAGACGCTTTTCGACGCCTCTGCAGCAGACGGATTTTTGAAAACATAGTGACAAAAGAAGAAATTGCACAAAACGTGCAATTTCTCCTTTTGCCGCAATGTTTGCCACTTTTTGTCATAGGTTATCCATTCAACTATGGAGATTTTCTATGTTTTGACAAAACATGTTCAAAGTAGTCTGCGGCAGAATTGTCGTATGAAGGAAAGGGTTAACACGTACACCAAATCGACTTCTTTAAAAGTCTGGGTAAAACTATGGAAAATAGCTATACATACAGGTAAAGGTATTGAATAGTGATGAAAATCATGATATAGACTCATTTCTACGCAAGCAAGTTTTGTCATGGGCTATTTGGATGTCTTTGTGTGATAAGATCTACAATTGAAATATATTTTCATACGTCAACACCGAAACAGCTGCTTTCACGAGTGTATTGCATTTTTGGTGCTCATTTTGTGGATGTAACTGCTTTTTGAAGTCTGCATATTTCATTTGATACATATGCTATAAACTAATTTTTCCCCCAAATTATTATTGCACTATTACAGTTCCTTACATACAATTAGTCCACATCAGGTGTTAAAAAAACCTTTATGGTATGAATCAGATTAAAGCCATAGTTTAGCAGATATGATATCAAGCCCTAAACGAGAAGTCTACCATCTTCCCACATTGTTTTCAAATCTTTATCAATATTTTTCTTTTTTTGAAGAGGTATATTTCTGGCACTGGTATATCAGAGTTCATTTTTTAATTGAACCTTTTAACTTAATCTGACCAAATGCCAGGGCTTGAAATACATATCGAATAATTTAATCTTAAGGTGTTTTAAGCCTTTCCCACATATAGACGCTATCAGAAGCCTCTGCAGAAGACGCATTCTGTCACAACACTATTCAACAATTATACTTGCCCACTTGTTCTCCTTTTGCCACAATATTTTCTATTTTATAAAAAAAATTCTTAACAAAAAAAAGCTGCTTCAACAGTATATAATTTTACAAACTAAAAGTTTATATTTTAAAGTTCATAATTGTGTATGATTGTTAAATAGTAAGAAATGTACTCTTTACCTTGAAGGAGCAATTTATCTTTTTGCAACAATTTCAAATTTACAATCATTGTTCTTTCATTTACAAAAAATACTTATTATCGTAGACTAAATGTTTTCATAATCGTCTAAGTCGGAAAGGGTTAATTAGGAATACGTATGTGATTCATATTGAACATTTAAGGTAAACAGTAGTCAAATCATCTAAAAACTTGACACAATTTTGACTATTTTCAAGTTGGCATAGTATGAAATCGAATACGCCAATAACCCTGTTTACAAATAATCGATATATACAGATTATAGAACCGTTACCAAAGGGCCATAACTCAATTATCGATTTTAGACTTAATCGCGGGCCTGGAAAAGGGACGCAATACCTGCAAATCTTCAGAAATAGTGCCACATGTTATACGTTCTTAAACATGTATAGAGAATTTTCGTATTTTGCCTAATTGAGTTCAAAATCGTGTGTTCCAAACCTTTTGTATGCGGTAAAGGGTTTATAAAATATGAACTTTACAATTCTAGTGTCAGACACATAAACCTCAAACAATTTCGTCATATGGTATTTAGAAAAGCAGACGACAATAGCGTTATTATATCAGGTACACTCAGAAGACAGATCATCTGAAAAAAGAGCAGTTTCACGAGAAAACCAACATTATGGACTCTGCGTGATGTATCGGTCCAGATCAGCCTGCGCAGTCCGCAAGAAAACCAACATTATGGAATCTGCGTAATGTACCGGTCCAGATCAGCCCGACACATTCCGTCGCAGGGGGGTAGAGGTTTAGAGTAATGATTCCTGAAACAGAAAATCCACAAGAGACGATAAATGTCTGATAAATTAGCCTGCGTTCTTTTTATTCCTGTTTCATTTCGTACTATTGGTACATTTCTCCTGACACCAGCGAGTCAGTCGTAATGCTTACCCGATACTACCGAGCACCAAGGAGGGAAGCCATTTCTACGCTATTTAAAGTAGTGGCTAAAGCGCCAGAAGACCATGAGCGAGTTATAGCAAAGACTTAAACACTTTTCATACATACGAAGGAAATCTGCAGCAGATGTCTTTGAAAAGGTTTTTAGGCAAAACAATGTAAACATCATTATATATGACAGTTTTTTCACTGCATTGACTTGAAAACTGTATGGCAATATTGCCGCAATGTCTTCAATAGCCGTCTGCTTGCAAATTCGTCTGCAAGCGGGAAATGGTCGAACATGGAAAACAGTGAATTCTCCCCATAGCGCTCAGGTCTGAGGGTATATCATAATGACTGATGCATAAGTGTCAGGATAAATAGTATCCGTGGTATTGGTAATTTATCCATGGAAACAACGTGTTTGATATAAATGCTATTGATTCATTTACCCCCTTTCCGTCATGTTGATGCCTTTATTACCATTTTTAAAGTCTTTAATATGACTCGATCGGGGATCGAACCTGCGACCTCCCGCATACGAGTCGGATGCTGTACCACTTCACCAACGAGGCAGTCGAATGTTATAATACAAAAAATAAAATGCAACCCCTTCAGATCAAATTCTGACGGATGTAAAGACATATAGGACTTCTAGGGAGGTTAATTAAATTTCCTTCCTGATATCAATACATATTGACAACGTTTTCGAAAGTCCTCTGCTGCAGAGGCGCCAGAAAAAGTATCTTTGTTGGAAATGGTACATATATCGACATATTGAGTTTCTTTCTAAACACTAGAAATGTAGCCTCAATGGTGACACTATAAATGTTGATGCGACGGCTTTTGAAAACACTCTGGCAAAACGAAAACTTTCTCATAATGAGAAATTCTCCTTTTGCCACAATGTTTTCAATTGTATTCACTAAGAGTTCTTCCATTTATAGACTTTCCATTTTTATGAATAAAAGTGTTCTATGTCGTCTGCTGCAAATTTACTGTATGTGAAAACAGAGGTGGCGTTTTGGGAGGTTGTTAGCGGTTACAGTGTAACGTGTTCTGTAATACTAACGTTTCGGGAGGTTATCAGCGGTTACAGTGTAACGTGTTCTGTAATATTAACGTTTTGGGAGGTTATCAGCGGTTACAGTGTAACTTGTTCTGTAATATTAACATTGTGGGAGGTTATCAGCGGTTACAGTGTAACGTGTTCTGTAATATTAACGTTTTGTGACGTTATCAGCGGTTACAGTGTAACGTGTTCTGTAATATTAACGTTTTAGGAGGTTTTCAGCGGTTACAGTGTAACGTGTTCTGTAATATTAACGTTTTGGAAGGTTATCAGCGGTTACAGTGTAACGGTTCTGTAATATTAACGTTTTGGGAGGTTATCAGCGGTTACAGTGTAACATGTTCTGTAATATTAACGTTTTGGAAGGTTATCAGCGGTTACAGTGTAACGTGTTCTGTAATATTAACGTTTTGGAAGGTTATCAGCGGTTACAGTGTAACATGTTCTCTTATATTAACGAGAACGAACTCAAGATAGACCGCTAAGTATATTCGTGTTAAACATGTTAATTTTCATCATTATTTATTGTTCTTTCAAAAGAATGCCAACATTTGCAAATTTCTTACTCATTTAAAATTCAAATGTGGCAGAAAACTCTAATTAATACGGTGTTGTCTTTTCGCATCAGCTAGTGCGGCGAACTGCGGTTATATTATAAATGCGTTCGTGGTTATTCCTCACGATGGTCTACGTAATAACGTCGATTTATATCTTTCAGACTACGTTACTTATTCATTTGAATATCGTCATAAAAATTCCACATCCTATCGGCAAGCCACAAGTCTGACATGTTATTAACAGGAACCGCCCAACTATTTTGTTTTTGTTTTGTTTGTTTTATTAGGGTTCTTTACGCCAGTTTCAACAGTCTTTCATTTATATCACGGCGACAGTTTACTTTTTCATGATTCCTTGGTAAACAAAAAAGTACTAAACTAAGAAATGTGCCTTGCCCGAGGGCAATCCTCAACGACCGTCGCGCCTGGGGATCGAACCTGGGACTCGGCCAAGTCGGATTTCTCGAAATATATTTGATCCATGTTCAACGCATATGTATCTTATAGCCTTCTGCGAACCGGGAGAGCCACGTACTGCATATATGCGTACAGTGAAGACTCTGGTAACACTGCGATTAAATAGAAATCAATGCATTGTCTGAAAAACCTAGAAATGTAGCCGCTACAACTTATACGTCAATGTAATGTAATGTAGTATATCTGATTCGCGTCCAACAACTATAGACTTCACCGGAGTCTTCACACAGCCAATACATTTGAACCATGTCCTGTGTCTTCGTACAGTGAACACTCTGACAAGTCTGTGAATACGCACAGTCCCTCCAGAATATTCCCTGTCCGTATCTAAGTTATATAGAAATCAATGCATCGTCTGGAAAACCGAGAAGTGTAGCCCCCACACGGTATACGCCAATGTAATGTAATGTGTAGTATATGTGATTTGCGTCAAACAAATATAGACTTCATCGGAGACTTCACAAAGTCACCACAAAGTCTGTGCACAGTCGAACCAGAATCTGTCCTGTCCCTTTATTCGTATTGCGGACCTAACTGCATATTCTGACGACAAAACCTAGCAGTATAGCCCCACCAGTTGTCAGTAAACGTCACTTTTACTCTATTTCCCTTCCCCTAAAACATTAATTATGCAGCAGACAACTTTTACCACATTTAGTCAAAAAATATAGAAAATCTCTATAAATGAATATATAACTACTGAATAAAGCTGTAAGAAGTTGAAGAAATTTATCATGGTGAACAAGTTCTGCTTTTGTCACAAAATGTTCAAAAGTCATCTGCTGCAAAGGATTAAGGAAGCGTCTGTTAAAATGATAACACACCGGAGAATATCACCTTGATCGACTCATTTAATAATACCACAGAAGTCACTTTTTTTGCGAACAATTATAAATATGGTATCACGGATTTTACCGTCATACCTATGTATGCGATGCACTAATATCATTATCTTATCGACACGGCTAAAACCCACTTATTGTATATTGGAGCTTAGAATATGAGAGTCGTGCTCCAGAAAACCTCCCACATAAGAGTAATGTTTGACAAGTGAAACAAATAAACAACCGTCAAACCTATGCTATATATGTGATCAAAATGTGCACCGTATATCAGGGGTATCTTGAATGCTTCTTCTACATATGAGCAAACAGTGCATTCCCACACCTGAGTAATCTTCACTGGTCGCAAATGTCGTAATGTTGATTTTCCTACAGCGTCATTCAATGGCACACTGTTATTTGATTGTTACTTAAAAGCGAGCATTAGCAATTCTTCATCATCACCACGGAATCAGCGCCGTGATTTTACCAGCTTATAACAAACTCGTGAAGACGCACTCGATTGTTACACACGCCTATATACCACTAGGTATACAATTTCCGTTTTTAAAAGTTTAACCCTTTCCCACATACAACGAAATTGCAGCAGACGACTTTCGAAACATCTCCTCAAGATACGGAAACTCTCTACAAATGATGGTATAATTACTGAAAAAAGGTTGAAAACAGTATATCAAAAGGAGGAATTGCTCGTTTTGAGCAATTCTTCTTTTGTCACAAAGTTTTCAAAAGTCGTCTGGTGTAGAGGCGTCAGAAAGCGTCTACATTATATCTATTTCTCGTGTGTTTCGTTTGTTTTTGTCATTTTTGCCACCGTTGTTTCTGATACATGCACGTCAATACGAACGTCCATTCATTTATACATTTATAACACATACCTGTATATATACATAGGCCCTTTATCACAATAAACCATAGACATAATGATATGATTATAGCGCGTAGACATTAATTGGGCAACTACTAAGCACGAAGGAGCAGAAGGTCACACTCGTATCATCATCTCAGAGTGGTACATATCCCGACAAATAGGAGAGATTTAGTTATATTCCTTAACTCTAAGCTTCGTTTAGTTATGAGTGATCTAAATGAGGACTGTGATGACAAAGGCGAGGCTGTGTGAATTCACAATCTCGCCTGAGGGGTCACTGTCCGCATTCATGTTGGAGAAACCCGTTTTGGTACAGCCCGGTTTGTTGTTGGTCATCTGTCAATCGCGTGACAGCTTAGACAGACCACACTGTCTTTACAAAGAGACGGGAAACCTAAGTGGACAATACCGGACATCTGATGCACTTACCTTACTAGATACTCATATATCATCATGATGTATGTTGTTGTTAAGTTACTTTACATATCAAAACATAAGTATGTAACCATGTCCAACATTCCTGCTGGGTGACGAAATAGTTATGGCATGCCCGAAACTCGACACTAATTATTTTCTTTAACGAGTTCTTTTTTAACACAATTGTGGCCTTTTTTGGTTTAGTGTTAGTTAAAACATACTTATTTGACATCTATTGCGAAACAAGCTTAAAGCTCATGTAAGTAACGCTCGATATCTGCTTCCTGGAGATACAACCAGTACTCGCGTCTTTTGATTTGACTATCGAACTTTAGATCCTCATAATTGCGCAATAAACATAGGTTTCTTTTGATTTTATCATGTGGATATACAAGCCCTATAAACATAACTGTTTCGTTAAAAGTGAAAAAAAAAAAACAATTTCGTTTAAGTGAAACTTAGCCGGTTGTCACGAACACTTAATTCAACATACAGCGTTTTTGCGAGAGACGTTAAGAAACTTTTAAGTGTCAATTGCACGCAGGCTGTTAATGTATGTGTATTTGTAATTTGTTAAAAGGCTTTCTATATTGCTGTGTATTTTACATTATCTTCCTGTAACATGCATAAAGCCGTCAGTTTTATACAAGCACTTGCATATTAACCGCAATATAAATGTCAGACAGACCTAAAACGGCGTGAATAAGAAAACTCGACAGAACTAATTTCAATATTAAAAATAGATTCTTCAAAAAGGGAAACTGTTTACCTGTCTTTCGAAAGAAACTTGGAAAATAGTGATATTCGCTAAAAAAAAAACCACGAAATCTCCGTTTTCACAAACTGGTTTTCGGTTCAAGTTGTTTCAATACCGTCCATCCAAAATTCCAGATCTTACATTTTTATACCAAAGCGTTTTTGAAGAAGATAACTTAACAATATCCTCACACTATTTGACCGGTAATATTTGGTGTTAATGTCTTAAACGATAATAAACATCTTCATATTTGAAAACAGGATGCACAAAAAAAACGAAATTGGCATTTTTAATGATGCAATGACAAAAAGTATACGAGTATATAAAGTAAAGCTATCCCGGACTTATGTACGAGTATAAACAGTAAAGCTATCCCTGACTTATGTACGAGTATAAACAGTAAAGCTATCCCTGACGTGTGTACGAGTATACACAGTAAAGCTATCCCTGACTTATGTACGAGTAGAATTAATTATAATTTCTCATTTACTTATGTAATGTACGAGCTTAATTAATTATAAATATCTGCGACTTTTAGTACGAGTATAATTAAGTATGACATATGTTCGCGCATATCCTTTCATGATATATCTGACTCATGTTCTAAAGTTCGGTGTGAAATAACATCCCACACTATGGAAAAACCAATTAAACACAAAATAAAAAACAAGATACATATGAAAATAGGCATTCATCCATTTGCTACATGTGCAGAATCTCTTTCAAAGACAATCGCAATTTTGAGGCTTTTGCAAACGATGCAGATTCAGATGAATCAGCTCGTAACGAGCTTTCTCACCTGCAATTAGCATTGTTTGCATTTTAGTTATCAAACTTTTCCAAAACCCTTGTTACATGAAACATGGAGTCGTCTGATTTTGAACATATAACAGTTCAATTTAGGAAATTCAGCGGTGAAAGAGATATACAAGATAATCACTGATCGAAACTGTCAAAAAGTATCTTTTGTTGCGTTGAAGTCAAGTAAAAAATAACACAGCCAGACCATTGTGAAGTCATGCTAGATTCTACGAACAAACGGACCCCCGGGCTATGATATCATTATCAGTACTGTGCAACGAAAAACGACATCCTATACGACGTAGATGATTGATTCGTAGGAGAAAGTGTGACTTAACCCTTTCCCTCATATATATACGCTTTCTGACGCCTCTGCAGCTGACGGCTTTTTGAAAACAAAGTGACAAAAGAAGAAATTGCTCGAAACGAGCAATTTCTCCTTCTGCCACAATGTTTTCCACTTTTAGTCATAGGTTATCCATTCAATTATAGAGATTTGCTATTTTTTGGCAAAATTATGTTCGAAGCCGTCTGCTGCAGAATTGTCGTATAAGGGAAAGTGTTAAACCTATGTCTTCCCACATACAACAAATATGCAGCGGACTTTTCTGAAAACATTTAGTCTAAAACATGGAACATCTTTATAAGTGAAAGTAAAACTATTGAATAAAGTTGAAAACATTGTGGCAAAAGGAGAAATTGCTCATCAAGAGAAATTTTCCCCTTTTGCTATGAAATACTTTCAAGATGTGTCTGTTTCAATTACATTAAAATGCATCTGCATGTGGGAAAGGGTTGATTATAACAGCATGTCTATCAATGTCAACCAGCGACAGAAAGGGGACGTGTAGGGAAATAACAAATAAGTTACTGGGGACGCGTTCAAATTGGTGTTAGGTTAGCCTAGCGCTAGCGAAGCCCCACTTACAGATACTCCACTAACATCAATCTGAAGACTGTTCTATTGAGTAAAACTGAACGAGCTTCTGGTATGCTGTCCGCATTTGAATTAACTCATTTCAAGCTAGACAGCATTTGACGATTTAGCAGCAGAAAATAATTTGGAAATATTTTGCTAAAACGAGAAATCGTCTACTTTTCCAATTTCTCACTCACGATGTTTCAATCCTATATCAAACACATTTGACGCGTTCCGCGAGACAACCAACATTATTGCCTCTGCGTAATGAATCGATCCAGATCAGCATGCGCAGTCCGCGCAGACTGATCCGGGCCGACACATTCCGTCTCAGGGGGATAGAGGTATAGAGTAATGATTCCTTAAACAGAAAATGCAGAGGAGGCAAAAAGTGTCTATTCGGGTAAGCCTGCACGGCATGCTTAGGCTGATTCGGGTCGATACTTTACGCAGGGTCCACACTTTTTTCTCGCGAGCCGGCTCATTTTAGTATTCAATTGTAGTTGTTTTCTCTGTTGAACGCAAAGCAGATTACTTTTAAGCAAGCAAATAAATGGAGATCACAAGGAAAATCATACATAACAAATTATAGTAATACACAAACGTATAGATTTTGGAATCATTAATTAATTCAGAAAAAAGTTAAGTAGTACTAGAATTATACTCGTTCTATCCAATAGAAATGGGTTCTCTCTGCCAAAAGAAATGAGGTCTATTAAAGTGTCAGTCACAGGATTCTGCTGGACTTGAGTTTTCATTATGTCAGTTATTGGTTAAAAAAAAAAACAAAAAAAAACAACAACAACAACAACAAACAGTTGATACCTCTTGTATTATTGTTTTTCCTATAATAAGAAAACTATTGTCATGGAGTTTTTTTAGTCAAACTAGGCAAGGTTTAATAAAATTGACTAGTTAGTGTTTAATAAAATTGACTAGTTAGTATGAAATATCCACTACACCTAATTTATTTCAACAGGAGTAACTTAAACTGTGTTCCATATTCACATGATTTTCCTTCCACAGAGTGACTATTGATAACAAAATAAATAAACCAAAAACCACTAATATTGATATATTCGTTAATGCGAAACTAAAATCACATACCTTTTTTGGTAGGGACGAAGTTTTAAATGTTAATCCGACTAAATTCTAGCACAAAATCACTGCCGTCTCGCATCAATCCTTCTGATGACTTAAACTTGTCTCTTGTTTTTGACGTTACGTGTAAACTATATCTGGGTTTGCTTCCCTAGTTGACAACACGCTATCATTAAACTGGTCTAACGTGATTGATATATGTGCTCTTTATTACATTTTTCTGTTCTTTAATAAGGTGACGTCGTGAGTCGAGCGACCATAGCTTTAACCCTTTCCCTCATGTAGACACTTTTTGACACTTTGAATATGTCAAGGCAGACATTTAGAAAATATAATAAGTATTACTATTTCATAGATATGTAATCGTTTGTGTAAACAAGGAGAAATTACTCAAAACGAGCAATTTCTTTTTTTTGCATAAATATTTTCCCAAGTCGTCGGATGTAAATACGTCAAAATAAGTCTGCTTGTGTGAAAGGGTTAACGCACTGACGCGAGACGCGGTCAGTTAAAAGAAATGGGTCTCTCCAGTGATACAGATGCTGTTTGACGTACCGGTGGCAGAGACAGTTAACCCTTTTCCGCACATGTAGACGCTTTCTGACGCCTCTGCTGCAGACGTCTTTTGAAAACATTGTGACAAAAGATGAAATTGCTCAAAACGAGCAGTTTCTCCTTTTGTCACGATGTTTTCAAATTTTTGTCAGTTATTCTATCTTCATTAAAAGAGATTTTCCGTATTTTTGCTTAGACGTTTTCAAAGTCGTCTGCTGCAGATTTGTGTATGTGGGAAACACTAAAGGGTTAAACACTATATAACGAGTCATACATTTAACTTCATTTGTTCTATTTAAAGACTCCATTTGTGAAAAAATTATTTTATCTACTTATGTCTTCACTTTTGAAGATTCTAAAATGGCATAATCGTACGGAACGGGTCATGCAGAGTAATGGAATCCGCCGTGGTCGAGTGGTATACAGCATCGGAGATTTGAAACCGGGTGTCCCGGGTTCGATCCACAGTCACGGTACGACGGTCATGGGGTGGTATGCCCTTGGGGCAAGGCACATTTTCTAGCCTAGTACTGGTTTCTTTACCCAGGTATCATGAATAAGTGAACTGTCGCCGTGATGTAACTGAAATAATGTTGAAAGCGGCGTAAAACCGCAACAAAACAAACAAATGCAGAGTAATCGTGTTTCGAGGTTGTGAGTCACAATATTTAACAAACGCAATCCCTGTTCTCAATAGAAATGGTAAAAAGAACATGACCGAAGTAGTTTAAGCTTATTTATTTTACATCGACTTCGACACAAGCTGTCAGCTTATATTAATCACGCTCGATGTCTGATTCCTGGAGATTTGACCAGTACTCGCGCCGTTTGTGTGGAAAAATCTTCAAAGTCAGAACCCGCTCATAACAGGACTCTAACCCTGGACTTTTGGTACTAGAGGCTGACGCTCTACTTATGCCTTCAACAAATACAACTTATACTTGAGTTTTCATATAAATGTGAATATAGTCTTGTTTTGGAATGACCTGGTTGAAATATATACGTTTTTTTTAATTACGAAACATTCTGTCACATTCTTTAACCCTTCCCCTCATATAGACGCTTTCTGACGCCTCTGCAGCAGACGGCTTTTTGAAAACATAGTGACAAAAGAAGAAATTGCTCAAAACGAGCAATTTCTCCTTTTGCCACAATGTTTTCTACTTTTAGTCATAGGTTATCCAATCAATTATAGAGATTTTCTATTTGTTGACTAAATATGTTCAAAGTCGTCTGCTGCAGAATTGTTGTATGAGGGAAAGGGTTAAATTGTGGTCATTTTGTCGTGATTACTTTGTATATTAGATTTTCTAAAGGGAAGAAAGCCAGTAAATCATTTTTTTTTCAAACATTAAAACTTTTAAATTATCAAATTTTTCCACCACTTGGTTTTCATAAATAAAATGTTGTTGAAGAGATCAATTGATACAAAGAGAGTATTAATGATATAAAGTGAGACGTCGCGCGAGAAAACCAACATTGTTGAGTCTGCGTAAAGTATCGACCCGGATCAGCTAAAGCATGCCACGCAGGCTAACCCGGACAGACACTTTTCGCCTGCTGTGGATTTTCTGTTTCATGAATTATTACTCTATATCTCTATTCCCACTGAGACGGAATGTGTCGACCCGGATGAGCCTGCGCGGACTGCGCAGGCTGATCTGGGTCGACCATTACGCAGAGACCATACAGTTGGTTTTTTCGTAATTCGGCTCAAGTGTTTTCGTAATTAGATTCGCTCGCTAATGTGTTAGTTGTTCGCTTTCACTCTTTTTTTTTCTCTCGACCACATCGATTATGTAGTGGTAGAACGTCCGCCTCGGTTGCGGGAAGGTCGTGGATCTGATCCAATGCCGGGTCATACCAAACACTTCAACAAATGGGATGTAATGACTTCCCCTTCTGTGCGTTCAATATTGTGTGGTAAGCATTACGACTGACTCCCTATTGTCAGAATAAAGGGGCCAGTAGAGCCGGTAACTTACCCAGGAAACGCTGACGTAACTGAACAATAGTTGAGAGAGGCAATAAAACACCATTCAAACAAACACGATCTAGCCAAATAGTCATCAACGATTTCTGTTCGCTTAGAAATGAGTGTATACTATTTTCACCTGAATGCATTGAATATGTTTTTTGTTTTGGCTTTTGTATGTATGGTGTGTTTTACGCCACTTTCAACAATTTCTCAGTTATATAACTGCGTTTCCTAAGTAGGTCCATGTATCCTGACACCAGTGAGTCAGTCTTAATGATACTCCCTTAACCTTGAGCGTTAAGGAGAGAAAGCCATTACTACCATTGTTAAAGTCTTTGGTAAAACCCGACCGGGGATCGAACCCATGACCTCCCGCACTCAATGCGGACGCTCTATCAACGCACCATCGAGGCGGTCCATTGAATATGTGATATTGACTTTAATTTCATCGTACTATTATGTATAGGATGCATCAGTAATGTTTGATTTGAACCTTTTGGGTATTCTGTCTGATAGTGAAAATAGAGTATTATATGTGGAAAACCAGTTTTGGCCCAGCCCGATTGTATGCAAAATGACAGGGACCGTATTCACGGAGTGATTTATTTCTTGCATAATACATAACCTTCATTTGTGTTCGATTATCTTATAGCTGAGAGGTTACTACTTTCAATGATATAGGGTGTTCTTCCAGTAAACATTCAAGAAAGTTTCACATTTTAGGGTTGATTTACGTGGAAACAAAGAAGCAACTAATTGGTATTCTTTGACCTAAAGAGGCCGCCTCGTTGGTGTAGCGGAAAAGCGTCCGACTCGCGTGCGGGACGTCGCGGGATCGATCCCCGGCCGGGTCATACCAAAGACTTTAAAATGGTAGAAATGTCTGTCCCCCTTGGCGCTCATGATTTCGACTGACTGGCTGGTGTCAGGACAATGGACAGTAGTACTGGTAACTTACAAAGGAAACTGCGTGATATAACTGAAAAATAGTTAAAAACTGCGTAAAATACCAAACAATCAATTAATCAATTGACCTAAAGAGCTTCCGGGTCAAAACACTATTGATCATGTGGGCATTCATCGCCAATTTTATTTTTTCCCTATAATATGTTTTAACATTTCTTCAATTGTTTTATGGCCTAAACTGGGCATGAACATACAGTTTGGTCATTTATATAAACCCGTGACACAGTCTAGATATGTTACGCGTTTCTTTTTTCTCTCGAAGACCTATATGATGCGCGATAGCATAAAACATGCTAAAGCTGCAAAACAGGGTGTGGGTGGTATAGGAAAATTGAAATTTATTTGAATTGGTTTGCCTAATTGACCGAGTATTTGCTTAAATAAAAGAATCATATCCTGTATAAAGAGTTTCCGAATCAAAACAAATAAAAGGTAAATGTTGTGTCGTCTGCAAAGATAGTTGGATATAGTCAAACTTATTGAACACTGGATGAAACTGGTTGCCTCAAATGTCTAAGTACAAGAGAAAGTTGATGCAACGCATCAATGTCGTCGGAAATCCATACTGCAGTTATGCATAACACTTACATTATAGTAGTTGGAAAAAAAACCAGTTATTAGCTAAAGGGCATATTGGAACATCGGGGGTGGGGTCAAGTGAAAATGTTTCATTTTTTGGTCAACGAAGTGAATGTCTTTCATTGAAATATAATTGAAGCCTTTCATTGTTTATAATAAATCTCCATTCTAAGGTAGGTTGACCATATACACAGCCAACTAATTATTGATCATAAACAGGAAATGAGTAATCTTGCAATCATTAGTCTAATCATGTTTTAAAATGATATAATGATGAGCGCTCTTGATGCATAACAATATGCAGATCACAAGCAAAATGCGTGTAGGGAATCTAATAACACATTTAAAATTGTCAAGGACGAAATAATTTTGTACGAAAGACCCGATTCGTTTCTTCTTCGCATAATTGTCCTTCTTTACACTCCCTTTATAGGCAGTGAGTGTTCATTCAAAGTAATTTTTATATTAAAACCATTTTAATCTCAGTGTGTTCTTTTCGTCATTTGTTTCGTAAAGAACGGTTCTCTGCAAAGGAGATTTATATACGCAGTCGGTATGTGTAGTCACTTGATCAACATATTTAGCTTCGAAACAGTTCCTATTTTAGATATTCATGGATTAACATTATTAAATGAATTCTACAAAAATCTCTTTGAACATGAAAACAACATAAAAAGTTAAAATTGCTACTAAAAGGAGAATTCGACGTGATTTGTATCTCGATTTAGACACATAACAGTCTGCAGCAAGTCTAGCAGGGACTCTTTTGTCTTCGTAAATAAGACAAAAAACATAAATTAAAGTCAAAATAATGAAACTGCAAATACTTAAAACATCGAATTATTTATTTCATTTTAGATCTGCCATAACTAAGTGTTTTTAAACAATCACAATTGTAATATGTTCAAGACATTTAATTTTTTTTTCTTTCTAATAATGACTCTCATCCCATGTCATTTCCGAAAAGCTATTAAAAATAGAAGTCGCGGGCTTCTGCCCGGCGACTAATAATGCCAGAGACATATAAACACAGAGATAAGCGACACTGGATTTTCAAGCGAAATCACGATTCAGTGAACGGGTATAGCCAAAAAAAGAAAGCGATAATATTGCGTAATATGATCCGTGTATTGAAAGCGCTTTATGTAAACTGAAAAGCGTTTGACGATCCCGATTTTTCACTCGGAATACCTTGTTTTACTTCGTATGTTGTATACAGTTCTAAGCGAAGTCTTATTTGTCCCCATATAAAATACTAGTTATATGTCTGTTGTCCCGTCAATATTTATCTTTGGTAGTTTAATAATGGAATACGAGAACAATTACACCATTACTCGTAAACATAGTGTAAGAGTAAATGTGGTAAATGAGCCCTCTGATCTGAGTCTATACTGCTTGTGTATGTAGTCTAGACCCAGAAGAGAGGGCTCTGATCACGGTCTGCAATGGTCGTAGGACGATTTGGCCAACAGATGTTTCGTCCTAGGACCTTTTGGCCTAGGACGTTTTGGCCAGCCATTCTTATCAAATAAAACTTTTTGGCCAGACAGGTTTAAAAGCCAGTTATTACATGACACATTTTAACTTTATCTAATATTTTATTATCAATGTATCTCTAATGACTATCAGAGTAATTAGTGCTAAATAATAACTTAAATCAATTTTCACATTTACAAAACTGTAGAAAAATTCAATTGTTGATGTTTGCTTTAAACTGCAATAATGTAGTTTTGATTAAAGATGTGTGAAAAAAGGTAATATGTTTGTAATAAACTGTTAATTAAATAACAACATCTGTTTTTTTATTATTATTTTTTTTATATTATAAATATTATTAATATAATGTTCTTATAATTAATAGTTGTCTTATACTTATAGCAGGGAAAATAGTGATTTGGCCAAAAGATCCTATCTAAGTAATATGGCTGGCCAAAAGGTCCAGGCCAAAAAGTCCTAGGACGAAACGTCCGGGCCAAAACATCCGTTGGTCAAAACGTCCGTCCACCGTCTGCAATACCCTAATAAAACATCAATTATTTCCCTTCTGTATGTTTATGGTCTATACTGTTTGCATAGAAGTCTGTTACACAAATGCAATGGCTTATACTAATAATGATATACATGTGATAGGGTGGACGGACGTTTTGGCAACGGACATTTTGGCCAGGACGTTTTGGCCAGGACGTTTTGGCCAGGGACGTTTTGGCCAAATGGAAGTTCAAAGTAGGACGTTTTGGCCAAATTCCATTCCCTTCAACAATAATAGTGGACTTTGAGCGTAGTGTTGAAATTGCCATTTTATCAGTGTTTGGTGAACATGTAAATATTCAGTTTTGTTTCTACCATTTATCCCAATCAATTTGGCGCAAAATTCAGGCTCTTGGACTAACACACCGATACGAGAACGATAATGAATTCAGACTGTTTTGTGGGCACATAGATGCCTTGGCTTTCCTTCCACTAGATCAAGTAAGTGAAGGCATGGACTACTTAAAAGACAATTTACCAGAAGCAGCCGAGGAACTGCTGCACTACTTTGACTCAAATTATGTGTCTGGACAACTTCGCCAAAGGAGAGACAACAATGGACTTGTTGTCAACTTCCGGAGAGTACCCCCGATGTTTAAGCCTCACAGATGGAACTGTTACGATGCTACAGTTTCAAACCTACCAAGAACAAACAACGCATAATACTATTCTAAAGCAGAAAGTAACATAAATCAAACTGAATAACTTCATCCATATTTATTAAAAGTCTTCATTTTGTACACACCGGTACATACCACAAGTACTAAAAAATAAAGACTTCAATATATTTCAACAATAATGTTTTTTTCTGCTTTAAAATAGAATTTGGCCAAAACGTCCTACTTTGAATTTCCATTTGGCCAACATGTCCGTGGCCAAAACGTCCTGGCCAAAACGTCCTGGCCAAAACATCCGTGGCCAAAACGTCCTACATTCATGTGATAGATGAGCCCTCTGATCCGAGTCTATACTGTTTGCGTAGTAAATATATGTGGTAATTGAGCCCTCCGATCTGAGTCTATACTGCTTGAAGTGATAATTTCTTTAAATAATAACAATTTTGTTTAATGATAAGGGATAATTTCCACTTTTCACTCAAGGGGTAGGGGATACAATTCTGAAAACATGTTTTAAGTTTGAATTTTACAGCATTTTCTTTTATAAATTGGTCTATGATCAGTTATTGTATCACCTTAACCCTTTCTCACATACAGCAAATGATTGACTTTGAAAACATCATAACAAAAGCATAGAAAATTGATAGTATGATGACTGCAAAGAGTTGAACACATTGTGGTATAGGAGAAATTTGCTTGTTTTCAACAATTTCTCCATTTGTCACTTGTTTTCAATAGTTGCTACTCTGTCAAACACTCTGGAGAGCTGCAGAGGACGCGTCTATATGTAGGAAAGGGTTAATTTGAATTTTAAAAAAATTCAATCATATATATGTAATACTAAATTACTTCAAAAAGAGAAATTTGCAAAATATCTTTAATAACAGTGAGTTGATATATTAGAGTGTATGTCAAAACCCATATGGTCAAAACCCATATGGTTCCTTTTTGTCATAGTAGTCAAAACCCATATGGTAAAAAAAACGGGGTAGTCAAAACCCATACGATAGAAAATGCAGGGTAGTCAAAACCCATACAATAGAAAAAACAGGGTAGTCAAAACCCATATGGTTGAAAATGCAGAGTAGTAATAATTCAGTCACAGATGATAGTTAGTTTAATTTAGTATATGGATGCCAAATACTAAGTCTTTTTATTTAAACATAATACAATTTATAAATATTAATTAAAAAAGAGAAAATAAAAATATAATCAATTAGCATAGCCCACTTAAATGGAGACTGAAGTATTTTCTGATGGATGAGAGTTCCTCTCTTTACACGCTTCTGTGGGGCCTGTCCAATATCAGATCACATAATTGAATTAAGGTGATAATTACTTTAAAGTGATATTTTCTATAAATGATAACAATAGGTTATATGCTTTTATGCTCTCACAGTTATTGATTGTGTTAATCATAATTACTATGCTATTAGTAATTACTATCTTAAGATGTCCTTTGTTAAAATATTGTCTATTGTTAACTGCTTTCAACAATTGAAGACCTACATTAACTATTACTGCAGTTTGTTTGTAACTTATCATCTGTGACTGAATTATTACTACTCTGCATTTTCAACCATATGGGTTTTGACTACCCTGTTTTTTCTATCGTATGGGTTTTGACTAACCTGCATTTTCTATCGTATGGGTTTTGACTACCCTGTTTTTTTTACCATATGGGTTTTGACTACTATGACAAAAAGTGACCATATGGGTTTTGACCATATGGGTTTTGAATGTCCCCCGATATATTACTATAAAACACCATGGAGTGTATTACTACTTTTGAAAAACTAACAGTTTCATGCAAAACGTTTGATTGGTACAGTGTTAAGGGTTTTTTAAAAAACAGTTTTAAGTATACATCAAAGGCAATAAACTTGGACTCCTCTGAACTGAAGTTTAGTTGAAAGTTACTTCAGGTTTGGTAAAATAATGTGTACATGTCAAATCAAACATCACATCCTGTAATTAAGTTGTATACATGTCACATCTGGTAACCATCTGGAAACCAAGTTATGTCAATTATTTAAATTGTGCTGTAGCCACAATATTTTTTTTGAATTATTATACTTTCATTTAAGCAGAAACCTATGTTTCGCATTATTTAAAAAAAAAATATATACACTGTTTCAAAGATATAAGTCTTCTGACAAGACGAAATGTTTTAATTGACAAAATATATTTGAAATCGCTCCTGTTGACCAATTTAAAAAAGGGAGGCGCTCTCAAAAACAGTGCTGTTGATAAGTAAAATCAGAGAAATCTTAGTCATAACACCTATGTTTCGCATTATCAATTAAAAAAAAGTGTACACCGTTTCAAAGATATAAGTCTTCCTGACAAGATGGATTAATTCAAATTGACAAAAGAAAATTGAAATCACTCATTTTGACCAATTTAAAAAAAGGATGCGTCCTCAAAATCAGTGCAGTTGATAAGTCAAATCAGAGAAATCCTAGTCATAACAACTTTGTTTCGATTTATCAATTTTAAAAAATTGAACATCGTTACAAAGATATAAGTCCTCCTGACAAGACGGATTAATTCAAATTGCCAAAAAAATATTGAAATCACCCATTTTCACCAATTTTAAAACAGGAGGCGCTCTCAAAATCAGTGCAGTTGATAAGTAAAATCAGAGAAATCTTAGTCATAACACCTATATTTCGAATTATCAATTAAACAAAATTGTACACCATTTCAAAGATATAAGTCTTCCTGACAAGATGGATTAATTCAAATTGACAAAAAAAATTGAAATCACTCATTTTGACCAGGGACACTATATATAGTGTCCCTGTTTTGACCAATTTAAAAAAAGGAGGCGTTCTCAAAACCAGTGCAGTTGATAAGTAAAATCAGAGAAATCTTAGTCATAACAACTTTGTTTCGATTTATCAATTTTAAAAAATTGTACATCGTTACAAAGATATAAGTCCTCCTGACAAGACGGATTAATTCAAATTACCAAAAAAAATTGAAATCACCCATTTTCACCAATTTTAAAACAGGAGGCGCTCTCAAAATCAGTGCAGTTGATAAGTAAAATCAGAGAAAACTTAGTCATAACACCTATATTTCGAATTATCAATTAAACAAAATTGTACACCATTTCAAAGATATAAGTCTTCCTGACAAGATGGATTAATTCAAATTGACAAAAAAAATTGAAATCACTCATTTTGACCATTTTAAAAAAAAAGGAGGCGTTCTCAAAACCAGTGCAGTTGATAAGTCAAATCAGAGAAATCTTAGTTATAACACCTTTGTTTCTCATTATTAATTTAGAAAATTTATACACCGTTTCAAAGATATAAGTCTTCCTGACAAGATGGATTAATTCAAATTGACAAAAAAAATAAAATGAAATCACTCATTTCGACCAATTTAAAAAAAGGAGGCGCTCTCAAAATCAGTGCAGTTGATAAGTAAAATCAGAGAAATCTTAGTCATAACACCTATGTTTCGAATTATCAATTTAAAAAATGTGTACACCGTATACATATGAATTAACACATATAATAAACATCAATTATTATCAAACAATGTACCTTATTTAGTTTCCTAGATGTGTAAAAACAATTTTCCACCGCTCGCTTCCTTTCACAACAAGATAAATATCGCGGTCATTTTCAGAATCCACTGTAATGATCACGTGGTTTGATCACGTGGCTTGACCCGCTCGCCGTTTAAAGCATTTTGTTCTTCGTAAGGCATTTGCAATCGCGTGTCGCTTATCTCTGTGTTTATATGTCTCTGATAATGCATAAACATGAAGTTTGATAATTTCTATACATTTTTGACACAGTAAAGCCTAAATAATTTATATTATGCGGTTTCTTTTATTCCACGAAGACCTATAAATTGCGCGAAAGCCCAACAGTTTCTTTGAAATTGGTTGTCTTATTGTCGTAGTATTGGCTTTTCTGCTTTCATTTGATATTATACTTTGTAAATAAATACAAACAAACGTATTCTGAAGGGAAAAGAAAATGTTTTAAATATACTTTTTGTATGTCATTTTGCCTTGTTTAAGGTACCTGTCTCTGTAAACAAGACCATCGTTATGAATTTTAAACAAGAAATATCTTTAAAAAAGATAAAGCGCGATCAATATGAGAAAACACTAAGAAATGGAACATGCGCATTCAGGGCCGAGAATACGTCACATGACTGGAGATCACGCGAGGCTCCCAAGAGGTGTATAAGTTTCAATTGACGATAAATAACTGAAGATTTATCATGTTTTCAATGATTTTGTTCACTGAAATTGATTTCTTAAAGCGACTGAACTCCAGATACCCAACTGTCGAAAAAAAATAAAATTTCCAAGTTTAAGAAAATAAGTGTTATTTTTGTATTTGGGGCATTAAAATATGATAACTGACATATTACATACCACTATAATCGGTGAGATTTTCTTGTTTTCGATACTTTTTCTATCGCAAATTCTACCCTGTCAGTAACGGGGTAAGTTTATAAATAGCTTTCGATGCTTTTAATTTCATTCATCACGTGACTTGAAAAGTTGTCACGTGAATTGAATATTCGTCACATGACCGATAGGACGCATGCGCATTAAATGAAACATTTTTATACCATGAAGGTTTTATGCAAAATCACGAGGAGCTCATGCAATCACAAACAAATCTCTATGATTACTGTCGTTCGACTCCGCCAAACGTGTAAATTGTGTATAACGTTACACGCCTGTCAGAGTGAACCGTTATATAGTTATATAACGTGATTGTTGCAAGGTGCCCGTCTGAAGGATTCCGTGGTATTTTTAAATAGGAAACCCCTTCATCGGGACAATTGAAAACGACTCAAGTTCACTTTATTGATAAAAACGATACATTTTCTAACCCTGGTTTTACTTGGATAACATAAAGAATGACATTTAGGGGGAATTCGATTTTTTTTTTTTATTTTTTTTTTTTTGTACCATCTGGATTTCAGTCGCTTTAAAGGAAAACAATTAAAGGTTAGAATGCAGAACATTTCATTTTAAAACTTCACCTTATTAGTGCCTCTCGTAGGTTCGCCAACTTAACTATGAACTAATCAAAATGTTTCATTTCCTTTATTTCTTCGACATTATTCATTAAATACAAAATTTGATTGGTCTACAATCTAGATCATTTGTTTAACATCTAGGTCAAAAACAAAGGTTAAACAGCTATCGCCGAACAAATTATTATTACAGAGCTATAGATAACGGGTATTTTTCATGTTTTAAGTCCTTGTTTGAAATTTAAACCCTATGTTGCTGGTACTCAAAACAAAGACGATTCTTTTGAGTACCCACAATAAAGGATTTGGTTGAGTAATAAGAAATAAATTGTGACCAGTTCACCCCCTCTTATCTAGTCCTCTGATTATTATATAAGGTCAGTTATAAGAGCTACTCATATGGTAGAATTTGCATATATGCTAAATACGTTACACTTTGAAAATAAAGTATTTACTAAATGAAAATATGGGTGCGGTTGCCCCGTACAGGTGAACAGCATTGCACATCGCATTAACAAAACCATCGTCGATTTAAAAACAAGCAATAAAGAAAGACTATTTGGTAAACATGTTTAAAGTAAGATAATTAACGTCAACACATGTATGACGGCCAAATGTTTTGGCATGTTATGCTAAATTTTCAACAATTTCAACTTTACTTTTTGATTTACGAACATCCGAAACTCAATTCGTTCTAAACAAGGTCGACCGCCCGCGAAGCGTTGCTGTAATGTTTGCTTGCCACAACATGTTTATACGAACACCTGTTTTAAAAGTTTTACTTAAATACCTGATATTAAATTTTGTTTATTTTTTTATTTATGAATATTGTTAAATCAGTTTACAGTCAGCAATTAATGTCTTAGCGTTTAAACGTATTAGTTTGTTTGCATACTTTACTTACAAATAGGACAAATTCAATAGACATTACACACTTATTTTATTGACGTAAACTATACAATTTCTTGTCATGTTGACAATATATATACACTTTACAATTAACACACACATAAAAAAGAACAAAACAAATCATACACAAGAGATGCTGCAAGATGTAGCAATTGGCGCGGGAATCAACATTTTATGGCTTAAGAAATACTCTTTGATTCGAAAAACACGAAATCCGCTTTTTAATATATGATATAAATATATGATAACAATAGTTTTTTAGTTAGATACCTTTTTCCAACGTGTTGACCTCGACCTTTCAAAATTATTGTAAACATTTGTCTGCGCATGCACGTCCTCCCCCCACCCTTAAGACATTCCTAAAATCGCGAAATTTAGTACAATAACTTCGCATTTATGAAAATATTCCCATTTTCCTAATGTAACAGTAACGGGGTATAGGTATATGTATACATATCACTTCTACAGCCTTGCTGTGGAAGCCGGCGTTTATAGCGACGTTGGTAGAGTGGCTGACCTTTGCGTAAAGTTAAGCAACGTTCATCGCTGTTAGTGCCTGGAAGGGTGACCCGCGATGGCTTAACACTGGTACACGTTACAAATGGTGGCAGCGGTGGGTGTTATTAAAAAAACTTTGGTTTTAATCAACATTTTAATTATAAAAAAAATACTCGCATATAAAGAGACTGGTTCAATAATCTTAATATTCTATTGCAAACGCGATCAAGACGATTAACACGGCGCATGCGCAAGCCCATTGCACCAGTGATAGTTTTTTTCACAACCAATATATGCACTGGTGCTGATGCACTCGCGCAATAATGATACTCTTAATCGAAATTGACAAATATTGTATTTTTGTAATGAAATAGTAATTGACTGAGAAGAGTACCATTTTCTTTTTCCGTTGTTACAGAATAGGCTGTGTACATAAGAAACCTTAACGGCGTATTAATGGTGAATGGCGGTTGCAATGCATCTCCGAATAGAGGTCACACAAAGACATATCATAACAACTCTACATTTCTTATTTTGATTCAAGACGTTTTATCTAATTTTGTATTATATGATTGTATTGTTTTCCGGTGCAAATACAAGCAGATTGCCATGCGCAAACCAAACACAAAGTATTTAAATTCTGTAATGGACTATTATGGTAATGGTACGTCATTCAAAATGCGGTAGTGGGGCGTGATTCACACGCCAGTCGTAAATTTGAATTTATGTGTAAAATGTGTTGTTTCGATATTGAAAATATCGAAATTGGTATATTTTTTCTTTAACTCTTTCAGCGCCGAATTGTTTAAAGTAGACTCATCCATGTTCAAAATCGGGCGTCTCCATTGCTCATGTAATAAAAGTTTGGACTATTTTTATAACTAAAAGACCAACAATGCTGATTTCAGGTGAGACAGCTCGTTACGAGCTGACTCACCTGAATCAGTATTGTTTGCAACAAACTTAATATTGCCTTTGGCGCTGAAAGAGTTAAATTGTCTAAACAGTTATAATAAGTATAAAATAAAAGGAAAATTATGTTGCAGTAGAGACTTGGCTTTGTATTGTCTACTTTGGGCGTGGTCAAATCACAGGCGTCCGAGTTTTCATTTGTATTTTTTGAAAAAAAAACCACATACTACCTCGTTATGATATAACACATATCTCTCGACATGGTCTTTATGCTGGAATACTAATGACCGTAATGTTATCGTATGAGAAAACTTTGGGATCCCACATAGGACCGTGTTACTATAAAAAACATCCCTACATGTATTAACCCTTTCAGCGCCGAATTGTTTAAAGTAGACTCTTCGATGTTCAAACTCGGACGAAACTATTTTCATGTTATAGGATTTTTGGAATATCTTTATAACTAACAGCCAAACAATGCAGATTTCAGGTGAGACAGCTCGTTACGAGCTGCCTCACCTGAATCTATATTGTTTGCAAAAAGCGCAATATTGTCTTTGGCGCTGAAAGAGTTAATAAAAAGACAAGGGGTGCAACGAGAGTTTAACCCCCTCTTCCATTCGGGTCAGAATTTTAACCGAAATGCAACGGGGATGGTATAATCTTTTGTAGAAGTAGGCCAAACAAATGATTTTTCTCGCGATTCATAGCATCAAAAGATTTCAAACAACCATCACGACGCAGTACTGGAGCTTAATGTTCATTCAATGTGGACATTTTCAGAAGGCCTGACCGTCATGCGCTGACGTCACAATTATCACATTCCGCAGCGAATATTCTTAAGCTAATCACGCGAAATGACACGCTTTATAAAGAATATTGTACAATTCTACAAATAACTATCACGCGAGCCATTTTTGTTGTTGTTGGTATTAACCATTTTACTTCCGAAAAAAATATTATTATTAAAAGATGCTGTTTTTATTACAACAATTTTGAACGCTTAATGTCTAAGTTGCAAACAGTGCAGATTTCAGGAGAGATATTTCGTTATGAGCTGTCTCACATAAATCTGAATTTTTTACAAAATCCTTTAAGTGTTATAGATCTTTGGAAATGCGGCCTTTGTCATCTGTTCTTAAAAAACGTAATGTTTCCGACCAATGACATTCATGAGTTCGCTGTGGTATCACACTATTACGCATTGGTACTTAAGAAAAGTAATGACATTCTTTAGTTTGCTATGTTATCACAATATTACACATTACTGCAACATGTGTTGATATTCTGTGCTATTAAAAAAGGTGATGTTTCCGATCCAATAGAATTCTTTAGTTTGCTATGTTATCACAATATTAGACATTACTGCAGCATGTGTTGATATTCTGTGCTATTAAGAAAAGTAATGTTTCCGATCCAATAGCATTCTTTAGTTTGCTATGTTATCACAATATTAGACATTACTGCAACATGTGTTGATATTCTGTGTAATTAAGAAAAGTAATGTTTCCGATCCAATATAATTCTTTAGTTTGCTATGTTATCACAATATTAGACATTACTGCAACATGTGTTGATATTCTGTGTAATTAAGAAAAGTAATGTTTCCGATCCAATAGCATTCTTTAGTTTGCTATGTTATCACAATATTACACATTACTGCAACATGTGTTGATATTCTTTGTTATTAAGAAAAGTAATGTTTCCGATCCAATAGCATTCTTTAGTTTGCTATGTTATCACAATATTGCCCATTACTGCAACATGTGTTGATATTCTGTGTTATTAAAAAAGGTGATGTTTCCGATCCAATATAATTCTTTAGTTTGCTATGTTATCACAATATTACACATTACTGCAACATGTGTTGATATTCTGTGCTATTAAAAAAGGTGATGTTTCCGATCCAATAGAATTCTTTAGTTTGCTATGTCATTACAATATTAGACATTACTGCAACATGTGTTGATATTCTGTGATATTAAGAAAAGTAATATTTACGATCCAATAGCATTCTTTAGTTTGCTATGTTATCACAATATTAGACATTACTGCAACATGTGTTGATATTCTGTGTAATTAAGAAAAGTAATGTTTCCGATCCAATAGAATTCTTTAGTTTGCTATGTTATCACAATATTAGACATTACTGCAACATGTGTTGATATTCTGTGTAATTAAGAAAAGTAATGTTTCCGATCCAATAGCATTCTTTAGTTTGCTATGTTATCACAATATTACACATTACTGCAACATGTGTTGATAATCTGTGCTATTAAGAAAAGTAATGTTTCCGATCCAATAGCATTCTTTAGTTTGCTATGTTATCCCAATATTGCTCATTACTGCAACATGTGTTGATATTCAGTGTAGTTAAGAAAAGTAATGTTTCCGATCCAATAGCATTCTTTAGTTTGCTATGTTATCCCAATATTGCCCATTACTGCAACATGTGTTGATATTCAGTGTAGTTAAGAAAAGTAATGTTTCCGATTCAATAGCATTTCTTAGTTTACTATGTTATAACAATATTACACAGTGCAACATGTGTTGATATTCTGTGTTGTTAATATATCTATAGGTGCTACCTATTTACGAAAAAAAACCGCAAGATAATTATAAACAAAAATTAAAGAGCATACTTTGGCCATAAAAAAGGATGTATAAGTAATTGACTAGACAATAATAATGTTAATGTCATGTTTCTTGCATTATTAAAACATATTTGGAATTCGTATTGCTGTTGTCTATTATTTGAACAGAAAATAATAAAGTAAAGACTTTCAGACAATCAAGGAATACATTTATAATGAACGAGGTTAAAACATGAGGTCCAAGATGATCCTAAATCGATCACCTGCATTATGGCAAAGAAGCAAATAGATCAGCCCTTTTCTGATGCCACCTGGCGACTGCCTTTTTCAACCAGTCAATATGACTGGAACAAATTATGTAAGGGGTCACATTTCTGCTAAACCCTTTCCCTATTAGAGACGGTTTCTGAGGCCTATGCAACAGACGATTTAGGAAAAGATTGTCGCCACAAGAACAATTGCTTCTTATGAGAAAGTTATATATTTGCCACAATGGTTGATAAATAATTATACTTTGAATGAGTGAGTCAATAGCTCATGTATAGGAATTTGGGGTCTTTCATGTTGATACCACTTTTTTGCGGGAAACGACGTCGCTCCATTGACGTTACGCCAAGATGAAGTGTAACGGAAATGACGTCACGTCCTTCTTTGGCTACGATACAGTGAAAATTTAGTTTCGGGCGTAGAAGGCTAATGCTGTCGTTTTTTTGACGAACGGGAAAACATATTTCTTACAGATTTCCATTTATTTTTAACTTTTCGTACAAATGTTAATTGCCACATAACACAGCACTTAAATGATCTTAAATATCGATTTAAAAAAAAAATGATTAAAAAGACGACAATAATTTTCAATCCGTGTTTTTCTGCTCATTTTATACATACCCAAAATACCGATTTAAAAATGAAAAAAAAAGCCGACAATAATTTTCAATCTGTGTTTTACGTCTGCTTTTTATACATATCCAAAATGGCGGCCCCATGGATTTTTCCAGTTTCATTTCAGAAAGCTTCATGGGTTATTGAAAAAAAAAAAAAAACCTGTTACCTATAAGCGAAAAAAACCATTTATGTTTTTTTTTCGTATTAAGAAAAGTAATGTTTCCGATCCAATAGCATTTTTTAGTTTGCTATGTTATAACAATAGTACACATTACTGCAACATGTGTTGATATTCTGTGTTATTAAGAAAAGTAATGTTTCCGACCCAATAGCATTTCTCAATTTGCTTGACTTAATTAATGCCAGTATTTTGGTTTTGTACACGCAATACGACCTCCTCGAAACGGTCGTAAATGCCATTATGTTGGTTTTGTACACGCAAAACGACCTCGAAATGGTCGTAAATGCCACTATGTTGGTTTTGTACACGCAATACGACCTCGAAAACGGTCGTAAATGCCAATATGTTGGTTTTGTACACGCAATACGACCTCGAAACGGACGTAAATGCCAATATGTTAGTTTTGTACACGCAATACGTCCTCGAAACGGTCGTAAATGCCAATATGTTAGTTTTGCACACGCAATTCGACCTCGAAACGGTCGTAAATGCCAATATGTTGGTTTTATACACGCAATACGACCTCGGAACGGTCGTAATTGCCAATATGTTAGTTTTTAGCAGACCATCGCTTAACCCTTTCACACATTGTTTTCAACTTTATACAATAATTGTTCTCAAATTTATAGATATTGTCCCCCCTTTTGCCTAGATGCTTTTTTTTAAATTCGTCTGCCGCAAATGTGTTGTATGTTTAAATAATAGCAGTTCGATTGATAGGAGTTAAACGTGGTTTACAGCATTTTTGTTATATCATGGCAACCACACATCAGTGATCCCTGGCTTTATCGCACCAACTAGGCGAGCCTAGCCCCGGTAGCTCAGTCGGTAGCGACGCCGGCTGTCAATCCAGGGGTTGTGAGTTCGAACCCCAGCTCGGCATTCAATCTTTCCGACGCTAAACACAAGTCACTGTTAAAAGCGTCATTCGTCTTCCACAAATGGGTTAATAAGTCTATGTAGGGAAGCAGTCTGCTGATTGGAAAGAATTTTGTTTGGAGTTATGGTGTGAGAAAGTCAAGAGACACATGCATAGGTGAACTGGCCAACGTGATATGATTGAAAAATTGTTGAAAACGGCGTTAAACCCCAATCAATCAATAGTCTAGTGATAAAAGACGGAAAACGCTAATCTATATGCCTTCTAATCACATGAAATAATAAATAACCGAGCTTGGATTGGAGCTTACGACCTCTAGATCCAAACTCCTCGTCGTTACAAACTGAGCTCGCGGCTCGTCTTTTCAAACATAGCCATATTAGGTGAAGGGAAAATAAATTAATTAAAAACGTTTGCACTTGACGGTTGTGGACGCCGTCTTCATAATCTCGTCATAATTTACAAATTCATTAGAAATTTTAATTAATCTTTCAAAAGAAATTTTAATTAATCTTTCAAAAGATATTCCAATTATAGCTTTAAACAACGAGTCATATTTAAGATTGTAAAAAACAACAGACTTTTAACCCGCCACGTAAGAAAAAGAGTATTGGTATAAAAGCAAACAGTGAATGCTTTGACTACTAGACTGAACGCATAGTCACACCAGAACCTCCGCATTACGCCGGTATGCTAAACACCAGTGGAACTCTTTTACACCCAGTTAGATGTGCAGCCCATTCAGATTCCTCAGTAAAGATACGTGTGCAATGACATGAAGAGGCTTATTCTATCCGAGTCAATATTCCCAAACCAAGCTATGTACCAGCCTTATTCTGAATTCACAAGGTTATAACTTTTTTTTCGGCTAGAAATCCTGATTGTTTAACTCTTTCAGCGCCAAATTGTTTAAAGTTGACTCTTCCATGTTAACAATCGGGCGTCTCCATTTCTCATGTAATAAAGGTCTGGAATATTTTGATAACTAAAAGGCAAACAATGCTGATTTCAGGTGAGACAGCTCGTTACGAGCTGACTCGCCTGAATCAGTATTGTTTGCAAAAACCTCAATATTGCCTTTGGCGCTGAAAGAGTTAACCTATCAAACTTTTGTGTGTGACTTTTTTTTGAAATTTATACATTCTTCAAATTTAGAATATTTGGTGATCATGGATCCGGGACACCTTCGTGAATGACGTTACGTCTATTACGACAACCACAAAACGTCACGGTAACGACGTTAATGAATTCACGACATCCTCATTTGTGTCATATTTAAACATACGTTCAGGACACCTGAACAGAGATTCCTGTCATGAAATTTGCACTCAACCATTGCCCGTTAAAATCAAAGGACTGACGGTATCAAATTTAAAAAATATGACAAAAAAGAACGTTTACTTTTTTGGTAGAATTGAAAAGATTGTGGCAAAAGGAACAATTTCTCATAGAAGATTATTATTATTAGTCGCCGGGCAGAAGCCCGCGACTTCTATTTTTAATAGGTTTTCGGAAATCACATGGGAGGGCGGCTTATTATTAGAAAGAAACAAATCTAGATGATTTGAACATATTACAATTGTGGTTGTTTACGAACACTAATAAATGACACATCTAAAATGAAATAAATATTCCGATTTTTTAATGTTTGCAGTTTTTTTTATTTCACTCGCATTTAAGTTTTTTGTCTTATTTACGAAGACAAAAGTGGTCCCTTCAAGACGTGAACCAACACCCCCTAATGCAGACTCTTATGTGTCATCATTGAGGTCAATTTCGGATTCTCCTTTTAATAGCAATTTTAACTTACTAAATGTTGTTTTCATGTTCAAAGAGATGTGTAGTTTCGTGACCTTTAACATCGATTTTCGCGCATGCGCATTTCGATATGAAAAAGCGAGTGATATTATTTTATTTTAGACAAGTACAAGACGAATGTTTGACGCAAAGCGTCAAAGAGAAGCCGCAATATTTCGTTGTACATGTAGAAATAAGAAAAAAAGAACATTTTTAAATCCACAAACAATAGAACAATTTAAACTGTAGACGGTAATGCTGATATATTTCTCCTTTTGAAGACTTTTGTTTTCTTCAAAATACCTCCCTTTAAAGCAATACCAGGATATTTACCTTGTGATTCGAATAAGATTGACAAACATTGAAATTATATGAATGAATACTATTATTTAAATAAGTAACAACAGCAAAATTAAATTTAAGCCAAGATAAATGTGTACACATTTCGTTAATTTTTTATAGATACCCTAATGTATAGGTATGAATATAAAATTTATAAGCAAATGTTTTCATTTCAACGTTCCTAATGTTTGAATAGACTAAGGAAAGTCAAGAATACATAAATAAATCAATGCAGTCTTTTCCGGCGACATTGATGCCTTGCATCAACTTTCTCTTGTTATTGTATAGTTATCGAAAACCCTGAAACCAACACATTGCACATCGGCAGCATACGACATGTATTGCAAACAACTATTCAAAATATGGAAACTCTTTATAAATGACAATTTAATCATTGTATGGCGTTAAAAACATCGTGGCAAAAGGGGAAATTTTTCTCTTTTGCCACAATGTTTCCAAAAGTCCTTTGATCAGAGTGTCAAGCCAATCTCTTGTTAACAAAAGGTCCAAGATGGCCTTTATCGCTCCACTGTCAGTAGTTAGGCAAAACTAAAAAACACTATAGCCATATAAAGGGAAAAAAGCCCTGCCCCCTGGCGGATATTTTTCAATCAAGAAACATGGCATGAAACAATCTCGTAAACCAAAGGAATATTTCTACATTTTCTTTTTGAAATCGGCCGAACAGTTTTGGAGGAGGAGTTTCACTAAAGCAAATTAAAGGCTAACATTCCCACCTCCTAGAAGCCGTGTTTTTAACATGTCTTGAACGAATCTGATAGAGGGTCATCCAAGGAACATTTCTACAAATCGGCCGGATACTTTTGGATGAGAATATTTTTTAAAAAGTTTAACTTTAGCCGTAAAAAACAAAACAGGGCTGCCCCTTAATGGCTACTTTTTTTTACCAATCGCCATGGCATGAAGGAATCTGATGGAGGGTCACCAAATGAATATAATTTTTATAATCAGCCAGATACTTTCGAAGGAAATTATTTTTTAAGGTTTCACAGTAGCCTTATTCGTCAAAACAGCCCAGAACCCATGTGGTCATGTTTTTCGACCAATCAGCACGGTTTGAAAGGATGTTGATAAAGGATCACACTAGGAATATTTGGACAACATATTTGAAATAGGCCAGCCAGTTTGGGAGAAGAATCATAAAGTTTAATCTTTCGGTTGCCATGGAAACCAGAATTGTACAAGGACTCATTTTTGTTAACTCTTTCAGCGCCGAATTGTTTAAAGTAGGCTCTTCCATGTTCAAAATCAGGTGTGTCCATTTCTCAATTTATGAAAGTTTTGGACTATTTTGGTAACTAAAAGGCAAACAATGCTGATTTCAGGTGAGACAGCTCGTTACGAGCTGACTCACCTGAATCTGCATTGTTTGCAAAAACCTCAATATTGCCTGTGGCGCTGAAAGAGTTAAGGAATTCAGGAGAGGACATTGAGAGGATGGCACGGACGCACGAAAGGACACACACATAGACGACTGTCGCAATGATATAAGCTCGACTAGCTTTCAGCGAGTGGAGCTATTAAAATCCGACCTCGCGCGGAAACCGCTGAGTCCAGTCGGGGAGTTCTACCTTCATATAGTGCCGACTCACATCATCGGCTCTGTGGTCGCAAAGACCGCAGAAAGTCAAGATACCGATTTAAGGTCAGATTTAGACATGGAGTGCAAGATAAGTTGACACAATCAAAGATTCACACACGATTTCCCATCTCAGTTTTTATTGTCCATGTAAACATAGTGAATAATCACAAATACAGTATGATATGACATTTACATGTTATTATTAAATGAACCACATCATGCAAAAGTTGGTCTAGATGAATATGCGAACAGTGAAGGCTCAGGCACGCACGTGCATTCGCATAATCTCCTCAGAGACCCCAAAGTCAGTTAAGATATAGAATTAGAACTTCTGACACAAGGTTGGAAAAAACGTTAAGCCATAGTACAATGGGGAACACTTACTTCAAAAATACTTAAGGTAAACATTTCGTTTTGGCTTTATTGATTTCCGCACGAAGTCTCGAATGTGTTCGGTGATTTCCGAACGTAGTCGGTATTTATTAACAGTACATGAGATCGGTGATTTTCGCCCGAAGTCGTCAGAGATCGGTATTGTTCGAGGAAATGATCTACAATACCGAACATTAACGACTTCATATAGAAATCGCCTGATCTTATATATACTGTTAATAAAAACCGACTACGTTCGGAAATCACCGAGCACATTCGAGATGGTAACATGGATATTTTGTTTTCTGACATGTATATAAATTCAAAATGTGTAACTAGCCCAATACAGACGTCCACATCGACATACAGCAAGCAAGGACGGCCATGGTACCTTGGTTATAAGTTAGTCTGGCAAAAAAGCCAAGCTGAACAGAAAACAAAAACAAATTATATAAATAACAACGCAAAAGTGACTTAGATATAATCTAGAATGTATTATTTTTAATGAGCAAATAAGGTAATGAAGACAACACGTTGTAGATTCGTCTTAAAAAAAAAATACCCCGTCATAATGAAAAAAAAAGAAATGACGTCATGCAATCTTTGTCACGTGATTAGAATCGCGTCATGCAGAAACAGATTTACTATTCCGAGCTTCCCCTTGAAATATATACTTAAAACGAACGGAAATATAAAACTTAACGGAAAACAATATGAGCCGTTCCACGAGAAAACCAACATTATGGAGTCTGCGTAAAGCATCGACCCAGATCAGCTGAAGCATGCTACGCAGGCTAATCCGGGCAGACATTTTCCGCCTCCTGTGGATTTCTGTTTCAGGAATCGTTACTCTATACCGATATCCCCCTGAGACGGAATGTGTCGGCCCGGATTAGCCTGCGCGGATTGCGCAGGCTGATCTGGGTCGATACATTACGCAGAGTTCATAATGTTGGTTTTCTCGTAGAACTGCTCAATTATACGTTCTAGCAAATACACACATTTAATGACTTATGAGTATTTATATGTATGGTCGTTTCTTTCCCAATCGTTGTTTAAATTAAGTTGAATTCCCCCCAATTTCGGTTTTATATACGAGAACAATGCATACGGTATTCAGACATAAATAAGACCCTTATGGGCAAAGCTAGTGTATACACGCGGGTCCCACACATGAAGACCAGGAGAACTATGCAAACCTCGGATGCACTTTCCATGTTGGACCTGGACCTATCTGGAAATCTATCAGGGGATCCAAATTGGTCCCCTGTATTCTTCTAATAAGAGTGCATTGTTTGTACAATGTTAAAGAACCACGGCTCGGTCATGATGATGACGATGGTTGATTGTTTTGTGTTTTACGCCGCTTTCAACAATTGTTCAGTTGTAACACGGCGTTTTTCTGGTTTAGTAACCAGTACTTCTGGTCCATTTATCCTGACACCAACCAGTCAGTCGTAATGCTAGCCATGAGCGTCTAGGAGGGCAGCAAATACTATCATTTTTAAGAATTCGGTATGACCCGGCCGGGGATCGAACCCGGGACCTCCCGCACTCGAGGCGGATGATGACGACGGAAAAAAGCCATAGTATGACAAGCGTCATTTGTCTTAAACCAATGGGCCAAAAGGTATAGGTTGGATGGTAGCCAATTGTCTTGGGATAATGTAATGTGGAAAGCCAGGCAATACCTGGCCGGTTGAAATGTCCGCCTTAACATAATTTAACACTTGTTGAAAACGGCGTTAAAATTCCGTTCAATCAGTTAACTATCCAACGTCTAGCTTAGCATTGATGAGAACAATTACACACAATGAGTCATTGATCAAGATTCATATGTAAGTCGTTTTATAATCCAAGGGTTTCAAATACATTATATTAGCCTAGCATGAGAAAAAGGTACAAGTTGGCATATGTGTACATTATGGATCCAGGTCAGCCCGAACATCCACACAGACGGATCAAAATCTACACTGTTTACATATTGCTTATTCAAGCGTGTTAGAATATTCTGTTCACTTGTGTAGATTCTGATAAGGCTGAGCAAGTGTACACGATTATCTGAAACTACAATGAACCTCAGAAATGCAAACTTGTACCGTTTCTCTCACACATTAGCTCATATGTCATAGATATCCCAATGAGCTTATATAAACAACTTATTTCATATCTACCGATTCATACGATTCCTCGATTAATATAATTAATTAACCCTTTCCCTCATATAGACGCTTTCTAAACGCTTCTGCAGAAGACGGCTTTTTGAAAACATGTCGACAAAGCAAGAAATTGCTCAAAACGAGCAATTTCTCATTTTGTCACCATGTTTTCATCTCTATACTTTTTGTGCTTTCATTTAAATGGAGATTCCAATTTTGTTTGTGTATGTTTTCAGAGTCGTCTGCTGCGGATTTGTTGTATGTGGGAAAGGGTTAAGCAGCGTCTGGCAATGTGGAGGCGTGTTACATGTGCACACAGTGATGATCCGGGTGGGTCTGTACGTACTGACAGTGAAGACCCGGGTGAGTCTGTACGTACTGACAGTCTCACGAGGTCATTCACGGTCCGCCTATAAGTAGTAAAAGGGACAAAGCGTAACTTTATACTAAACTAGAATTGAAGCACCACATGCGTTACTACTTTATCCACGTTTTTAACACCGTTTAGGAGATGCAATAAGACCCGAAATCGCCAGACGCGGCTTAAATCACAGGCGTCTGAGTTTACATTTAAGAAAAAACACACAATTCCTCGTTATAATGCTACAAATAATCTCTCTATATTGTCCATATATGCAATAATACAAATGACCGTAATGACATCGTATGAGGACATTTGGAGAATCCAACCATGGACCGTTTTATTATAAATATCCTCTAAATGGTTCATATTGTATAATAATAATATTTTTATATAATACCATATAGAGAGGCTTTTTATAGTAACACGGACCTGTGTGGGACTCCCCGATGTTTCTCATACGATAATATTACGGTTATTATTATTACAACATAAGGACCATATAAAGAGACTATTTATTTATACTATCTCTATAACGACGTATTGAGTGTTTCCCACCCATGTTTTTTTATCAAATGAAAACTCGAACGCCTGTACTAACATATATGTGTATGACGAAATGAGTATTATATACATGAAGTAAATGCAGGTAAACATATCGATCATCTATAGAACATATTAAGGAATACATCAACACATCACCTATATCTTTATGAACCTTAATGGTATATACACTTTAAATATGCAAATAATTCACAACAAATCAATCACGATATCTTATGATAAAAACCAACTCCATGACATATAAGACGTTTATGCAGTAACATCCCAATTCGTTGTAGATAACATGACGATATTATGTAAATTTATGTATTCACTTTTAATTTAGGCATATCAGCAGAAAACAACAACTGCCTTTTGGCCTATTTCAATACATACATGTACATTACATGTATACATACAGCACTAATAATGATCAAGTTTGCATTGTAGTGTGCTTTTAACGAAATCATCTACTAATCTACGAGACATGTATTCTACAACTATAAGGGCAGTGCTGCAGAGTCAACATAAGGAATCCATTATATACGGCGTGTTAACCCTTTCCCACTTACAGACGCGTCTGCAGCTGATGACCATTTATAAATATTGTGACAAAAGGAGGAATTACGCATGAGCAATTTCCCCTTTGGCCAAAATGTTAGAGATTTTTTTTTTTTCCCATATCTTTTACTTTTTTAAATGAGAATAAAACAAATTAGCTTCCAATTGTGCTATCCAGGGGATGCTATAAGGCCTTAAATCGATTTAGATTGTCGTGCTTGCTTTATAATGATTATCCTGGGCACGTTTCGGATACTGTGAACTCGACACTATTCACATGTGAAAGGAATCCCATTAAAGGTGTTATTCTGCAGATGGAGTTTGAAATGTTAAATTTTCTGCAAATAGTGCTAATTGTGAAAACAATGTAAGTAATAAATAGTAAAAAACTATTTTGGCAGTAAATGTTGAATGAAAATGTACAAAATTTGGCATACTGGGTATGTCTACCAACTACAGATGAAGCATAAACGATCAATATTCAGATGTTTATTGTACTGGATAGTGAAATTATTACTCTAATTTTATCCCAGAATTCTGATTCTTATATTTCAAGACATCTTTTGAACAGTTTTTAAACTTTGACTATACTATCTATAAATCTGGAGTTCAGCACCTTTAACCTTAAACGGTCCTACTTATATGAAGAAAACAGTTTTATAGACTCTACTGTTGTCTGTATTCATACACTCAGACAGTCGATATTTGTCATTTTTCTTTTTAATTAGCAACCTTTTGTAGTGAAAAAGAAATATTAACTGCACGATAATACATATATTAACTGTCGATGTGCTATAAAATTACGTTCATTTATTGATTCATTTATTCAATCAATCATTTATGCGTTCATTTATGCATTCATTTATGCATTCATTTATTTTCAATCATTATTCATTCATTCAATCAATCATTTATGCATTCATGTATTCACCATTCATTCATTCAACCAATCATTTATGCATTCATTTATTTACCAATCATTTATGCATTCATATATTTATTCATTTATTCAATCATTATTCATTCAATCATTCATTAATTTAATTAATTCATTAATTCATTTATTCAATTCAATCATTTATGCATTCATATATTCATTCATTCATTCAACCAATCATTTATGCATTCATTTATTCTCCAATCATTTATGCATTCATTTATTTTCAATAATTATTCATTCATTCAATCAATCATTTATGCATTCATGTATTCACCTGTCATATATGTATTCATTTATTCAATCATTATTCATTAATTCATTCATTCAATCATTCATTAATTTAATTAATTCATTAATTCATTTATTCAATAATTCATTTATTCAATAAATCATTTATGCATTCATATATTCATTCATTTATTCAACCAATCATTTATGCATTCATTTATCCATTCATTATTCATTAATTCATTCATTCATTTATATATATATATATTTACGGAATAACAGAACACAAATCCCTGAGTGTAACTGTAAATACACCATTCGTCCACGCTTACAAAAACGTTCGATCAGGGTCAAGCGAAAACCAACCTTAAAGTTTTTGCAAACAGTGGCGAGCCAGATCAGTCAGTGCATCCACGCATTCTACCACGGCTATGCACTGTTCGCCAATAAGTCATTGACGATTGGCAAAAATACTTCTGAAAAAACAGTTTCTACTTGGATCCGATGGCATGGATGAGCCGTCCCACGAGAGAACCAACATTGTGGACTCTGCGTAAAGTATCGACCCGGATCAGCCTGCGCAGTCCGTGCAGGCTAATCCGGGCCGACACATTCAATCTCAGGGTGAAAGAGGTATAGAGTAATGATTCCTGAAACGGACAATCCACAGGAGGCGAAAAGTGTCTGAAAGGATAAGCCTGCGCGGCATGCTTAGGCTGGTCCGGGTCTATACTTTACGCATGTCCACCATGTTGGTTTCCTCGTAGAACTGCTCATAAGTATATTTGTTCACAGGGGTAATACTTACATTAAGGTTTGTTTTCTTGGAGAAACGCTCATTTGGGCTAAAGACTGACTAAATTGGTATTGCTGCGCATGAGAACATTGACAATTAAGTCGAGTGTGTGCAAACGCACTTTCTCCACTTCAATATTACAAGGCTCTTATATTAACTCATTCGGACCAGTACATTGTTGCGGTCAATTGGTTTTCATTACAGTACCCATGTTTTCATCGAGCCCTGGTTTTACGATACGAAGCAACACACCCCTGTCTAGCATGGTCCGCCCATTTTATAACCCTCTCTCTTCTTTCCCGCATCATCAAATCGACTTTTGCTGCGCTTTCAGATGATGCATTTTTTTTAAAAGCAACTATAGTTTCGACATTCAAATAAAAAACGAGCATTGGTTACTTTAGTATCGTTTGAAAAATCCAAGTCCATAATTGTTTTCGTTGCTCCATGGCAGTCGGATCCCTTCGGCTAAAATCGTAAACTTGGTTTTCACAATCGGAACCATTCGGCTCAAATTGTAATCCTTATCTTAGCAATCGAAACTCTTCGGCTAAACTTGTAAACACCTATTTGTGAAAATCGAGTGGATCCCGAGTGTCCGAAAGATGGAAGTAACGTAACTAAGCCTCATGCGAATCTACACTTTTCGTGTTTGACGATACTAATGATCTTATGTGTAAAAAAACAAAACAATCTTTCAATAAAATGGATCTTCTGAATGAATATCGTCGATCATAACCCTTTATTGTATTACGCATCTATGTGACGTCTTTAAAGGATACCAACACGGGGGCGCCAGAAGACCACAAATCGCTTGACGCGCGATATTTGTTTGTTTTCTTTACATCTCACACTCTCTCTTTACATACTTGTATATGTGCATTGACAATTGTCGGTCACTTTCGTTCATATTTATCAAGTTCAACAACCCTGCTTTAAGTGGACGAATTTGATCACACAGTTAGCTCCCTTTTAACTTTTTTTCATAAACCATGTTTGAAAAATAATTTTAAGACAATTATTTGATCTGATTTTGTCAAATTGTGTGTTAAACTTACTGAACCCTTTGGCCGACACAAATTTTTTTTTCTCGCCTATGCGAATTTGTTCAAATCGAGCAATTTCGCACTTTTCAACAATTTTTCCAATTATGTAACATATTATGTTTCACGTCTTGCGGATGAAAAATGTATCTGTTTTCTATTTTTCTAAACAAGCACATTTGGTTGAGGTCGTAAGCATATTGTCTACAGGCGTTTAGTGTTATCACAGATTAGCAAAGTGAGCTAGGGGAGAGTTGTCCGCAAGAGTATTGAAACGGGAGTCAGTTCCTTTGGTCTCACGATGTTACGTTATATCCGAGAGTGGAATTGAGTAAACTCGTCACAATGGTAGAATCGTTCCCCGCCTTTGCGAGAAAGGCGTCCGGAATATTGTTTAGGTCGAACACCGGTACGATTAACGTGTTCAGGGCGATGCACAGAATGAAAACCGTCACAATGTTTATCACAGAGCCAGCCTTTATCTGTAATAATAATAATAATAATAATAATAATAATAATAATAATAAAGGCTTTATTTAGAGAGGACACTCATTTGACATAGTACATGTATGCAAGTCAATATTCCATGTGGGCCTTAAACATAAACAGAATGAAATAAAACATGAACAAACATGTATGTGTTACATATGAATAACTCAATGTTACAATTATACATTCATATATAAAATATGGACTTAAAAGAATACGAGAATATGCTATGTACTTAACCATCTCTCACAAGTGTGCAGCAGATAAATTTGTTTGAACACATTTGAGCCGTTCCATGAGAAAACCAACATTGTGGACTTTGCGTAAAGTGTCGATCCGTGATAAGCATGCCGCGCAGCCTAACACGAAAAGAAACTTTTCGCCTACAATGGATTTTCCGTTTCAGGAATCATTACTCTACTCCTTTATCGCCCTGAGACGAAATGTGTCGGCCCGGATTAGCCTACGCGAACTGCACAGGAAGATCTGGGTCAATACATTACGCAGAGTCCATAATGTTATTTTTTTCTTGAAATGGCTCATTTAGTCAAAACTGTGGAAACTCTCTATACATACAAGAACAATTATAGGATTAAGTTGAAAACATTGTGGCAAAAGTGGCAAAAGGAGAAGTGGGTCGTTATGAGCGATCAGTCGTATGCTGCATTTTAAAGCGTCCATATATGGGAAAGAGTCAGAGGCGTAGCTTTGCAATAATCAATGTGTAGGCCTTCTCGTGAGAAAATCAACATTGTGGACTCTGCGTAAAGTATCGACCCGGATCAGCCTAAGCATGCCACACATGCCTACCCGGATAGACACTTTTCGCCTCCTGTGGATTTTCTGTTTCAGGAATCACTACTCTATACATCTATCCACCCATAAGAAGGAATGTGTCGGCCGGATCAGTCTGCGCGGACAGCGCAGGCTGATCTGGTCGATACATTACGCAGATGTCAATCGCCGCAGATGCATTTTGGGGCATTTTGAAAAAAAATGTGTATATGGGAAAGAGTCAACAAGAGTTTTGTGTATTTCATGTTCTCTAATTCGACTCTTAAACCCAATTATGCGGTATTCATGAGTAATGTTTCCATTTGTCATGATGTTTTCAAAAATCGTCTGCTGCTGATGAGTCAAAATGCAAGTGTGAAAGGGTTAAATATTTTATAAATCTTGCAGGTTGATTTGAAAACCATTTATTTCATTGTGGTATTTCGGTTTCTGCGTGGCCTGATGATGTCCAATTACTGTCATAGCCAAGCATTTAAAAAAAAAATACAATTCGTTTTTTTATTTTGTTTACCCTCGCCGTGCAATATTAACTCTATGGCGAGCAATGAAATACAACTACTAGTACAACTAATATAAACATAATAATAATTAATCCTTACCATGTCTGATATCTTCAAATATCCTGTAGAGAAGACGATGGCGTTCGGAGGTGTTCCTACCGGAAGTAAAAATGCAAACGAGGCTGCTACAGCGGATGGTATCATAAAATACAGAGGGTGCACTGCCAGTTTGATAGCCTGTAAGAAAAACATTTCAGATTTTAGATTTCTTGTGAACTATGCTTTGCTTTAAAAATTTCCAACACACCTACACCTTTTTACAAGTCTTCAGCAGACGACGTTTTGAATTATTGAAGCGAATTTATTCAACAAGAGGCCCATGAGGGCCAATGCTCTACTGGTATGGTTCTTTGGTCATTTTCATGAAGATCGGATAGTAAATGGAGGCTCTTTTGTGTTCACAAGCTGTATTATAGCAATTTTTTTAATTTCATGGGCCATAATCCAGTCTTGCATGGGCGGATCTAGCTGGTTTTCAAAAGGAACCAAGCTCTCATCAATATTTAACTACTATCTAAGTTTGGTGAAGATCAGATAGTAAATGGAGCCTCTATTGTGTTCACATGCTCAATTATAGCAATTTGGACAATTTCAAGGGCCATAATCCAGTATTGCATGGGCGGATCTGGCTGGTTTAGGAAAGGAACCGAGCTCTCATGGATATCTTACTACTGTATAAGTTTGGTTGAGATACAATCAAAAGTGAAGACTATCGTGTTAAAAAGTTCTTTTATAGCAATTTTGACCATTTCAAGGGCCATAATCCAGTCATGCATGGGCGGATCCAGCTGGTTTTCGAAAGGAACCGAGCTCTCATGGATATCTAACTACTGTATAAGTTTGGTTGAGATACAATCAAACGTGAAGACTGTATCGTGTTAACAAGCTCTTTTATAGCAATTTTGACCATTTCAAGGGCCATAATCCAGTCATGCATGGGCGGATCTGGCTGGTTTTCGAAAGGAACCGAGCTCTCATGGATATCTAACTACTGTATAAGTTTGGTTGAGATACAATCAAAAGTGAAGACTGTATCGTGTTAACAAGAAATTGTTTACGGACGCACGGACGCACGCACGCACGCACGCACGGACGACGGACACATCGCCACGACATAAGCCCTTCTGGCCTTTGGCCAGTAGAGCTAAAAATGAGCTAATTCTCCCCTTACCATACTCTTTTCAACTTTATCCGATTATTATGGAATAACTTATAGAGATTTATTTAGATTTTCGTTATAAAGTCTTGATGTTTTTCTAAGTCTTCTGCTTTCGATTATTTTGTATGTAGAGAAGGTTTAAAGCGACATTGACGTTTAATTCGATACTTTATAGATATTTGATTATGAAAACTCAAAATTGCAGAAACTTAAATATTTTATGATTTAAAAAGATAATATACTGTCTTCGTTCTAAATTCTGATTAATATAAGTAATTGAATGCACAGGTTATAAATGAAGAATGTTTTACTGGCGATCCTTTAAAATTGATCACGTTATCTCAAAATTGTGAATCATCAGCATAAAGAATAGAATGTTTTCTTTCCAATCTAGTGAATACAGAATTCAAATTGGACATTTATGGTGCCATGCACGTGTGCAAAATTGACTTTCGAACATCGGACCCGTGTGCAGTTTAAGCTCAGTATTAACCTGTCCACAATCTGGTCAGTAATTTGAGACTTCTCTAGAATATTCTTTAATTATTCATTGGCTGAGCGAGCTTCGGTAGCTCAGTGGTTAGTGACGCGAGATGTCAATTTAGGAGATCTTTCCGACGTTTAATACAATTCAATACGCCTTCCACATTTAGTTTGTAAAGCAGCCAGTTGCTTGGAGGACTGGTGTTAAAATGCCAGGAAACACACGGATAGGTGTACTGGCCGCCATGATGTAGCTGACCAATTATGGAAAACGGCGTAAAACCTCAATCAATCAATCAATAAATAAATCAATCGATCAATCGATCAATCAATGATTCATTGACTTGAATACACAGGCTTTGCTGCATCTACATTGTCGTATTTGTCCCCTTTTCCAGCGATGTTATGGTATAACTAATCACAAACTCACCAGGCTGCCCACTATCGGAAGGAATAACGTGGCTGTTGCTGCATTACTTGTGATATTTGTAATGGCGGCCGTCAAATAGGCGAGAATAGCGGACACCAACCACATAGGGAGTCCGGCAAATACTGTCAGTTGAATACTTATCCACTCCGAAAGACCAGATTTCTGAAAAAATATAATAGGAATTTATCAGTTTTATGGGCGTAATTGTGAAAAACGAACGTTTCAAGTTTTTAATTTTAATATAATGTTTAAGTTTACTCTTTTTTCTTTCGACAGAAGGTCATAGATCCATGTAGTAAGTATAACATATAACAGTAAAATATACAAAAGACACAACTAAACATCAGTATGGTATAAACATGTGCGTACACTAATGTTATATACACGCATATTTGTATGTACATACATACATACATACATACATACTCAATAACATGCATGCTACCATATACATACTGACCATATGCAACTAAGTTTCATAATTGCGAATCGGAAATGAGCAACGCCTGGCGACTAAGGGTCTTATTGCATATCCGCTCAGTGTAGACTCGGATGAGCCTCTTCAATATTAACCCAAATGTTTGAAAGACCTTCTGAATACAAACTAAAAGTGTGACATCACTTGTTGTAGGTCAATGTCACTTTAAAAGGTGACAAAAGGAGTCAACAAGACCGCGACCCTTTAACCCTTTCTCGCACACAGACGAATGCTATGCATCTACAGTAGACTTATGGCCAAATGACTTCTTCTTTTGCCACTATGTTTTTAACTCTTTCAGCGCCAAAGGCAATATTGAGGATTTTGCAAACAATACTGATTCGTAACGAGCTGTCTCACCTGAAATCAGCATTGTTTGCTTTTTATTTATAAAAGTAGTCCAGACTTCACATGAGAATTAGAGACGCCCTATTTTGAATATGGAAGAGTATACTTTAAACAATTTGGCGCTGAAAGAGTTAACAATACGACTTTGTAGAGATTTTCCACATCTTCGATTAGATATTCAAAGGCGATGGCTCTCGATGAGTGGTATGTGTAATAGGGTTATACCTTTTCTACATACAGCGTATGAGACGAATAACGAGAAAACCAACATTTTGGAGTCTGCGTAAAGTATCGACCCGGATCAGCCTAAGCATGCCGCACAGGCTAACCCGGACAGACACTTTTCGCCTCCTGTGGATTTTCTGTTTCAGGAATCATTACTCTATACCCATATTCCTCTGAGACGGAATGTGTCGGCCCGAATTAGCCAGGCTCATCTGGGTCGATACATTACGCTGAGTCCACAGTGTTGGTTTTCTCACGAAACGGCTCATATCTGGAACAGACGACTTTAAAACCATCTGTGCAATAATATGCGAAATCTCTACAAAAGAAAGTATAATAGTAGCAAAGATTGAACACATTTTGGCAAACGGAGAAATGCTCATTATGAGCAATTTCTCATTTGTCCACACTATTTTCAGAGTCGTCTGCTGTAGAGGCGTCAAAAACCGTCTGCATGTGAGAAAGGGTTCATTAACTAATTGAAGGTACTTACACTGCACCCGTCGGCCAGAGCGAACCCACCACCCATAAGTAACAGGACACCCCAAGCCATCTTATCGTTGACGAATTTCCAAGTAAGCAAAGGAATGTATTCATGGTTAGCTATCAACTCGTCACTGTTTCTTCTGGCTGAAATAGACATGAACTTTTGTTAAAATTGCTGAACTCCAGATGGAGATCGAACTTTTGAAATGTTGGAACTTCCGCAAATATTGCTTATAGTGGCAACAAAGTAAGTAATAAAAAGAATAATAGTAGAAATAGAAATAAATAAACTATTTTTGCAGTAAATGTTAAAAACCTGTCAATTGTAGTCATGAAAATGTACACAATTTGGCTTAATGCGTATGTCTACCCCTGTCAAAATAAAGCATACATGATCAATACTTAGATGTTTATGGTACTGGAAAAGTGAAATTATTACTTTAAATTTTGATCCAAGAATTATGATTATAATATTTCAAGTCAACTTTTTGAACAGTTTTAAAAACTTTGACAATAATATCCATTTTCTGGAGTTCAGCACCTTTAACTCTGTTGAAAACGGCGTATAAACACACCAAACATTTCACTGAAGCAGTCACTCCCATGTTCGAAATCGGGTCTTCCATTTCTCATGTAAGGTTTGGCATATTTTAAAAAGCAAACAATAATGATTTCAGGTGTGAGACAGGCTCGTTACGAGTTAACTCCCCTGAATCGATTTTGCTTGCGAAAACCTCATTATTGCCATTGTCGTTGACCCTTTCCCTCATACGACAATTCTGCAGCAGACTACTTTGAACATATTTTGTCAGATAATGGAAAATCTCTATAATTGAATGGATAACCTATGACTAAAAGTGGAAAACATCGTGACAAAAGGAGAAATTGCACGTTTTGTGCAATTTCTTCTTTTGTTACTATGTTTTCAAAAAGCCGTCTGCTGCAGAGGCGTCAGAAAGCGTCTATATGAGGGAAAGGGTTAATTAACAGAGTTAATGAAAGCATTGATAGAACTCGATTGACACAGTCATGACCTTTTAGTTTACCTTTTCTCAAGTAAGATAAAACTACAGCAGACGACATTCAAAACATATGAGGAAATGAGTATAACTATTGACTAGACATGAACACATTGTAGAAGGAAACTAAATAATACCTTTCTTTCTGCCGAATGAGGGCATTTGACTTGGCAATACGAATAGAAGTACAGTCATTAAAATCGCAGCCGTGGAATCCTTTACGTATCTACAAAGACATATATAACATCAGTTTAATGAATAACTCTTTCAAAGAAAATGGCAATATTAAAGTTGTTGCAAACAATACAGATTCAGGTGAATCAGCTCGTAACGAACTGTCTCACCTGAAATCGGCATTGCTTGCTTTGTAGTTATCAAATTATTCCAAAATTATCATTGCATGAACTATGGTATTGACCTATTTTCAACATTGAACAGTCTTTTTGGGGAAACTTAGCGCTGAACGAGTTCAACGAGAATAACTTAAATATGTTTGACAAACAGAATAAAGTCGGTTAAATAGACGATAACAATTCCGGTGTTGTTCGATTTTTGTTACAATAGCATAAGGCTAGGACTGACTTCCGGAATATAAATGGTTTTGCAATGGCAACCGTGTACAATAGTCTATTTGAAAATGACCTACAAGTCATTTAACCCTTTCCCTCATAAGACAATTCTGCAGCAGACGACTTTGAACATATCTTGTCAAAAAATAGAAAATCTCTATAATTGAATGGATAACCTATGATTAAAAGTAGAAACTATTGTGGCAAAAGGAGAAATTGCTCGTTTAGAGCAATTTCTTCTTTTGTCACTATGTTTTCAAAAAGTCGTCTGCTGCAGAAGCATCCGAATGCGTCTGTATGAGGGAAAGGATAAATAAACGGTTAGTACTAATTTATATAACCGTTGACGACGTATAAAAGCCCTTAACCATTTTCCAGCTGCAGACGCATTTTGACGCAATAGCAGCAGACGACTTTTGAAAACAATGTGGCCAAAGGTGAAATTGCTCATGATGAGCAATTTCTCCTTTGGCCACAGTGTTTTCAACTCCATTTAATGATTAACGTGTCATTAATTGAGATTTTTCACATTTTTGATACGATGTTTTCAAAGTCGTCTGCTGTAGATTTGTTTTATGGATGTATGTGGGAAATGGGAATATATTCATTCTCCGATAATAAAACATAATACAAATAAGTAAATGAATAACCAACTTAACAATATTTAAACTATAGACGGGTTACCAAATAGGTTAGAGTAGTCAGGCTGGATTGAACGATACCTATACAAATACATGTATCTCATAATTTACATAAATTTACATAAACAAATTTATACGTGAACATCAAGTATATGAAAAAGAAAAAAAAAATCTGGTTTAGAGTAAACACTGTTTACCGCACTGCATAGCCATTACACTTTGATTGTTGTATACAAACTCCATGTATACCTTTTAGTTGAATTGCTTTTATAGTTCAACGATTGTGTAAAAATTAAACTTTGAGGCAAAAGGAGAAAAGTAGCTCATAAAGTACAATTAAGCTTTTTGCCGCAATGTTTTCAAAAGTCGTCGATTGCATATTCGTTATAATAACTATGCATGTTGGAAACATAATAAAAATTGATTATGTAGAACTGTGATACTTACTTTTCTGGAAATAAAGATCCCCACCCGGGGACGAACACAGGGTTTCGTGTAACCCATAGCACCGCAAGCATCACGAAATCTGTGAGAACTATTTTCTCCGCAAAACTGAAAATTAGTGAACAATAATGAAACAATATATGATCAGCTACCAACAATCTAAAGAATTTGAGATCATTGTCCGCGCGGATTGATCTGAATCTACCTCAGTCACCATTTTTTCAAGAAATTTCTGCAAATCGCAGTTACCTTAGACTGGATAGCACGGATGCATAGGAGCCGTCCCACGAGAAAACCAACATTGAGGACTCTACGTAAAGTATCGACCCGGATCAGCCTAAGCATGTCGCGCAGGCTAACCGGAATAGACATTTTTCGCCTCCTGTGGATTTTCTGTTTCAGGAATCATTACTCTATACCTCTATCCCCCTGAGACGGAATGTGTCGGCCAGGATCAGGCTGCGCGGACTGCGCAGGCTGATCTAGGCCGATACATTACGGAGAGGCCATAATGTTGGTTTTCTCGCGGGCAGGCTGACATGTTTATCCAAATATACACTCTTGACACTCGCACCAGAGGCTGGTTTATCAGCAGAATGGTTGATTGATTGATTGATTGATTGATTGGGGATTAACGTCGTTTTTAACAATTTCTCAGTTATATCACGGCGGCCAGTTCACCTACTCATGCATTTCCTGGTTTTCTCACACCAGTTTTCCACACAACAATCTTTCCAAGCAACTGTCTGCTTTTCCCCCATAGACTTAGCCCATTGGTGGAAGACGAATGACGCGTGTCGCAATGACTTTTGTCAATCGTCGGAAAGAAAGTTGGCCGAGCCGGAGAATGGTTCATATCATCATGTATAACACTGGTCTAGAGTTACCTGCGTCGTACAGCCGAGCCCCGGTAGCTCAGTCGGTAGCGACGCGGGCTGTCAATCCAGGGGTTGTGAGTTCGAATCCCGGCTCGGCCAACATTCTTTCCGACGTCTGACAAAAGTCATTGTGACCTGCGTCATTCGTCTTTCACCAATGGGCTGTTTAACAGTCTATGTGGAAAAAGCAGCCAGTCGCTTGGAAAGTATGTTGTGTGGTGTACTGGTGTGGGAAAACCAGGAAACGCATGAGTAGGTGAACTGGTCGCCGTGATATGACTGAAACATTGTTGAAAACGGCGTTAAACCCCAATCAATCAATCAATATATATTTTACATCGATTGAGAAACAGCTTAAATTAATTACGCTACATGTCTGTCAATCAATCAATCAATCAATCAATCAATCAATCAATCAATAAATCAAAACCTGCGTGGTACCATTACACCATTGGGCCAGGTATACACAAATAATGGCGGAACATTTCGAACATGGTGTATTGATAAGGCTGTAGATACAACCTTTTTGTTTACCAAACCGGTTTAAATTGTTCAAACTCGGTTAGTAGTTTGGTTCATTATTCAAGTATTTGTTCTGAAATATATGCCCTGTACAGGGCTCGAACCTTGGACCTCATGGTCCGAAGGCGAACGCTCTACCACGTCGCTGCGGAATCGATCTGTATAGCGTTGGCTACATATTGATCCATAAATCGAGCTGTATTGGTCAGCTCTAGAGTTTACGGAAATCAATCGTATAGTTTACTGATTTACTATTAACGTCATAGCGATATACAATCAATTCGTCAATTAAGTGCATGCTACTAGTTACTAAAATACAGACTACTTTAACACAGGAAATATAGGGCATAGTCTATTTATTGTATCGATTGATTTGTTAACAAAAACATGTTTGATTAGTTGATTGATGGAGGTTTAATGTCATTTCGCCATTAGTTTAACCAGGTCGGTCAATTCACCATCCCACGTTTGCCCTTCCCCGCAACTGTATTGCCCCGATTATTTGACACGGGAGGGCGGAGCTTGATACAGATCTGCATATCGGTAATCCTTCCACCAAAATGTTTTAACTCCGAACTAAAGCTCGACCTATTTTTCATAGGTTACAACATTTCCAGCCATGATATAATATAGCATATCGAGGGCTTGGTGTGAAACGGTTGTAACTAAAAACCTATTTTGAAAACCCTGGTTTAGGGGCAATTTTGACCCCTTTGTAAACGATGCAAATTTAGGTGCCATTGCTCAGAACGAGCAATGGCACCTAAATTTCCATTGTTTACCAAGCACAATGATTTAACGCTTATTAAGACTTTATGGCGAGGTGATTAACCTTGGTAAAAAAATACAAATTTAAGTTACAACCGTTTCACGCCAAGCCCTCGATATGTGAGAAATAGTTAAAGGACAACTACAGTCCAACCTGTGTTGAAAGACCATCCGTAGGAAGAGAACAATCTGGTCTTTCTCACAGGTGGTCTTTAATTACAGGGTCATTTATCCAGAAAATGCGTAATTGTAATTGAAATTGAAAGTGTGGTTGCTCTAGACAGGGAATTGCTATACAAAGGTGGTATTTAGCACAGGTTTGACTGTATACATAAATTACCAGGTCCTTTCGGAGAGATGAAAAAGAAACAACACATGAATGCTTCAATTCGATTGATAAGCGCATTATTATTTCATGATCATTACTTTAGGTTAAAGTAAAGATTACCCTCTTCATCTTTGACGCAGGCGCGTTCCGGCTACTAAGTATGTAACGGCGTTGACTGTCAATCCAGGGAATGAGAGTTCGAATCCCAGCTCTGCCAACATTCTTTCAAACGTTTGACCAAAGCAAAAACAACAGGTGTCATTCGTCTTTCATCAATGGGTTCACAGTCTATGTGGAAAAGCAGCCAGTCTCTTGAAAAGACCGTTGTGCGGCGTACTGGTGTGAGAAAGCCAGGAAATACATGTGTAGGTAATCTGGCTGCCGTGATATGACTAGAACATTGTCGAGAACGGCGTTTAGCCACAATCAATCAATCGATTCATCACATTTAACGCAAAGTAATTTTTTCAACACATTCGGAAATTGAGATATATCTCAAAGTGAGCAGTTATATCTTAATTATCTTCCTTATTTTATAGTGCAACATAAATATGTGATGTTACAATATTTACCTCAGTGGTCCAAGTTTTAAATATTCATGTCTTAAGTGAGTTTTGACTCTCGAATAATCGTCGTCCGACTTAACACAGCAGAAACATCTGAAAAGAAAGAAAGACAATTTTTACCAATTCACATTTATAGTTATCCTTAACTAGAACTGTGAGTGAACTCACAAAAGGATACCCCCCGTTGCGCTTACAAGACATATGGACAGACAGATGGACGGATATATTTCCGACCGGGATAATCTTAATTCACGCTCATTCTCAGGTTGTGTACTGCAACTGTGTACAGTTTCATTAGAATCGGTCCAGCCGTTAAGGAGGAGTTGCGCTTACAAGACATATGGACAGACAGACGGACGGACGGACGGACAGGGTGATTCCTATATACCCACCCCCCCCCACACACACACAAAAAAAAACTTTGTTTGCGGGAGGTATAACAATTCCCTGAATGTTAAGATCAAATTTACGCCTGCGATGTTTGATATAGCAGGCGACTCATATCCGGCAAATGTTTACGTAAATGGAATTGCGTACCTATTCAGAACTCTCTCTGATCGGGAGTTACCTGCCCCTACCATTACATTAACGGGTCAGACACATATGACTTGGTGCAGCAATAAAAAAGGCTATAGAGACAACCTGTTTGTTTGATCTTTCAATCTCAGAAAGTGGTTTACTTCATTATGCGTATATTGATTCCAAACATCAAGTTATATTTGTCCTTGAGAGTTAACGAAAATCAATTGTATATTTACTTATTTAAAACTCTTCAGCGCCAAAGGCAATATTGAGGATTTTGCAAACAATACTGATTCAGGTGAGTCAGCTCGTAACGGGCTGTCTCACCTGAAATTAGCATTGTTTGCCGTTGAGTTATCAAAATAGTCCACACTTTTATTACATGAGAAATGGTGACGCCCTATTTTGAACATGGAAGAGTCTACTTTTAACAATTCGGCGCTGAAAGAGTTAACTTAATATGCGACAACGATATATAAGGCTAGGTGACTAATCAAGTCGCCATTGCTGTTTCATGCCAGACGTACTTAGATTTGGGGTTAACTGCGTTTTCAATAATATAATGAAATTAAGTACAACTTCTCGAATGTTCACCGATTCTTTCAATCTTTACCCTTTCACACATACGTCAAATTTGCAGCGGACGATTTTGACCACATGTAGGCAAAATTATGAAAATCCTGTCTATATATATCAGTATAATTATTGAATAGAGCCGAACACATTGTAGCAAAAGATGAAATTGCTCATCATGTTTTCAAAATTCGTCTGCTATAGAGGCGTTAGAAAGCGTGTATATGTGGGAAAGGCTTAACGAATCATAAGCCTGTTAGCTTTTCGGCGTGTGATGAATACCGTGGATTAAAGAAAATAAAAAACACTCAATTGGTACCTACCGACAGAGACGCCTGACAAGTCTATGTATAGACAGTCCAACCTGTGTTTAAAGACTACTCATGGGAAGAGAACAATAAGGTCTTTGATCACAGGTGGTCTTTAATTGCAGGGTCATTTGTACAGAAAATCAGCTTTTGGGAAACTAAAAGTATGGTCTCTGTAGACAGGGAATTGCTATTCCAAGATGGTACGATTGCTAAATGACGTCATAGTTATGTCTTCAGCCATGTCGTGAGCATTGTCAGTTATTATTATTACAATATACTTATGATTGATTGATTGGGGTTTAACGCAGTTTTCAACAAATTTTCAGTTATATCACGGCGACCAGTTCACCTACTCATGCGTTTCCTGGTTTTTCCACACCAGTACACCCCACAACATACCTTCCAAGCAACTGGCTGCTTGTCCACATAGACTGTTAAACAGCCCATTGGTGAAAGACAAATGACCTATGTTGAGAGACGATTCTTTTGAATACCCAAAACAAAAGTTGAGTAAGAAGATAAATTACATTGCTAATTGTAATGTTTGAATATTTGAATAAAATATAAAAACTAAAAAAAAAAAAAAAAAAAAAAAAAAAAGTAAGAAGATAAATATATAGATGGGAAAAGATAAGTTTACTCATCCGTATAAAGCCCTCTGATAATGTACCTACTTTTTGCCCAAGGCATAGACTTGCAGCCATATCCAGGTTGCCATGAAACAGGTAAACGATAGGGGTATCCCGACTATCAGCCAGTTGGCGAACGTTATAGCCGAGTCCAAGTTGTATTCGGCATATAATCTGGAAATAATCAAACAGACAAACAAACATTAATATGCGAAACAGTTCAAGTTTGCGTTTGTGAGTAATGTCGGTTAAAATGACCAGTCTGATCTTGGTCTACATTGTTCGCTTCTTCAAACTTGTCTTAACCCTTTCCCCCATACGACAATTCTGCAGGAAACGAATTTGAACATATGTTGTCAAAACATAGAAAATCTCTATAATGGAATAGATTACCTATGACTAAAAGTGGAAAACATTGTGGCAAAAGGAGAAATTGCTCGTTTTGAGCAATTTCTTCTTTTGTCACTATGTTTTCAAAAAGCCATCTGCTGCTGCAGAGGCGCCAGAAAGCGTCTATATGAAGAAAAGGGTTAAGCATCTACAACGGACTTTCCTCATCTTGTCACAATGTTGTTTCAAATTCCTTTTCATAATCGTACATTCTTTGATGGACATTGTCCATATTTTAGCTTAGATGTTTTGGAAGTCGTCCGCTCGATGTCTGCTTCCTGGAGACCTTACCAGTACTCGCGCCGTTTGTGTGGAAAACCCAAAAGGCAGAACCCGCTCATCACGGGATACGAACCCAGAACCTTTTGTACCAGAGGCCCACGCTCTACCACTGCAACACTGTCTTCCATAACAGTTTAGGTCGCTTATAGAGGACAACACGGGCTAAAATAGTAAACTTTTGATACTTACATATCAGCTTGTCCTTTCAGTATAATATTGGGCGGAGTTCCTGTCAGTGTGGCCACGCCCCCACAATTAGCGGCGTAAGCGACACACAGTGCGAATGTCCTTGCAAGGGCGTCAAATTCCTTATTCCCTTCGTTGTTGTTGTCTTTGTCTCGGGCCCGATTTGTTCGTGCCATCGGGCTGTAAATAGATCGCAACATTTCTTTATCTAATTATTTAGTATAGTTGGTGTAACTTCACAGCGGAATTGCATCCGACCATAGTACCCTAAAAATGTTAAAGTAGCACTTCTCCTTAACTCTTTCAGCGCCAAAGGCATATAAAGGTTTTTTGCAAACAATGCAGATTCAGGTGAGTCAGCTCGTAACGAGCTGTCTCACCTGAAATCAGCATTGTTTGACTTTTATTGATCAAAATAGTCCACAACTTTTAATACATTATAAATGGAAACGCCCGATTTTGATCATGGAAGGCTCTACTTTATACAATTTGGCGCCGAAAGAGTTAACTGTTTCGTTCAGATGAGAAGTCAAAAAAGAAAAAAACATTTCAGTGCATTTATTTGTGATCAGATGAATGGTTTCAGGGGAGACATTATTAAATGGCAACCGGATTTCGTTATCGAATAGCATCCTTTGACCAATTGTATTCCTGTGAAGTTTGGTTGAAATTGACTTAGTCGTGAAGGAGGGGTTGCTGTTTAACGCTTTCCCGACGACTTTGAAATCATATTGGCTAAAATACGAAAAACATCTTAAACCGCCAAATTGAAACCGATTATTGAAAACGATTGAAAACGTTTTGACACTAAGAAGAATTGCTCGTTTTGAGAACTATCTGTAACAACATTTTCAAATGTCGTCTTCTACAGAAAAAAATATTCTATTTGAGGGAAAGCGTAAAATAAATTATTGACGACGGACATAGCGAGGGCTTGGCGTGAAACGGTTGTATCTAAAATTGGTATATAAGCGTAAAATCTTTTTTCTTGGTAAACAAAGGACATTTAGGTGCCATTGCTCGTTCTGAGCAATGGCACATTAATTTGCATTGTTTACAAAGGGGTCAAAATTGCCCCTAAACCAGGGTTTTCAAAATAGGTTTTTAGTTACAACCGTTTCATGCCAAGCCCTCGATATGGTGATCATAAGAGTTCCCCTTTAGAACTTCATGTTTAGCAGAACTTAAAGATGAATACTCCAAGTGTGTACTAGCTTACCTGTAGATAGCTATACCTGAATATGCAATAAAACTAATATACAGCTTACAAAATTCATTATTTATGTATTAGAAGATAGTTTGGGCTTTAGGCATATACTACCCATAAATGTATTGACTTGACTTGATACTAAAATAAAAACAAAAACACCTAAACAAACATGCAACATTTTGGTAAAGCTACAAACTAAATTTACGATTTCATTACAAATAATTTGTAATTATTACTTGAATATTGATTTAATTCGAATTTCGTCGCATCTGCAGCTGTTGACATTAGGAAACATTGTGGCAATAGTAGAAATTGCCCATAATGAGGAGTTTGTCCTTTTGGAACAATAAGTAGAACGCTATTCAATACTCTATGCCAAATAACAAGGAATACAATACGTCGTTGTGAAAGCGGACAAAATAAACTATTAAATCCGATTACAATAGGATTAAATCAGTTAAGCTGACTAAAGTCACAAATGACATAAAGTGATTGAAACTAAATAGGTCAAATAGCACATAGAAGTACAATAGCATTTTCAAATAACTAATCATGACTCTGATATACACGGCATGCGACAACTTTAAAGGTCAAATAGCACATAGAAATACAATAGCATTTTCAAATAACAAATCATGACCCTGATATACACGGCATGCGACCACTTTAAAGGTTAAATAACACATAGAAGTACAATAGCATTTTCAAATAACTAATCATGACCCTGATATACACGGCATGCGACCACTTTATAGGTTAAATAACACATAGAAGTACAATAGCATTTTCAAATAACTAATCATGACCCTGATATACACGGCATGCGACAACTTTGAAGGTCAAATAGCACATATAAATAGAATAGCATTTTCAAATAACTAATCATGACCCTGATATACACGGCATGCGACAACTTTGAAGGTCAAATAGCACATAGAAATGCAATTAGCATTTTCAAATAACAAATCATGACCCTGATATACACGGCATGCGACAACTTTGAAGGTCAAATAGCACATAGAAATACAATAGCATTTAAAAACAAGAGGGCCATGATGGCCCTGGATCGCTCACCTTAATTATACAATGTACTGCAATGCAAAACACATCAAGACAATTATTCTGAATGCATCCTCCACAGTGTTAACAATATTTTCCTTCATTTTGCCTAGTGATCTATATTTTTTTTACCTGATATGACCCATATTCCTACATGGACTAGATATCATTAAGACAACATACTGACAAAGTTTCAACTTGCTCAAAGTAAAAATGCGGCCTCCGGAGTTTGAACAATATTTTCCTTTATTGACCTAGTTTCTGATCCAATATGACCCATATTCGAACTTGACCTAGATATAATTCAGACAAACATTCTGACCAAATTTCAAGCTGCTGAAGCAAAAAATGTGGCATCCAAAGTGTTCACAAGATTTTCCTTCAATTTGATCTAGTGACCTAGTTTTTGACCCGGCATGACCCATATTCGAACTTGGCCTAAATATCATTCAGCTCAACATTCTGAACAAATTTCAAGCCGCTGAAGCAAAACATGCGGCTTTTACAGAGTTAACAAGATTTTCCCTTAATTTGGCCGTGTGACCTAGTTTCTAATCCAATATGGCCCATATTTAAACTTGACCTAGATATCTTTAAGACAAACATTCTGACAAAATTTGGCCTAGGGATCTAGTTTTTGACCCGGCATGACCCATATTCGAACTTGGCCTAGATATCATTCAGCTCAACATTCTGAACAAATTTCAAGTTGCTGAAGCAAAATATGCAGCTTCTACAGAGTTAACAAGATTTTCCCTCAATTTGGCCTAGTGACATAGTTTCTGACCCAATATGACCCATATTTGAACTTGACCTAGATATCTTTAAGACAAACATTCTGACCAAATTTCAAGTTGCTGAAGCAAAAAATGCGGCATCCAAAGTGTTAACAAGATTTTCCTTCAATTTGATCTAGTGACCTAGTTTTTGACCCGGCATAACCCATATTCGAACTTGACCTAGATATTTTTAAGACAAACATTCTGACAAAATTTCAAACTGCTTAAGCAAAAATTGCGGCCTCTGGAGTGTTAACAAGATTTTCCTTCAATTTGGCCTAGTGACCTACTTCTTGACCCGACGTGACCCATGTTCGAACTTGACCTTCATATCATTAAGACAAACATTCTGATAAAGTTTAAACATGCTCAAGTTGAAAATGTGGCCTCTAGAGTGTTAACAAGATTTCGCTTCAATTTGACCTAGTGACCTCGTTTTTGACCTCATATGGCCCAGTTTCGAACTTGTCCAAGATTTTATGGAGATGAACGTTCTGATAAACTTTCATGAAGATTGGATGCAAAATGTAGCCTGTAGAGTGTTAACAAGCTCAAATGTTGACGACGCACGACGCACGACGCACGACGCACGACGGACGGACGCCGGACAAAATGTGATCCCAATAGCTCACCTTGCACTTCGTGCATAGGTGAGCTAAAAACTAATCATGACCCTGATATACACGGCATGTGACCACTTTAAAGGTCAAATAACACATAGACACAATTATTTTCAAATAACTAATCATGACACCGTTTGAAAATACGTCGGAAAAGGAGAAATATATTAAATGTATTTCCCCTTTACCACACTGTAGTTCATTCTTTTCTATAACATAATTTGAATTCATTCCTTTTTTTAGATGTTTTTATTTGGTTTTTATTAAGATTACATATCACATCAGGCAGAGACATATAAACATAAGCCTTTGAATATGTCTCTGGTTAAATGTGTTATGTATAAAACCGTTTACCTGATGCAGAGACATATAAATACATGTGTATATGTCTCTGATTTAACCTTTTCCCCACATATAGACGCATTCTAACACCTCTGCAGCAGACGACTTTTGAAAACAGTATGGCAAAAGGAGAATTTGCTTATAATAAGCAATTTCTCCTTTTGCCCCAATGTATTTAACTCTTTTTAGTTAATTATATTAACATTTATATAGTTTTTTCATATTTTTGCCAAAATCTTTTCAAAGTCAGGGGCGTAGCTCCCTTTAGGCACTGTAGGCACGTGCCTACACATGTTTTCTAAAAATGCCCCAAAATGCAGCTGCGGCAATACACATCTGCGTAATGTATCGACCAGATCAGCCTGCGCTGTCCGCGCAGACTGATCCGGCCGACACATTACGTCTAAGGGGGGATAGATAGAGTAGTGATTCCTGAAACAGAAAATCCACAGGAGTCGAAAAGTGTATAACCGGGTATGCCTGTGTGGCATGCTTAGGCTGATCCGGGTCGATACTTGACGCAGAGTCCACACTGATGATTTTCTCACGAGACGGCCTACACATTGAGTATTGCCAAGCTACGCCCCTGAAAAACGTCTTCAACAGATTTGTTGTCTGTGGGAAAGGGTAACTAAGGTTATCACTGATATGTATATGATTTATAAAGGTGTTTCAACAAATGGAGATCTGAATCGTTCAAGTGAGACAATCTAACTTTCCAGTCTAATATTTTGTCTTCTCACTCATTTTCTCTTTGCACAGCTACCAGAGACGTCCATCATTGCAAGCCATGGGTAATTTGTCCATTACATTATCATAATTACTTATGGGAATGCTAATGTACGAAGTAGCCTTGGCTAGCGAAGATGAGAGACGTCAGGCACTAATTGTAATTTTGAAAGAATTTTGAAAGAGAACTTTCGTGTGAAATTTAGTGAATATATAATATGTTGTTTAAAGTAATTGTTAATTGTTCATGTAGGACGGACGAAGGTTGGCAAAGGGTGATCTACAAAAGCCCACATTGAGCACAACAATGTGGTCGGGTGAGCAGCTAAAAACAAAAACAACAAATAAAAACCTTACACGGATACATAAATCAAAGATCAGAATGTGTATTATATGTAACCCGTTTGATATCAGGTCCAGACAAGGAAAGGTATAGAGAATACAGCATGTAGCACTTAAATAATAATGTATAAACGGAAAAAAAATCATGAAATATTTAAAGTATCAAAAATAATCTTGTTCGTGTAATAAAATTACACTTTCACTGAAATTGCCGAGTGCGAAAATGGAAAATAATGCTTTCTTCCGGTTTCCCGCGATGACGTCATCGTGGAGACCAGTTTGGTTTTCAATATGGCGGATAAATAACATAACGAAGATTCAGCTTAATATTAACACTACCAAACCATATGATCTGGGTAATCACAAGAATCGTCTCATTAAGTACCCACAACATATGGTTAGATGGTCAAATACGGATTTCAGAACATGCAAAACGCCCCTAATCTAGAGCTCTGCGGGTTTGGTTTACATAGATCGCTAATGTTAAATAATACAAATTCCATCACCTGTGAGTCAAGTTAACCCTTTCAGCGCCAAATTGTTTAAAGTAGACTCTTCGATGTTCAAACTCGGACGACTCTATTTTCATGTTATAGGATTTTTGGAACATTTGTATAACTCACAGCCAAAAAATGCAGATTTCAGGTGAGACAGCTCGTTACGAGCTGACTCATCTGAATCTGTATTGTTTGCAAAAAGCTCAATATTGCCTTTGGCGCTGAAAGAGTTAAAATAACGAAAAGCTCTAATACAACAAAATGGAAGACATGCAATATATGACGAAAGAAAGAACAGTACATATGCTAACAGTAAAGAACACTATATATAATTTGGCAAGGATTACCGTGTCTCCTTTGTAAATGAGTTTCGTCTAGCCATCTTTAAGGTCTAAACAGAGAACAAGATGAGGGGCAGTAAACTGGTCTTGTCCAACAACATCTCTGTTATTACTCACAAAAAACACTATGGTGTGATTACTCGAAAGAATCGTCTCGCCAAGACGATTCTTTCGAGTACCCACAACATAGGGTTGGAGTGACGAATAAGCATTTCAGAACATATAAAATACCCCTTATATATAAGCTCTGTCTAAACAAAACTCCGATTTGACTTCATATGTGCATATTAATTATGGGGTTATACTTCCAGTAATTTGTCAAAAGATGCATCAATGACTTAATTACATATAGACAGACAGTTAATATTCTGACGTGACTGTGAGGACGCAAAGACTCGCATGCGTCTTCACTGTACGCAGATATATGCATTAAGACCGCAACTCGCTAGACGTAACTCATTTATATTCCATGGAGTCAGACAGGGAAGGTACTTGTAATATCCCCTGTTTGTGTACAGACGCGCTCGAGTCATCACAATCTGCAGGATGAGATTCATCTTTCTTAACCATTTCCGAAACAACGTCTTAACATATAACAACATAGTGTACAACTACTGAGTAGTAGAAATCCAAAAGAGACACTGTTTATTTTTAGTAATTAATAATTTTTGCCACATTTTTTGCTACGTACGTATATATGTTAAACACTGTTTCAGTTTTTGGAAATGGTTTAAGAAAGGTTTTGACACAAACAAATCGAGAGAGACTCTTCAAACGGAACTGACGTAGGAAACCATGTGATCCTTGCCATCAAACTAGAATATCTACGTCACGGAACACCTTGAATAATTTTGTAAATTTTGAAACATGAATGCAGTTGTTTTTTGTAAATAATATCATAACCGAAATGTGATACAATGCACTATTTAAAGAATTCCTACTATGTCGACGGTCACGAGTATTATATACTGCCGCAACAGTTACACAGACGTATCAGACCATCTATTTAAATCTTTCAACGCCGAATTTCCTAAATTAGACTGTTCCATGTTCGAACTCGGGCGATTCCAATTGTCATGTTATAAGAGTTTTGGAATATTGGAACTAAAAGGCAAACACTGCTGATTTCAGGTGAGACAGCTCGTCAAGAGCTGACTTATTTGAATCTGTTTTGTTTGCAAAAAACCTCAATGGTGCCATTGGCGCTGCAAGAGTTAATATACTACGTTTAGTCCGGACTGTGTTTGATTTTCATTTCTTACAACAGCTAGCGTTTCCGCAAGCCATTATTTTCATGATTCATAACTTTATATCATAGTCTTTAGATTTTCAATTACAATCAGTCTAAAATGAGTTAAAATCCATTCAAATGCATATCTTATGCGTACAGAAAAGTTAAGGTGTTCCGTTGTTGGTTATATTTTACACATTAAGGACATAAATACATAAATACTTAAAGAACTTGGTGGCTAGATAAGCTGTCTGTTTATTCACCTTTCTTGTTTAACCGGTCCAGTAAGCAGAGCCGTCGATGCAAAATCTTGAGGATTGGTCGAGCCGATTGATGCATCACTATTAATTCTAGGAAAGCTTGAAAACATAAAACACAGAAGAAAATAGAATGATGTTTTATACTCGAATGAGAAACTATCTCCCTGATGAAATGCAGAATTAGTGAGAAGCTGACGAAGGTTTTTTTTTAACCCTTTTCCACACATACAAGAAATATGTAGTGGATGACTTTGAAAACATTTAATAAAAACATGAAAACTTGCTATAAATTAATGAAAAATTTCAGAATGAAACTGTAAACATTGAGACAAAAGGAAAATTGCTCATCATGAGCAATTTCCCTTTGCCACAATGGTTTTTTCAAAAGTCGTCTGCTGCAGGGGCGTCATGCAGCAACCTTTTGACGGATGTACAGCAGACGACCTTTGAGTATACACGTGGAGAGGATAAATAGCTCATGAAAAGCAATTTCTCCCTTTGTAACAATGTTTTTCAACACTTTTCGATCATTTAACCTTTTCATTTTAAGAGATTTTCACACATGTTTGCATAGACCTTTTAAAAGTCGTCTACTGCAGATAAGTTGTATGCGGAAAAGAGCGAGATTTTGCTCGAAGCAAGTATTGGTAATGTTAGCTAGGTTAAAGAATATGAAATGTCTTTGCCCAGAGAAAGATTTCTTTTTTGTTGTGATATCCATTTTTTTTAAAAAAAAAATGAGAAAAACAAAAACAAACAAACAACAAAAAAACGTAGCAAATACCAATTAAAAAACTGATGTTACTACAATGGCGATCCACTATGACAATCAGAAATGAAAATGATATAATGTAATTGCATTGCATTTTACTACAATTAATACACGAATAGAAACAACGTCAAAGAATTCACTGCAAACAGAAAGGAATGACACATTTAGGTTGTAGTTGAGAACAATACATTATATTATAATGAACTGTTAGGGGCTATTTGCCCTGCGTCATACGATAACAGACCTACATGACTTTTGAGAGCAGATTAGCGACGAGCAACGTAATTTACCCCTTTCCCACATACAGCAAATCTGCAGCAGACGACTTTGAAGAAATTTACTCTCAAATATGGAAAGTCTCTATAAATGAAAGAACCAGTCACGTGACTGATTTGAGGGTCATATGAGTTATATTACGTTATGGTGTCGTATTATTATAATTTAAATTACATGTCCCAGCAAATATCATTCTCAAATAAATTATTCACCAGAATGGCACCTGTTGTTCTTGGCGCCCATTATAAAGCATATTATGACGTCATTAAAATAGTACCGTGTGCAACCTTTGCGTATTCTATTAACCGGGTAACAGTTATTCAAACCGCATCTATGTCATTTCGGGATCGTATTGACAGTGCTAATCACAATCGGAATACCTCGGTGATGAATGCTTCACCAATGAAGGATTACGGAATTACCCGAGAAGTTCCGATTGTGCTAATCACTGGCAGCCATTATAAAGCATGTTGTGACGTCATTAGAATAGTACCGTGTGCAACCTTTGCGTATTCTATTAACCGGGTGACAGTTATTTTAACCGCATCTATAGCGTTTCGGGATCGTATTGACAGTGCTAATCACTGGCAGCCATTATAAAGCATGTTGTGACGTCATTAGAATAGTACCGTGTGCAACCTTTGCGTATTCTATTAACCGGGTGACAGTTATTCAAACCGCATCTATGTCGTTTCGGGATCGTATGGGCAGCGCTAACACACTGGCACCAGACCAACACTCTGATCTAATAGTAACTTGTGATAACAAATGAGCATTTTTCTTTTTCAACTCTAACGGTTATATTACAATGGAAAAAAACCCCAATGAAATTCTGTTTTTAGCCCTTACGCCTTACATTTGTAAACATATCTATGAGCCGTTCCACGAGAAAACCAACATTATGGACATTAATATATCAACCCAGATCAGCCTGCGCAGTCCGCGCAGGCTAATCCGGGCCGACACATTCCGTCTAAGGGTAAAAGAGGTATAGCGTAATGATTTCTGAAACAGAAAATACACAGGAGGCGAAACGTGTCTGTTCGAGTTAGCCAGCGCGGCATGCTTAGTCTGATCCGGGTTGATACTTAACGCAGCGTCCAAAATGTTGATTTTCTCGTTGAACGGCTCATATATATATATACATACAGAAAGAACCATAGTAAGCCTATGCGTGTTTCAAAAGTGCTAAAAAATAAAAAAAAATAAGAGAAGAAATTTGGTAAAAACAAATCGATCACATTTTAATATTACATGTACATCAGTTTGTTACTCCGGTGCCAGTGTGTTAACTTAAAGACTCCCCGAGCCTATGCATCTTAGCAATCTCATCAGAACTTTCACTGTCCATCTCCTTGTAATACAGACTATGCGTAATGTATCGACCCAGATGAGCCTATGCAGTCCGCGCAGGCTAATCCTGACAGACACATTCCGTCTCAAGGGGATAGATGCATAGAGTAATGATTCCTGAAACAGAAAAACACACAGGAGGCGAAACGTGTCTGTCCGGGTTAGCTTGCGCGGCATGCTTAGGCTGGTCCGGGTCAATAATTTACGCAGAGTCCACACTGTTTGTTTTCTCGTGTTGAACAAATAAAACTAGAAGTGTAGCCCATAGTAGTTCAATTACTATGTAAAATTAAATCCTGCTAAATCAGAGAGTCGATAAGATCCCGAATGACACTCATCTGAACAGTAGCTGCAAAAATATGATAGCACCAAGCATCTTCCCAACGTCAGGGAAGATATCCCTTTGATAAAATGTGCACATATTTAACCCACCTTTCCCTCATACAGACGCGTTCTGACGCTTCTGCAGCGGACGATCTTTTAAAAGCATTGTGGCAAAAGAAGAAATTGCTCATAATGAGCAATTTCTCCATTTGCCACAATGCTTTCAACTTAATTCAATAAATAAACTTTCATTCATTGAGATTTTCCATATTTAAGCGTTTTTTTTCCCCAAAGCCGTCTGTCGCAGATTTGATGTTTGAGGGAAAGGGTTAATATCGAGAGCGTTCCTTCCAATACATCAAGACAAATAAATAAATAAGAGAACAATTAAAAGAAAAAAAGAAAACCCTAGAAGAAATAGAACACTCAGACGCTTGCTGGATGCAGTCCCTCCAGACTCTTTGAAGACCCATATTGTCGTTTTAACTGTGGTGCATGTATGCACGGTGTATATATATATATATATTAAGTCAGTGTACAAAATTACTACAGTAACATACCCTTCGTTTCCTCTTACGGGTAGCCTGAAAAAGGTAAACAAAACATTGAATTATTTAACTACTGGAAATAATTATAACAATCCCACACGACGATCAAACTAAATTAATTAAATATCATTTTCATTATTATCATAATTTATTTGCTCACTCATTTATGTATTCATCTTAATTATCCTGTTGGAGATCGATAAATAAACACAATTTGAAGTTAACTTAACAAACAGTATGAAAATTAAAAGTCGTTATGCAGTTCAATGCTTCAAATAGTTTTGTTTTACTTGTGTTTTACGCCGTTTTCAACATTATTTCAGTACTATATAGAGATTTACTGACTTTCTTTATAGAAGTTTATGAAGTTGTGGCATCTTCAATAATCAAGCGCAAAAAGCAGTTAAATCCATTTGGGAACTGTGGATGATTTCTGATCACAGAGATTACACTAGGTTCCAAGGCAGTATAAACTAATAATAATAATAATAATAACAATAATATGAATGATAATAACAATCATAATCATAATACAAAGTAAATAAAAAAACTACTACTACTACTAATACTACTACTAATAATAATATGATTAATACATATATTAATAATAATATTTAAACGTTGTTCTGTTTTTTTTTCATTATTAACTCTCTCACTTTCGCTCTCAATGTGTGCCATAAATGCCTTTAGTGCGGGCATGCTGACCTATTTTAACGATACCTGAGATCAATGTTACATATAGAACAATACAGATATCACCCCGTATTAACCTAAACCTAAGATTATATTGATACACCTTTGCCTTCATTAATCTTTCTAAAGTAAACAAATCGAGGGCTTGGCGTGAAACGGTTGTAACTTAAATTGGTATTTTTTTTACCAAGGTTAATTACCTCGCCATAAAGTCTCTTTAAGCGTTAAATCATTTTACTTGGTAAACAATGGAAATTTAGGTGCCATTGCTCGTTCTGAGCAATGGCACCTAAATTTGCATTGTTAACAAAGGGATCAAAATTGCTCCTAAACCAGGGTTTTCTAAATAGGTTTTTAGTTACAACCGTTTCACGCCAAGCCCTCGAACTATTAAACAAGAGGGCCATGATGGCCCTGGAATCGCTCACCTGATTTTTTTTTCACTTTAGCTATATAAGCCCCGCCATCTGGCAGACATAGTTTCCGACCAATCGACTTGGCTTGAAGGAATCTGATAGAGGGTCACCCTAGGAACATTTCTACAAAATTATTTGAAAATCGGCCTGACACTTTTGGAGGAGAAGATTTTTTAAGTTTTCACTATAGCTATAAAAGGCAAAATAGCCCCGACCCCTTGTGGCCATGTTTTTTGACCAATCAACATGGCTTGAAGGAATCTGATAGAGGGTCATCCAAGGAACATTTCTACAAAATTATTTGAAAATCGGCCTGACACTTTTGGAGATGAAGATTTTTTAAGTTTGCACTATAGCTATATAAGGCAAAATAGCCCCGCCCCCCCCTGGCGGCCATAATTTTTGACCAATCAACATGGCTTAAAGGAATCTGATAGAGGGTCATCCGAGGAACATTTCTACAAAATTATTTGAAAATCAGCCAGACACTTTTGGAGGAGAAGATTTTTTAAGTTTTCACTATAGCCGTATAAGGCAAAAAAGCCCCGCCCCCCCTGGCGGCCATGTTTTTCGACCAATCAACATGGCTTCAAGGAATCTGATAGAGAGTCACCCAAGGAACATTTCTACAAAATAAGTTCAAAATCTGCCAACCAATTTGGGAGGAGAAGAATTTTGAAGTTTTTTTCGTTTCGTTGCCATGGAAACCAGAATTCTGCATGGATCCCAATAATTTGAAGGAATTCTGGTGAGGTCATTGAGAGGATGCTTTCTGTGAAGTTTCATCCCAATTGACCCACTGGTTACTGAGGAGAAGATGTTGAAGATTTTTTAAGTTTTCACTATAACCATAAAAGGCAAAATAGCCCCGCCCCCTGGCGACCATGTTTTTCAACCAATCAACATGGCTTGAAGGAATCTGATAGAGGGTCACCCAAGGAACATTTCTACAAAATTATTTGAAAATCGGCCAGACACTTTTGGAGGAGAAGATTTTTAAGTTTGCACTATAGCCATATAAGGCAAAATAGCCCCCACCCCCCCCCCCCCCCCCCCCCCCTGGCGGCCATGTTTTTCGACCAATCAACATGGCTTGAAGGAATCTGATAGAGGGTCACCCAAGGATCATTTCTACAAAATAATTTGAAAATCGGCCTGACACTTTCGGAGGAGAAGATTTTTTAAGAATTTTGAAGTTTTTTTCATTTCGTTGCCATGGAAACCAGAATTCTGCATGGATCCCAAAAATTTTAAGGAATTCTGGTGAGGACATTGAGAGGATGCTTTCTGTGAAGTTTCATCCCAGTTGACCCACCGGTTACAGAGGAGAAAATGTTGACGGACGACGGACGACGGACGACGGACGACGGACGACGGACAACGGACGCCGGACATAGGGCGATCACAATAACTCACCCTGAGCACTTCGTGCACAGGTGAGCTAAAAATGCGGAAAACAATGAGACGTAATATAATATGAGAACAGCCATTCTAACGCATATTGATGTTTCGTGTCTGTTTTGTTTTGTTTGATGTCACTAATAACTACTACCTTTTCCCATTAAATTGCGATAATTACCTTTCAAATAACATGAAATTACTTTAGATATGTTCTGAACCCTTTCTCACATACAACAAATCAGCAGCAGACGAAGTTAAAAACATCTAGACAAAAATAGGAAATATTTCTATAACTGATAGTTTAATTATTGAATAGTGTTGAACACATTATGGCGTCTGCTACACGTATTGGCGTCAGAAAGCGTCTACATGAGGGTTAATTTACACCATCACTGAACTTATGGTTCTTTATACTTGCTGTTTCTCAGAAAAAGGGGAATCATGAAATCCATACTTGTAAGAAGACCGAGCAATAACTTCTATTGTCACAATCTTTCTCTACGCAATTACTTCTATTGTCACAATCTTTCTCTACGCAATTACTTCTATTGTCACAATCTTTCTCTACGCAATTACTTCTATTGTCACAATCTTTCTCTACGCAATAACTTCTATTGTCACAATCTTTCTCTACGCAATTACTTCTATTGTCACAATCTTTCTCTAAGCAATTACTTCTATTGTCACAATCTTTCTCTACGCAATTACTTCTATTGTCACAATCTTTCTCTACGCAATTACTTATATTGTCACAATATTTCTCTACGCAATTACTTCTATTGTCACAATCTTTCTCTACGCAATTACTTCTATTGTCACACTCTTTCTACGATATTCAATAATTACACTTTCATTTATGGAGTTTCCCCTGATGACTTCAAATTCATTTTGCTGTTAGACTTTTTGAAAACATAGTGACAAAAGAAGAAATTGCTCAAAACGAGCAATTTCTCCTTTTGACACAACGTTTTCCACGATACTGTTGGAAAGGGTTAAATGTAAGCCCGTCAATGGGTTAAGATTCAATCGGAATGTTGTGAACAGTGAAGGTCCAGACTAGTCTGTCCATTCGCACAACCTGTAACGTAACTAGCATATAAATAATCAAAATATGATCAAAATCTACACCAGTTCACGTATTATTTACACAACTTGTAAATCAAAGCGCTAAAAGCGCTAATGGTATAGGGGCATATGTAAGTTGAAAATATATGGCATAGATAATATGGACAAACATTGTTGAAACAATAAACAATGACCTTTAAAACAAACCAAACCAAAATTGTGTGAAGCAACACATACTGCCTGCCAATAACATATACCTTATTTATCAAAGTTTGACCCTTTTCTTGTATAAAATAAATAAATCAGGAAGGACAAAAGATTGACAAAAAAACCGAGCAGCGACCCGTAATTAAAATATTTCTAGTTCAGAAATCACTAAAGATCCACAATGTATATTGTAATCATGCTGATAAATGAAAGACAATCGAAAGCATGCTAGAGTTATGTTTCTTTTTGCACTGCACATCTGTAGCTCAGAGTTCCCTATACACTAAGTCTTAAATTGATACATTGGACATCTATTGAGACAATAACCGAAGAAATGAAAAGAATGAGTTTACACCTAAAAAACAGATCATATTTGTGTTCAAAATATTGTATCGATCTCCTAATCCCAATGTATACGTGTGACGACTTTGAAATGGATCCGCGAAACAGAAACACAGTTTTGACCCATTAATGCAAACCGTAACGGACAGACGGACGGATGGATGAACACAAAGACGGACAGACAGTCAGTCGCTCCGGACAAAGTACACAGCTTTGGGGAAGCACTCATTAACGAACAATGGCATTTCACGGAACGCATGTGTTGCATGCGAAAGTCATATAATAAGTGAGAACATGGAAAGACAAAAATATACACACTCCAAACGCAGCATGCTAACGTTATGGTTATGGTGCACTGCAAATATGTAGGTCATAAGTTACCTACAAACGAAGTTTGAAATGGATACAATGGAAATGAATTGAGACAATCGCTGAACTAAATAAGGAAACATGGAGATAACTAAAATAAACAGACCAGAGTTATGTGCCTATTACTTTGCCGTTCTCCTTATCACACGGTATAAGTATGACCACTTTGAAATAAATCTGCAATACAGTAACAACGTGTTGACCAATACATGTAATCCATGAAGTATTGATTACAGAAGTTGTACAAGGTTAATTTACAAAAACCTATTTAGACTACATTTCTAGTTTATTTGTCAACAGATACATCAAGGACTAGATTACATGTTGACGGACGATGAGTCTTCAATTAACGCAAATGCATATACATTATAAATCCTGTCCCAAAATCGCTAGAAGCGCCTCAATTATGAAATAAATAATGATCTTGCGGTTATAACTCGTGTTTATCTTGGCATTTTCGGCCAAATTTCTTTCCGACCAGCCAGTTGCTTGGTAAGATTGTTGTGTGGAGTACTGGTGTGATAAAACCAGGAAATACATTTGTAGGTGAACTGGCCGCCGTTGTATTACTAAGGAAATGTTTAAAAAGGCGTTAAACCCAATCAATCAATGTTGAAATTAATTTATCTCTAATATGTAGATCTAATTTCTATTTCCTATTTTGAATAGTGATGAAAACATTGTGGAAAAAGACAAACTTACTGATTATCATTCATCTGTTAAGGTGAGTCAAATGTGTCTAAAAGGGGCAACAGTTAAAATAATAACTGTAGACAAATGTTTTCGTTATCTAGGTTATAGAAAAGAATTGATTCATGTTTCAAAGCATTGTTTGGAAAGGAGGAATTGCTCATTGTCAGCAATTGCTCCGTTTGCAAATACACTTTCAACATTCGTATGTAACTAAGTAGCTATAACGGAAACGGTTCAACCCTTTCGCGCTTACAGTCGCTTGTGTACGCATGTGCAGCAGATGGCTGCAAGATTGTTTATCGTGACTCATTTCCTCTTTTTCCACAAAGGTTTCAACTATATATTTTTCCCCTTGATGTAAGACAACACTGCTCGTTATCATTCATCTCTAGCATGTTATTCAAAATGTGTCGAGTAAACGAATGTCCATAGTAAAACGTTCAAATATAAAAATAATTAATTTGAAACGTGTTTGAAAGCATTGTGTGAAAAGGAGGAATTGCTCATTGTCAGCAATAGCTCCATTAAAAACAATATTTTCAATATTCGAACTGTTATAGTATCACGTAAAGGATTCCGCTTCTATAGGGAGGATGTAACCATTTTCCGCTTACAGATGTGCAGCAGACGACAATCGAAAACATTGTGACAAAAGGGGAAATTTCTTATCGTAGGCAATTTCTACTTTTTTCACAATGGTTTCAACTCCTTTCAATAATTTTATTTACAGTGATTTGCACATTTCTCTACATAAGTCGACTGTTGTAAACTAATGGGGTCACAGCACGGTCGATTTCACCTTACACCACCGACATTAAGGTCAATCATAGTTCAGTGAGTGTTTCACGCGTTGGAACTATTTTGTCTCATTAATTAATGCAAGCGGAGGGTTTTTCGTGATTCGGTCGAACCTATGAAATCGTTGAAAAGGCAGATTATAACCAATCAAATGAATTTTGGCGTAGGAATTCAATTTGAGTGGACTGTGGTTGCAGCCGTAATCCGACTTTTCGAAATCAGCCTGAGTATGGGATAGTGGCGACACGCCGCTATCACAAAAACTACCGTTAAAGCAGACGTGAAAATAGAAATAAACAAGAGGCCCATGAGGGCCTATGCTCTAATGGCATTGATCTGGCTTGTTTCAAAAGGAACCAATATGTCATCAATATTCAAATACCATCTAAGTTTGGTGAAGATCAGATAGTAAATGAAGACTGTATCGTGTTAACAAGCTCTTTTATAGCAATTTTGACCATTTCAAGGGCCATAATCCAGTCATGCATGGGCGGATCTGTGGCTGGTTTTCGAAAGGAACCGAGCTCTCATGGATATCTAACTACTGTATAAGTTTGGTTGAGATACAATCAAAATTGAAGACTGTATCGTGTTAACAAGCTCTTTTATAGCAATTTTGACCATTTCAAGGGCCATAATCCAGTCATGCATGGGCAGATCTGGCTGGTTTTCGAAAGGAACCGAGCTCTCATGGATATCTAACTACTGTATAAGTTTGGTTGAGATACAATCAAAAGACTGTATCGTGCTAACAAGAAATTGTTTACGGACGCACGCACGCACGCACGCACGGACGACGGACAAATCACCACGACATAAGCCCTTCTGGCCTTTGGCCAGTAGAGCTAAAAATTGAAGAAATTTCATATATAAAGAGGCTATATATTTCAACAAAGCATACTGTCCAGTCCAAATTCAAGTAATCCAATTGAAACGGAAGATATATATGATCAAAGTGGTGATATTTACCATTTCAAGCTTATCTGTACAGCGGATATTGATATGCACGTGCACAGACTGATCTAAAACTACACCTTTTCAGAAATGTCAACTTGTACATTTCCCCATGGACGGGCTATCATTTTATCTTTAACTAATTTGGAAGCATATTCTTTTAACTCTTTCAGCACCGAATTGTTTAAAGTAGACTCTTCCATGTTCTTAATCGGGCGTCTCCATTTCTCTATGTTATAAGAGTTTTGGAATATTTTGATAACTAAAAGGCAAACAATGCTGATATCAGGTGAGACAGCTCGTCACGAGCTGACTCACCTGAATCTGTATTGTTTTCAAAACTCCCAATATTGCTATTGACGCTGATAGAGTTAAATATAGTGTTGCATTTCAAGTAAATAATAATTTTTATCGATGGATACCATAATTAGTGGATAATTTTCTGAAAACAAAATGATTTCAGATAATATGTCTTTCACCGCACAGTGCCAATCGTTTAAACAAACAGAAATAAAAGAGGCATTAATTGATGTATAACCAGATATTATTTGCCAGTATCTTCATTGAAGTATTTTTTTTCCAAGTACAGTGAAGTTGAATTGATCCATTCATTGATTAGAATTATCAATATGTTCGAGCGACAAATAACAATTAATAATTAAATAAATAAATAAAAAAAACAAAAAAACAAAAACAAATAATAAATAAATAAATGCGACAAATAAATGTATAAATAAATAAATAAATGTTTATAAATAAATAAATAAATAAAAATAAATAAAAATAAATAAATAAATAAATAAATAAATAATATAAATAAATAAATAAATAAATAAATAAATAATAAATAAATGTTTATAAATAAATAAATAAAAATAAATAAAAATAAAATAAAATACTAAATAAATAAATAAATGAATAAATAAATAAATAAATATATAAATAAATAAATAAATAAATAAATAAATAAAATAAATATATAAATAAATAAATAAATAAATAAATGAACGAAAGAATTTCAGCTTCGTATTTTGTTATACTTTTAAAATGTTTATTATGAAAATCAATCCAGTGAGACATTATTATCAAGAAAACAGCGAAACAGCAGTTCTGTCTGCTCGTCTGTAGCTTCGCTGTTTTGAAACGATATATCCGTTCTAGGAATTGGTTCAAGTTTAACGGTTTATTAGAATTTTCACATGTTCGCGATATCGCTAGTACAATTTGAATTCATTTTCTTTTTAAATATATCTATAAATCTCATTATTGCCAAATGTTTGGCTCAACATACTTTTCCACAAGGTTTTTGTTTGTGAATTAGTTTAAAATTAGATGTTTTAAAATAAAAATTATTTAATTCATATAGATATTTCTATTTTAGGGGTTTCAAGATTCATGGTGTGAAGTGATACATAATTATCTAAATGATCATATCAAAACATTCGAGTTGGCCCCATGATTGTTCCATTAACAGGGGCGTAGCTTGGCAATAATCAATGTGTAGGCCGTCTCGTGAAAAATCAACATTGTGGACTCTGCGTAAAGTATCGACCCGGATCAGCCTAAGCATGCATAAAAAAGTGTAGGCACGTGCCTACAGTGCCTAAAGGGAGCTACACCCCTGATTAAAATTCATAAAGGCGTAAAGAAGATGCACACGAATGGATGACATTGCAAAAAAGGCTTAATCAGATTGTTATGAAGTGCACAGTAGAGCAATCGGATAAATTTTGGGATAAAGAAAAACAAGGAAGAAAAAGGAAACCAAAGTAGGTTACATATACATTGTATACAAAAATCAATGTTAAAAGATTAAATATTTAAGCTTTTAATAGTATTATTATATTTGAGAGTAAAGAGGATTTATAGAAACAGTTGGTTCCTTATGAACAGCTTACCAATAACGCGTAACTGCTTATATATAAGGTTATGACGCTGAATTTATATAGTATACGGGCATTCATATCGCGAGAGTGGTGGAGAGAAAATAAGAAAAAGATACGAGAACAAGTACACCATAAAATGTGAATTAGCGTTATTTGCTCGTTGTGTGTGTTTCATTCCACGGAGTTCACGGAGTCTCACGTTAAGATACGAGAAAAAGTATACCAGAAAATGTGAAAAAGCGATATTTGCTCGTTGTGTGTATTTCATTTCACGGAGCACCGCGGAATCTCACGTTAAGATACGAGAAAAAGTATACCAGAAAATGTGAAAAAGCGATATTTGCTTGTTGTGTGTATTTCATTCCACGGAGTTCTCGGAGTGTCACGTACAATTGATAACAAGTGAGATATCAAAAAGAAAAAACCGGATTTTAAATACAATATCGTGCTGTAAATTAACTTAACCATACTTTTAGAATTCCAAGGAAAGATAATTCAACAGTAATTTCGATATGAATAAGCTGCAGCTTATTAACGTGCTACTGGTGGTTTATGTTTTTAATAACTATGCATCGGCCGAGTCATATAGTGATGCAACGGGATTACAGACAACGGTTCTGACCGGTTACAAGACGAACATCCGGCCAGTTCTCGACCAAACTCAGGTTCTAAACATAACACTATCAGCTCTAGTCTATAAAATAGTGACCGTTGACGCTGTGGGAGGGTCTATGCAGGTCATGGTGATGTTTAACTCTTACTGGACCGATGAAAAAATAACATGGACGCCAAGTTCTCACAATGGTGCCGACTCCATACAGTTGTCAAAGAGCGACGTGTGGATACCTCATCTCACACTCGGCAATCCAGTTGACATGAACGTGTTAGATGACGATTTTAATTCAGTGACCTACACAGATGCGGGTTTAGCACATTATCATTGCGGCGATGTTGTGGAAATGATGTGTCAGTTTGACGGTGAGTTCTTTCCGTTCGATTCGCAGGAATGTGATTTAAGAATATTCGCATTCGACCAGACGACCAGCGATGTACAGTTTACAAGCTTGTCCGTGGATACGAGCTACCTACTTCCAAATCCGGAATGGACATTAAAGGAAGTGACATCGTATACATCTACAATGTTTGGACATTCAAACGCCAATTTTAAGTTCAAACTAGAACGACAGTCTGGTTTCTATGTTTTCAACATAATTATTCCGTTGCTGGGTCTTGGGTCGCTTAATCCAATGGTGTTTATCCTACCCGCGGAATCGGGCGAAAGGGTTGGTTATTCCACAACGATACTTCTATCAATGACCGTGTTTATGTCAATCGTAGGAGACACCATCCCCAAGTCATCAAACCCGTTACCTCTTCTCATCATTCTACTCACGCTAAGCGAACTAATGGCGCTTGTCACCACATTCGCCGTGATGCTGAACATGATCGTGTACTTCAGGGACGACGAAAAGAGCCCGGTGACGCCAGGATATCGTAAGATAGTCCGCTTCGTTGAAAATGTGGAAAAGTTGTTGAGTAATTTACGCCCGAAATCAAAGCAGGATCCTGTAGAACATCTTCAAAAGAAACCAGCTGACACAAACATGTTCACGAGAAGAGTAACTATTACTTCGTCTACAAAGGTTCAATTATCTAGTGATACTGATCAGGAAAAAGTAAAACCCAAGACGGATAGTCTGGATAATGACGAACAAGATGACGACGTCACATGGCAACAAGTTTCATTTGCAATTGACACAATAGGCTTCGTTGTCTCTATGGGCATGCATGCAACAGTTTGTTTTGGGTTTGTAATCGGTCTTGCAGTATCATCTAAAGCTTAGATTAACATGTTCATATGTCTTACAGAGGATTAGCTACGAAAGAGAAAACAGGTCTTGTTTCAAGGATATCTCTGTTAGCACTCATTGAAACCTATGTTTTAGGTACTCAAAGGAATCATCTCATTGAGACTATTGTTTTGAACGGACACAGCATAGGGTTTTGGGGTTCAAATAAAGGTTTTAGAACATGTAGAAAGTCCCTTATCAAGAGTTCTGGTCTCGATATTCGTGAAAGTGTTAAAGGTGCTGAACTCCAGATTGAGATCAACATTTTGAAATGTTGAAATCTTTGCAAATATTGCTTATAGTGTCAACAAAGTAAGTAATACATAGTTCAACACTATTTTGGCAGTAAATGTTTACAAAACAATCTATTGAAGTCAATGAAAATGTACAAAGTTTCGGTATGTCTACCCAGAAAAAACGAAGCATACACGATCAATATTTAGATGTTTAGTGTACTTGAAAGTGAAATTATTACTCTAATGTCATCTCAGAAGTATGATTCTTATATTTCGAGAAAACCTCTGAACAGTTTTAAAACTGTGACAATACTATCTATAATCTTGAGTTTAGCACCTTTAGCCGTTACAATCCTAAAACGTGTACAGTCGTAGAACGAACATTTAACAGTCGTGGTCAAACACGTCAAATAGATACACGAGCTGTCAATAGCAATTTGCGGTAATAGTTCATCTGCATAACGTGAAGCCCAGAGTCTGCATCGACCGCGTACACACCTTAATTCACCTTCTGACAAAAACAACTGGAAGTCGAACGCCACTAGTTTTATGCCAATATGTTTTTAACTCTTTCAGCGCCAAAGGCAATATTCAGGTTTTTGCAAACAATACTGATTCAGGTGAGTCAGCTCGTTATGTGCTGTCTCACCTGAAATCAGCAATGTTTGCCTTTCAGTTATCAAAATAGTCCAAACTTTATTACATGAGAAATGGAGACGCCCGATTTTGAACATGGAGTCTAATTTAAACAATTCGGCGCTGAAAGAGTTAAATGATGCCAAAGCGGAGTATCTTTAAGACGACAACATTGCTTAAAGCGGCTCATGTGTATGTATCAAATTTGCTCATATTTATCCAATTGACTCATGTGTATGTATCAAATTTGCTCATATTTATCCAATTGACTCATGTGTATCCAATTGACTTATCCAATTGACTCATGTGTATCCAATTGACTCATGTGTATCCAATTGACTCATGTGTATCCAATTCACTTATTGTATCTAAATGGCTCATGTTTATCCAATTGACTCATATTTATCCAATTGAATCATATTTATCCAATTGACTCATGTGTATTCAACTGGTTCATGTGTACCCTTCATGGATATTAAAAGGACCTACTTACCGCTTTGTTTGTGGAAATAGTAACACAATACCCTTATAACCAATGGATGTTTAAAATGAAATCCGGTTATGTTTACATTATTAAAATGATTACCTCCTGTATTTTATATGGACTCTGTGTTTTTTTAAAATGTTGAACTAGTATTATTAAGAAGTACTCATACTTCTCTCTCTTCCCATTTTGTTCTGATTAAGTTGACATTCCAAACCTGGTCCAAATCGATTATTTATGTTTTGAAAATGGAGTTAAATCGAATTGTATCTGTATATGTTTTAACAAACTTTGATTGCAACGAAATATTGATTGATTGATCGATTAATTATTTCGTATTTTACGCCGCTTTCAACAATTGTTGAGTTATATCACGATGTGTCCTGAGTAAGTTACCAGTACTACTGGTCTATTTATCCTGACACCAGCTATTCAGTCGTAATGCTAACCCAACAACCCTGAGCGCCAAGGAGGGCAGCCATTACTATCACTTTTAAAGTCTTTGGTATGACCAGGATGGGGATCGAACCAGCGACCTCCCGCACCCAGGTCGGACACTCTACCACTACACCATCGAGGCGGACACTCTACCACTACACCATCGAGGCGGACACTCTACCACTACACCATCGAGGCGGACACTCTACCACTACACCATCGAGGCGGACACTCTACCACTACACCATCGAGGCGGACACTCTACCACTACACCACCGAGGCGGACACTCTACCACTACACCATCGAGGCGGACGCTCTCCCACTACACCACCGAGGCGGACACTCTACCACTACACCACCGAGGCGGACACTCTACCGCTACACCATCGAGGCGGACACTCTACCACTACACCACCGAGGCGGACACTCTACCGCTACACCATCGAGGCGGACACTCTACCACTACACCATCGAGGCGGACACTCTACCATATGGAACGCCTTTACTGTCTTACTATGTTGTATTGTATTATACGCAGTACATTTTCATGTATACGAGGTACATATTTCATTTGACGTGGTACAGTTTGCATGATATGCAGTGCATTTTGTATAATATATAGTGGTTATTTAATAATATGAAGTGCATAAGTATGAAGATACAGTAGAATAACCATTATATAGTGTGCAAACAACGTCATATGCAATACAAACAACATTATATGCAGTATATTCTTCAATACGTGTGGTGGTACTTTGATTATATGCGGTGGTTTAAACTTTATACGCGGTGCTTTAACATTGGGGATGATCATACTTTCCGGCATTCTCCGGCATTCTCCGGAATTATTTCCGGAAATTACCGAGCATTACAGATAGGTTTGAACATTAACACCGTCTAATACATTTTAAAAAGGCATTGTGGAATAATCTTTATGAAAAGTGTACACATTTTCTAAATAGACGAGATGCAGAATGTCGTCTATGCAGACGATCTCTAATTCCTGGAGCAGACAACTCTTGAAATCATTATGGTCAAAGGATAAATTGCTCATCTTGAGAAATTCCTCCATTTGTCACAATGCGTTCAACCAGGGTGAGTGTATTAAATACACTCAGCATGGTTCAACCAACCCTTCTTCAATAATTATGCTTTCATTTATTAAGATTTTCTATAGTTTTGCCTTAAAGTCATCTGATGCATACTTGTTGTATTACGGAAAAGATTTAAAAATGTGTTTAGGTTACCACTTTATGGTAATGTTTCCTCATAAAAACAACTTTAAATTCCTCAGCAGCTTCTGGAAATAAGAAAAATAACTTGAAAAGTGATTTACATGATATATTTGATTTTGTCTTTGGGAAAAGGCATAACTTTTTTTTTTCTGAACAGTGTAGGTCCAAATCAGCCTGCATATTTGCTCTGCTTATCATAATCGTCATAAGTTGACTGAAGCTTCTAATAAGCATATGTAAGTACATGTAATAATCTACTCATATAACATAAGCATTCGAGCTTGTGAGAGGTCATATATTATTAGACTAGTAATATTCAGACTTTAGATTTTAGATTTTGATCAGACTGCAAAATCATGCCGAATGAACAGACCAATCTCGTCTAGAGCGGATTTCAGTGCAGACGACGACATTTCTGCCCCTCGTGTATTCAGAACATGTGTACACATCTATTTATAAATTATTCAAGCGCTTTTTTTTAAATTGAGTAAACGGTGTAAATGTCACGTTATATCTATCTGTCTGACTCGGTATTTTCTGGATAAATAATTACGGAGAATGCCGGAAAGTATGATCATCCTAATGAAAAATGTACCGTATATAAAGCTGCTTACACCATGTATACATTAGTATGGACCGAACATATTGCCAAATGCATTGCCTACTATGATTTTTTATGAACACATACATAATAATGCACCAGGTATAAAGATACGTGCAGGCACTTCATATATTAAAACATACATCGCATATATTGACCAACATACAGCGTATACATGTGAAACTACTGCATACACAAACAAATACACCACATATAATGTCATTTGTACTGCATAGTTTATAGTTTGTATTGCACATGACGTTGTTTGTACAACGTATAATGGTTATTCTACTGTTTAAACACTAGTTTGCACTGCATATTATTCAATAATCACCACACGTAATATAAAAGACACTGCAAATCATGAATAATGTACCACGTCAAATGAAATATGTACCTCATATACGTGAAAATGTACTGCATATAATACAATACAACATACTAAGACAGTAAAGGCGTTCCATACTACCACTATACCAACAAGGCGGACACTCTACCACTACACCATCGAGGCGGACACTCTACCACTACACCATCGAGGCGGACACTCTACCACTATACCAAGAAGGCGGACACTCTACCACTACACCATCGAGGCAGACACTCTACCACTACACCATCGAGGAGGACACTCTACCACTACACCATCGAGGCGGACACTCTACCACTACACCATCGAGGCGGACACTCTACCACTACACCATCGAGGCGGACACTCTACCACTACACCATCGAGGCGGACACTCTACCACTACATTTAAGGCCAAAACAAAACTACTACATTTTTCCATAAAAAAAGATGACTTCATTTTCTTTTCTATAAAATGACATTACTTCAGTTATGTTTTTAATTTATACCAACTTTAAACTTATGATTTTTTACACTAGCTGTTCTTCATAGAAAATACTAACGCATTTGATTCTAAAGGTGTCAGATGTTTTACTAGTTCTACTATTTCCAACGCAACGCAGCGTAGGATTTGTATATGAATACATAGTTAGACTTGTAAGAAGACTGAGCAATTTCTACTTTTGTCACACTGCTATCAGCTCTATTCGATAATTACACTTTCGATTATGGAGAGTTTCCTATGTTTACCCTGATGACTTCAAACTGTGGTCTTCGGGGGCGTAGCTCCCTTTAGGCCCAAAATGCAGCGGCGGCGATAGACATCTGCGTAATGTATCGACCAGATCAGCCTGCGCTGTCCGCGCAAACTGATCCGGCCGACACATTCCGTCTTAGGGGGGATAGATGTATAGAGTAGTTATTTCTGAAACTGAAACTCCACAGGAGGCGAAAAGTGTCCATCCGAGTAGGCATGTGTGGCATGCTTAGGCTGATCCGGGTCGATACTTTACGCAGAGTCCACAATGTTGATTTTCTCACGAGACGGCCTACATATTGATTATTGCAAAGCTACGCCCCTGGTCTTTCTTGAACAGTTTAAACCCAGATCAGCCAGGTAATTCGCATAGACTGATCAAAACCTATACCGGTCCATATATTACTTACACAAGCTTGTTAGAAACTTCTGTCAACTTGTGTATATTTCATGAAAAGGGACCTGATATATGGACATACTACTTTCAGAACTGCCAACTTGTACGTTTTCCCATTAACGGGCATATCGTATAATGCGGAACAGTGGTACAGATTATGGACACTAATATAGTGTCCCTGTACAGATGAAGAGCGTCGGCCTCTCGTACCAAAGGTCCCGAGTTAGAATCCCGTGATGAGAGGGTTCTTCCTTGGGTTCATTCTGGCATCAACATCGCGAGTACTCGTTAAGAATCCAGGAAGCAGTCAGACATGCAGCGTAATTAATTTAAGCTGTTCCGCAATCGATGTAAAATAGATATTGATTGATTGTGATTTAACGCCGTTTTCAACAATTTGTCAGTCATATCACGGCGGCCAGTTCACCTACTCATGTGTTTCCTGGTTTTCCAACATCAGTACACCACACAACATACTTTCCAAGCAACTGGCTACTTTTCCACATAGATTGTTAAACAGCCCATTAGTGAAAGACGAATGACGCAGTTCACAGTGACTTTTGTCAAAGGTCGGAAAGAATGTTGGCCGAGCTGGGATTCGAACTCACAACCCCTGGATTGACAGCCCGCGTCGCTACCGACTGAGCTACCGGGGCTCGGCGTAAAATAGATAGATTTGAAGTAAACCAACGGGGGCTCTCTCTCATTCGATCCTTTTGTCCTAAGTTGAGACCATAATCGTTGAAACTATCGGGTTAAATATCAAGTAAACGATCACTTTGATCGGGGTGAGAATGTACGTACGCATTCAGTGTTATATCATGCAACACGAGCCTTTCATTAGGGGCTTATATACATTTTGAAAACAAAAGGATCGGAAATATAAAAGTCTACCACGCACTGTCAATCGTTTAAACAAACAGAATAAAAAGGGCATTGGACTCTTTATTTCTCACCGACATATAGACGCTTTCTGGCGCCTCTACAGCAGACGACTTTTGAAAATGATTGTGGCAAAAGAAAAAAATGGTCCTAATGAGCAATTTCTCCTTTTGTGTGAGAATTAAATCAACAAATTTTAGAGTCAATACAATTTCATTTTTAGATGTGTTCCATAGTTGCGCCAAAAAATGTTCAAAGACGTCTGCTGTAGAATTGTTGTATGAGGAAAACGGGGGTTAAGATACACGTGCATGGTTTTAATTTAAATTTTACATTTATGCCGCAAGATAGGGTTGTAACTGAAATTGGTATTGTTTTACCAAAGTAAATCACCTCACCATTTAGTCTTTATAAGCGTTAAATCATATTTCTTGATAAACAATGGACATTTAGGTGCCATTGCTCCTTCTGAGCAATGGCACCTAAATTTGCATTATTTACAAAGGGGTCACAATTCCCCCCAAACCAGGGTTTTCAAAATAGGTCTTTAGTTACAACTGTTTCACGACAAGCCCTCGATGATATGAGAACAGCCGAATAAAGGCTTTAGAATGTAGAACGGCGCAACAACAAATCAATTTGGGTTTAAGAAAAAGAAGAAAGAAAAGAAACCCAATATGTTTCACATGTCCAAAAAAAGGATCAACGGTAAAAGTTCAAGTATTTAAGCTTTCATTAGTAATTATATCTGGAATCGAAATAGATTTATTGAATCAGTTGGTTCCATATGAAAGCACAGCTATACAATAACCCGTTATATTTAAAGTTAAATATGACACTGAATTCATACAGTGCTCCGACACAACGATAACGAGACAGTTGAAGAGAAAATAGGATTAATAAATATAGGAATTATTGAAATAACGGTTAATTGGTTGTTGTGTCTGTTTCGATTCACATAGTGTCACGTAACATTTATTAAGCGTTAACATATATACTTCTATAGCTCCAAGTCAAAACGATTCAACAGGAATTTCGATATGAATAAGCTGCAGCTTATTAACGTGCTTCTGGTGGTTTATGTTTTTAAAAACTATGCATCGGCCGAGTCGTATAGTGATGCAACGGGATTACAGACAATGGTTCTGACCGGTTACAAGACCAACATCCGGCCAGTTCTCGACCAAACTCAGGCACTCAACATCACGATAAACGCTCTAGTCTATAAAGTAGTAACCGTTGACGCTGTGGGAGGGTCTATGCAGGTCATGGTAATGTTTGACTCATACTGGACCGATGAGAAAATAACATGGACGCCCAGTTCTCACAATGGTGCCGACTCCATAATGTTGTCAAAGAGCGACGTGTGGATACCCCATCTCACACTCGGCAATCCCGTTGACATGAACGTGTTTGATGATGATTTTAATTCAGTGACCTACACAGATGCGGGTTTAGCACATTATCATTGCGGCGATGTTGTGGACATGATGTGTCAGTTTGACGGTGAGTTCTTTCCGTTCGATTCGCAGGAATGTGATTTAAGAATATTCGCATTCGACCAGACGACCAGCGATGTACTGATTACAAGCGTGTCTGTGGATACGAGCTTCCTACTTCCAAATCCTGAGTGGTCAGTAAAGGAAGTGACGTCGTATACATCTACAATGTTTGGACATTCAAACGCCAATTTTAAGTTCAAACTAGTACGACAGTCTGGTTTCTATGTTTTCAACATAATTATTCCGTTGCTGGGTCTTGGGTCGCTTAATCCAATGGTGTTTATCTTACCCACGGAATCGGGGGAAAGGGTTAGTTATGCCACAACGATACTTCTATCAATGACCGTGTTTATGTCAATCGTAGGAGACACCATCCCCAAGTCATCAGATCCGTTGCCTCTCCTCATCATTCTACTCACGCTAAGCGAACTAATGGCGCTTGCCACCACATTCACCGTGATGCTGAACATGATCGTGTACTTCAGGGACGACGAAAAGAGCCCGGTGACGCCAGGATATCGTAAGATAGTCCGCTTCGTTGAAAAGGTGAACCAGTCGTTGACCAATCTACGGCCGAAATCAAAGCCAATATATCCTGCAGAACAGCTTGAAATGAAACCAGCTGACACAAAAATGTTCGTGAGAAGTCTTTCCGTTGCTTCGTCAATCAACCAATCAACAAGTGACACTGGTCAAGAACAAGGAAAAGCCACGACGCGTAGCGAGGGTGATGACGCAAAGGACGATGACGTCACTTGGCAAGAAGTTTCATTTGCTATCGACACAATATCGTTCGTTGTTTCCCTGAGTATGCATGGAATAGTGTGTATGGGGTTTGTCATGGGTCTTGCAATATCATCTAGAGTTTAGAATTTGATATTACTTTAAATTCGGGAGTCTGTTTTAACCGTTTCCCACTTGTAGACGCATTTAGACGCATCTGCAGCAAACGACTTTTGAAAACATTGGGACAAAAGAAGAAATTGCTCAAAAAGAGTTCGCTATGGGTCTTGCAATAGCATCCAGAGTTTAGATTGTGATATTACTTTAAATGCTCGAGCCTGTTAACCCTTTCCCACTTGTAGACGTCTCTGCAGCAGACGACCTTTGAAAACATTGTGATAAAAGAAGAAATTTCTCAAAGCGAGCAATTTCGCCTTTTGCCATAATGTTTTCAACTATTTTTTGATAATTTAACTCTCATTTTATGGAGGTGTTTCACGTTTTTGTCTGCTGCAGATTTGTTGAATGTGAGTAAGGGTTAATCGTTACAATCCGATAACGTGTACCAGTCGTACGATTTTTTAACAGTCGGGGTGTCACGCTTTTAACCCCGCTTTCCAACAAGAAACACAACTGCAGCAGACGACTATGAAATCTTATAGTGAAATCTATATAAACTCTTTTAATTAGATTGAAAAGAACTGTTATTGAATAAAGTTGAAACCATTTTGGCAAAAGGAGAGCATGCTCATTATTAGAAATTCCTCCTTTTGTCACAATCTTTCCAAAATTCGACTGCTAAAGAGGCGTCACAAAGCGTCTATATGCACGACATGGTTAAACTGCATTGTATCACATTCAGATTCCAATAAACATAAATAATAGTTTTAACCGCTCCGTGAAAACAACAACATTATGGACTCTACGTAATGTATCGACCAGGATCAACGCGCAGGCTAATCCGGGCCGACACATTCCGTATCAATGGGATAGAGGTATAGAGTAATGATTCCTGAAACAGAAAATCCACAGGAGGCGAAAATTGTATGTCCTGTTTAACCTGCGCGGCATGTTTAGGCTGATCAGGATCGATACTTCACGCAGATTCCACAATGTTAGTTTTCTCGTAATTCGGCTCATTTATAAGGCGCGTCTAGAGACTTAGGGTCTGAATTCATCCGCCTAGAGTGAAATTTCAATCTCAACAGTCTGCATCGACCCCGTGCATGTTATACATACGTACATGGACTTTCTGACACAACACTGGGTTTATGAAAATTACAACTAATTACTTACCGTTTTGTTTATAGAAATATTATCACAATACCCTTATACCGGTGCATATGATAAGGTTTTATATACTATGAACGCAATGAAATAACACATAGGGACCTGTATTCATCAAACAACATCACTTCTGATTGGCTAATATCAATTATTCAGCCAATCAGAAATATTGTTACGTTGAATCTTAAATTCACGGAACAACATCATTTCTTATTGGCTTAAATCAATCATTTAGCCAATCAGAAACCCTGTTTCTTTGAGTGTATTTAGAATGATTGGTGAGTATAGATCAAGTAGTATGTATATTACAAACAACATGCCTTACATGTTTTTTCTTGAATAATATTCCAACACCAAATAGCAAAATAAAAAAAAGCTCGATATTGTACCAATAGTTCATTAAGTTGTCGTTACCATACCGTGTGACCTGCAGCCTTGTAACTCAAAATGACGCGGAATCAGACAAATGTTAATATTTAACCCTTTCCCTATTACAGTAAATAAGAAGCAAACGACTTTGAAAACACCAATGCAAAAATATGTATTGTCTCCATCAATAAAAGAAGTATTACTTGAATTTTGCTAAAACATTTAGGCAAAAGGAGAAATAATTCATAATGAGCAATTTTTCCTTTTGCCACCATGTTTTCAAAAGTCGTCTACTTCAGATACATCGAAATGCGTCTGTAAATGGTAAAGGATAAACTGAACAGCGCCGGGCGATAATTAATTTTTCTGGTGGTGAAAACTGAGACAAGCCAGCACTTATTTACGTACAGCCTGACCAGAATTGTTACTTTCTGAGCTACATGTATAACATCCGTAAATATCACGTATTATCCGGTTCTACACATGTAGCCCCATTGGTTGTAACGGATAAACAACAATACCCTTTGTAGCCTGGCGCGACTACAATGGAAAGGAAATCTATACCTCGTTTGAAGTTATAAAATCAGTTTAGCGAAGGTTTTTTAAAAATCTCTATTGGTATATAATATATACAATGTAATACCTGAATTAACTTCTATACAAAATTAACCACTTTATAGAGACTACTGACCTTTTCCTTTTGCTATATATAGCATATAACATACGAGCCAGTGCATGAGTAAATGTACACGATGGCTATTGTGAACCGTATTGATCCAGATCAGCCTGTGAATACGCACAGTCTAATCAGGATATACACTGTTCATATAGAACTTACACAAATTTGTTAGAAAAATTCTGTAAACTTGTGATTTTGATGAGATTGAGCAGATGGATTCTATTTTCTGAAGATACATTGTTTAGAAATGCCAACTTGTACCTTTTCTCCTGCACTGGCTCATTATACAGAGTTCTAGATCAGAGGCAATTTTCATGTTCTAATATCCTTATTTGACATTCAAACCCTATGTTGTGGGTACTCAAAAGAATCGACTCAGTGAGACGATTCTTTTGAGTACCACAACATAGGGTTTGGTGGAGTTATAAGACAAATATTGTAGGGAAAAGACCCGTTCCCTCCCTATTATCCAAAACGGCCTCTGACTCATATACTATGGAAGAGATAGCAATTGCTCATATGATCCAGTGCATGAGAACAGTTGGCATTTCTGAACAGTGTAAGATCAGTTCAGCGTGTCTATCTGCTCCGTCTTATCTGAATCTACACAAGCTGACTGAAACTTCCGATAAGAATTGAGCAAATAAAATGTGAACACCGTAGATCAGGATCAGATGGTGCGGATGCACAGGCTGATCTGGATCTATATTGTTCACACAATGCAATGTGTACCTTTTCCTATCATCGGCACGAACTCATATAATAGATATATGCTCATATTTATGTCGAATCATTCTTAAATCAACATTTAAGTTCAATAATACCATCTGTTCGAATAAAAAAGAAATTGACATGATTTTAGATTTCTATTGAAATTTCAATATCTCCCCACCCGTCAAAATGAAAGAGTGTCAATATTTTTCTTGAAGATTATGTTGAATGTTTACTTTTAACTTAAGAAACAATACATGTCATGTACGTGAATTACTTGTTAAATCTGTATGTACACTGTGTTATTGAGGAATTGTATATACATGGTGTGTTCTATGCAAGAAACAAGAATCCTAGGATGTTGTTATAACGTATTTCATTTTTTTGGCGTGTTATTCATTTTATACTTTATGTTAGTTCATCTATTTTCTGTAAATCTTTTATACGTATTGAAGACGGATATACAGTAGAGAAATTAAAAAAATTGTCATAAGTTTCTTTTATTCTTTTTCTCATCAATTTTTTTGTTTGTTTATTGGTTAGGGTGAACCCCACAATATAAAACTGTTTATATATACTTCGCATGCAAACGGAATGGTATTATATAAAAGGAATATTAACCCTTTCCCACATACAACAAATCTGCAGCAGATGACTTTGAACATATTTTGTCAATAAATAGAAAATCTCTAAAATTTAATTGATAACCTATGACTAAACGTGGAAAACATTGTGACAAAAGGAGAAATTGCTCGTTTTGAGCAATTTCTTCTTTTGTCACTATGTTTTCAAAAAGCCGTCTGCTGCAGAGGCGTCAGAAAGCGTCTATATGAGGGAAAGGGTTAAATAAATGATAAATGCTTATTACGCATCTGTCCCGATATTTAAGACGAATACCATGTCATGTTATAAATTAAGCACCGTAATATATTAACCTATTTATATCGAACTTCAACTTTAGGTCAGGTTTAATTCTTTCACTACCGAATTTCACAAAGTTGACTCTTCCATGTTACACATTTGGACCATACCATGTTATGTCCAACAGAAATTTTGGTAAAAATGAATGTCTTAGTGTCAAACAATGCAGATTTCAGGGGAGACAGTTCATTACGAAGTTTGAAACTGATATTTTCTTTTTGTTGAACATTCCTGATATATTGTAAATTGTAGTTAATATCATCTTCTTAATACCTATTTCATAAGAAAGCATGACAACTATATTTATATTTATTACAAACAAATGTTGATTTCTGTTTTTTATATTTATATACACATAAATTTGAGAGAGAATGGGGGATAAGGAGATTAGATGAGAGTGTATGAGAGAGATATACATTGCCAACTATTTTATTACATTATGAACAATAAATATGTACTTGTCATATTAAGTCCATGTTCTGTTCTGCAGACCTTGAAAATGTGATGCCAAAATATTTAGAAAATCTCAACAAATGTAAGAATAACTAATGCAATGAAGGTTGAAAAAAATGTAGAAAATGTAGATATTGCTTATCATTTAATGTTTCTCCATATGCCACAATATTTATAAAATGTGGTCCGTAGCAGATACCGCAAACTGTGTCTGCATATGCAAGCTTATAGAAGGTCAATGGTCAAAGATCCCCACTGGATAATTGTCTCGCTGCGACGAAGTTGCGAAAGCGAGACTAAGGTGTTGCTTTTCTGGCAACGGCAACGGCGACGGCGTCAACTATTTGCGTTTAACTCAACGTTAAAGTTACGTTTTTTTAAATTTTCTGAATAAGTACTGGTACAAGGGCTTTCATTTTTCGAATATAGTTACATCTAATACCCTTCTTCACATTGTTTTGGGGGTAAAAAACAAGATTTTGGTGGTTTTTGGTTGACTTTGAGATTTAGTCATAACTTCCTCATTTATTGTTAGATTGATTTCAAATCGTGCACACATATTTCATAAATAAAGTACTTCAACATATTAAATGAGTTTTTGGGTCAAACACTTGTAGTTTTCAATTTTGCGTTAAGCTCAACGTTAAAGCTTTTTATTTTTTTTATTTTTCTCAATAAGTACTGGTACAAATTGTGAACACACATTTCATAAATAAAGTACTTCAACATATCAAATAGGTTTCGGGGTAAAATGTTTGTATTTTGTTTGAATTTCTTGTATATATTTGAACTTTGCGTTTAGCTATTTTTTTTTTTGCGAACTTCTTGTATTTTTTTAACTTTGCGTTTTGCTAAATATTTTATTTTTTTGAATTTCTTGTATTTTTGAACTTTGCACATTTGTATTATTTAATTATTTTGTTTAAATTTTCGTTCAGCTATTTTTTCATTTTTTTAAATTTCTTGAACTTTTGAACTTTACGTTTAGGTCAAATCTTTTTTGTTGAATTTCTTGTTTTAAAACAATTGTGTTTAGCTGAATGTTAATGTTTTGTTATTTTACTTTTTGTCTTTTACACTTGCATTGATAGTCAAAGCAGGGGACAGCGAGACATTTAATTACGCGTAAATCTTGTTTTTACCAAGGTTGTCATTCGTTTTACTTGCCAAAAGGATACGTTAACCCTTTCCCACATACATACAACAAAGCTGCAACAGACGACTTTGAAACAATCTAGGCAAACATATGAAAAATGTGTATGCATTATTAACTCTTTCAGTGCCAAAGGCAATATTGAGCTTTTTGCAAACAATACAGATTCAGGTGAGACAGCTGTGAAATCTGCATTGTTTGGCTCTAAGTTATAAAGATATTCCAAAAATCCTATAACATGAAAATAGTTTCGTCCGAGTTTGAACATGGAAGAGTCTACTTTAAACAATTCGGCGCTGAAAGGGTTAAATAAAAGTTGAAAACATTGTTGGAAAAGAAGAAAATGATCATTTTACAAGAGTGTTAACAAAAGTCGACTGCTGCAAAGGCATCTGAAAGTGTCTGTATGTTGAGAAGGGCTAAGTCTACCTCGATTGTATGAATGCAATATTTAATTAGGTATTTAAAATATCACTTAACCTAACAGTATTCATTTATAATCATAACATTAAATACACATTTATTAACTCCCCCTTTCCATTATACAACAAGTCTGCGGAAAACGACTTCGAAAACACATGGTTTGAGAATAGGAATAAAAGAATACCCATTTAATAGAGTTGAAAACAGTGTGGCAAAAGGAGAAATTGCAGATGCGGCAGAATGAGTTTGTATGCGGGGGCGAGCTAAGTTTACTGAAATCGGGCAAATGCAATATTTTATTAAGTATTTAAAAATATCACTTATCCTAACAGCATTCATTTATTTGTATAACCCTTTCCCTCATATAGACGCTTTCTGACGCCTCTGCAGCAGACGTTTTTTTGAAAACATATTGACAAAAGAAGAAATTGCACAAAACGTGCAATTTCTCCTTTTGCCACTATGTTTTCCCCCTTTTGACATAGGTTACCCATTTAATTATGGAGATTTTCTATGTTTTGACAAAATATGTTCAAAGTCGTCTGCTGCAGATTTGTCGTATGATGGGAAAGGGATAACCTTGAATACATTAATGGATTTGTAATAAGATACAAGCGAAGTAAAGTTATACCCAACAATACAATTGTCATGAAACTGTTACCATAGGAACATAGGAACTCGATGATATGTACCACACTCCTCCATGAACTCAGACTATCCGCAATTATTAAGTTTATTATTTAATATTTTATAATATATATTGTTTTTAATGCTAAAAATACTGTATATTTAACTTTTATAGAAATATTAAAATGTAAGATATAATTTGAATTTGTAATTTATATCAAAAAGAGTCCCCTCCCCGTCCATGTTAAACCTTCTGTTCAACCCACAATCGCTATTTAATACATACTGCGGGTCTACCACATTTCTGGATAAGTATATTTTTGTTGCAACTCTAAGGCGAAAAATAAATACACCTTGATGTGTTGAAAATGTCATTTATTTATTAATGACGTAAGCAATTAGAAAACTACCAAAATAATGACTAGAAATAATAATAAATGACGTAAGCAATTTGAAAGTTACCAAAATAATAACTAGAAATATAAATCAAGAATCCAGAGTTTCATATTTCACCCATGTAAAGAGTTGCTAACACATAGGTGGGTAACATTAAATTTTCATTTTGTCTGGTCTATATATATATATATATATATATATACGACCTCCTCTGGTTCATAACAAGGACATTCAAAATGGTAGTAATGTCTGCTCTTCTTGGCGCTCAGAGCTGCGGGGTTAGCATTACGACTGACTGGCTGATGTTAGGATAAATGGACCAGTAGTAATGGTAATTTACCCAGTAAACGCCGTGAAATGACTGAAAAATTGTTGAAGTCGGCGTAAAACACGATATAATACATCTAACGTTTTATAGCGACGGATAGTCGGATATCAAACATTCATTCAAATGTTATTGTATAATCAGGCCACCGGCCCATTCACAAGTAATTTACATATTCACATATACACATTACGTAATTGTATAAGGAGGTACACATCTTATCATTCTATCATGAAGTTACACACAATGCTCCTACTTTATAACAACACGAACTCACGGAGGGTCGTCGTACATATCGCCGAGTGCCCGAGACTACGACCAGCGATTATTCCGATCAGCAAACGTCTGTGTGCAGTCTAATCGGGATTGTCCCTGAGTGTTATAGGTGGAATTCTAGACTTCCTTTAAGCTTCGCTCGATTCGCCATAACCATAACTTATGGAAAGTTGTGCAATTGCGCATTCCGGGTATGTACTTAAAAATCCTTTAAAATGGTCACTGTAATTCATATTCGTAAGTAGTTAAGTCGTACAATTTTTGGGGATCTGGGATTCTTGAATTTCAACGTATTAGGATTTGGTATATTTTTAATAATTAACACTTGTCTTGACTCTTCGTCTACATGTACGTGATATTTGGCATAACCATTTGGAATGTTGTGCAATTGTGTTATGTATTCAAAGCCTGTATTCGGCAGGCAATCGTTTAAATTTTCGTTCTAATTAGTATTCTAAATCAACAAAGTTGTACAATTAATTTCGTGGGATCTGGAATTCTTGAATTACAATTTATCAGTATTTGGTATACTTTAAAGAATTTACCTTTGTCTTCAAATTTAGAATTAGAATGAATTAAGAATGGTTGGTGAATAAGGTTTCGTATAAACTTCATCGGTATTGTCTTTTCTAAATGTCGGTTTGTGTGGGCGTGGTTAAATAACTTTAAAATATTAGCCTCGAGATTTGGCGTCTAATTATAGGAATCGGCCTTGTAATCCCATTCCAGTGGACAATGGCTGCCAGAGTTATATGAGCCGTTCCGCGAGAAAAACCAACATTATGGCCTCTGCGTAATGTATCGATCCAGATCAGCCTGCGCAGTCCACGCATACTGATCCGGGCCATCACATTCCGTCTCAGGGGGGATAGAGTAATGATTCCTGAAACAGAAAATCAACAGGAGGTGAAAAGTGTCTATCCGGGTAAGCCTGCGCGGCATGCTTGAGCTGATCCGAGTCGGTATTTTACACAGAGTCCACAATGTTCGTTTTATCGCGGGACGGCTCATATTAAAACAGTTTGAGACTAATTGATGAACCGTGTAGAACCAGATCTGACTCTGTGGATGCGTAGGCTGGTCTGGATCTACACTGGTCGCTAATGCCTAACATGCCAGTTTTCGAAGATCGCCGCTCATATAATAATGGCAATATATGGCCATAAGATGAATACCGTATGATTACCCAAGAAAGAACAAGAACACGAAAACGTTGCAGAAGCCTTTTTGTTGAATATTGGTTTCTGTAATCTGAATTTCTATTCCCTTAAATTTTAACTGGAAATTAATCCAAACATATTTATTAAATGTGACGAAAATGGTTTCAAACTGCACACGCCTGTCTTCACTAAACAAACCAACCCTACCCTGTATATACTATAGTACTTGGATCAACTTCGCTTGGAACTTTTACCCACCAAATCCGGAGCAATTGACTTAGAAAATCTAAGATATGTAAAATGCATATAATTATTGGATAAAGTTGAAATTATTTCTCCCTTTGTCATAATGTTTTCAACAGTCGTCTACTAGATGTGCTTCTAAATGCATTGAATACATTTCTCGATCATCGGTCTTGACTTGGAATTTCATGTGCATATTACACTTTTTTTTTACTTAATACAGTAAATTAAGAGTCCTGCCAATTTAAAATATTTCAAGAATAATCTATAACATATAAGAAATTTGATTCGTAATTTTGATAAATACAGAATTGAAAACCATTGTCCAAAGAAAAAAAAGTAAAACAAAAGAAATTGATAAATTTGAGCAATTTCTCCTTTCGTCCAAATCTTTTCTTAAAATAATTATATTCAAAAAGGTCAAATGCAACATAAAAACGGGACAAATTAAGTTCCAAGCGAAACTAACCAAGGTTACCTTCAAGCCATTAACAATTAATTTATATTACATACACACCTGTATGCGTTAGTCTCCCTGCAAACAATAAATCAAATATTTATCTTTTTATATGTATACCTTTCCCACATATATCTGACGCCTCTGCTCCAGACGACGTTTGCAAACATTGTGGCAAAAGGATACATCATGAGCAATTTATCCTTTTGCCACAATGTTTTCAACTCTATTTTAATAAATCATCCCTCATTTATATGTAAAACTTTCACATTTTGGCTAATATTTATTTCAAAGTCGTCTGCTTCAGATTTGTTATGTGTTGGAAAGGGTTAATTAGGAGGGCGTCTCGCGATTTGGGGGTCTTATTGATTCACCGTAACGGGGTCATATAAAGGGTTTATTTGCGGAAAACTGATCGGGAAACAGTTTTTATTTATTTATCAGAACATTGGTTTAATTGATTGTTTGATTGATTTGGGTTGAATGTCTTCTTTTTTTTAAACAATATTTCAGTCATATTCCTGACTTTTTTACACCAGTACTTAACACATGCCCAAGCTACTGGCCGCTTTTCCACATAGACTGTTAATCCTTTGGTGGAAAACGAATGACGCTTGTCGCATAGACTTTTGTCAAACGTCGGAAAGAATGATGGACGAGCTAAGATTCGATCTCACAATGCCAGGATTGATTGCCCGCGACGCTTCTAACTGATCAACCAGGGCTCGGCCATTTTTTTTTACAAACAATAGTTAATCGTTGTTAATGACGTGATATTCAAACGCAAGAACATGTACCGCGTGACTATCTTCACAATAAGATACACGAGTTATTTCCCTTTGTGTCTAGTGAGCATATAAAATCGTAATTTCGATTCAATGGATGCGTTTTCAAATTTGATACCGTTTCCTATTCTGCTAAACGTTATTTAAAACTACATTAACATTCTCTATTCCAGAGCTCTAAGTAAAGGAACATTATGTTCTAAAATCCTTACTTGACACTTCAACTCTTTCCCTCATACGACAATTCTGCAGCAGACGACTTTGAACATATTTTGTCAAAACATAGAAAATCTCCATAATTGAATGGATAACCTATGACTTAAAGTGGAAAACATTGTGGCAAAAGGAGAAATTGCACGTTTTGTGCAATTTCTTCTTTTGTAACTATGTTTTCAAAAAGCCGTCTGCTGCAGAGGCGTCCGAAAGCGTTTGTATGAGGGAAAGGGTTAACCCCTGTGGTGTGGGTACTCAAACGAATCGTCTTAGAGAAACTGTTTCCAAGACTACATTGGTGGTAAAAGCCTTAAGGTTGGATTTCGCAGACGACTGTTGAAAACACAGTGGCGTAAGATTAATTGCTTATAATCAGCAATTTCCCCTTTTGCTACAATGTTTTAAACTCTATTATTCAATAATCACATTTATATAAAAAAGATAATTTCTATTTCAGTCTTCCCTAGATGTTTTTAGTACTTTTTAGGATCGTCTGATGCAAATATGTTGGCAGTCAAACCAAATATTTTGAGTACCCACAATATAGTCTGAGTCATAAGAGAAATATAGATTTGGAAACACCGATTGACTTCGCTTTATCTAGGACTCTGGGCTAAATCCACACAAGAATAGGCACGTCCAACTAGATGATAATAGTACGTCTAATCGAATTGAAAGGTTTGACATTCTGAGAAAAAGTGAAACTGCACTATGGGACGTGAAACATAAATTACCGAAATGGCGGTTTTTAAAAACCCGAATATCACCGACATATTCCAAATATAACACTCACGTGACAGGATGTCCTGGTTCCACAATCTGGTCCATCTCTATAACCACTTTAATTTGACTTTTGACCGGCTCCATGCGGTTTACATGTCCGTTTCTGAGGGCTTCTTTTTCGCCGCCGTCTTGTTCTAGGTCTTCAACTACAAACGACAAGCGAGCTGTGTTAGGACATTTGTTACCATCAGTGTAGATACACAAAGTGCCTTCTTCGCTCTGCACAACCTCTTCGTATATTGGATCTGACGACACGGCATAAATCGTCTCGAATTGACCGCATACATTTAGTATTCTTGCTCGCAAAATGGCATTAATGCCGAGTGCGAGGGTAAACAACGCCAACAACAACCGCATACATTCAGTATTCTTGCTCGCCAAATGGCATTAATGCCGAGCGCGAGGGTAAACAACGTCAACCAACAACAACAACAACAACAACAACAACAACAACAACAACAACCGCACACATTCAGTATTCTTGCTCGCCAAATGGCATTAATGCCGAGTGCGAGGGTAAACACCGCCAACCAACAACAACAAAAACAACCGCATACATTTAAATATACTATAAAATCGGAACATTCGGCAATCACCGCTTTCATATATCGTTTCTCTATATAGGTTAACTCCCTTGTTGATTGGTAACGATTTTGTAAGCGACAATTTGATTGGCTGACGCAAAGGTCAATATCTGAGACAAACCAGTAAAGGGCAGTTTATCAAATCTATACGAGCGTTTGCTACTGCCAGTGTTTGTTGAAATAGGGCTCTGCACTGGTCGCCAATAACCCCAAAGAAGGTTATCACGAAACATCCTGGTCAGCTTTTTTTAACCACTCTAACTTAATTCTAAATTTGAAGACCTTGCTAAATTTCAAAATCAATAGACATTTTGATGTTCTAGTTTCGAATTACAAAAATGAAATCGGCCAAAAAGGTGTATTTGAAAAGTGAAAGTGTTATTATTATTCAACTGAAAATAAAACATATTAGCAAAAGGAGAACAAGCTCATTACAAGCAAGTTCTCATTTTACTAGAAAGTTTCTTAAAGTCGTCTGCACTTTAGAAGGGCTTAAGCGTACATATCTTATTTGAAACAGTTGTTATATTTACCCTTTTCCTTGACCTCTTTAATCACAGACAAGATGGCGTTCAGGATTGGCAGCATCATGGCTGTGGTGGCGGTGTTTGACATCCACATGGACAGAAACCAAGTCGGCAGCATGATACCCAGCATCAGCCTGAACGAAAAGAAAATGAACGTAAAATTGGATATCTGACCAGTATATCAAATTTATCCTTTCCCACATACAACATATCTGCAACAGACGGATTTGAAAACGTTCAGTAAAACTGTGGAAACTGTCTATACATGAAAAAACAATTATTGAATAAAGTTAAACACAATGTGACAATGGAAGAAATTTCTCATTATAGACAATTCCTCCTTTTTCCACAAGGTTTTCAAAAGTCATCTGCTGCAGAGCCGCGATTAAGCGTATATATGTAGTAAAACTGGTTAAAGAAACATATATACTATCTTAAGTCCATTGTAAAAACGAATGTAATTCAATTGATTGATTGATTCGGGGTATCGCCATTTTCAACTATATTTGAGCCGTGTCTTAGGAAAACCAACATAATTTATTCTGCGTAATGTATCGACCCAGATCAGCCTGCACAGTTCGCGCAGGCTAATCCGGGCCGACATATTCCGTCTCAGGGGGATAAAGGTATAGAGTACTGATTCCTGAAACAGAAAATCCACAGGAGGCGAACATTGTCTGTCCGGGTTAGCCTGCGCGGCATGCTTAGGCTGATCCGGGTCGATACTTTACGCAGAGTCCTCAATGTTGGTTTTCTCATGGGACGGCTCATTTTACATCGTGTGATTTCTCACTTGCTCGCACGTGTACTTCACAAATTTTTCCCTGACAACTGACTTCCTTCCCACATTTACTAAGCAAAAGTATAATTCATTGCCTTAACGTACACATCATACATACAGTCTTATTTTCGGGGCAGTATTAATTCCTTATCGTTACATTTGCTACTGGAAGACCTTTCCTATTTGGTATTGTTTTAGCATCGTCAAGTTAATTTAGATATGCTCTAAATGTAAAGAGTACGAGACTTGCATATATGATCCATATTGTTGTACCAGTACATGGCACACGGCAATCAACGCGTCTCTATCTCGATTATTTGTAGGGGTTATCTCCCCTGTAAATACCTAACGATTTTGTAGGCGACAACGTGATTGGCTGAGGCAAAAGTTAATCTGAGACGACATGTAACAGTCATCAGCTATATATACGAGCGTTTGCTTAACACTTTCCCTCATACAGACGCTTTCTGACGCCTCCGTAGCACACACATTTTGAAAACACTGTGGCAAATGCAGAAATTGCTCATCATGAGCAATTTCTCCATTTGTCACACTGTTTTCAACTCTATTCAATAATTATACTTTCCTTTTTAAAGAGATTTTTCATATCTTTGAGGGTATGTTTTCAAAGTCGCCTGCTGTAAATTTGTTGAATGTGATAAAGGGTTAAACAGCGAAGTTAATGTCTGGTTTTAATGAAAATGTTCATTCATCTAGCGGACTATGAAAATTTATCCTGTTAATCGTCAAATTAGTAACAGGTACAGTATACTGAATATCATTTACTGATGGCTGCCAAAACTAATGAATTCCTCTCTAACGAGTGCATATGTCTTATGTTTAGTTTATTATGTTTACGTCACATATCATGCGAAGTTAAGTGTTCATAATTCACAATCATATGCTTTGGGTTAGCGTTATGAGAACATGCTTCCCGCTTACCTATGTAAGCGTCTACACACGTTATAAACAGCCTTCAACACAGCACTAAAGTCAGTGTTTTATTATGCGTAATGCATCTTTCATCGCCGAGCCCCCGGTAGCTTAATGAGGAGTAAGAAAGAGGGCCTTCGAACCAGGAGTTGTGAGTTCGAACCCAAGATATGCCAACATTCGTCTTCCACAAATGGACTAACAGTATATTTTGAAAAGCAGCCAGTTTCTTGGTAAGACTGTTGTGTGCTGTACTGTTTCAATGAAAGCATATTTCAACAGTAATTTAATTACAATGTAGCCTATGTGAAATAAACAACCCTCACGAACATATCATTCTCCAATAATCTTATAGTGTGGCGTTATGATGACCGGTGCTCTGTGAAAACCACCCGTAATGCATTAACGAACGGTGTAGGTGCAGATCAGCAAGACCCCCAACGCAGTCTATTAAGCAGTATATATTTAGATCATTTGCATCGATGCGCCGAGAGAGCACTTTCCACAATTGTAATAATTACGTCGATTGGTTTTCACAAAGTACCGATATGAGTATGAACCCAAATAAAGAAAACTGTTTCTGCATATTAGAAGATTCTTATTTGTCTGATACAACAGTTTTATTAGAGAGTCGAAAAGTTCGACCACTTACATTTTGCGAGATAAAAACCATCGCCCAATAACTTGTTTAATGCATTTTTTGTTTCTGGCTCGAATTGGATGACCGAAAATTATCATTTATTAAAACAAGAAATATCTTTAAAACAGATAAACGGCGATAATAATCAAAACAATCAGTAATTTTCCAAGAATTATAAAATTTGCGCAATAATCTATGTGTTTACCAAAGGCTAATCGGCCATCTCCACCCAGCTTCAGTTTCTATAAATAGATTATCAAGGCCGAGAATACGCCACATGACTGGAGATTACGCGAGGCTCCCAAGAGGTGTATAAGTTTAAATTGACGATAAATAACTGAAATCTTATCATGTTTCAAAAATAATTAATATTTTGCTCTTACATATTATATTTCATACGTTTTCACTGAGTTTGTTCACTGAAATTCATTTCTTAAGATAAACAATTAAAAGTTTCATTTTAAAACTTCATCTTATTAGTTCCTCTTGTAGGATCGCCAACTTAACTATGAACAAATCAAAACGTTTCATTTCCTTTATTTCTTCGACATTAGTCATTAAACACAACATTTGATGGGTCTACAATCTAGATCATTTGTTTAACATCTAGGTCAAATCTGAGGTTAAACAGCTATCGCCGGAAAAGTTATCTCCCTTGATATTGCAAAGGTGCATTCAAAGTCGTGTTCTACATACTTGTTGTATGGGTGAAAGGAATAACATATGATTGATGATGTATGGAAATTTCACGGGCTTAAATAGCATGTAGGAACATACTGAAATTGAGCAGGTTTTTATCTGAAACGCTTCGTTTTTGTTATCATTAAAGCGATTGGCCCAATGCATTCAAGGAAGTATACTAATCTTTATGACGTGAGTTCGTTTTAGAAGTGTACAAAAAATGCCGACAATTGATACATAAAGAATGTCGACGAAATAAAAAATAAATCGACAAAGACAATGTAAAATGTAATAAGAAGACATTTCATGGCAGATAAGATCCGCTCGATACACTGTATCATGTTGAATTGAAGACAAACACGCAACGTCTTTGTCTCTTTAAAGATAGACGTATCTATTTCTTGGTACATACTATAGATACAGCTGTCTGGTAAAAAACATATATTGTTAAAGTTATTTTTAGCAACTAAGACGCATGAATGACAGCCAATGTTATGATTACATTTACTTTGTATGGGAAACGGAACCCTTTTTTCCGCGCAATTTGAAAACATTGAGGATAAAAGTTGTGTAGAATCGAACATTTGTCATACCTGCCCCGGTAGCCGGAGCGGTATGTCGAAGGTTCGAATATTATTGTGGTTCATTCTGATAGGACTGGTTGGTGGGCCGCCGGCTAGTTGAATAATGATACCGAATGGCTGCCTGTCTGTTATCTTGGGGGTAAACTGGATTGGATTCAGGAAGTAGCAGATTCTCATAAAAAGTGGATGGCCCTTTCAGTGGCAAAATGGATTGGATTCATGAAGTAGCGGATTCTCATAAAAAGTGGATGGCCCTTCCAGAAGGATTGACACTTTTATTTGAGTCACTCCACGAGAAAACCAACATTGTGGATCATGCGTAAACTATCGATCCGGATCAGCCTAAGCATGCCGCACAGGCTAACCCGGACATACACTTTTCGCCTCCTGTGGATTTTCTGTTTCAGAATCATTATTCTATACCTCTATCCCCCTGAGACGGAATGTGTCGGATCGGATTAGCCTGCGCGGACTGTGCAAGCTCATCTGGGTTGGTACATTACGCAGCGACCATAATGTTGGGTTTCTCGTGGAACGGCTCTAATCTTATAAATACTTTTTTTTAAATACACATACTTATTCAGCTAACAACTTTTACTTATTTCTTCACTCATAAATCTTTCCCTTTCATATTTTATTGGGGGTTTACTCCGTTTTTCAACATTATTTCAGTTAGACCATGACGACAGTGCACTTTTCAAGATCCCAGGGTAGACAAACCAGTAAACGGCTAGGAAATTGTCTTTGCCCAAGGGCACACAACCATAATGTCCGCGACTGGCTATGGAACCCGAGACTACCGTTTGGAAACCCCGACCCCCGGCGCACTCCATTCACATCATATGGTACTGCTTAATTCTTATACTATCTTCAACAAGCATACGATGCTCGATTGCTCAGTCGGTAACAACCATTGGCATCAGTGAAACAAAAAAGGCGAGAGAAAAGGGAGTAGTCTTAAAATGTTGATCCGCCAAATAAAATAAATTGTGTTTAAATAAATAAATACAAATAAATGATAAAACAGACTCCCATTTCTTTACCAAATAATTCCAATGTGTTGAGAATTAAATTTAAAAAAAATACACCGATCTCCAACCCATTGGTAGTCTGCCTGACAAAAATATACATAAGAAAGTCACATTGATTGTTACTCTGGTACCAGTGGTAACAACAAGGTTACAGTTATATGATCCGTTCCATGAGAAAACCAACATTATGGAATCTACGTAATGTATCGACCAAGATCAGCCTGCGCAGTCCGCGCAGGCTAATCCGGGCCGACACATTCCGTCTCAGGGGTTAGAGAGGTATAGAGTAATGATTCATGAAACAGAAACTCCACAGGAGGCGAAAAGTGGCTGTCCGGGTGAGCCTGCGTGGTATGCTTAAGCTGATCCGGGTCGATACTTAACGCAGAGACCACAATGTTAGTTTTCTCGTTGGACGGCTCATATTAGGAGTCGTGAGTTTGAGTCTCGGCTCCGTCCTTCATTGTTTCCGATGATCGACTACGCTCACGGACATGACTTAAAGGTTACACTATGGGAAAGTAGCCAGTAGTCTTGGATGATTGTAGTGCAGGGTCCAATTCCACAAACCTTACTTAGAGCCAAGTTAAAATTAAATATAAGTGTATTTCATCATTTTTGTTTCCCTAATAGTGTGTATATCATGAATGATGGAATGTATTTAAGAAAATGACAAGGTTATCTTAAATAGGTACCTTGCTGACAAACAATAATTGATAAGAAATGAAATACTTTGGCATTTGTAGTAGGGAAACAAACATGATGAAATACGCTCTTAAGTATAGCCCTAAGTAAGGTTGGTGGAATTGGACCAAGATGAATCGGGATTTTTCCACACAAACGGCGCGAGAACTGGTTAAGTCTCTAGGATACAGGCACCGAGCAATGTTAATATAAGCAAAATGATCGTTACACAATCGATGTAAAATAAACAAGTTTAAACTTAACATATTTTGTTTCAACACCTATTTAATTGACGTTGAATGAGAAAACATCTTAGCCAAAGCCCTTCTCCTTGAACATCAGTCGTGTAGTGGTAGAGCGTGCGCCTCGGGTGTGGGAGGTCGCGGGTTCGATCCCCGTCCGGGTCATACCGAAGACTTTAAAAATGGTAGTAATGGCTTCCCTCCCTCATTGGCGGTCAGGGTTGCGGGGTAAGCATTACAACTGACTGACTGACTGGTCTCAGAATAAATGGACAAGTGGTACTGGTAACATACCCAGGAAACGCCGTGATATAACAGAAAAACATGCTGAAAGCGGCGTAAAACACCAAACAATTAATCAATCAATCAATCTGTCAATCAATCAATCAACCAATCAATCAACCAACCAATCAATCAATCAATCAATCAATCAATCAATCAACCAATCAATCAAACCAATCAATCAATCAATCAATCAATCAATCAATCAATCAATCAATCAATCAATCAATCAATCAATCAATCAATCAATCAATCAATCAATCAATCAATCAATCAATCAATCAATCTCCTTGAATATACAAGAACCAGACAGTGATGCATCCCTATGACGCAATTCAGCTGGATAAGCGTTAAATATGTCTATGAGATGATGGATGTAGTAACCGCACACTAATGACATTATCTCTCGCTTACCATCTTGGTTCCGGCCCGACCAGTGTTAGGGCTCGAAGTGCTATACGCTTGTGTAGGTTCCACCGTTCAACTGCTGCTGCTACCACTAAACTACCGAAGAACAGCATCAGCGTATCCTGAAATGATACACATATTGGTAATGGTAATTATGATGATGATAAAGCAATTGCTCTCCTGTAGTATGGAGTTAAACTATTGAACGGTTACATGTCTTAACCCTTTCCCTCATACGACAATTCTGCAGCAGACGACTTTGAACGTATTTTGTTAAAAAATAGAAAATCTCTATAATTGAATGAATAACCTATGACTAAAAGTGGAAAACATTGTGGCAAAAGGAGAAATTGCTCGTTTTGAGCAATTTCTTCTTTTGTCACTATGTTTTCAGAAATGCGTCAGAAAGCGTCAGAAAGCATCTATATAAGGGAAAGGGTTAAATCATAGCACGAGACGGCGGTAGTAAGATGTATAACGATGATAAAGGTACCCACGGTAAGAATGCATGAATTATTGGGTAGTCTGACTATTTTGTACGGATAATAAGCTTCCGACAAAAAGACTTCAAGAGGCGTCAGAAAGCGTCTATATGAGGGAAAGGGAGTTTTGTCTCAAAAGTATAAGTCTGTATTATAAATGGAGAAATAATCTTAAAGCAGTTCCCTCTCTTTAAGGCTGCGACCAGTTGGCTTAAGGCTGCACATTGGAACACTTTTATGAGGAAGTTTGCTTGATTGATGTTTAACGCCGCTTTAAAAACAATCAGTTATATCTGATAATTTATACTTATAAAACCAGAGGGCCATCATTTTTCAAGATTTTCCTTCATTTGGCCTTGTGATCTATATTGTGTAACCTGATATGACCCATATTCCAACATGGACTATATATTTATCATCAAGATAACATTCTGACATAGTTTCAACATGCTCAAAGTAAAAATGCGGCCTCCGGAGTTTGAACAATATTTCCTTTATTTACCTTGTTTCTGACCTAATATGACCAATATTTGAACTATATATAATTCAGACAAACATTCTGACATTCTGACCAAATTTCAACATGCTCAAGTTGAAAATGTGGCCTACAGAGTGTTAACAAGAATGTACCTAGTTTTTGACCTCATATGGCCAAATTTCGAACTTGTCCAAGATTTGATGAATATGTATGTTCTGATAAACTTTCGTGAAGATTGGATGCAAAATGTGCGACGGGCGACTCACGACGTACGACGCACGACGGACGGACGCCGAACAAAATGTCATCACAATAGCTCACCTTGCACTTCGTGCACAGGTGAGCTAAAACAACAACAACGTATCCTGAACTAATACTCATACTGATAATGTCGTATGCTGCATATTTGTCGTATTGGAAAAGGGTTAAGGAAATATACTGAAACAACATTTCATCTGTAGCTATTTGAATCAACAGAACACTATTAGTAGCACTTATGTCTATTTTTTCCCAGGCAAGCAAGACACTTGAAAATATCTTAGCACATTTTTATGTCTTTTCCGCTGGTAATTGTTCAGCCTTCGCTACTGAGGTTCAACACTACTATTGCATATGAACTGCACATTCTACTAAAAACAACTACATGACATTGTACTATTTACCTGATAGATAATATAAAACAATAAACAAACAAACAAACAAACAAACAAACAAACAAACTAAAAGACGCTTACATTAACTATTACAATATCTATCACAGAGTTGAATCAGTTTGGGTAAAACTAGGCCTAAAAATAGGGCTAAACTACCGAACGATAAATATCTTGAGAGAGTTTAGTCTCAAAGAAATAAGTCCGTGTCATATATGGCAACATAATCGAAAGCAGTTTCCCTCTCTTTAAGACTGCGCTGCGTCCAGTTGCCTTTAGGCTGCAATTCTACACTTTCTTGAGTAAGACTTCGGTGTACTATTTCCCAAGTGTGGGTGAATGATGATAAGATGAATTTTAATCTCACTGGGATGTTCGAAATGAGTGAGGAGAAATGTAGGGTCTCTCCGGTCATCTCACGTAAGTAGCCGAATAACGTTGGCAGGCGAAGTAATACACTTTAACTATTGGATTAAAAATTAATATATACTGCATATTTTTCAAGATGCTTCTTTTTCAACATTACTGCGTCATTCCTGGTAGCCATATACATTCAGAACTATTTTACAGAGCATACATTTATCATCGACAGTTGTTAGGTTTAGAACTATTTTACAGTGCGTACATTTATCATCGACAGTTGTTAGGTTTAGAACTATTTTACAGTGCGTACATTTATCATCGACAGTTGTTAGGTTTATAACTATTTTACAGTGCATACATTTATCATGGACAGTTGTTAGGTTTATAACTATTTTACAGTGCATACATTTATCATCGACAATTGTAAGGTTTAGAACTATTTTACAGTGCGTACATTTATCATCGACAGTTGTTAGGTCAACCTCCGGTCATTATCAGATTGAACTCCGTCGCAAAAGTCAACTAATCCCTGGAAGCAATAAGCCAGACTAAAAAGGTTTCAATAGAATATACGATATCTCAAAGCAGATGCTAATATATTGTACTACGATTTGATAATTAACTTCTTTCCAATTAATAACAGCAGTATTCGAGCCGTTTAATTTGATAAACAATACAGACATATATGGATGTAATCTTCTAACTAAACAAGAACAGTTTTAAAACCATTCAAAACCCTTAAGTTATTGATTCCTATTGATCTATTTCTCATATTATGATCTTGTTTGAGAACAAGGACTCGGGTGTCTCCGGTCATCTTAGGGAAGCAACCGAATTAAGATAAGATAAGAAATCAAACACTTTCACTATTGAATTCAAACCATAAGTATACACGTATTTGTGTTTCCAGAAGCATGTCTTTAACATTATCTGCATTATTCCAAAGTTATTCACACATGGCATTCGTATATATTTAGTATTCAATCATAATATTGGACTAGTTTACAGTGTGTCGTATAATGTTTTGACGATGGTACAGTTCACATCCGGTGAAATGCTCTCGATCGCAAACATCGGCAATTCCACAGATCAAACCATAGTATATAAAACGTGACAGATCCCGCTGTCCAAGTAACCTTGAACTATTTGACTTAACCCTTTCCCTCATACGACAATTCTGCAGCAGACGACTTTGAACGTATTTTGTCAAAAAATAGAAACATCTCTATAATTGAATGGATAACCTATGACAAAAAATGGAAGACATTGTGGCAAAAAGAGAAATTGCACGTTTTGTGCAATTTCTTCTTTTGTCAGTATGTTTTCAAAAAGCCGTCTGCTGCAGAGGCGTCAGAAAGCGTCTATATGAGGGGAAGGGTTAAACTAACAACTCCAAACTATGTCTAAATCAATAATAACTTTCGACCTCCATCTCCAGAAGCCGGTGCGGTGCCTTAACCACTTAGCTACCGGTACAGTATGTGCAAGTTTACTTATAACTCATGCACACCTTATTTTCTAGAAAGTTATTTAAACAGGCATCACCCACTGACCTCCAGCATGCATAATTCATTGGCTTACAATAAAGAAGACTCTTTAGCATGGCCTTTCAATTACATAAACAAGCCAGACTATAAATACATAATGAACAACAAAGCCAGAATAATTACTTAGCAGTTGTTTACGGAGAACAAATGAAGCCAGTAAACGGAAGCTTACTTGATTTACACTTGATTTACAACTAAGTCTTTAGATGAGATCGAATGAATGAAAGTGTCATAATATAGACAACCTTAATGATGATGTCTTCTAGTGTAATTATATGGTCGTCTTTAGGAGCCGTCACAAAAGAAGAGACGACACTATTGAATGTTTTACTCTGCTTTCAAAAAATGTTCAGTTATATCATGGCGTTTCCTGGATAGGTTGCCAGTACTACTTTTCCATTTATCCTAACACTAGCCAGTGAGTCGTAGTGCTAACCCCGCAACCCTTGGCGTTAAGGAGGTACGACCCGGTCGGGGATCGAACCCGCAACCATCCGCACCCGAGGCTGAGGCCCTCCCACTACGCCATCGAATGGGTAATAACGACACTAATTTCAGAGTTATATAAGCGTTTATGATTTAGTATATTTCTAGACTCTGCATGGACTTAACATAACAGTTTTGTTCGATTATTTGTTTACTCATTACCAAAGAAAAATATAACTAAGCGCTCGTTAAAAATATACATTGTTTTCCTTTTGGACCAGAATAAAGAAAAAAATAAACAATAGAACATTTTCCTGTATTACCAAATGATCAAACTGCGGGGTCACACAAGGTTTCAACAGTCAACGGTTCTTCTAATGATAGCAAACACTAGACTGGAGTCAGTCCCTAATCGTAAAGTACATGTATGTGAGCCGACTTACGAGAAAAACCAACATTGTGGATTCTGCGTAAAGAATCGACCCGGATCAGTCTAAGCATGCCGTGCAGACTAACCCGGACAGGCACTGTTCGCCTCCTTTGGATTTTCTGTTTCAGGAATCATTACCCTATACGTCTACCCCCCTGAGACGGAATGTGTCGGCCCGGATTAGCCTGCGCGGAGTCCATTATGTTGGTTTTCTCGTGGAACGGTTCATATCACTTTCTTTTAAACATCTTCTGCATATTGCCATCAAATCAATTTTTTTTTCGACGGTTTTTAGATACTCCGATACAGTGTGATGAAATACGGGTCTTAACCCTTTCCCTCATATAGACGCTTTCTGACGCCTCTGCAGCAGACAGCTTTTTGAAAACATAGTGACAAAAGAAGAAATTGCACAAAACGTGCAATTTCTCCTTTTGCCACAACGTTTTCCTCTTTTTGTCATAGGTTATCCATTCAATTATGGAGTTTTCTATTTTTTGACAAAATACGTTCAAAGTCGTCTGCTGCAGAATTGTCGTATGAGGGAAAGGGTTAAAAGCCATGTGATTTTAAACAATAATCTGATTTAAGTCTTTTTTGTGATCTGTGTCGATACATTACGCAGAGGCCATGTGTTGGTTTTCTCGTGGAACGGCTCGTGTAATATATATATAGGATCCATCATGAGTTTTCTTTGGAGATCAAGATTCCTTAAATGAGTCTAGAAAAAAACGGTTATTAACCGAGCCTCTTGGCGAGGTTAATAACTCTCTTTTTCGAGACGAATTTAAGAAATCTTCTCCAAAGAAAAACGAGTGATGGATTCTTTTTATCACCTAAACAGTGTGTTTTAATGAAAACTATTGACAACATCAAAACAAAGACCGAATAACCTATTCTTCATAAGAACTTGTGATTCACCGCATAAAAAAGTAGTCCTCATCATTTTTCAATAAGAAGAAAAAAACCAACAATGTTTTAAACAATTAAGATTAAACAATTTATTCAAAATAGCGTATTATTGCATTTTTTCAATGTGTAAAATTTAACAACTTAACAATAAACATAATAAAGATAAAGGTCAAAATGACGTCATCAGTAGTCGCGTGTATGACGTGTTTTTGTTATCACACATGTTGGATATCGTTGTTCCGTGATTTGTTCTCAACTTGAAAATAAGGGTATTTATGTGATAAATATAGGATCCATCATGAGTTTTCTTTGGAGATCAAGATTTCTTAAATGAGTCTAGAAAAAGACGGTTATTAACCGAGCCTCTTGGCGAGGTTAATAACTCTCTTTTTCGAGACGAATTTAAGAAATCTTCTCCAAAGAAAAACGAGTGATGGATTCTTTTTATCACCTAAACAGTGTGTTTTAATGAAAAATATTGACAACATCAAAACAAAGACCGAATAACCTATTCTTCATGAGAACTTGTGATTCACCGCATAAAAAAGTAGTCCTCATCATTTTTGAATAAGAAGAAAAAAAACAACCAATGTTTTAAACACATTAAGACTCGTTATTTATTCAAAATAACGTATTATTGCATTTTTCAATGTGTAAAATTTAACAACTTAACAATAAACATAATAAAGATAAAGGTCAAAATGACGTCATCAGTAGTCGCGTGTATGACGTGTTTTTGTTATCACACATGTTGGATATCGTTGTTCCGTGATTTGTTCTCAACTTGAAAATAAGGGTATTTATGTGATAAATCAAGATCAGCATTGAAATACTACAATCTCACTCCATATGCTCCGTCTTAACAGAATCTACATACGTTGGCAGAAGAGTCTAATAAGTGTGTGTGAGTAAATCGTTTTGAATAGTGTAGATATTGATCAGGTTGTGCAGATGCACATGCTGAGTTGTCTGGATCTATACTGTTCACAAAAATCCAAATTGTACATTTACCAACGGACTCCTATGAAACTGAGAATGAAAAGTTAAACATGTTCCCACACATACAGATTCTGAAGCAGACGACTTTTGAAAACATGTTTTAGCTTTTTATAAAATAACTAATCTTTCAATTTTAGTTTCCATATGTTTTACATCATGTTTGTAAAGTCGTCTGCTGTAGATGTGTTGTATGTTGGAAAGGGTTAAGAAATAACAGAACACCAAGGAACCCCCCTTAAAAAAAAAAATCAATTTCTAAATCGATCGCGTTTTGGTATACTACCAATCCCAGACCAATAACATCCGGCGTAAACCGGTGTAATGGAACTATAAAAATCGGCAATCTGTTCCAAATTTACAATACATTTCCGATTGGTTCCAACAAATTTCTAGTGTTTGATTGTGACTGTTCCAGCGATAAGGAGGGGTTTACAGCTCTTTTCCCAACCATATCTATCTTATCATCCAACCAAACCCTATGTTGTGGGTACTCAAAAGAATCGTCTCATTGAGACGATTCTTTTGAGTACCGACAACATAGGGTTAGCCGATAAAATAAGGATTTTTAGAACATGCATAACGCTCCTTATCTTGAGATCTGAATTACCCAGTTTTAATATATATATCTAGACAGCTATGACGTGCTTTTGCCGATTTATCAGAAAACGTCAGTATATGGGAATATGGAAAAGGGTTAATGCTCGAGTGGGGGGATCTAATCTTATTTACTCTGTATTTCCGCTATCTTTTATTACCTACATCTAGACAGTTATGACGTGTATTCGAGGACCATTGTCTCCCGTTCAAAAGGCATTAACATTGTTAAATGAAAGTAATGGCTTTCCCTCCTTGGCGCCGAGGAGTGTGTGTCTAGCACGCTGGTATCAATACCAGTAAAACAGCGAACGTCGTTATATAACTGAATAATTGTTGAACTAGGCGAATAACACCATGCAAACACACACAACTAGAACTATCAATGAAGATGATAAATACCCCCTAAACAGCACCTTGACCTACACCATAACTTAATAAGTAAAAGGGCCATAACTCTGTAAAATAAGATAGGCACATCTCCTCTTGGTATAGAAGCTTCATGTAAAATTGTATTGAATTCCATCCAGTGGTTTGTAAGAAATAGGTCGGACAAAATATTGCTTACTTAATAAGTAAAAGGGCCATAACATGCAATTGTAACCCCTTTAGGATATATATGCACATCTCCTCTTGGTATAGAAGCTTCATGTAGAATTCCACCCAGTGGTTTGTAAGAAATAGGCCGGACAAAATATGGCTTCCGACCGACCGACCGACCGACCGACCGACCGACCGACCGACAGACAGACAGACGGACGGACGGACGGACGGACGGACGGACGGACGGACGGACGGACGGACGGACAGACAGACAGACAGACAGACAGACAGACAGACAGACAGATAGACAGACAGACAGACAGACAGACAGACAGACAGACAGACAGACAGACAGACAGACAGACAGACAGACAGACAGACAGACAGACACAGTGACTCTTATAAACCCCCTGTTCTTCGAAGGGGGTATAATTATACCAGCATTGAATTACTTCAATCTCTCTTGCTAAGAATAGCTACATGTACTCTCCGTTGTTGAACACCAGACTCTTTCAACAAATAGTTGTTAGATCAAGGGAGCGGGGGACCAGGAATCGATCTCCAAAGACTTTGAAAATGGTTGTTATGGATCACAAAGGCAGAAACCGCTCATCAAGTGAGATTCGAACCCGGGGACTTTGGTACGAGATGCTGACGCTCTACCTCTGTGTCACGGTCTTATCACATATAAAAAGATATGCATGGATGTTTGTAGATTGTGTATACATGTTTATACAAGTATCTGTGGTATATGTAAAATAATTTATTTTTTCCGGTCTACCGACAACATTTCAAGCTACTTTTCCCAAAATACCTCCAATTTTGTATCAACATTTTCACATTATATACAAAGTCCCCGATAGTATATCATCATCCGTAGATGACTCTAAAAAAATAAATATCTGTGACGTCATAGTCTTCGGTAATCGATATTCATTGATCGTCGAGAACCAAGAACAGCCGAATGACTCTTTGTAGTATAATGCTATATATACTGGTTATTCTACTTCTTCTTATTAGTTCTAAAACATAAATGAATCTTTTCACACACGTATACGCATAGTGCCGTATATATATATAGCAGACGACGTTTAAAAACATTGTGGAAAATGAAGATTTTCTTTTGAAAACATAGTGACAAAAGAAGAAATTGCACAAAACGTGCAATTTCTCCTTTTGACACAATGTTTTCCACTTTGTGTCATAGGTTATCCATTCAATTAAAGAGATTTTCAAAGTTTTGACAAATTATGTTTAAAGTCGTCTGCTGCAGAATTGTTGTGTGAGGGAAAGGGTTAATGTCTTCAACTCTTTTCAAAAGTAATACTTTCATTTGTACCGATTGTTCATAGTTTTGCCCTAATCTTTTTCTAAGTCGTACGATGCAGATCTTGTGTATGTTGGAGTTAATGTCCAATCGCATTGACTCCTCTTTTCAATATACAACAAATCCGCAACTGAATACTTTTAAAACCAGTTTGGCAAAACAATATGAAAAACCTCTATAAATGAAAGCATTATTCCTGAAAAAAAGTTAAGTCGGTAGGTCGGGTTTGTTTACTTGAATATCAATTACGCCATTTCGAATGAAGTATCGAAGCAGATTTACTGCGTTTCCTTTGTAAACCATTATTATAATCAGAAAAAATATATTCTAACGCAGATGTATCAGCAGTAATGCTACTACCTCCTCAACCAAGAGTTTTGTCAAGGAGAGCCGTCAGAAACACCATTCCCTGCTAGTTTTCACGCGAAAGGGGTCGGACCCTTACCCTCCGCGCATTTGCACTAAAGCAAGAATTAGTGCCAAAACCCATAACAATATTATAGTTTAAACTTATTTATTTCACATCGATTGCGAAAGAAGCATTCAGCTTATATTAATCACACTCGATGTCTGCTTCCTGGAGACTTTACCAGTACTCACGCCGTTTGTGTGGAAAATCCCAAAGGCAGATCTCGCTCATTATGGAATTTTAGAACACGGGACCTTTGGTACGAGAGGCCGACGCTCTACAACTGCACCACTGTGTACAAACTAAATTATTTTATTTATGTAAATAGTCTTTCATTATCTGTTTTCTAATTTGTGTCGTGCTTTTCTTTTCTTTTTATGTAATAACTAGAGCAGCTGTTCATTTGAAGTTATACAATATGACGAATGTAATATTCGCTATATATGTATAATCTTTAATCAATTAGTTTCCTTTAATTATTATTCCCCAACGGGAGAAGCATCGCTCTTTATTATTTTAACATTTTAATATACCTATGAAGGTATGAAACTATGAATGTATATGTGATGATTTCTTAGTCCCTTATAATTTTCTTTAAGAACGGCTTTGTAAAATTATTTATAAACTGTATTGTTGTATCTTATACCAAGTTACAAGAAAAAAGATGATACTTTAATAATGAAAATAGTTCATAACAACTGAAACCCCACGGAGTAGGTTACGAATATTATATTACTTTAAGATTCTTTCATTCACTTTGTAATATAACGAAGCATGAATTACAACCAATGAATAAACGACATTATTAGCTCGTTTGTTTTTCGAAGAAAACAGGTCGGGCTATTGTGATACATGTATGTACCCATTGGGACACATTATACTGAAAACAAAAATGTCTTGTAAGTCAGAAATTAACTGGCTCTTTCAATAGAGGTGACGACTATAATAAACAAACATTCTCTATTTTTTCATATTTTAGCAGGTAAACCTTAATGGCGGAAATAAATTATAATTAGATAAAAGTCGGTAAGAGTGACATATCATAAATCATCCTCCATCCTTAGGTTAGACACACTAACCTATAAAATATATCAAGTATATATTAGCCTGTTCATGCATAGTGTAGGTTAGGATCAGCCTGTAATCCTTGCTGTATTATCAGAATCAACAACATTTACCAGAAACTTCGAAAAACAGATTATTGTTTGAGATTTCCACATAGGGCTTGTTTGTACTTTGTTGAGCCGTCCTCCGAGAAAACCAACATTTATGGCCTCTGTGTAATGTATCGACCCAGATTAGCCTGCGCAGTCGGCGTAGACTGTCCCGGGCCGACAAATTCCGTCTCAGGGGTGATAGAGGTATAGAGTAAATATTCATTAACAGAAAATCCACAGGAGGCGAAACGTGTCTATCCGGGTAAGCCTGCGCGGCATGCTTAGGCTGATCCGGATCGATACTTTATGCAGAGTCCACAATGTTGGTTTTCTCGCGGGACGGCTCATATTTAGAAAGGTTTCAATTAAAGGCTGTGCAAAGATGGTCTACACACATCTGAGAAAGACAATTATTTAAGACACCTATTATTTCATGGGGAAAGAGCACCACGATTTTAAGGACGTACACAAATACCACTTCTACTGTGGATGACAGGAACACTTCTGATTGTCTATTTCGTAACATCATTTAGAGTAAATTAATGTTTTTGAGTGACATAATTATGTCTGCCTTTACTATATTTTTCAAATTCTGAAAAAAAGTACGTCACGATTGCAATTTGAAAACAATGTGTAGATCAAAACGCTTTCTGACAATCCTGCACTAGACGACGTTTGAAAACATTGTAGGAAAAGGAGAAATAACTCATGATGAGCAATTTCTACCTTTGCCACAATGTTTTTGAATTTATTCAATCATTATATTTTCCAAAACTTTTCCATAATGTTTCCATAGTCGTTTGCTGCAAATTTGCTGTATTTTGGAAAGGGTTTAGTAAGGCAATGTTGACATGAAAGCACGATCTAAGCTTTTCGTCTGGGCTTCTATAAACATTTAAATGAACTGAATACATGAATGTTAACGACGTTAGGCTAATACACATATAGACTTGTAATACAGTGAACAGGAGGAATGGATTTACGAATGTGAGCGATGCTCCAGGGAACCCAACCTTAAAGTAGTTGTTAGACACTTGGTAAATCTCTGACTAATTGGCGAAAAGTGCAGATCTAGATCAGACTGCACGGATGCTGTACGATTTCTTTTCTAAGAGCGCCGTACATATGTTGTACACAAGCCTCGTTTTCATCCGAATGTTGTATTCAAGCCTCGTTATGATCCTAAAAATATGGAATTCTTCAGTCATATCACGGCGGCCAGTTCACCTACTCATATTTTTCTTGGCTTTCTCACACCAGTACTTCATACAACATTCTTTCCGGGCAACTGGCTGCTTTTCCACATGTACTGATAGCCCATTGGTGGAAGAAGAATGGCGCTTGTCACAATGACTTTTGTCAAACGTCGGAAAGAATGTTGGTCGAGCAGGGGTACGAACTGACATCCCCTTGATTGACAGCCCGCGTCGCTACCGGGTTAATTAGAACATGTTAAATTTGATATACGTTAATTTACAAAAAACGTCCCGCCATATGTCATAGGTCATAATGTTTTACTAGGATCGTAGATAAGATCTACGTCCCTGCCTTTACCGCATACAATTCATCTGAAAAATATTGAAATAATCTTAGGAAAATATGGGAAACAACTATAAATAAAAGTGGAATAATTGAAAAGAAGTTAACATATTGTGCCCAAAGGAATGTTTTGTTTTTTTCGAACAAATTATTCTTTTGTCCCATTTTTTGAAAACATCGTTTGCTGGAGATGGCTTAAAATACGACCGCATTTGCGAAAAAAAAGGTAAGTTAAAGTGAATCTTCAGTTTCGTAAGACATAAATAGATGTGTATTAATTAACAATTTTCCCCACGAACAATCTCTCGGTATGTCACAACGTAAGGAAAAGTAACGTCAAATCGTGTGACAATAAAATTGACATGGCATTCTTCGTGTGTTTGTTTAAGTAAGGTTGAACGCCGTTTCAATATTATTTCAGTAACATCGCGGCGACACTGCATTTATTCATGATCCCTTGGTACACACACCAGTTCTAGAATAGGAAGTGTGCCTTGCCCAAGGGCACTCCGCCATAACCGCTGCGCTGCAATTAGGGATCGGACTCGGGAAGAACGATTCGAAATCCCCTACGCTAACCACTCGGCCACGGCGGATTCCTGACATTTGCTCGATATCTCAGAGTCGAAAATGATATCAAATGCGTATAAAGTACAACACAGGTGAAGAGAAAAGACATTTAGGCAAGATGCATGACTTATTTCTTTCATCCTTTCCCTGATACAAACGCACTTTAACATGTATGTCGGAGTTCAATCGCATTTTAACAGGTATGTCGGAGTTCAATCGCATTTTAACATGTATATCGGAGTTCAATCGCTATTTAATAGGTATGTCGGAGTTCAATCGCATTTTAACAGGTATGTCGGAGTTCAATCGCATTTTAACAGGTATGTCGGAGTTCAATCGCATTTTAACAGGTATATCGGAGTTCAATCGCTATTTAATAGGTATGTCGGAGTTCAATCGCACTTTAACAGGTATGTCGGAGTTCAATCGCATTTTAACAGGTATGTTCGAGTTCAATCGCATTTTAACAGGTATGTCGGAGTTCAATCGCTATTTAATAGGTATGTCGGAGTTCAATAGCACTTTAACATGTATGTCGGAGTTCAATCGCACTTTAACAGGTATGTCGGAGTTCGATCACACTTTAACAGATATGTCGGTGTTTAAACGGGGTTCAAACGCACTTTAACAGGTATATCGGAGTTCGATCGAATTTCAAAAGGTATGTCTGAGTTCGATCGCATTTCAACAGGTATGTCGGAGTTCAATAGCGGTTTAACAGGTATGTCGGAGTTCAATCGCACTTAAACAGGTATGTCGGAGTTAAATCGCAATTTAACAGGTATGTCGGAGTTCAATAGCGGTTTAACAGGTATGTCGGAGTTCAATAGCGGTTTAACAGGTATGTCGGAGTTCAATCGCACTTAAACAGGTATGTTGGAGTTAAATCGCAATTTAACAGGTATGTCGGATTTCAATCGTAGAAATTATCCACAATGTTCAAGCTTCTGTCAACTTGCGTACATTCTGATATGACGCAAATGGACTAACTGGTCTGAGTCTACACTGTTCAGAATTGACAACTTATATGTTTTGTCCATTGCCTGGCTCATATATAGCTTTCGATGCAAGAGATAATGTCAATGATAATAACACATACATGTAGGCAATCAGTCTTCAATGTTGCTGACACTATAGATTGATTTTTTTTTTTTACTATTTACGAAGCTTTCATCAAATTCTCAGCGGCCATTACTACCATTTTCAAAGTCTTTGGTATGACCCGACCGGGTACTGCCAACATTCTCGGATCCCGAAATAAATTTTAGTCCATTGTATGTCTTTATCTGTTTATATCTGGTTTATCTCTTTCGGCGCCAATGGCAATTTTGAGCTTTCCGCAAACAATACAGATTCAGGCGAGACATCTCACAATCAACTGTCTCACCTGAAATCAGCATTGTTTGGATGTTAGTTAAAACCAACATTATGGCCTCAGCGTAATGTATCGACCTAGATCAGCCTGCGCAGTCCGCGCAGACTAATCCAGGCCGACACATTCCGTCTCAGGGGGATAGAAGTATAGAGTAATGATTCCTGAAACAGAAAATCCACAGGAAACGACGAGTGTATGTCCAGGTTAGCCTGCGTTGCATGCTTAGCCTGATCCGGATCGATACTTTAGGCAGAGTCCACAATGTTGGTTTTCTCGCGGGACGGCTCATATCAGTTTACAAGATGAAAACCTTATTCGATTGTTATACGCCTTTAGACAATTCAACACAGAAAAACCTTATTCGATTGTTATACGCCTTTAGACAATTCAACACAGAAAAACCTTATTCGATTGTTATACGCCTTTAGACAATTCAACACAGAAAAACCTTATTCGATTGTTATACGCCTTTAGACAATTCAACACAGAAAAACCTTATTCGATTGTTATACGCCTTTAGACAATTCAACACAGAAAAACCTTATTCGATTGTTATACGCCTTTAGACAATTCAACACAGAAAAACCTTATTCGATTGTTATACGCCTTTAGACAATTCAACACAGAAAAACCTTATTCGATTGTTATACGCCTTTAGACAATTCAACACAGAAAAATCGTATTCGATTGTTATACGCCTTTAGACAATTCAACACAGAAAAATCCTATTCGATTGTTATACGCCTTTAGACAATTCAACACAGAAAACCTTATTCGATTGTTATACGCCTTTAGACAATTCAACACAGAAAAATCTTATTCGATTGTTATACGCCTTTAGACAATTCAACACAGAAAAATCTTATTCGATTGTTATACGCCTTTAGACAATTCAACCCAGAAAAACCTTATTCGATTGTTTTACGCCTTTAGACAATTCAACACAGAAAATCTTATTCGATTGTTATACGCCTTTAGACAATTCAACACAGAAAAACATTATTCGATTGTTATACGCCTTTAGACAATTCAACACAGAAAAATCCTATTCGATTGTTATACGCCTTTAGACAATTCAACACAGAAAACCTTATTCGATTGTTATACGCCTTTAGACAATTCAACACAGAAAAATCTTATTCGATTGTTATACGCCTTTAGACAATTCAACACAGAAAAATCTTATTCGATTGTTATACGCCTTTAGACAATTCAACACAGAAAACCTTATTCGATTGTTATACGCCTTTAGACAATTCAACACAGAAAAACCTTATTCGATTGTTATACGCCTTTAGACAATTCAACACAGAAAAACCTTATTCGATTGTTATACGCCTTTAGACAATTCAACACAAAAAAACCTAAAACCTATCAACTATTGGAATTAAGAAAAGTAAACATTGTTTTTTCTCACAATATGTTTTAAATATGTCTGCGGCAAACGTCTTAAATGTGAAAGGGATATGTCTGCGACAGACATCATAAATGTGAAAGGGATATGTCTGAGGCAGACGTCTTAAATGTCAAAGCAATAACGAATTTGGCTTAATTAATTACGTTTAGCATAACTAATGGTTAGATTGTGTCATTCTTTATAATATTCATTACAAAATTATGCGAAATAAATATATCTTACTTATATAATCTCGTTCTACAAATCAAAAATCTGTAACATTTTTTCCACGTGCATACGCATCTTGATGCAACCGTAGTAGACGACTTTTGAAAACGTACTCAGGTAGCTCGTTCTTTTAATATGAGATTATATTTGTATCGCATGATTACCGTATGTTAGTGATATAATATATGTTTTACTATATACTATAGTTATAGATACTATACTAATTTAACAATTGCGACATGTTTGATTATTGCAATATTAATGTTAAACGAATTTGTATAGCAATGATGTCCCTTACACAAATTCACAATTTGTAAAATGAATAAATGTATACAACTTGTGTATGGGCCGGTGGCCCGAATATGCAATAAAATCTGAATTGAATTGAATTGCAATGAACAATTTATCGTTCCGTCGCCACGTTTTTACCTCTAAAATGTGTAGCAATAATAGTATTAAACGGTTTCTTGTTTTCCCCCGAGATGTTTTCAATGCAGACGACCTTTAAATTATTTAAAGAGATAAACAGTTACATAAATGGTTACTTATATATTAGAGTTTATTGTAGACGGAAAGCTTAAACTTACTCATTTTAAATCGATTGCAAAACAAGCTTTTAGCTTATATTAATCACGCTCGATGTCGTATTAAATATCAAAGCGGATTAATAAAGTTGTATGATTAGAAAATAGTATGGTTTCAAAATAGTATAAAATAAAAAAATAAATCAAGAAACAAATGTCTGCTTCCTGGAGACCTAGTCAGTAAATGCACCGTTGATGTGGACAAATCCCAAAGGCAGAACAAGCTCATGAGTGAATTCGAACGCAGACCACTGCCCAACTGTTTGAACTATCTCTACGAAATCCAACCTTTTAACTGATTTTTAAATGTAAAGGGTCAATTTGGGATGACCTATTATGCGGTATTGTTAGATCAAATATACGTACAGCTTGAAGTATTTCCGTCTTGTATTAATGAGAGTGGACCTCATTGAAACGCACGACTGATCGGCGATTTGAGATATCTTTTTGAGAGGCTTTTTGTGTCAGAGGTGTTGTACATTAAGAAAAGGACTATCGTATTAAACTATGAATTATTTATAACGTATTATTTAGACTTGAAGTTGTCAAGGTAACCTGTTTACCTGGTTACTGAACCCATTGTCTGATTGAGCTGATATTGGAATCTTCCAAAGTAACGCTTCCGGCAATAAATTAACCCTTTCCCACATGCAGACGCATTTTGACGCAATAACAGCAGACGACCTTTGAAAATATTGTCGCCAAAGGTGAAATTGCTCATGATGAGCAGCCTCATTTGGCCACAATGTTGTCCACTTTATTTAACAATTATGCTATCTTTAATGGACATTGTTCATGTTTTTGTCACAATGTTTTCAAAGCCGTCAGCAGATGTGTAGTATGTGGGAAAAGGTGTAAGAAAGTAAGACGAGTATTCTTTTTTTTTTATCGATGTCGGTAGTCTTGGCCTCGGTTTCACAAAGCTTGTCAACCCTTTCCCACATGCAACATTTCAGCAGAAGACGACTTCGACTCAAATAGTCAAAACATATGGAAAATCTCTAAAAACGAAGATACAATTATTGAAAAGAGTTGTTGAAAACATTGTGACAAAGGGAGAAATTGCTCCTTCTACTTTTGTCGCAACGTTTGTGAATTTAAAACAATTCTTTCTATCGACTAACATTAGCGGAGCTAAGTTCGTGACATGTTCAGCTAAATAAGTATTTAAGTAGTTTCGAGAAATCGGGGCCTGAATCTGAAGTATGTCCTAAGTATGTCAACTTGTCAATGTCAAAAAAGAGCATGTGTTTTTAAGTTTACACTAAACCAAGTTAAATTCACGATAAAAACAGTTGATAAGCGAATAAAAAAGGCAATGACAAGCAGACCGAGCGATTGTTTAATGGTGTTTCTACTATTTTCAACATTATTTCACTTATAACATGGCGTTTTCCGCGTAAATTACCAGTCCAACTGGTTTACCCTGAGACCCATCGATCGCATTAGCCATAATGCCATCTCGCAACTGGTTCTGCACATTGAAACTGACGTCATATCAATGGATATGTAACACATTTAGATGCAGACCAACTTGCGCATACACGGAACCTCGTCCACGTTTATAATAGTTTGCTATTAGCCAATCAAGTTTACTAGAAGTGTTTAGGATAATTGTGTGAAATTTGATCAAAATGCATCAATGCGACTGATGATCTAAATTGATGTGTAATACTCGACTTTAATGACCTGCTCCGGACTTTTGTGCAAACATGTTTAGTTTTAGTACACACATGCATTTTCACAATGTTTTACTCATTTATTCTTTGGAAAACAAAATCACCCTAATTTATCTAGATAACTGACGAATATATTCAATTTACATCCTAAGAGGTGCATTGGTAGATGGTAGCGGCGTAAAGGACAAAACAATAAATCAGTATATATTCAATTCCGTCTTTCATATTAATGTGTTTGAGCAGCGTTTAGCGATTTGTGGTCTTCATGAGTCCCTGTACACATAACGGGATCACATGAAGGTAAATTAGCGTTAAACAGAAAGTACCAAAGTGTTTTGATCAAATAAACATATACGACTACATGTATATATACAATGCATATATACGGACAGTGAAGACCCTGGTGAGACTGTGCGGATGCACAGGCTCGTCGGAGTCTTCACTGTACGCAGATGCAAAATAATCCTCAATCGTTAGACCACTTCGTTCAAATATATATATCGTTTTAATCAAGGACAAGGTTAATGTTAGTGTCTGTATTGCAGAGTAATAAACTGTTTATAAATATATGCAATCTCATTAAAACCAGACAGTATCAAACGCTCGAATAGATCGATGACTGCCTATAACAGGTCGTCTCATATTGACCTTTACGTCAGCCAATCAGAGTTTCCTTTGCAAAATATGTAGGTATCAACAGGGGAGATAATACATATCAATGTAATTTTGATAGCAGAATCGAGCGTTACGTGTATCGTGCGATTTCATTGGACAGACAAACGAATATGACATTTTATGATTGCAATAGGGTCAATTCGAGATGACCTTTTATGCGGTGTCGTCTGATCAAATAAACGCACAGCGATTACTTTGGTCTGATTTCAATGAGATTGACACATATGCTAATTTCTTCTTTTTTTTTGTTAGCATGGATGAAATAAACTTACGTTTGCATAGTTAACGCAGACTTGCGCAGACGGCATGATTCCAAGCAGTGGAAACAGGAAGATGGGTATTAATGACGTCACAGCAATGGGCATGACCTCCATGACCCAAAACGTACCGATTATGATGACGGCGTACGCACATCTTGATACCTGAAATCATAGTATGAAAATGATAAATAAAAGCAATCAAATATAACGGTGAGTTGAACAGCAGTTGACTTTGATTTAGGAAAACATTGATTGGTTGATTGTAGGCTGTTTTACGTCACTTTCAACACTTTTCTGGTAAATCACTGCATTACCTTGGTAAGCTACCTGTACTACTGGTCCGTTTATCCTGACACCAGCCAGTAAGTCGTAATGCTAACCCCGCAACCCTGAGCGCCGGGGAAGCCATTACTCCCCCTTTTAAAGTATTTGGTATAACACGACCGGGGATCGAACCGGCGACCTCCCGCTCCCGATGTGAATGCTATACCACTACATCACCGATGCGGTTGCAAAAAAATGAAAACATCTCAAAATTAAATCAAGGTAAACCTTTTTGTGGTTAAATGTTATCATAACGGGATTGGTTTCCTATTGTCATATTGATAACAAAGGGTGCCGGATGCAGATTCCGTTTCCGTCGGTATGTGGGGGAACAGCTTATCTGGTTTGGGAACGGGCCGGTTTGATTAAACTAATTCTTAATAACGACTCCAGATAAGGAGGAGTATACAGCTCTTTAACCCAAAATATCTATTATATCATACAACCAACCGCTATCATGTGGGAATTCAAAAGAATCGTCTCAATGCGACGATTCTTTTGAATACCCACAACATAGGGTTTGAGTGTAAAATAAGGATTTTAGAACGTACAAAACTCCCCCTTTTCTAGAGCTCTGTTAGAATAACGTATATTTTTAGTGAGCGCGCGCTTAAGCAAATGTACGAGCATATGTACTTATAGTATTAATTGTGTTTCAATTTCTAATGATATCAGAAAATTAATGCCATATTTGGGATTTGCAAAAACAAATAAACCACAAATACTTTCCCCTTTCGTATTGATATCATGTGAGTTTATTCGGTGCCATTTGATTAGAAATTGAAAGGAAAAAAGTTCATTTCGATTAGGGTACTTAAACAACACTTTTATATCATGATTGAACACACTCGTTCCTTTATTTATATAAACCATGAAACTGTCAAAGCTATTATAAATAACATGTAATTTAGTAGTCTGACTGGTGTATTTATAGTAACAAGAATTCCTTGTTGTCTGATGATGCCCTTACACCATGTTTGTGACTCTTTTCAATGACCAAACACTTTCATTTATAGAATGTTTTCATATTTTTGCCTCGATGTTTCCAAAGTTGTCTGATTCAGATTTTGATGTATGTGGGAAAGGGTTAACATTGACTTCCTGTTTGTGCAACCTTATCATTTCAACAGTTCGTGCGACCTTAAAAGCGGTTGGCATTAACATTCATGTTATTTATTCAGTAGTGTGTTTGTTTGTTCGGTGTTTTACGCCACTTTCATCCATGTGTCTGTTGTATTACGGCGTTTACTGGATAAGTTACTAGTACTACTGATCCATTTATCCTAATACCAGCGAGTCAGTTGTAATGCTGACCCGAAAACAAGAGCGCCAATGAAGGACAGCCATTACTACCAGTTTTAGAGGCAATGATATGACCCGACCGGAGATCGAACCCGTGACCTATCACACACAGAGCACACGCTATGCCACTACACCACAGATGCGGAATATTTGTTATGTTTCACATCTCCAAAATGAAACTACCAATACGTTTGGTGGAAACCGCATTCAGGGGCGTAGCTTTGCAATAATCAATGTGTAGGCCGTCTCATGAGAAAATCAACATTGTGGACTCTGCGTAAAGTATCGACCCGGATCAGCCTAAGCATGCCACACAGGCCGACCAGGATAGACACGTTTAGCCTCCTGTGGATTTTCTGTTTCAGGAATAACTAGTCTATACATCTATCCTCCTAAGACGGAATGTATCGGCCGGATCAGTCTGCGCGGACAGCGCAGGCTGATCTGGTCGATACATTACGCAGATGTCTATCGACGCAGCTGTATTTTGGGGCATTTTGAGAAAAAATGTGTAGGTACGTGCCTACAGTGTCTAAAGGGAGCTACGCCCCTGGCATTATTATGCATATTCATTATGATTGTTTTAGATTTATACCCAAGATGCAATAAGTAGTTATAATGTTCATGCTAAATAAATAGAAATATTTATCCCGCAAAGTTAACTTTGAACAAAGCGTTAAAGGTGCTGAACTCCAGATTATAGATAGTATAGTCAAAGTTTTAAAACTGTTCAAAAGTTGTTTTGAAATATATAAGAATCATACTTCTGAGATATAATTAGAGTAATAATTCCACTTTTCAGTACAGCAAACATATACCTATTGATCGTTTATGCTTCATTTTTATTAGCTAGACATACCCAATAAGCCAACTTTTGTACATTTTCATTGACTGTTTTTCAACATTTACTGCCGAAATAGTTTTGAACTATTTAGCACTTACTTTGTCAACACTATAAGCAATATTTGCAAAAGTTTCAACATTTCAAAATGTTGATCTCAATCTGGGGTTCAGCACCTTTAACAGTCTACTAGTATTTACGATCATTTAACCCTTTCCGAAAACATAGTAACAAAAGAAGTAATTGCACAAAACGTGCAATTTCTCCTTTTGTCACAATATTTTCCACTTTTAGTCATAGGTTATCCATTCAATTATGGAGATTTTACATTAATTGACAAAATATGTTCAAAGTCGTCAGCTGCAGAATTGTTGTATGAGGGAAAGGGTTAAGAATTATAATGTACGTTCCTTGTTATAGTTCTGTTCCACGATCGATGATAACAATGATACTTTCACGGCATAAAACACTTTGTACAGCAAACGGATGTCATAGCAAACGGCAGAAATTCTGCCACGATATATCATCGGTATTATGTGTTATCACTTAGAGCAGTATTTACAATGAGATTATTTCTATATAAGGAGACTAAAGTGTCGTTTAATTCGTGTAGGAGTGCCCTTTATTGTCACGGCATTGGGTTTCTTCGTGCATTCTCTTCATTATGTTATTCATAAGTGCGTTTTGAGAGTTTTGTCGAACATTTTTATAAATTCCAATATTTACTCCTATAACTGTTAACTCTTTCAGCGCCAAAGGCAATATTGGGGATTTTGCAAACAATACTGATCCAGTTGAGTCAACTCGTAACGAGCTGTCTCACCTGAAATCGGCATTGATTGCCTTTTAGTTATAATATTTTTGTTCCAAATACTTATTAAAAGAGAAATGGAGAAGCCCGATTTTGAACACGGAAGAATCTACTTTGGATAATACGGCGCTGAAAGAGATAACTAACGTGCTTGCATGTGTCTGCATATAGGAAATAGTTAACCCTTTCCCACAAACAATTATCATACAGAAGAAAATACTTCAAAAGAGATCATCTAGGCACAAATATGGAAGTTTTCTTTAAATGAATTATATTATTGAATAGAGCTGAAAACATTGTGTCAAAAGGAGAAATTGCTTGTTTTGAGCAATTTCTCCCTTTATCACAATGTTTTTAAGAGTTGTTTGCTGTATCTGGGAAAGTGGTCAACTGCCTTCTAATCGATGTTCGGCGAAATCTTACCGCCTACCTAACTGCTTATCGAGACTGCCTCGGTGCGGGAGGTCGCGGGTTCGATCCCAAAATATCTAAAAATGGTTGTAATGGCATTGCCTCCTTGGCGTTCAGGGTTAGCATAACGACCGACTCGCTTGGTGTCAGAATAAATGGACCAAAAGGACTGGTAAATTACCCAGGAAACGCCGTGATATATGCAGCAAACAGCTTTTTGAAAACATAGTGACAAAAGAAGAAATTGCACAAAACGTGCAATTTCTCCTTTTGCCACAATGTTTTCCACTTTTAGTCATAGGTTATCCATTCAATTATGGAGATTAAAACAGTGTTGAAAGCGGCGTAAATCACCACACAAACAAAAGTACTGCTTATAGAGTACGACACATTTTCATAAATTAATATAAACATATAATATATATACATGTATATACACTAAAATAATGTATATATTTTAGTTTGATCTATGTATGATATGCATGCTAGAGATCCGCTTTGATTTTATCGTTATGCGACGTCGAGAAACCTGATTGGTTGGTTTTGTACACACCTTCGAGCCGAGCCCCTCATGAATATATATATTGGATCAGATAGTAACACATGTTATATATTAAACCCTTTCATCCATACACTGTGAGATATCAATTCACTCTTTCTCAGTGAACGGCAACTCTTTTAACTTCTCCATTGCAGCAGCTAGCTTACAAAAACATCTCGGAAAAAGGAGAAATTGATGATGATTAGAGAAATTCGACAGTTTCGACTCTGAATCGAAGCAATGCCTCTAAGTTTCAATATCTTATTTAGTTTCTCCCATATTTCCTAACCAGATCGTATACATGTACTTTAACTCTTCCCCACATACAGACGCTTTGTGACGCCATAGTAGCGGACGACTATTGAAAACAATGTGACACAAGGAGAAATTGCTCAAAACGAGCAATTTCTCCTTTTGCTTTTTTCAATAATATTTCTTCGATTTATAGCGAGTGTCTACATGTGTGCAAAAGTTGTATCGAAGTCGTCTGCTGCGTAACTGCTGTATGTGGGAAACGGTTAATAGCACTTTGTTCAATACACATAAAGACCGAAACAAGTTTCCTAGAAAATCCGGTATGTTTCTGTAATTTTCGGTAATTATCGGTACTTTTCGGTACTTTTCGATAATTTTCCGTGACTTCGATTAGTCTTAATTAAAATTGGTTTTCACGTTCAACGTGAAAGTTAAACGTGCTTTACCCAGCCAGAGGTTATAACCCAACATCAGTCGCTTGTTGACGCATCTACAGCAGACGATACTTGAAAGCATTGAGACAAAAGGAGAAATTGCCCGTGATGAACAATTTCCCCTTTTTGCCACAATGTTCTCTTTAAATGTAACGCTTTTGACAAATCTACAGCATCCGACATTTGAAAGCATTGTAACAATAGGAGAAATTGCCCGTGATGATTTATCCCCGTTTTGCCAAAAAGTTTTCTTTAAATTTCATAATCCGACTCATTTATGGAGATTTTTCACCTGTTTGCCAAAATGTTTTCGAAGTCGTCTGCTGCGGTGGTCTGTTTTTTTAAGTGGGAAAGGGTCAAAACGTAACTGAATAATTGACAGTTACAACTCGCCAACATTGACCTGGTCCTGACCTTAACCTTGACCTTGTTTATTATCGTGACGTACGTGTGTTTACATCATCTGTGATTTGTTTACAAATTTGGCTTTGTAAAATCTTCAAGCAGAAGTTTGATTGATTAATTGTTTGGTGTTTTACGCCGTTTTCAACACTTTCCGGTTATATCACGGATTTTCTTGGGTACTGGTCCATTTATCCTGACATCAGCCAGTCATACCTTGAGCGCAAAGGATAGGCAGCCATTACTACCATCAAACAGAAGGAATATTCTTATTATAATAAAGTACCTACTACTGGAATCATAACCACATATAAAATCCTAAGTGTATGCTTAAAATAATGATGTGATTATGTGTATATGAATATAATATGGGATAATAGTATGGTGTCATGGTGATTCTTTAGTGCCTTTGACCAATTGTTTCGTTTAACCCTTTCTCACATATAGACGCTTTCTGACGTCTTTAAAGCAGACGATTTTTGAAAAAAAATGTGGCAAACAGAGAAATTCCAATCATAATCAGCAATTTCTCTGTTTTGCACAACATTTCGACTCTATATAATAATTACACTCTCATTTATGGAGATTGTTCACATTTTTGTCAAGATGTTTTCAAAGTCGTCTGCTGCAGATTTGTTGTATGTGGGAAAGGGTTACATCGATCGTGAAGCAAGTTATGTTTATCATTACCGATGTCTGCTTTTTCGATACTATACAATAACAATTACACGTTTTATAGCAAGTTTTAACAAATTCATGACAAAAGACATGAAATTAAAATTAAACCAGGTCTCGCGCCTAGCCTGCGGTCAGGTTCCTTTATTGACCCCCGCCCTCTCCCTGAGCCAAAGACTCGGCAACTTCTTTGAATGAATATTCGCAATGGAGTCGCGTTTGTAGAAGACATTTAGTATGCTACTAAACGAGATAATTTGACAGCACTAAGACACTTCCAGTAAGTTATGAGTAAATGATATAACGTCCCGGTACTGTCGTAACGTCTTTGAATGACTATTCGCCATCGTGTTGCCTTTGTAGAACGCATTTACTATGCTACTGAATACGATAATCTGACAGAATGAAAGAAGTGACTTCCGGTAAGCTATGAGTGAATGATATAACATCCGGTTGCTAAATGCTAAAGAATGGTCATTTCAATCTGGTAACCCTTTCCCTCATACGGCAAGTCTGCAGCAGACGACTTTGAACGTATTTTTGTCAAAAAGTAGAAAATCTCCATAATTGAATGGATAACCTATGACAAAAAGTGGAAAAACATTGTGGCAAAAGGAGAAATTGCACGTTTTATGTAATTTCTCCTTTTGTTACTATGTTTTCAAAAAGCCGTCCGCTGCAGAGGCGTCAGAAAGCGTCTATATGAGGGAAAGGGGTAATGGTGTCGGCTTAAGGTCACTTTGGTCAAATAAACACACCTCCACAATGTGCCCTTTAATTCACCTTCAAATTTCAAAGGATTAATTTAAGACGTTAACAGAAGTGACAGAAACATTTAGTATATGGCATGCAAAAAAAACAACCCCATTGGTTAAATGGAGAACACCTTGACCCTGTGTAACCCTGTCCCGCATAACACAAATCTACAGCAGAGGACATTGACACATATGTGAATGTATCCATATGGAGCCGGGGTACGAACCCTCGACCCTTGGGTTGATAGCCATTGTCGTGACCGACTGACATATCACGGTTTAACCTGGAAAAAGCAGAACTGATTTATTTCGAGTAATCTTTCTTTTTTTGCCAAAATGTGTGTGTGGTGTTTTTGTATAAGAAAACCATCGGTTTCAGATGAAACAAAATACGTGTCACGTGGGAAAAGGTTGAAGGTTAGAGATGACCTACTTTTGTTTCCCATAAATCAAGTTTCCTTATTACCTCTTTGCTCAATATATTGTATGAACGACAAACTTATTTTTGTAGTCAGGGGCGTAGCTTTGCAATAATCAATGTGTAGGCCGTCTTGTGAGAAAATCAACATTGTGTAAAGTATCGACCCGGATCAGCCTAAGCATGCCACACAGGCCTACCCGGATAGACACTTTTCGCCTCCTGTGGAGTTTCTGTTTCAGGAAAAACTACTCTATACATCTATCCCCCTAAGACGGAAAGTGTCGGCCGGATCAGTCTGCGCGGACAGCGCATGCTGATCTGGTCGATACATTACGCAGAGGTATATCGCCGCAGCTGCATTTCGGGGGCATTTTGAGAAAAAATGTGTAGGCTAGTGCCTACAGTGCCTAAAGGGAGCTACGCCCCTGGTAGCAAGTGTCAATTACGAAAGCTTGAATTTAATTTTAGGTACATTATTTTCACGTTTATTGATATTTAAACATAGTGAACAAAAAAGGTTGTCGTTATATTTTGAAATGTTAACGTTTTAATCTTTAATGATAAAATCTAATTCATAATTACGTGCACTAGTATTGGCTATTAATTACTACATTATTGAATAATCTTTGTTTATATTTGCCGTTTTGGGAATATATGTTTTGGTATGGTATGGTATTTGCATAACCAATGTTGTCGTTATGAAGTATTATGATACCAAAGCCAATACGTCTTCCGAAATTTGACAGGCTTAATCATTTATGTTTTCTTAATTATGTTTTCTTTATAAAGTGACGTATAGGCCCAATGGGGCCGGGTGTTATTTATTACTCGTTGTACTAGTGTTTTGTTGATGTATATATACCCATGACACTAACATAAAATATTTTACTTATTGACTTACATACTTAGCTGCATGAACAATGATAATTGGATTTCCTTTTGACACTAAGTATTGTACTAAACGATAAGCCGTTGCGCATATGACCGTAGTCAAGCCGTGTCGGTGATATGTCTGAACACTTGTTGAAAATGGCGTACAACACCAGACGAACAAACACACGACTCGCTGTTCTAAAAGTCCCGATCGTCGGTTTTGCTGTGACGTGGCCAATTTGTGAAGGAGACATTTTATTAATTAATCTATGTAGTAATACATTATTTAAAGCTAGGGGGTCATTTGGTCATACAGACCGAAATACGGCGGAATTACACAATAATTCACGTCGCTTGTATTTATATGTACTTTTATTATATTTTATTGCCGTTTGTTACATCACGGCAACAGTACACTTTACCATGGTCCCTGAAAACACAGACAAGAACTATGTTTGGAAATGTGCCCAGTCTAAGGGCAATCCATCGTGACCGCTGCGACTGGGGATCTAACCCGGGTCATCCAGTTCCAAAACCCCGACGCTCACCAATCTGCAATAATGATTCACTATTTAGGTGTAAACTTCTTTTCTTTTAAGACCGCTTCGGTGGTGAAGTGGTAGAGCGTCCAGCTCGGGTGCGGGAGGTCGCGATTCGATCCCCGGTAGGTTCGCACCAAAGACTTTAAAAATAGCTATGGCTACCCTCTTTGGGCTCAGGGTTGCGGGGTTAGCATTACGCCTGACTGACTGGTGTCAGGATAAATGGACCAGTAGTGCTGGCAACTTACCCAGGAAACGCCGTGATATATTGTTAATTAGGTTAAAACTACAAAATCAAAGTCCAGACCAAGAGAAAGAATCCAAAGTATTGTGATCTTGGTCACATGTCAGGCGATTAACAGTTTTCCACATACTGCACATCCGCAGCAAACGACTTTGAAAGCATGGAGACAAAAAACTGAAAAATCTCCATAAAAGATAGCTTAATTGTTAAAGCGACTGAAATCCAGATGGCACGAAAAAAAAACAAAAAACAAGAGGGCCATGATGGCCCTGGATCGCTCACCTTAATTATACAATGTAATGCAATTCAATACACATCAAGACAATTATTCTGAATGCAACCTCCACAGTCTTAACAATATTTTCCTTCATTTGGCCTAGTGATCTATATTTTTTTACCTGATATGACCCATATTCCAACATGGACTAGATATCATCAAGACAACATTCTGACAAAGTTTCAACTTGCTCAAAGTAAAAATGCGGCCTCCGGAGTTTGAACAATATTTTCCTTTATTGACCTAGTTTCTGATCCAATATGACCCATATTCGAACTTGACTTAGATATAATTCAGACAAACATTCTGACAAAATGTCAAGCTGCTGAAGCAAAAAATGCGGCATCCAAAGTGTTCACAAGATTTTCCTTCAATTTGATCTAGTGACCTAGTTTTTGAGCATGACCCATATTCGAACTTGGCCTACATATCATCAAGAAAAACATTCTGATAAAGTTTTATCATGCTGAAATTTAAAATGCAGTATCAAGAGTGTTAGCAAGATTACCCTTCAATTTAGCCTAGTGACCTAGTTTTTAACCCATATTTGAACTTGACCTAGATATCTTTAAGACAAACATTCAGACCAAATTTCAAGCCGCTGAAGCAAAACATGCGGCTTCTACAGAGTTAACAAGATTTCCCCTCAATTTGGCCTAGTGACCTAGTTTCTGATCCAATATGACCCATATATGAACTTGAACTAGATATCTTTAAGACAAACATTCAGACAAAATTTTAAGCTGCTGAACCAAAAAATGCGGCATCCAAAGTGTAAACAAGATTTTCCTTCAATTTGGCTTAGTGACCTAGTTTTTGACCCGGCATGACCCACATTCGAACTTGTCCTAGATATCATTCAGCTCAGCATTCTGAACAAATTTCAAGCCGCTGAAGCAAAACATGCGGCTTGCACAGAGTTAACAAGATTTTCCCTCAATATGACCCATATTTGAACTTGACCTAGATATCTTTAAGACAAACATTCAGACCAAATTTCAAGCCGCTGAAGCAAAACATGCGGCTTCTACAGAGTTAACAAGATTTTCCCTCAATTTGGCCTAGTGACCTAGTTTCTGATCCAATATGACCCATATTTGAACTTGAACTAGATATCTTTAAGACAAACATTCAGACAAAAGTTTAAGCTGCTGAACCAAAAAATGCGGCATTAAAAGTGTTAACAAGATTTTCCTTCAATTTGACATAGTGACCTATTTTTTGACCCGATGTGACCCATGTTCGAACTTGACCTACATATCATCAAGACAAACATTCTGATAAAGTTTCAACATGCTCAAGTTAAAAATATGGCCTCCAGAGTGTTAACAAGATTTCCCTTCAATTCGACCTAGTGACCTAGTTTTTGACCTCATATGGCCCAGTTTCAAACTTGTCCAAGATTTTATGAAGATGAACGTTCTGATAAACTTTCATGAAGATTGGATGAAAAATGTAGCCTGTAGAGTGTTAACAAGCTCACATGTTGACGACGCACGACGCACGACGCACGACGGACGGACGCCGGACAAAATGTGATCACAATAGCTCACCTTGCACTTCGTGCATAGGTGAGCTAAAAAACCCACCTCAAATTCGCCCTAAATGTTATTCTTTATGTTATCCAAGTAAAACCAGGGTAGAAAATGTATCGTTTTTTATCAATAAAGTGAACTTGAGTCGTTTTCAATTGTCCCGATGAAGGGGTTTCCTATTTAAAAATACTTACCCCGTTACTGACAGAGTAGAATTTGCGATGGAAAAAGTATTGAAAACAAGAAAATCTCACCGATTATAGGGGTAATTAATATGTCAGTTATCATATTTTAATGCCCCAAATACAAAAATAACACTTATTTTCTTAAAATTGGAAATTTTATTTTTTTTCGACAGTTGGGTATCTGGAGTTCAGTCGCTTTAAATAAAGTTGAAAACATAGTGGCCAAAGGAGAAATTGCTCATCATGAGCAATTTCACCTTTGGCCACAAAGTTTTCCAATGTTGTCTGCTGCAGATGCGTCAAAATGCGTCTATAGATGGGAAAGGGTTAAAATGTACAACAACCTTTGAAATATCTATGAATATGATAATATGTTTATATTAAATAGAATTGAAAACTTTGCGGGAAAAATGAGAAATTGCACAATGTTTTCAAAAGGCACTGCTGCAGAGGTGCCAGGGGCGTCAGAAATCGTCTGTTTGTGGGAACGGGTTAAATACCGTATTGCATCTTTGTAAACGAGATCACATAACCGGATGTGGTAGTTATGGTAACGGGACTACAACTCTAGTATTTTTTGTTTTTTTCAGAAGTTATGTCACGGTTGATATCATAAGCAGACGGTCAGTGACGGTTTACGCGAGTATAACATACTAAGCGCGATCCATAGCCAATACAACTGTTATACTCGAGTTCGCGAATTCGATCCCGGACTGACTCATCAATAGAGTAGAAAATTTACAAGAAAATATATTATTTTAACAAATACATATTGTCAGGGCCGAGCCCCAGTACATGTAGCTCGGTCGGTAGCGACGCGAGCTACTAATCCTGGGGTTTGTGAGTTGGAACCTCAGCTCGGCAAACATTCTTTCCGACGTTTGACAAAAGTCACTGTGACAAGCGTCGTTCGTCTTCCACCAATGGTCTTATAGACTATGTGGAAAAGCAGCCAGTTGCTTCGAATGAATGCTGTATGGAGTACTGGTGTGAGGAAGCCAGGAAACACACGAGTAGCTGAACTGGCCGCCGTGATATGATTCAAAAATTGTTGAAAACGGCGTTAAACCCCAATCAACTACTTCAGGACGTCAGAGTCGCAAGTTTGTATACATATAATAAGGACCAAATTAAACTATAACACCAAATGCCAAATATATGACCTTTAGCGTTCGTTGCAATGTCACGTTAGACTTACATAACATTCTTTAATAGGTTCTCAAACTTGACAATAACACTGTATTTACGCATGATTCTCAATGTCATGGAACAAAACAAATCCAATTTCAACCCTTTCCCATATACAACAAATCAGTAGAAGACGAGTTTTAGCCTGCGCGGCATGCTTAGGCCTATCTTCACGCAGACACCACAATGTTGGTTTTCTCGTAGAACGACTCATTTGTCAAAAAATTGAAAGTGTTTATCATGAGCAATTTCTCTTTATGTCACAATGTTTTCAAATCTTGTCTGCTGTACAAGCATCAAAAGGCGACTATGTGTGGGAAAGGGTTAGGGTTATAAATTATTAGCTTGTTATCATAACATAACCATCAGATAGCTTTTCCCCCACAATCCTTCAAAATTGCTTTTCAGTTGGAAGACTATGGAGTTTTCTCTATCGTCCATTGGTATGACGCAATTCGCCCTTAGAATATGTGCGAATAAAACCATGTCTAAATTCAAACATGCCATTTTGTAAACATTACAAAGGAATAGCCATTCTACAGCGAAGATTCAGATCAGATTCAGCCGCTGTTCAGTCTGGTCTGGTTTTCTAGTTGCACAAGATTTCTATGTGGTTCTGATAAAAACCGACAGGACAATTGATCGAAATTGTCATATATTGTAAAAGCTCCGCTGGTCGGTTTTCGCATGGCGTGGCTTATATATACTATTATGACGTGGTTAAAAAAACCTTTCCCACATATAGACGCTTTCTGGCGTTTCTGCAGCGGACGACTTTTCCTTATATAGACGCTTTCTGCAGCAGACGACTTTTGACAAAATTATGGGAAAAGAAGAAATTGCTCATAAAGGCACATTTCTTAGCCTAGTACTGGTTTGTTTTATCAATGGATCATAATCTGAACTGTCAACGTGATAAAACTGAAATAATGTTAAAAACCAATAAAACTGTACGAATATAGAAACGAACAGTGAAAATGTTGGTTCTGTAAACGAACTTGAAAGAAATCGTTTTCCAATAACATTGTTTAATACAAAATATAAAACTACTTCTGTGAGAATTGTGAACATACACTTCCTTTACGAACATCACGGAATAAAAAGTTGCATTGATTGTTTGGTGTTTTACGCCGTTTTCAATAATGTTTGAGATATATAACGGCGTTTCATGGGTCTTGAAACCAGTCAGTCAGGGTTCAATCCACGGCCTGGTCATAAAAAGACTTTACAATGGTAGTAATGGATTCCCTCCTTGGCACCCAGGGTTGCGGGGTTAGCATTACGACTGACTTTTTCAAAAGGAGCAATTTCTCATATTGCCACAATGTTTTCAAATCTATCCAAAACTTACACTTTCACTGGTTAATGTTTTCTATATTTTTACTTTTAATAGACGTGTTCATTGTATTGATTATGCAATTTGATCGTTTTTCGCCGATTGTCAACACTATTATACGGTTGGTTTTCATACAGCAAAGAATAGGAAGAAGAAGAAGAAGAAGACTTAGACGTTTTCAAAGTCGTCTGCTGCATTTTTTTTTTGTATGTGGGAACTTGATATCAAACATATGTGTGATCTGCGTTGAGAATAATCTAATGAAAACATGTTGATGACCGAAATATTTCATGATTAAGCTTTGATAAAACGTAACACAAAGGGACAATTTGGCATTCTGAACAAGTTATATTATTTCTAGATCATTTTAAAAATATATCTGCTACATATCCTTCAGAAAGTCGTCCATATCCGGAAAAGAGTAAAAGTCATCCGATGACTAGAATGAAGAGGAGTAAACAGATATTTAGTTGAGTTAAAACTTAATTGTATTACATCGATTGCGAAACAAGCATCCAACGTATATTAATCACGCTCGATGTCTGCTTCCTGGTCACTTAACCAGTACTCGCGCCGTTTCTGTGGAAAGAACGCTCTCATCGCGGGATTCGGACACTGGACCTTTGGTACGAGAGGCCGACGCACTACCTCTGCAAAACTGTCTTCCACACGAAAAGGTCTTCGCTCCACAACATCCCTATTATATTTCATATTAACCCTATGTTGTGGGTACTCATTGTATGAAGACTTTACCACCTGAGTTAGACGAGTCTTTTGAGTACCCACAGCATAGGTCTTTGATGTCAAATACGGATTTTAAAACGTGAAAAGCACCTCTTTTCTAGAAGGGAATTTGTGTAATCCACCAAACTAAAATTCCAATTATCCCTCTTCGATACAGGAAGTGACGACATGAAAATGGCGGAGGTGTGATTCCATTAATACTTGTTATGGTAATTACATGAGAGGATTGGCTTTATGTTATTTCTTACCCTTCCCCCACTTGCATATCTGCAGCGGACGGATTAACCCTTTCCCTCATATCGACGCTTCTGACGCCTCTGCAGCAGACGGCTTTTTGAAAACATAGTGACAAAAGAAGAAATTGCTCAAAACGAGCAATTTCTTCTTTTGTCACAATGTTTTCCACTTTTAGTCATTAGGTTATCCAATCAATTTTGGAGATTTTCTATTTTTTGACGAAATATGTTCAAAGTCGTCTGCTGCAGAATTGTCGTATGAGGACAATGGTTTTAATACGTATACTCTCATTTATACAAGCACATACGTGCACATTCATATATACATATTGTCCAATCTGTGTTTAAAGCCCACCTATGGGAAAGAGAGTAATCTAGTCTCTTTTCTCAGGTGGTCTTTAATTCTAGGGTCATTTATGCAGACAATGAGCAATAGGGAAATTGAAAGTGTGGATGCTATAGACAGGGAATTGCTAAACAAAGGTTGTCTTTGAACACAGGTTTGACTTCATTTATAAAATACACGTAATACAAAGTATTGAATATGACTCATATGAAATGGAACAGTCCCTGGATATTTTTTCAAATTAATACAAAAAAGGGTTAATTCAATTATAATAGGTGTTGCGATCATATCTGGAATTCCAATCGAAGACTTGTGATATCATTGTAATCCTTCCAGAGAACTATGTAAGAGGGAGTGAACTGAACAGGTCTTTTTCCCCCACAATATGTCTCTTATTACTCAACCAACTCCTATGTTGTGGGTACTCAAAAGAATCGTCTCACTGAGACGATTCTTTTGAGTACCCACAGCATAGGGTTTGAATGTCAACTAAGGATTTTAAAACATGAAAAATGACACTAATCTAGAGCTCTGCCTTCTCAACATACAACAAATCTTCTGCAGACGACATCGATGGCCTATATAGTAAAATGTGTAAAATGAACCGTCCAGCGAGAAAACCAACGTTGTTGGTCTCTGCGATAAGTATCGACCGGGATCAGCCTAAGCATGCAGCGCAGGCAAACACGGACAGACACTTTTCGCCTCGTGTGGATTTTCTGTTTCAGGAATCATTACTCTATACATCCATCTCCCTGAGACGGAATGTGTCGGCCCGGATCAGTCTGCGCGGACTGCGCAGGCTGATCTGGGTCGATACATTACGCCGAGGCCGCAATGTCGGTTTTCTCGCCTGACGGCTCAAATATTTGTAACTAGAAGGGTATTTATTAAATACGGTTGAAACTATTGTGACACAGGGATAAATGGCTCACCATGAGAAATTTCCCCTTTTTGCCATACTGTTTTAAAAAGTCATCTGCATCATATGTTTCAAAATCCGTCTTCAATTGGGAAATGGAATCGCGATGAGTCAATTCAGTTTAGGAATGCCAATAAATCAGATACCTTAATCGATATATTTCTCCAATATTGTACAAACCAATCTCATAACTATAATTGAGCGGAGTCAAGCGACATGGGTCCTTGTTGTCTCTCCAGTATTGTATCACTCAACCCTTTCCCATATTCACAAAATCTGCAGGAGACGACTTTGAAAACATCTATGTAAAACATGGAAAGTCTCTATAAATGAAGGTAATAGTTAAGAAAATAGTTGAAAACATTGTGGTAAAAGTAGAAAGTGCCCATTTTGGTTTTTAAGCGAACAATGTAGATCAAGATCAGACTGCACGGACTCGGTTGCGCAGGGTGATCCGATTTACATTGGTCGGAAGTGCTATGTATTTGGTTTTTCTAGATCACTGATCATAACTACGATTAATATCGGATAGTTAATATTCCTAATGGTTACTCAGAAAGAGAAACAGATTTCCAACAGACCAATAATATGACATAATCTATGGCTTCTCTTATTACGATGGGTGATGAAAAATCGATATTCAATCATTAATAGTGTCACTGGCATTGAAATACGACCAGGGAAGATTTCCAACTATTGAAGATTTCTTATCAAAAAATTGATTTACATATAAAGAGATTCAGTGAACATCCTGTATTTTCTTTTTCATGAAATGCATGGACAGGTTGATTCCGTATTCGATTTGATAATAAAGCCGAACTCTAGATACATTGAGAATTTCAAATACCAAAACCCTATTTGACATTCAAACCCTATGTTGTGGGTACTCAAAAGAATGACTTCAATAAGACGATTCTTTTTGAGTACCCACAACATAGGATTTGGTTTAGTCATTAGAGAGGTATTGATTGGAAAAGACAAGTTCACTCCTCTTTATCTAATCCCCTGTTAAAGCATCAGCAATCGACACACATGTATTTCTCAGTAATTAGCACTTCAATGAGCATAATAAATTAGAAATGCTATTTGTGACCTTGTATCATTTAGAAAGCAAGAAACAATCGCTAACCCTTTTACCTTTTTACCATTTTACCATTTTACATTTCGTGTTAAACAAAAACACGAACAATATCTATTTTTGATTGCGTTTTCCTTAGCGACCAATCTACCTATGCCAGAAATTATATAATAATGCTCGGTACTGTACTTAAAATAGAAAGATAAGATGTTGTATTCTATTGTATCGTTTACTTTTTTTTCAGGCTTCTCGCCTAATTTAAAGACATTTTTGTCTTTCCATGTTATTGTAAGAAGTAGCATGTACTTATTACTTAATAAATGAATTGAAATTAATTGAAATAAATGAATTTATTGACCATTTAGAATGCTCTCAGAGTTGTGATTATAGATTCGGACAATGTCTTTAAAAGTTATGCACATTTCAACACGGTGGTTGATATCGAGGGCTTGGCGTGAAACAGTTGTAACTAAAGTTAGTATTTTTTTACCAAGGTTAATCACCTCGCCATTAAGTCTTTATAAGCGTCAAATAATTGTTCTTGGTAAACAATGGAAACTTAGGTGCCATTGCTCAGAACGAGCAATGGCACCTAAATTTGCATTGTTTACAAAAGGGTCAACATTGCCCCTAAACCAGGGTTTTCAAAATAGGTCTTTAGTTACAACCGTTTCACGCCAAGCCCTCGATATTGAGGCAGTGACTTTCAAGTTGTTATTAAAAATGTAACGTAAAATGCACTGATGGATAGTTTAATGATATTTATGACAAACAGAATATTTAAGTCTTTCCACCGAAAACACCAATATTATGGACTCTGCGTAATTTAACGACCCAGATCAGCCTGCGCAGGCTAACCCGGGTCGACACATTCGGTCTCAGGGAGATAGAAGTATAAAGTAATGATTCATGAAACAGAAATTGAACAGGAGGCGAAAAGTGTCTGTCCGGGTAAGCCTGCGCGGCATGATTAGGCTGATCCGGGTCCGGATCCTTTGTCTAGACACTTACATTTACATTCAATATACATCAGAGGCGTAGCTCCCTTTAAGCACTGTAGGCACGTGCCTACACATTTTTCTCTCAAAATGCTCCAAAATGCAGCTGCGGCGATAGACATCTGCGTAATGTATCGAACAGATCAGCCTGCGCTGTCCGCGCAGACTGATCCGGCCGACACATTTCGTAATGATTAATTAGGAAGAATGATTTAAACATGAGAATGATTTAAACATGAGAATGATTTAAACATGAAAATAATTCAAACATGAGAATAATTTAAACATGAAAATGATTCAAACATGAGAATGATTTAAACATGAGAATGATTTAAACATGAAAATGATTAAAACATGAGAATGATTCAAACATGAGAATGATTTAAACATGAGAATGATTTAAACATGAAAATAATTCAAACATGAGAATGATTTAAACATGAAAATGATTCAAACATGAGAATGATTTAAACATGAGAATGATTTAAACATGAAAATGATTCAAACATGAGAATGATTTAAACATGAGAATGATTCAAACATGAGAATGATTTAAACATAATAATGATTTAAACATGAGAAAGATTTAAACATGAGAATGATATACACGTTGAGATGAAGAGCAATTATAAATATGAGAGTGTGATTTGAAAACAAACCACATTAAACACTTGTTATTATTTTTAACTGACGAAATGAATAATAAGAAACGGAATTATAAATCATGAAGTAAGTTATGAGCGACATATACGTCGATTGAATAAATGAATGAATGAATGACCAATCAAGCATCGGTTTTCTATGAAGAAGTCATGATACGAAATCGTCAAGGTAACTCGCGGACGCTCAATAAAATCAGCCACAGTAAGAACCCTTCTTTGAACCGCATTACTCTCTTTCCCATGGGTGGGCTTTAAACACAGGTTGGACAATATGTATATATGAATGTGCACGTATGTGCTTGTATACATTAGAGTATAAGTGTTAAAACCATTTCCCTCATACGACAATTCTGCAGCAGACGACTCTGAACATATTTTGTTAAAAAAATAGAAAATCTCCATAATTGAAAGGATAACCTATTACTAAAAGTGGAAAACATTGTGACAAAAGGAGAAATTGCTCGTTTTGAGCAATTTCTTCATTTGTCACTATGTTTTCAAAAAGCCGTCTGCTGCAGAGGCGTAAGAAAGCGTCGAGTTGTCTAAAAGGGTCTGCACTATTCAACAATTGAGCCCCAGCAGGCGGGGGTGGAGGTGTTATTGGTTTAATACCTTATAATTGGTTTTTATCTCGATGTAAATATTAGGTGTTGATCAGTATCATCCTCCCCGTCCTTAACGATACAATACAATACAATACAAATTCCTTTATTTCTCTCAGTTCTACAAACAGAATACATGAGGATAAAATAAATATACATAGTAAACGAGGTGAAGAACAAGAGGTGTGTCGACAAATGCATATTTCAAATACGAGAATTGTGAAACACAAAAGAAAGAAATTTTAGTCTTCAATCCACAATAACAATACACTCTCGTATGAGAGCGGTATTTTCATTGCAAAGGAAGGCCAAACAGTATGTACTATTTCTGTTAGAACGCATTTAAAGACACCACGAACGAAAGAAATACATCGTGTTCAAGTACGTTGCCCTTTCAGAGAGCATGGTGACGAAATAATGAAATGAAATTCATCTTCGATGACAGAAGACTTACAGCATAAACTGTTATATTTATTCTCTATAGGTTCTGTTTTTGAAGTTACGGCCAGTTTGTATTCATGACAAATAAGCAGTCAATAGTATCAATGTTAAATACATTCTCAAAGATTTTGGAATGAGAGTCAGTGATACTTTTATGTAACTTGTCGATTATTGATGACACGTCTCGATGGTGGTATACGTGACAGCAACTGTTATGCTACTGTTTTTGTTTGAGAATACAACGATAACAACGAATGACAACTGCGTATAAGAGAAGCTGTGACATATATTAGAAGTAGTTTATTGCAAGCTATGTCAACATCATACTGTGATTACTTGGTCTGCAAAACATTTATGCACATTTGAAACAAATTCCCACTCTTGTAATGCGCATGATCGTTGCATGGCACCGCTTGTGATATTTGCAACAACCTTGACCTTCCGTTTTTTAAAACTATATCCCAATCTATGCGATACTTAACGACATTGAACCCTTTCACACTTGTAGACGCATGTTGGAGCATCTGCAGCAGACGACTTTTGAAATCATTGTGGCAAAAGAAGAAATTGCTCAAAACGAGCAATTTCTACTTTCCCCACAATGTTTTCAACTCTATTTAATAATTAAACTCTCAGTTATCGAGATTTTTCACGTTTTCATGAATATGCTTTGAAAGTCGTCTGCTGCAGAATTGTTGTATGTGGGAAAGGGTTAAAGCAGACGACTTACACGTAAACAACATGGACAGTCTGTAATAAATGAAAGTACCAGTATGTGATTTGAAACCGGTGCGACTTTAAAAACAAAGTGTTTGTAGATTACGATCACCCTGCACTTGTGTGCAGTCTAGTATTGATCTACATTGTTCTAGCAAATCTAAGCTAATCATTTTATGTATAATTCTTCAAGCGTCAATGGCGCCAAAACAACCCGTTGCACAAATCAAGCGGACTAAGGGTTAACCCTTTCCCTCATACGACAATTCCGCAGCAGACGACTTTGAACAAGTCTTGTCAAAAAAGAGAAAATCTCTATAATTGAATGGATAACCTATGACTAAAAGTGGAAAACATTGTGGCAAAAGGTGAAATTGCTCGTTTAGAGCAATTTCATCTTTTGTCGCTATGTTTTCAAAAAGCCGTCTGCTTCAGATGCGTCAGAAAGCGTCAGAAAGCGTCTATATGAGGGAAAGGGTTAAATCATAGCACAAGACGGCGGTAGTAAGATGTATAACGATGATAAAGGTACCCACGGTAAGAATGCATGAATTATTGGGTAGTCCATTGGCCCATTTGGCAAGCTTACTATTCTGTACGGATAATAAGCTTCCGACAAAAAGACTTAAATCAGATTATGATTTAAAATCAAATGGCTATTAAGACCCGCATTTCGAGGGCTTGGCGTGAAACGGTTGTAAGTAAATACCTATTTCGAAAACCCTGGTTTAGGGGCAATTTTGACTTCTTTGTAAACAATGCAAATTTAGGTGCCATTGCTCAAAACGAGCAATGGCACCTAAATTTCCATTATTTACCAAGAAAATTTATTTAATTCTTTTTAAAACTTTATGGCGAGGTGATTAACCTTGGTAACAAAATACCAATTTTAGTTACAACCGTTTCACGCCAAGCCCTCGATTTCGTCATACTGTAACGGAGTAATTAAAAACCGTCGAAAGAAAATTTGATTATGATGGCAATCCGCAGAAGATGTTTAAAAGAAATTATTAAATTGTTAAGATCTTGGTCGATTGGGATTATCGTTAACTATGGCAGGTATTATATCATTACAGGGTGCGGATATCTAAAAAATAAATAGAATATATATGACATATACTGCGAAGAATAACAAGGGGATGAAAACAACAGTACAATGTCCTAGTGAGAAATAACTCCCAATGGAAGTGGCCCGTCACAACCCATTTCGAATATACAGTCGAACCTATGCTTCAGGCTCGTTAAAGACGGCTTCCATTCCATAATATGTTGTTAAAGAGTTCGAAACGGCAACTATGAAAGAGCCCTTGTCCATATCAGCAAGTCACTAGCATATTTCAGGGGATGTCACAAAGTTGAACAATGAACGTTTCGTATTTAGCCTAACCACCGAGATACTAGCTTATTTCAGATGTTACATAGTTGAACAACGAACGTTTCGTATTTGGCCTAACCACCGAGGTACTAGCTTACTTCAGATGTCACATAGTTGAACAATGAACGTTTCGTATTTGACTTAATCACCGAGATACTAGCTTATTTCAGATGTCACAACGTTGAACGATGAACGTTTCGTATTTGGCCTTACCACCGAGATACTAGTTTATTTCAGATGTCACAAAGTTGAACAATAAACGTTTCGTATTTGGCCTTACCACCGAGATACTAGCTTATTTCAGATGTCACATAGTTGCATAGAACGTTTTCTTCTATATATATGTACAGTTTTTGAAAAGCTGAAAACACTGTAGTAAAGGAACTTTTCCTTTGTCACAATAACAGTCTGCAGAAAAGACACTGACATTGAGTACGGCATGTGATATTCACGTTATTCACAAAGTGTTATTGGACGCCCTTTGTCACTGATAATAGTGCTAATATTTAGACGCTCATATTGTATTAAATCTTTTTCCATAAAGCTTATTTTAATACGAGTCCCAATGACAAATCGACTTTCAAATTATGAACAGCCATCACATGGTATATATAAAGAGCAGAAACGCGTTTGACAGAGGACAGAATTGCTTCTCATTCATGATAACCTCTTCCATAACCATTTTTCAAAAGACTGTTTGCTACAGATGTGTCTCATGTTCTTTCTATATGCGTAAAAAGGATTAAACTTCAAAGTTTCCAGTTTCTGAATAGTGGCATCTAAGCAATTCACACAAAACCGATATTTGCCTAGGAAAACTTTGTTTGTAATCAGTCCACAATGTACGTTTACATTTTAAAAGAAAATCAAATCTATACATTTCTTTTTCAGGAAAGGTTGAATATTCAATATGCTACCGATTGGATTGATCGAACGTTCTAACGATGCTTTCCACAGAGGTCTAGATAAGGACAAGTATACAGCTTCTTTCCCCAACAATATCTCTCTTATTGTCCAACCAAACCCTATAATGTGGGTACTCAAAAGAATCGTCTCGTTGAGACGATTCTTTCGAGTACCCACAACATAGGAATAGAGGGTCAAATAATAATTTTAGAACATACCAAACGAACCTTTTCCGTAGAGCTCTGCTTTTCGTACATGTATTTACCTTTCAAATTAACACAGTTAACCCTTTCCCATATATAGACGATTTATGATGGCTCTACATCAGACGGTTTTAGAATGCTGTAACGGGTTATGTAACGTCTCTTTTTCATCTATGTGTATTCAACTCTGTACAAGAATGGCAGTTGTTTTATGGCGTATTTGTCTTAAAATATAATAGGCGTTTCCATTTCGATTTCTTTTAACCCTTTCCCACACGCAGACACATTTTGACGCCTCTGCAACAGACGACACTTGAACACTTTCCGACAAAAGGAGTGATTGGTAAAAAACTTATTGTTAAGTTGTTAAATTTTACACATTGAAAAATGCAATAATACGTTATTTTGAATAAATAACGAGTCTTAATTGTTTAAAACAATTTTTTTTTTCTTCTTATTCAAAAATGATGAGGACTACTTTTTTATGCGGTGAATCACAAGTTCTTATGAAGAATATGTTATTCGGTCTTTGTTTTGATGTTGTCAATATTTTTCATTAAAACACACTGTTTAGGTGATAAAAAGAATCCATCACTCGTTTTACTTTGGAGAAGATTTCTTAAATTCGTCTCGAAAAAGAGAGTTATTAACCTCGCCAAGAGGCTCGGTTAATAACCGTCTTTTTCTAGACTCATTTAAGAAATCTTGATCTCCAAAGAAAACTCATGATGGATCCTATATATGTATATAAATGTTCCATAGTTTTATCAACATGTTTGCAAAGTTGTTTGCTGCGAAATTGTTGTATAGTAGATGGGAAATGTTTAGAGCAGACGAGTGTATAAAATGTCATATCAGATATATGGTAAAGAAAAAAACACGTATCAGAATCACTTTTCACTTATTAACCCTTCCGACATACGACAAATTTCAGCAGACGAATTTGAAAAATACCTATGCAAAAAAAGAAGAAAATATCTACTAATGAAAGTGTATTGAATCTAATTGAAGACATTGAGGCAAAAAGGGACATGGGTCATTATGACAATGTTATCAAGGACGTATCGAGGGCTTGGTGTGAAACGGTTGTAACTAAAATTGTTATTTTTTAACCAAGGTTAATCACCTCGCCATAAAGTCTTTATAAGCGTTAAATCATTTTTCTTTGTAAACAATGGAAATTTAGGTGCCATTGCACCTAAATTTGCATTGTTTACAAAGGGTTCAAAATTGCCCCTAAACAAGGTATTTCAAAATAGGTTTTTAGTTACAACCGTTTCACGCCAAGCCCTCGGTATGTATGACAACAAAATAGTCCGTATAATGTCAACGTCAACGCAAATGTTCGTAAGGGTGTTCTGTTCGATAGATCAATTTCGGATGGAATAATCTAACCAATGTTTACAAAAAGTCTCTAGCCGATTAAAGGATTGACCGCGGTCAATCTTTACTCAAATACAATGTCCGAAAGATGACCCGAACTGTTATTATATCATTAATTACAAAACCAAACATCAGACCAGTCCGTATATAAGATAATGTTCAATAAATATAACGTAAGATTTTTCTTTTAATATAATACAAGATGTTTCTTATAAGATAGAATATATCCGAATTGCGTGTTAAATATACTATCAACACGTAATGCGTGTTAAATATACTACCAACACAAAATGCGTGTTAAATCTACTATTAACATGAAATGCGTGTAAAATATAATATCAACACGAAATTCGTGTTAAATATACTATCAACACGAAATGCGAGTTAAATATAATATCAACACGAAATGCGTGTTAAATATACTATCAACATGTAGTGTGTGTTAAATATACTATCAACATGAAATGCGGAAAAATCCCCCATAATACAGTGATGTTTTGTTGTTGTTGTGGTATTCTACGCCACAGTCAACACCTTTTTAGTTATATCACGACGTTTCCTTGGTTTAAGTTACCAGTACTACTGGTCCATTTGTCCTGACACCAGCCAGTCAGTCGTAATGCCCATCCCCGCATCCATGAGCGCCAAGGAGGGCGGCTACTACAACTATGTTTTATACAGTTATTTGGTATGACCCCGCTGGGGATCGAACTCGTGATCCCCCGCACCCGAGGCAGTGATTTAGTTTTCTTTTTCAATTTTCTTTTCAATTTTAGAGGATACTTCTTTGAAAGGATAGAAAATATCCGAATAATATTTTCAACATGAAATTCGGAAATATACCCTGTTATGCAATGGTACCAATCATAAAGCGAGGTTAAAGTGAAATTATTCTGTAGACACAGGTTGTTTTATAACATGACCTTTGTCTAACGAGCTACGGTTTAAATGCACTGCGTACAGTAAAGACTCCGATTAGCAACTGCATCCACATAGTCTCATCGGGGCCTTCACATTCCGTCTACTTATGATATAGTCCTAGATGTAACTGTTGACAAAATCACTTAAAATGCGGAGTGTCATTAAGACCTCAAATCGCCAGACGCGAGAAAATCAACATTATGGACTCTGCGTAAAGTATCGATCCGGATCAGCCTAAGCATGCTGCGCAGGCTAACCCGGACATACACTTTTCGCCTCCTGTGGATTTTCTGTTTCAGGAATCATTACTCTATACCTCTTTCCCCCTGAGACGGAATGTCTCGGCCCGGATTAGCCTGCGCGGAATGCGCTGGCTGATCTGGTTCGATACATTACGCAGATTCCATAATGTTGGTTTTTCTCATGGAACGACTCATATAGTTGATCTTTATAAACAATAATTAAATAGTTCACTCTTGGTTGTTTACGTTTCATTTTGTATCATTGAATTTTAAATTTTAAAGGTTTTAACCCTTTCCCTCATACGACAATTCTGCAGCAGACGACTATAAACGTATTTTGTCAAAACATAGAAAATCTCCATAATTGAATGGATAACCTATGACAAAAAGTGGAAAACATTGTGGCAAAAGTTGAAATTGCACGTTTTGTGCAATTTCTTCTTTTGTCACTATGTTTTCAAAAATCCTTCTGCTGCAGAGGCGTCAGAAAGCGTCTATATGAGGGAAAGGGTTAAAGAGCAACCGATATTTAATGATTCTTTACAATTCAGCATTTTAAAAAATATGTCGATCTGATTCCAATGAGATTGAATCGATGGAGCTGAAAGACTTAACATGACATATAAACAATTTAAACGTTTATTTACTTCAAGAATACGTTTTAGTGGATTTGAGCCAAAAACAACCCTTAATCCATAAGTTTAAATTTCAAACACAAAGCCATTTCATGAACATATTTTTACTTTGATACGAAGCCAAATTCTTTTGAAATTCACAATGCTCTTTTTGCAACATCAAATATCGGAACAACGTAAAAATTATAGACGAGAGTATCTCTGACATGACATATAAACAATAACAATCTGTGCACGCATTTGATGTAGACGCCTGCTGCATGCATTGGGCAGTAACTGTCTTAATGAGGAATGGATTATAGTGGAAATTGTCCTTTCTAATTTTATATTCACAACAGGAAGTGGATAAAATTCACAAACCTTTAATAAAAAACAACACAATTATGGTTTAAACCAATTGAATCACAGTCCAACTTTTATTAACTCAATTTTTCTACTAGTCATCTTTCTCCTTTTCCACCTCTCATCATTATCATGATCTCCTCCTTCTAATTTCTTCTTTGTAAAAATAGAAAACATTGCAAGAATATAAAAATGCATGATATGATACATTACATCTTTGTTTTCAAAATGGATGACATATATTTGAAAGATTTAATTGTTGTTTATATTGTATCATGTACTTATGTAAATCTTGTGTGAAATAAATAAAAAAAAAAAAAAAAAAAAATTTTTTATATTTATAATTAGGGCGAAAAAAAAAAGAATTCTGCCTTCTATATAATTAGTTTAATGTATCAATCAATAACAAATAATCAAATTAACCCCGTTTATCTTGATATTCCGGGAATTGGCTATGGACTTTTCCAAATGCAAAGACTGATACATCCATTTTAGAAGTTCAGCATTGCAGGGGTTAAAACTGTAATACTATGCAGCGTGGTTCAGCGACTTTGCTTTTCTCCAGTGATTTGTTAAATTGACCTTACCAGATGTAAACATAAGTTTATGACCAAACGTAAACATAAGTTGTTTACGATCTAGTAGATAACATAGTTAAATATGATTGTACGCCTATTTAAATTGAAATTGAACTGAAATAAAAAAAAATCATACTTCCATAACTACTTAAATTCGTTACAGGACACGTGCTAACCCAAATTAGATTTTATTTTTATTTTTTTATTTACCAAATGGCATGAGAGGATTGGCTTTATGTTATTTCTTACCCTTCCCCCACTTGCATATCTGCAGCGGACGGATTACCCCTTTCCTCATATCGACGCTTTCTGACGCCTCTGCAGCAGACGGCTTTTTGAAAACATAGTGACAAATGAAGAAATTGCTCAAAACGAGCAATTTCTCCTTTTGCCACAATGTTTTCCACTTTTAGTCATAGGTTATCCAATCAATTTTAGAGATTTTCTATTTTCTGACGAAATATGTTCAAAGTCATCTGCTGCAGAATTGTCGTATGAGGACAATGGTTTTAACACTTATACTCTCATTTATACAAGCACATACGTGCACATTCATATATACATATTGTCCAACCTGTGTTTAAAGCTCACCTATAGGAAAGAGAGTAATCTAGTCTCTTTTCTCAGGTGGTCTTTAATTACAGGGTCATTTATGCAGACAATGAGCAATAGGGAAATTGAAAGTGTGGATGCTATAGACAGGGAATTGCTAAACAAAAGGTGTCTTTGAACACAGGTTTGACTTCATTTATAAAATACACGTAATACAAAGTATTGAATATGACTCATATGAAATGGATATTTTTTCAAATTAATACAAAAAAGGGTTAATTCAATTATAATAGGTGTTGCGATCATATCTGGAATTCCAATCGAAGACTTGTGATATCATAGTCATCCTTCTAGAGAACTAGGTAAGAGGGAGTGAACTGAAACGGTCTTTTCCCCCCACAATATGTCTCTTATTACTCAACCAACTCCTATGTTGTGGGTACTCAAAAGAATCGTCTCACTGAGACGATTCTTTTGAGTACCCACAGCATAGGGTTTGAATGTCAAATAAGGATTTTAAAGCATGAACAATGACACTAATCTAGAGCTCTGCCTTCTCAACATACAACAAATCTTCTGCAGACGACATCGATGGCCTATATAGTTAAATGTGTAAAATGAACCGTCCAGCGAGAAAACCAACGTTGTGGTCTCTGCGATAAGTATCGACCGGGATCAGCCTAAGCATGCAGCGCAGGCAAACACGGACAGACACGTTTCGCCTCGTGTGGATTTTCTGTTTCAGGAATCATTACTCTATACCTCCATCCCCCTAAGACGGAATGTGTCCCGGATCAGTCTGCGCGGACTGCGCAGGCTGATCTGGGTCGATACATTACGCCGAGGCCGCAATGTCGGTTTTCTCGTCTATATAGAACTTGATTGATCGTTCGGTGTTTACGCCGCTTTCAACACTTTTGTTCAGTTATATCACGGCGTTTCCAAGGTAATTATCAGAACAACTGGTCCATTCATCCTGACACCAGCCAGTGAGTCGTCATGCTAACCCCGCAACCCTGAGCGCAGCGAACCCGTTACCTCCCGCAAATCGAGGTGGATGCTCTACCACTACACTACGGAGGCGGCCCGATACACGTATAAACCGCATCATAATGGTATGCCGTACAGTCTGATCAGGATCTTTCATGTTCGCTAACTAGTCGTGGCTTAAGCGTTTAGCTTCAACACCATCAACGTTTACAAAGTGCTCATGTGTCTGATTGTCTAGAAGAAAATTAATTTTCTTATTTCTAGCATAGAGCTAATTTCTGCGAACGTTTGCAGAGTTCAATTGTTACGTGTCCTGAAGGAAATCCAAAACAGGTTATTCAAGTATGATTGCATTTACCTTTTAGGCTGTAACTCTTTCGCTGCAAAAAGCAATTAAAGGCTTTTGCAAACGCGTAACGAGCTGTCTCTCATGAAATCTGCATTGTTTGCAACTTTTACATTACTTTTTACCAAATTTCCTATCGGACGAAAAATGGAGTGGTCCAATATTCAACATGGAATGTTCAACTTTGTGAAATTCGACAGTGAAAGAATTAGTTCTCAAGTTTAGTGTGCCACAAGTTCTCATATTGCAACAATGCATTTAGAGTCGTCTGCTGCAGATGCGTCAAAATGCGAGAGCAACTGGGAAATGATTAAAACCTGGAAATATTGATGATCCGCATCCAACTGAAATCTTAATGATAAAGCCACCCGCCTTGAACAAACACGTAAGAAGAATAGGGAAAGTAAATTATGTATGACGTTGAAACATTGTTGAACATAGAGAAAATTGACTGGTTCTTTCCCCACATTCCTTCTGTCTGTATTAGGGAAAGGGGTTATTCACCAAAACACACGAAACAGGTATCTTTGACTATTCTTTAACCGACATCAGATACTTTGTTGTGTGTAAATAACCGTTTAATTTCATTATCTGTTTCCCGTCTATAGCTTAAAGCGACTGAAATCCAGATGGCACGAAAAAAGAAAGAAAAAAACCCAACAACCTTGAATTCGCCCTAAATGTTATTCTTTATGTTATCGAAGTAAAACCAGGGTAGAAAATGTATCGTTTTTATCAATAAAGTGAACTTGAGTCGTTTTCAATTGTCCCGATGAAGGGGTTTTCTATTTAAAAATACTTACCCCGTTACTAACAGGGTAGAATTTGCGATGGAAAAAGTATCGAAAACAAGAAAATCTCACCGATTATAGGGGTATGTAATATGTCAGTTATCATATTTTAATGCCCCAAATACAAAAATAACACTTATTTGCTTAAAATTGGATTTTTTTTTTTTTTCGACAGTTGGGTATCTGGAGTTCAGTCGCTTTAAGGTTTCATATGAATGATTTAACAATAACACTGTTACGCCTGTGTGCATGCTTAATGTTTCGTAACAGTTAACCTTTTTCATTTTCCCACGTAAAACAAATCTTTAGATGACTCTGAAAAAAATCTTGGCAAAAAGTGAAAAATCTCCATATTTGAGCCGTTCAACGAGAAAACCAACATTAAGGACTCTGTGTAATGTATCGATCAAGATCAGCCTGCGCAATCCGCGCAGGGTAATCCGGGCCGACGCATTCCGTCTTAGCGTGAAAGAGGTATAGTGTAATGATTCCTGAAACAGAGGTGAAAAGTGTCTGGCCGGGTAAGCCTGCGCGGCATGCTGAGTCTGATCCGGGTCGATACTTTACGCAGAAACCACAATGTTTGTTATCTGGTAGAACGACTCATTTATATGAGTTTAATTATCAAGCAGAGTTGAAAACATTGTGGCAGTGGTTCCATAGTGTCTTATATACAGACAACCTTTGACGCCGTATGTTGTTACTCCACAACGGAATTGGTTCCTGGTCGTAGTACCCTATAACAGACACGGAATTGGTTCCTGGCTGTAGTACCCTATAACAGACACGGAATTGGTTCCTGGCTGTAGTACCCTATAACAGACACGGAATTGGTTCTTGGTCGTAGTACCCTATAACAGACACGGAATTGGTTCCTGACTGTAGTCCCCTATAACAGACACGGAATTGGTTCCTGGTCGTAGTACCCTATAACAGACACGGAATTGGTTCCTGGCTGTAGTACCCTATAACAGACACGGAATTGGTTCCTGGTTGTAGTACCCTATAACATACACGGAATTGGTTCCTGGTCGTAGTACCCTATAACAGACACGGAATTGGTTCCTGGCTGTAGTACCCTATAACAGACACGGAATTGGTTCCTGGTTGTAGTACCCTATAACAGACACGGAATTGGTTCCTGGCTGTAGTACCCTATAACAGACACGGAATTGGTTCCTGGTTGTAGTACCCTACAACAGACACGGAATTGGTTCCTGGGCGTAGTACCCTATAACAGACACGGAATTGGTTCCTGGCTGTAGTACCCTATAACAGACACGGAATTGGTTCTTGGTCGTAGTACCCTATAACAGACACGGAATTGGTTCCTGGCTGTAGTACTCTATAACAGACACGGAATTGGTTCCTGGTCGTAGTACCCTATAACAGACACGGAATTGGTTCCTGGTCGTAGTACCCTATAACAGACACGGAATTGGTTCCTGGTCGTAGTACCCTATAACAGACACGGAATTGGTTCCTGGTCGTAGTAATACCATATAACAGACACGGAATTGGTTCCTGGCTGTAGTACCCTATAACAGACACGGAATTGGTTCCTGGTCGTAGTACCCTATAACAGACACGGAATTGGTTCCTGGTCGTAGTAATACCCTATAACAGACACGGAATTGGTTCCTGGCTGTAGTACCCTATAACAGACACGGAATTGGTTCCTGGTCGTAGTACCCTATAACAGACACGGAATTGGTTCCTGGTCGTAGCACCCTATAACAGACACGGAATTGGTTCCTGGTCGTAGTAATACCCTATAACAGACACGGAATTGGTTCCTGGCTGTAGAACCCTATAACAGACACGGAATTGGTTCCTGGTCGTAGTACCCTATAACAGACACGGAATTGGTTCCTGGTCGTAGTACCCTATAACAGACACGAAATTGGTTCCTGGTCGTAGTAATACCCTATAACAGACACGGAATTGGTTCATGTCGTAGTACCCTATAACAGACACGGAATTGGTTCCTGGTCGTAGTACCCTATAACAGACACGGAATTGGTTCCTGGTCGTAGTACCCTATAACAGACACTTTTGAAATATGGAATGACCACTTCTCCTGCACTGTAACATTGAGACGATGAAGGTCAGCGAAGGCTTCTAACCAGAACATTTCACCGTGGATGTGTACGGATGTGAACAGCGAACACAATATGCGCTAAATGTGTGACTTTGTTTAGCTAATTTATTTTTGTGAACATTGCATGAACTTACTATTCCAAACAAGTGCCACACAAATCACCACTCTGTAGATAAATATCAGCAGAGATATACCACATCCCACTTTCATTCAATATTAAATTGTCCGAAATGTCATGGTTGTCACTGCTTTAACAGGGTGTTCGAAAATATATGTGACCATTATAAACCGTAATAATTATATTTTAATGTTAACCCTTTCAGCGCCGAACGGTTTAAAGTAGACCCTTCCATGTTCAAACTCGGACGACTCTATTTTCATGTTATAGGATGTTTGGAATATTTTTATAACCCACAGCCAAGCAATGCAGATTTCAGGTGAGACAGCTCGTTACGAGCTGACTCACCTGAATCTGTATTGTTTGCAAAAAGCTCAATATTGCCTTTGGCGCTGAAAGAGTTAATAACACATGAACAAAGTGTTCATACTAATTAATATACATATTAAAGTTTTATGTTGTATGCACAAATAATGACAATAAAAAATATAATTTACACTTACACAACTTTTCTACAGGTTTATAATTACAACAGTCGTTCCGCCGTATGCAACGCTTGATAGGACTATTTGAACAATTCAGCATCGTGCATGCGAAATAAAAACTTTAATTAATATGTATACACATTATTAGTGACATTTTTCCAGGTATTATTAACATCAAAATAGAAAAAATTCCAATTAAAATGGTAACAGATCTTTATGGGACACGCTGACTGCAGCAGATCAATGAAACAACAGTGAAGACGGCCAGACAAATGAAGGATAAAATGCAATAGGATGTCTGGTTGATTGATTGATTGACTGGTCGGTGTTTAACGTCGCTTTAAAAAAAGATTCAGTTATATCACGGCGTTTCCTGGGAAAGTTACCAGTTCTACTGGTCCATTTATTCTGACACCAGCGGTCGTAATGCTAACCATGCAACCCTGGGCGTCTAGGAGGGCAGCCATTTCTACCATTTTAAAAAAAAGTTTGGAATGACCCACGGAAGCCTGGACAAAGAAGAGTATACGGGGCGTCGTAATACATTATCTCTCAATTTATCCCTATAGTGTGGGTACTTATAATATTCTTAGCATTGAAATGATTCTTATAAGAACACAATATAATGGTATTTTCTCATCCATATGTCGCATATAACTCAACTGAAAAACCTATGTTGTGGGTTCTTAAAAGAATCGTCTCACTCAGACGATTATTTTGATTACACACAACATAGGGTTTGAGGGGTAAATAAGGATTTAAAGGTGTGAAATAATCTTCTTATATAGAACTCTGACATTATGAGCCGTCCTGCGAGAAAACCAACATATTAAACTCTGCGCACTCTGCGCAATGTATCGACCCAGATCAACCAGTGCAATCCACACAGTTTAGTCCGGGCCGATACAATCCGTCTCAGGTAGCTAGAGGTATAGAGCAATGATTCATGAAACAGAAAATACACAGGAGGCGAGCAGTGTCTTTCCGGGTTAGCCTGCTCGGCTTGCTAATGCTGATTCGGTTCGATACTTTACGCAGAGTCCAAAATGTTTGTTTTCTCGCGGAACACGGCTCATATAGTGTTTGGAGGATTAAACACTTTCCCACATATATACTTTCGTTGACGCATCTACAGCAGAGGAGAACGTTTGAAAACATTGCTACAAAAGGAAAAATTGCTCATTGTGAGCAATTTCTCCTTTTGCAGCAATGTTTTCAACTCTATTAAACTATTGGTAGCTCAGTCGGTAGCGACGCGGGCTGTCAATCCAGGGGTTGTGAGTTCGAATCCCGGCTCGGCCAACTTTCTTTCCGACGATTGACAAAAGTCAATGCGACATGCGTTATTTCTCTTCCACCAATGGGCTAAGTCTATGTGGAAAAGCAGCTAGTTGCTTGGGAAGATTGTTGTGTGAAATACTGGTGTGAGAAAACCAGGAAATGCATGAGTAGGTGAACTGGCCGCCGTGATATAACTGAGAAATTGTTAAAAACGGCGTTAAACCCCAATCAATCAATCAATCAATCAATCAATCAATCTATTTATACGTATTTTCCCATTGCTCGTCTAGATGTTTTCAAAGATTTAGCAACATGAAATGCGCCTCTTGCCTAGAGCTACATGTATGTAGCAACACACTTGTAAAACTGGCAGACTCGAGAAAGGATAAGGGCGTCTGACGTCAATGAATGAATGCAACAGGGGGAGAAAATAGATCTTTAAGATCAATACAAACCACATGGCCTAATTTGTCTAGATAATATATTAAATACAATGAACGGGTTTGGGTTGGGAGAATTGTGCGTTTCGCTCTTATTCTATCTACTGCATTGGAATTCTTAACCCTTTCCCTCATATAGACGCTTTCTGACGCCTCGGCAGCAGACGGCTTTTCGAAAACATAGTGACAAAAGAAGAAATTGCACAAAACGTGCAATTTCTCCTTTTGCCACAATGTTTTCCACTCTTTGTCATAGGTTATCCATTCAATTATGGAGATTTTCTATGTTTTGACAAAATACGTTCAAAGTCGTCTGCTGCAGAATTGTCGCATGAGGGAAAGGGTTAAAGCAGACGGCGTTTTGAAAACATAGTGACAAAAGAAGAAATTGCACAGAACGTGCAATTTCTCCTTTTGTCACAATGTTTTCCACTTTTAGTCATAGGTTATCCAAGATCTGACAAAATATACAACAAAGCTGCAACTGGCGACTTTGAAAACATCTAGACATAACTATGGAACATATCCATTAACAAGAGGAATTTTTTGATTGATTGATTGATTGATTGATTGGGGTTAAACGCCGTTTTTAACAATTTCTCAGTTATATCACGGCGGCCAGTTCACCTACTCATGCATTTCCTGGTTTTCTCACACCAGTACTCCACACAACAAAATTTCCAAGCAACTGGCTGCTTTTCCACAACGAGATTTTTGATAAGAGTTGAAATCTTTGTAGCACTAGGAGAAATTGCTCATTATGTGCAATTCCTCCTTTTGACATCTGCTTCAGAAGCGCTAGAAAGCGTCTGTTTTTGGAAAAGGGTTAAAGTAATATCTGAATTACAGCCCTATGTTGTTGGTACTCAATACGAATAGTATATTGAATATCTACACTTCTTGGTTAAATATGTTAAAGAGTTATTGAGGGAACCAATTTCTGTTTTGTCCTGATCATAAATAACCCTATGTTGTTGATACGTGTCAGATTACCTTCACTTACAAAGCTCTCGATTGAAAAGTTTAGTTTACGAGACATCGGAGCAGACAACTGTTACTTAAGAGGTTTGCTACAAATTTAGGCAATGGAAGAAATACTGCCTGATTAATAGTGTTGGAAGAGTTTCTGTTTAATCCACTTTATACGAGGAAATCCCATGTCACGAGACATTCAAGTAAAGTGATCGGTTGCAAAAGCTGATCTGTATCTATACTGTTCGCATACGGCCTACGGTTGGGTTTGTAGAGCAAGGTCCTTAAATGCCTCCATCGTAGGGAGGGGAACACATTTTATTAAAGTTTACACTAAACCCCTTTCTCTTTTCGGCGAAGAAAATGTGTTATATCGTTCGAAAGATCTACGGAATAATTATAATTTCACAACATAAGTTTTGGCGGAAGGAAGTTAGAGACATATTACTCGTGAACGGACGCCGTCATTGATATAAGTCGCGTCAAGCCATTTGGGGTCTTAGTGACACTCCGCTCTGACATCAATTAACCCTTTTCCCACATATAACAAATTTGTAGCAGACGACTTTGAAACTATCAGGTCCCAAATATAGAAAAAATCTATGATGATCTTTTTGCATAGAGTTGAAATTATTGTGGCAAATGGGGAAATAGCTCATTATGAGCAATTTCTCCTTTTGCCACACTGATTCCAAAAGTCGTCTGCTGCAGAGGCGTCAGAAAGCGTCTTAATGTGTTAAAGGGTTAAAGTTATACTGATATAAAACTAGATGGTCTACACTTCTATTTTTTTTTCTTCCAGAAGATGTAATTAGGTATAGAGAGTTTATATATACGGACGGTGAAGTTTCTGATGAGACTGTGAGGATTTACAGGCTCGTCTGAGTCTTCGCTGTATGCAGATGTACTTAAATACCAAGTAACGCGGTCGATAGTTTATAATAATAAGGAAACGGGTCATTCAACCCTGATAAAGACGTCATTTAATTAACGTCATTGTGTCGGGACTACTTTAACCCTTTCCCTCATATAGCCTAGACGCTTTCTGACGGATTTTTGAAAACATAGTGACCTTTTGCCACAATGTTTTCCACTTTTTGTCATAGGTTATCCATTCAATTATCGAGATTTTCTATGTTTTGACAAAATACATCCAAAGTCGTCTGCTGCAGAATTGTCGTATGAGGGAAAGGGTAAAAAGACACATCGTCGAAAAGGGTGAAACTGCTATAAAAGGTTATCAATTTCTGAATTTCCCACAATGTTTACAATTTTATTCAACAATTATACTTTAAATTTTAGAAATTTTCCATATTTTGACCTACACATTTACAAAGTCGTTTTCATATCTTTTATGAATGGGTAACGGTAGAACTAGCTCGTCTTTTGTCTGTATAATACCAATGAAGCGGTATAAATTGGTTTGTATTTTAAAGTTAACCCTTTCCTAAAAACAGACGCTTACTGGTGCCTCTAGAGCGTACGACGTTTGAAAAACATTGTTGAAAAAGGGGAATTTTGTTTATAAGTAACGTTCGAAATATGTATTTAACATTTGATCGCCTGTGTACTATATTTAAGTCATGTGACGTGTGGTTAAACTGTAAAGAGAAGATTATGTAAAAATGGGTGTAAAATAGTAAAATTGACATTGACATACATGCAGCTCAAGCATGCATAATGATACTACTACTACTACTACTACTACTACTACTACTACTACTACTACTACTACTACTACTACTTCTACTACTACTACTACTACTACTACTACTACTACTGCTACTACTACTACGACTACTACTACTACTACTACTAATAATAATCATACAAATAATAATAAAACCCATAGAGTATCGAAAAAAAAAGAGTTGTACTGTTTTTTAATCTGAATACGAGTAGGTATTAAAAAACATTTATATTTATAAAGGCAACCTTGCTTCCTATACGTCAATAGTCTACCAAACATTCACGCTAATAGTGCAACCCTTAACTCAAATAACGATAGGAAGTGCCTGAAGGTTTAACTCTTCCCTAGATACAGACGACTTGATACGATTTGTTAATAAACAACATTGATCAAAAAGGAGGCAAATTCTTCTTTATTTTCGCAATGTTTACAACTCTGTGTTAACCCTTTCCCCAATATAGACGCTTTCTGACGCCTCTGCTGCAGAGGCGTCAGAAAGCGTCTATATGAGGGAAAGGGTTAATAAACAATGATCAAAAAGGGTCAAATTCTTTTTTATTTTCACAATGTTTACAACTCTATGTTAAAGTTTTACTTCCATTTTCACAGATTTTTTTGATTTTTGTCCCTATCTACAGGTCTTTTTTAATGCAGACGACATAAAAGACCCTATTCTGTTACAGTTTAACCCTTTCCCACATGCTAAAAAATATGGTCAATCTCTTTAATGGCAGGTATAATTACTTAAAAAAAATGAAAACATCGTGACAAAAGGAGAAATTGCTCGTTTTGAGCAATTGTTTCCTTTTGTCACGCTGTTTTCAAAATTCGTCTGCTGCAGATACGTCAAAATGCGTCTACATGTGGGAAAGGGTTAACAAGCAGACGTCAGTAAACGATATACTTTTACTGATATTGATGCTAAAAAAAGTCCGTTTATTCAACTATTTTAATTTAGAGATACTTATACTTGAACTTTCTATAACAATCTTCATCAATCACGATATCTCTCTAAACTCGAACTGAATATTCAGTCTATATCGGTAGCTATTATAGACGGAGATATTGAAGTAATACCAAGCTGTTTATATATTTTGTTAAACTTTAGGGGCCACAAATATGTAATGTAAAACCACGTGTGTGATAGACGAGACGTAACGAACCAGTTCCCTTTAACCCTTTCCCTCATATAGACGCCTTATGACGCCTCTGCAGCAGACGGGTTTTTTGAAAACATGGCGACAAAAGAAGAAATTGTTCAAAACGAGCAATTTCTCCTTTTGTCACCATGTTTTCAACTATTATGTTTTCAAAGTCGTCTGCTGCAGATGTGTTGTATGTGGGAAAGGGTTAAAGAAGAAGAAATACAGAGCACTAGATAAGGGGCATTATGTTTGTTATTATTAAGTCTGTAGTTGACCCTCGAACTCTATGTTGTTGGTACTCAAAATAATCGTCTCGGTGAGTGGTGAGCCGATTCTTTTGAGTACTCACAACATAGGGTTTAGTTGAGTCATAAGAGAGATATTGATGGGAAAATACGAGTTTACACTCCTCCGTATCTAGTTCTCTAGACATGTTAAACAAAGTATGTATATGCAACTTACCGAATCACCGCCGATTATTGGTATCGGTAATAGAACAAGGGGTAAAGTGAAAACAATAATAAAGTTCTTCCATTCAACAGCCAATGACAAGATAGTATTCCTTCCCATTCCGCGAGCAAAACAGAGATACCTTCACGTCAAAAGAACAGATAACAATCTACAAAGTCCAGAAAGCAATCAAAGAAGTAAGAACACTAACAAATGAATCGTATATATATCTGGAATAATTTACTCCACGTGAATCGAGCGCGAACCACGTTACAACTGCCTATGTTACGCTGTTAAGTTAATGAACTAAACTCGTTACGCACTGAATGGTTTTACCCTTTTTCACAGCAAATAGATTTTATATATATTTCCAAAAAACTAAACACATCATCAAGGTAAACTTTTCATGTATTTAAACCGTGTTAAATGTCTAATTCAAGTAACACCTTTCTAACACTCTAAAAAGGATCCAACATTCACACACAAAGCCGTTGTTGTTAAATTCGTGTACAGATTCGCTCGGCATAAACCAGCATGTTGGCGGTACGACTATCGGATATTTTCGCTACATACCACTTGGCGAGTGTATAATGTGGTGGTGAACGGAGAAGCGAGGCCCCTCTATCTTTATGATGATGAAATACTTGCTCATACAACCTCCGTGGTTTGTTTACAATATCGGTTTATTGACGGGAAGCGCGTTTGTAGCCGTACTAGATATAGAGGATCTTACATGAGTGCTTATTACGATTCCCCAACAAAGTTGGGAATCGTATTGTTTTTCTATTGTTTTTTATTATTATTACGATTCCAACAACGTGTTGGGGAATCGTATTGTTTTTCTATTGTTTTTTATTCTTTATTTTCTTTTTCCTATCCAAATTTTTATCCAGAGCAATACTCATAAACTACTTGATGGAATTGATTGAAACTTGCAACATAGATAGATGGCAATGTGAAGTTGTGCAGTTTGCAAGAATTATAACTCTGAGCCACTTTTTTGCAAAGTTATCTCCCCTTTTTCAACATTTTAATCAATTTTTGTCCGAGTGATATCTTGTGAACGAATGGTCAGATAATATTGAAACTTGGAACATAGATAGATGGCAAGGTGAAGGTGTGCAACATGCAAGAATTATAACTCGGGGCGACTTTGTTGCAAAGTTATCTCCCCTTTTTCAATATTTTAATAATTGGGTGATTTGAGCTTGTATAACTCGATAACGAAAAGTGATAGAGACTTGAAATTTAGTACAAGTGTTCCCAATCAAGTGATACTACTTTCTCAAGTGTATTTGCGCATGACCGAATACTCCTTTCTGATTGGTCGATTTTTCGGAGTTGTATAACTCAAAAACGACAAGTGATAGAGACTTGAAACTTAGTACATGTGTTTCTAATCAAGTGGTACTACTTTCTCAAGTGTATTAGCGCATGACCGAATACTCGTTTCTGATTGGTCAATTTTTCGGACTTGTATAACTCAAAACCGACAAGTGATAGAGACTTGAAACTTAGTACATGTGTTTTTAATCAAGTAGTACTACTTTCTCAAGTGTATTAGCGCATGACCGAATACTCGTTTCTGATTGGTCGATTTTTCGGAATTGTATACATAACTCAAAAACGACAAGTGATAGTGACTTGAAACTTAGTACATGTGTTCCTAATCAAGTGGTACTACTTTCGCAAGTGTATTAGCGCATGACCGAATACTCGTTTCTAATTGGTCAATTTTTCGGACTTGTATAACTCAAAAACGACAAGTGATAGAGACTTGAAAACTTAGTACATGTGTTTCTAATCAAGTAGTTCTACTTTCCCAAGTGTATTAGCGCATGACCGAATACTCGTTTCTGATTGGTCGATTTTTCGGAATTGTATAACTCAAACACGACAAGTGATAGTGACTTGAAACTTAGTACATGTGTTCCTAATCAAGTGATACTACTTTCGCAAGTGTATTAGCGCATGACCGAATACTCGTTTCTGTTATCTCCCATTGTTAAATAAAATGGCAAGGGAATCGTTCGTAACTGTTGCTACAGTTACAATCTCTATTTTTTATTTTTTTTTCTCCTATCCAAATTCTTGTCCGAGCGATATCTCGTGAACGAATGGTCAGATAATATTGTAACTTGGAACATAGATAGATGCCACTGTGAAGGTGTGCAAGACGCAAGAATTATAACTATGGGCCACTTTTTTGCAAAGTTATCTCCCCTTTTTTAATATTTTAATAATTGGGTGATTTGAGCTTGTATAACTCGATAACGAAAAGTGTTAGAGACTTGAAACTTAGTACATGTGTTTCTAATCAAGTAGTACTACTTTCTCAAGTGTATTAGCGCATGACCGAATACTCGTTTCTGATTGGTCGATTTTTCGGACTTGTATAACTCAAAAACGACAAGTGATAGAGACTTGAAACTTAGTACTTGTGTTTCTTATCAAGTAGTACTACTTTTACAAGTGTATTAGCGCATGACCGAATACTCGTTTCTGATTGGTCGATTTTTCGAACTTGTATAACTCAAAAACGACAAGTGATAGAGACTTGAAACTTAGTACATGTGTTTCTAATCAAGTAGTACTTCTTTCTCAAGTGTATTAGCGCATGACCGAATACTCTGGGCCACTTTGTTGCAAAGTTATCTGCCTTTGTTCAATAAAATGGCAAGGGAATCGTTCGTAACTGTTGCTACAGATACAATCTCTAGTTTGTTATTGTTTTTATGAAACGAGTCAACTGAAATAATATGACACGAGGCTCTGCCGAGCGTCATATTCATTTCAGTCGACGAGTTTCATAAAAACAATATCAAATAAGCACGAATGTAAGATTCTATTTATCACATAACACCATAAAAAGATTGTTTTCAATCTTTAAATCGATCTTTCTTCGTCCTAATGTAAACAATGACCGAAGTTCACCCCGAAGTTCAAATGCATACTTCCACTGTAAAAAGTAGTGCCTATTAATAACCTTTTTATTTATACAAAATTAGCAACAAGGCACTTATAACATTTCATTTATCTAGATTTATTCTCTTTAACAATATTTTTAATAAATGCCGAAATTCAGAACAATTATAAACACTATGATGTCATTTAAAGTGACGTCACACTGGAGTGACGTCACATACGTGCTGTGAGTCGGCTATTTATGTAACTAGTTACATATGATATTTATGTCACTGCTTTATGTCACTCCTGGAGCGCAAGTTATGTGATAAATGAATATATGTCCCTTTTATATTCAATCCTTTCCCACATACAACATATATGTAGCGCATTTAGTAATAAGTATGGGAAATCTCTATAAATAAATGTAGATCTTTTGTATAGAGTTAAAAGTAGTGTGACAAATGGAGAAATTGCTAATTATGCCCCTTTGTTATGTGATGTTTTCAAAGCGTCTGTATGTGGGAAAAGGTGGGAAAAGGTTAACTAATAGATCTACTATTTATACCGTTAACCCTTCCCACATACAAGAAATTTACAGCAGAACATGTTGAAAGCATCTAAACAACAATATATAAAATCTGTAAAATTGACAGATGTATCATTGAATACAGTTGATACAATTGTGACAAAGGAGAAATTGCTCGTATCTTTCACTATGTTTCTTTTTAAAGTCGTCTGCTAAAGCGTCAGAAAGCGTCTGTATCTTTAATATTTGTGATCGGTAAATCCTTGTCCAAATGTAATCCGTGCTCTACTATAAGCGCCATGGTGGCAGCACTAGCAGTACTTTGATTTGTTCTTCTTTTAAATATTTGTTATCTCACGCAATGCCTGATGTTAGTGATGCATAAGCCTTGCGAACTTTTTAATATGGGAACAACTTATTTATTTAAATGGTGTTGAATAAACTATATATTTAAGTCATTTTATGTGCGAAAGGATTGAGACGGAATTGCTCAAGAATAAACGACGGATAGCAAACAACACAGATCAAGATAACACAGTGTCCTTTTCAGTAGAAATCAAGCATAAATAGTCAGTTTTCGTGATTTTATAACGTTTGTCACTTGTGCACAATGGTTCGAGATTGGACTGTACTGTAATCATTAATTATTAATCATCAAAATCAAGCCCTTTATATGATCTGAAGTTGAACAAAAGTTAAGATCGTTAAAAGCGTCCAGGGATTTGGTGTGTTTTTATATCTGCGTACATTGAAGACTCGGGCGAGTATGTGCGTCTTTATTCTGACAAAAGACTAAAGGTCATATTACGCCAAATACTTCCATGTCAATCACCAGAATGCAGGGGATAGATGACATTGAGTTGAAATGTATTGTAAATGTGTGTTTAGGATTCACCGAAAATTATTAATTTGATCATTTTTTTAAAAGTATTTTGACCTTGTTTGAAAATGAAAGTAGAGAATGTGAAAAACCAGATTCGTCCCAGCCCGGTTTCGTCAAAAATTACACGGTAACAATTTTCGCATGCATGACCCCCAACCAACCCTATTTTCTTTGTATTTGTTTAAAGCTCAGAGGTAACTCTTCTATGATATAGGGTGTAGGATTTAGGAAACAATTAGAAAGTGTGACAAAGAAGGAAATTATTTGGTGTATTGTGACCTAAAGGTGTAGCACATATAGTTTTAGGCCAATTAACTGTTATATGAACCCGTTACGGAGAGTCAGTAAGATCCGAACTATCCAGACTCGGCTCAAGTCTAAAAAACTAACCATTTATAAACTTTCCCAACAAATAGAAGATTTCTAACACTTCTGCAACAGACTACCTTTTGAACACATTGTAACAAAACGAGAAGTTGCTCAAAACTGGAAGAACTAATACGTATTAGTTGTCCCTGCTCAAAACGAGCAATTTCTCCGTTTGCCTCATTGTTTTTCGTTCTTTCTTTAGTAATGACACTTTCATATATTGAGAGAGATTTGATATATTTTTGCTTAGATGGTTTCAACGTCGTCTGCTGCAGTTTTCTTGTATGTGGGAAAGTGTTAAACTAAAATGATTATATAGTTTATAATGATATCGACCCTAATCTTTTTATTAATAACACTTTGATGTCTCGGTTCGTTTACTGTTTGAGCAGTTTGGTCTATGGAAAGACAATTGATGTTTTTTGTTTTCTTCTCAACGTCTGTTCAATGGGAACTCATCTCGAGTTTCGGCTCGTGCTCGCTGTAGTCGAATAGTCTTGAAGATACTAAACACAATACAATACAATTCTTTATTGTAGAATAAGTTTTACAAAACATAAGGAAATTATACAATTTCAATAGAAGAAAAAAGAACATATATATAAATATATATAACATACAACACAAACACAGACAATTAATGACTACTATGTCTAAATATACTAGTTCAATAATAATTTGCATTAGTATTGAACAATCAATGCTAAACATTAACCTCAAAAATAGTATGTTTAACGCTTTCAGCGCCAAAGGCAATATTGAGCTTTTTGCAAACAATACAGATTCAGGTGAGGCAGCTCGTAACGAGCTGTCTCACCTGAAATCTGCATTGTTTGGCTGTAAGTTATAAAGATATTCCAAAAATCCTATAACATGAAAATAGTTTCGTCCGAGTTTGAACATGGAAGAGTCTACTTTAAACAATTCGGCGCTGA